>OY757925.1:50319732-50367232 GCA_963585895.1 Sepioteuthis lessoniana | reverse complement strand
TTCAGCCATAGATAGATTGATGTAGTTCCCTCAGTAAGAACGAAGACTAATACCAAAAAAAAAAAAAAAAGAAAAAAAAAAGAGAAATTATTTTGCATAACGATTTTTTTCAACCTAACCTCCTCCTCTGTCAAGGTACTTTATTTAGTAATGGATATTAATCACTTCCATAGAACATGAATTAGAGAAAATTCCGAAACAAAATTCTCCTAATTACTACATGTAAGGATCAAGACGTGTTAATCTCCTTCAAGTACATTATCCACACACACACACACACACACACACACACACTTTCATATAGATATCATATAGATTTTTGTTTAAGATAATCTCATAAAATAGAATAATTTTTTATGTCTAATGACCAATTTGATTGCCTTTTAAATTTTTTTATATCACTTTTGTGTTCATCTTCATTGTTATACTCACAACATTTCGGTCGATGTGTCTTTCGGCCTTCCTCGCGTGTTTCATCTTAAACTGTACCCTTTGCAGAAGGTTAACAATCCCTTCCTCAAAAAGAAAGCGGGTCCTGGCTATGTTACTAAACTATCTAATGGTGAGCCAGCAGTTCTGGAAATATGAGAAGTGTGGAGTACCCTTCCTTTCCGTCACTACCAGGTCTACTCTGATCCGGAATGGTCCCATTCATGGGTCAAATAGATCTATTTAGAAATGGTTCGTATTCGATAGAACTATGTGCAAGAAAAACCTCCAAAGAGACAACTAGACAAAACTATAGATAATAAGGTATAATGAATGCGATTCCCTCACTATTAGACTTAAAATAAGCCCAGACATCTTCATATGTCGTTAAAATCAATCAATTAATCAGATAATAAGGAAAGTAAAGTTGGCGACCGTAGTCGAGGGCGACCAGAAGGGTCCCTTTTCAATAGCTACTACACTGAAGTGTAGTAGAGGGCGCTACTCCTCTCCCTGGGTTGCTCCATCTTACCATTGATGCGTACCTTATATTGCCGAGTGTTAAGCAAGGAGGTATCAAGTACCATTTTTAAAGTCTTTGGTATGACGCGACCTGGGATTGAACCCAGGTCTTCCGGACCATTGGTGAACACTCTACCCACTAGGCCATAATGATAACAAAATAGCTGCTTTAACTATTAGTGACGACAGATGTAAGCCAGTGAAGATTATATTTATTAAATCCTATGTTTAATAATAGTTGACACATTTATTTTATGAAACTTATATGTTATTGTGGAAACTGTTATCGGAAGTTATCGGAAACAGTGCCGTACATACACGTATACACCAGGGTAAGTTTGGAAATATTTTGTAGGCACTAGTTTACGGAGAATACAACATTTGACCGAAGCAGTTCAGGCCATGGTGAACAACCAGCTGTGTTTGATAGTATCGTGGAAGTTGGTGCGCTGACACGCTATTGATTGCTTACATCAGGTATGTGATTTGAAAGCCACACAGATGAACGTACAACTTAGTCCATTTCGGGAACTTATGCTTCAAGAGTTCAAACTGGGACATAACGCCATGAAAACAAATTAAAAACATTTGTTGTGCGAAAGATGAAGGCACCAGTGATCAGAGAAAAGTAAACAGATGATTCGAGAAATATCACGTAGGTTGCAAGAACATCGATGAACAGACAAGGTCAGGTAGATTTAAAAGCGTGAATTCTGAGGCTATGCTCTAAGCTATAGAGGCAGATCCGACAAGTAGCACTTGGAGAGTATCAGGCGAATTCGGCATTACACAATCAACAAAAGCCTCTGGCCAAATTGATCTTTGATTTAAGGTGATAAAATCATTTTAGTACATGAGGTTCTATTATTTTTTTACAGATTGCCGATTGCTAAGCTCATCTTAGTTGTTTTATTCACACCGTTTCAGCAGTTATACTCCCCGGTCTTCTTCAAGTGCCTTTTGTCACACTCAGTAACCATACGGGATTTTATTTGAATCATTGTTTTCATTTCACCATCCATACCTTTGGGATATCTCATATCAAGCATTCAAAAAAATCTTTTTCTCAGATATTAAAAAAGGAACTAGACATTTATGTAAATTCTGAGGCCGTGCTCGAACCCACAGAGGTAGACCCGACAAGTAGCACTTGGAGAGTATCAGGTGTGTTCGGAATTATACAATCAGCAAAAGCATAAGGCCGAAATGTGCCTTCCGTTACCAAAATTGATCTTTGATTTAAGATAATAAAATTATTTTAGTTCATTTTTGAAATACTGGAAAACTTCTCGTCGTTTCCTATGGGTTTACTTATTTCAAACTTCACAATAAACATCATTTTTTGTAAAAGTAATTTCTCTTTTTGTGCACTGAATTTCTTCCATATTCGATTTGATTAAAAGTACGCGATTTTAAAAAAAATTTAAATAATAAAAATAAAATAATGAATATTTATCGACAGACACTGCATTCCTCCACCTTTAACTGCATTAATATCAAAACTAATTATAGAAATTTGATGCATTCTGGTTTGCATTTAAATATACTGAAATTTCAAAGAACTAGAAATACAAAGCAATTGTTATTTATTATTCCAATACTGCTAAATTATTCTAACATATGGTTGGGGTAGGTGTTGTGGCTAAGTCATCAAAGAGAGAGCTGGTGTGCTTAAAATGATTTCCGTAATCTATTTTATCAGCCGGCCTTTATTGTAAAAGTGTACCGAATATGGTCGGAGTTAGGGTACACTTAGTTTTGTCGATTTATCAACTCCATCTATTAGTGTGACATGGTTGTAAGCGAGTTCGATCTCCAGTCGCGCTACATTCACTTTCGGACTTATACCCTTGGGAGGGATATGAAACCCCTTATCTTCCAGCTATGGGTTCAATAGTATCATTACTGTTCTTCTCCAAAAATATCTTTGGCATTGAATAGCCCGCGAAAGATGTTCTGCCATTAAATAAAGAAACCAAAACCGAACCGAGCCATTCTTTAGTGTTAGCAGAAGACGAGTATATATATTATTTCAAGAAAAAAACAACAACAATATTTGGTCAAATTAGGATAATGAATTTATTTCCATCCTGTTAAGAGCATTGATATGAATCAAAGACTCCAAAATAATTTTTAACAGGACTTCATTAGATCCAACAAGAAAAAAATCTGTCTATCTATCTATCTATGTATGTGTGTGTGTGTATGTGTGTGTGCGTGCGCGCACGTATGGATGTGTGTGGTAGGAGGTGTGTACATAAATAAAAGGAATCTAAAATTCACATAGAAATTACGGAAGAGATAGAATTTAAGATACAGTAAATTTGGAATTTATCAAATATAAATAGTACATTTATAATTTCGCGTTGTTTCTTGTGTCAGAGTGTCGCAAAAAATTGAGAAGTCAAAAAAAGTATCCTTTCTTTCCCAAAATATTTAAATATAGAAAAGGATTTATCGAAAAGCTTATTGCAAGGAAGATTACCCCAAATCGTTCTAATTTGGCTGCAGGGTTAGGGTAAGACCCCCACCTACAGAAGGGTAAGACCCCCCCACTCTGGATATTATCCAAAACCATCTTATGGTGAGGCTTCAGTTCTTGAACCTTGGGGAATGTGGAGAGCCTTTCCTTATCATTAAACTCAGGTCCATTCTGACCCAAAACAGTTACACATTTAAGGATTCTATCTATGGGTCAAATAGAATTATGTAATAATTTTCTAAACTTTGAAACATGTAACTGAGCGCAAACAAATGGGCACAGGTTCGTTTAAAAATGTTACTAACAAACTATTCGTTTACACACACACACACACACACACACACACACACACACACACACACACACACACACATATACATATATATATATATATGTACATATATAGGATCATTAAATAAGTTTACAGACTTTTTTGGTATGGGCACTTTTATTGATAGTACACACATGAAACTCTAGTCCCCTTCGGAGTAATCTCCTCCAGCTACAATGCACTTATTGTACCGTTCCAACAACTTCTGGAAGGACCCATGGAAGTCCTCATGTATGAGCATGTCAATGACCTTCGTCACAGCCTCTTTCATCTCCTCAATTATCTCATTACGACAGCCTCTCAGCTTAGGGAATAACCAAAAGTCACACGGAGCAAGGTCTGGACAATAGGGACGGTGAGGAATTATCTTGATGCCCATGTTGGTCAAATAGTCTGTGACAAGGACGGAGTTGTGGACTGAATATTGTCCGGGTGGAAATGCCACTGACCCTATTTGAAGAGTGCTGGCCTCATCCGACGGAATCTCTTCCTGAACTCCCTTAAAACCTCAACATAGTAACCCTAACCCTAACTCTTTGGCCGATCAACTCGGGTGTATTGACTTCCTTACCCCTCCCACATCTCTCATCATCCCTCACAGACTCCCTGCCTTCCTTGAATCTCTTATGCCACTCAAAAACTGATGCTCGATTCATGCAAGACGGTCGAAAAGCAGTCTGAAGCATTCCATAGGTTTCTGTGGCATCTTTATTAAGTTTAAAACAGAATTTTATTGCATATCGTTCTTCCTGACGTCCAGATTGCCTTTATGAAATTCACCAGCTGTGGCAATCAGGCTTTAGTAGGTTGTATTCCAGTTGCTGTTGTAGCTGTTCATTTGACCCTGCAATCATGAAATTTTGGTCAGTCATCTCATATGATGTATAGCAATAACATACTGAATTTTCAAGAGTCTACGATAATTTTAATTGCCTGTACAAAAAAGTCTGGAAACTTATTGAATTCACCGCGTATATATATATATATATATATATATATATATATATATATATATATATATATATATAAACAGGATTTGGCATTAGATAACCTACAAGTGTTGAAATGCCATAAAAAAACAACCGACCAACCAACTAATTTTACTGCCTTTAAAGAGCTAAGTCGTTTGAATTCACGGAAAGGCATTTTTAATCTATGGAGTCAAGATACTCATTCCATTCGATCCTATTCCCAAACTCTAGACACACATACACACACACAAACACACATACACACACATGTAAATATATATATATATATATATATATATATATATATATATATATATATATATATATATATATATATATATATATATATTGGCAGCAGTTCTTCATTGATACATATTCGATTGACGATTATAGACACTTTTTGTCTATATATTTTTTGTTAATCCTTTCAAGTTACCGAATCAATCTTATGATATTCGGCGGGAATTGGTTGATAAACCTTCTGTAATCAGTTATTTCCCATGTACTTTCTGCCCAACCTTGGGCCATCATCAGGGGAGGACGTATTACAAAAGTGATGTAACTTTTGTATGTACATTACTACTTTGTAAGAAGAAGAGCGTTTATACAAGAGTATTGTGTAACGTTTACTTTTCAAATTTGTTTCTATAAATAGTTTCAGTAGCTAAAGACATTAAAGTACATTAGCACCGGTTTCAAAATTAATTCTATTAAGTTTTGGTTGTATATACCTAAAATGTTGTGCTCCGAGAAGCTGTAGTTTTTACTTGTCATTTTGTAATTAGAAAATAACTAATTATGGAAGGTTTATCAACTAATTCCTGCCGAATATCATAAGATCAATACGGCAATTCGAAAGGATTAACAAAACAATATGTAGACAAAAAAATGTCTATTATGTTCAATCAAATATGTATCAATGAAGAAATGCTGCCAAAATATACTTATTTTAAACTACATGATCCTGCAGCTCATATATATATATATATATATATATATATATATATATATATATATATATGTGTGTGTGTGTGTGTGTGTGTGTGTGTGTGTGCGTGTGTGTGTGTATGTGTATACGTATGTATGTGTGTGAGCGTGCTTCTTTTTATTTGTGTGTGTGTGTGTGTGTGTGTACAAATGTATGTTTAGTAAGTTAGACTCGCTGGGTAATTATTACGGAGAGGTGAATATGATCGTCACAAGGTGCAACATAAACCATTATATCATATTTATATAACTTTTAGTAAATAACTCTGTTAATCAAGTTTATAAATGCAATTATGTGTGTGCGTGTGTGTGTGTGTGTTTGTTGCTGTATTGAATTTTGTAATTTGTTTTATATATATATATATATATATATATATATATATATATATATATATATATATATAACGCAACTTATTAAAAATTTTTATTAGGGGCGTTAATAAAAGGAATCTAAAATCCTTTAGAATTTGCAGATAATATATAATTTAAGGCTGGTTGGTTTGTGTTTTACGGCTTATCAACTGTTGTGGGTTATTTAATGCTAAATGTTGGTTTTATATACGCGATTTCGAAGCGAATCGTGTGAAGGAATCTTTATTTTTAAACGAGTTGTCGATATTACTTAAGACAAACGGCAAATTTTGTACTGCATGTTATATATATATATAAACACAACACAACCTATAAAATTTCATACAAAAACGCACGTAATTGCCTTTATATGTTAGATTGATATAGTCAAATGACTATATTAGTCTATAATCTAAATGTTACTTAAATATGTGAGAATGACCTGTGATTAACTTTGTGACGATCAAATTCACATTTAGTCAAGTATTTTTGAAATATATATACATTTGCCTCTGAACATATTTGCTTTGGTTTGGTTTAGTTTTACTGCATATCAACCATTGTAGGTTATTTAATACCAAATCCTCTTTATACATATATATTAAATGCATATAATTTGGAAACACATTTTGTTTATAACGTTTCTAAACGAGCCTAAGCTAATTTTTTTGCCACAAATCATTCCAAATATTCTTATGTATACCTAAAAATTCAATTAAACATCAGTCATTTATTTACACAAAGTTAAATGATCAAACACTTCTATTTCTAACAATTCAGTTTAATAAAAATCATTTGTTTGCACTGAGTCTGAATATCAAACAGTTCTATTTGACCCATAGATAAGACACAGGCAGGTAATATCACTCCGAGTCAGAGTATACCTTGGAGCCATGGCAATGAAAGGGTACTCGACATTACCTAAAGCTCCTGAGCTGGAGTGTCACCATTTAATAGTTTGACGTTATATCCTGGGCGCTCATTGTTGTTGGTGGGCTCTTACCCCACTTTAGAGATGTAGTCGGTGTATTCTACAGGCCTAATCAACAGGACTGATATTTGCTTTATATATACATATATCATCTCGTGCTGCTTACACGGATTTCCATAACTCTCTTACGCCATTCGTCTTTATCATTCATAGCTTCCGGCAGGTCTTCCAGGCTACATCCTGTGTCAGTGTGGAGTTTTTGTAGATAAATTATGGTTGGTCGTCCAACAATTGCTCGTCCGAGTGAAGGGGTCGATAGGAGAACGTCGCTAATGAGTTCGTCCTTGCTCCTATAGCTGTGTTCCGCAGGTTTTTTTTCGTTTGATTTGGATGATCTTTCAGATGAGTGGCTGGTGGCCGTACAGATAAGGTACCTATAGGTAATAGTAACGGTAAAAAATTGTTGAGTTAAAAGGAAAATAGTTTAATGTCAAGTAAAATATATGGTTAAAAAATAAAACTAACAAAAGAAGTACTCAAACTTTCACGCAAGGAGATGGCAAGAGTGTAAAATAATAGATTCATTAATCTACACTCTTCATATCTTCTGAGTATCACTATTTATTTACCATTGATCTTACATATATATATATATATATATATATATATATATATATATATTGCAGAACAATCCGACGTTAGGTAAATATCTGATGGTGAGGTTTCAGTAAAAAGTAAAAAAATCAGAGAATGTATTCATTTAGTATATTATCATACCATTGTTTGTTGTTTCGGTTTCTGTCATTTGGTAAACCAACTTCAGGGTGTTATTTGCGGCGTGACCAAAAAAAAAAAAAAAAAAAAAAAAAAAACGAAAACAAACAACAACAAAAAACCCCAACAAAAACAACAAAAAAAACTAAAAAACAACAAAAAACCCCAAAACAACAAAAAAACAAAACAAAAAAAAAAACAAAAAAATATGGTAAAAAAAAAACGAAATGAAAAAACAAACATATAAATAAACAAATGTTAGAGTGCCCCCCACCCCAAATAAAAACAAAACTAAAAGCCAAAAAATAAAAAAACAAAACGAAGCAAAAAGAAACAAAAGTCAAAACAGAAATGTAAAACTTTGGGAAACGTTAAACTTTGGGATATTATTAAAAAAAAACAAATACATCCTCTGAATGTTTTGCTTTTTCATAGTTATATGACACATACACACACACATACACACACACAAGCATGCGTCAACATAAATATATAAATATATATTAAAAGATTTTATGGGGATAAAAAATCTAATAATAGCCCAAAAGTGACCAATTTTATTTATTCTAAAATATTAAAAATTGAAGGTCGACCGGTTTCGATTCTCGCTGATCTCAACCTTTATGGAGGATAACTATTAAGAAAGAAAGAGGTGGGGAATTTGTCATGATTGAAAAAAGGGAAGGGTAAATTCAAATGGTGGTCAAATTCAAACCCAGTAAACAGTCCTTCTTTTTTTAAAGAGAGACGGTTTATAAGTGAGAATATGAACGGTCTCTAGGACTTTCAAATGAAAATCCGAGTGTGACTTGCTCAAAACAGTGGACAAACCATCACTGTAAGAGAAGGCGCATTTACGATTATTTATGGGATGTTCAGCAATTGCTAACCCTTACGTGTTATTAATTTTATCAGCAAGGCAATTTCCCTCACGAATTTTTCTAGGCAAATGCTGTTTACTTCGAGCATCAAGACATTGGTTGTTTCTCCCAATGTATTGCACTCCGCAAAATATTTAAATGAATAAATTAAAGAACTATTATGGTGGAGGGAAAGAACATCCTTTCGACGAGATGTCATTATAGTTTTAGTTTGAAAAACAACACTATATATTGGTAGAAAATTAATATTTTTGTACACATGAAGAGATTTGTCCAGCGAATCCGTCTCTCACTTCACCGTGCCAAGGCAACTGTTGATAAACCGGGCATTTTGGAATATTTCAGGCTTATCTTATTGAAATTTTATTGAAATCATTGATCATTTTCCTGATAGAAAATTGAACAGTGCCTTCTGGGAAACCATTATTACAAAGTGTATCAGAAATAAACCTGATTTCATCGTCCAACTTACATTTTGAGCATACCATTAATATGATTAACATTTGAAAGTCCGAGAGACCGTTCATATTCTCACTTATAAATCGTCTGTCTGTAAAAAGAGGAACTGTTAACTGGGTGAGAATTTAATCAACATTTGAATTTACCTTCCTCCCCTTTTTTCTCTCAAGCCAAATTCCCCCCTTCTCTCTTAATCCTTTATCCTCGATAAAGGTTGTGATCAGCAAGGACCGAAACCGGTCGACCTTCATATTTTAATATTTTAACATGAATAAATAGATCTCTTTTGGGCGAAGATATATACATATATATATATATATATATATATGAATTGAGGTCTCGGTAGCCGTTGAACGGATGTATGTAAACAATAATAATTGGGATTCATAACCGTTTAAAATTTACTTCGTAGCTAATAGCTCCTCGTGGCTGAATGGTTAGAAGCTTCGCTTGGCGTTTGAGTCAACCGGGTTTCGATTCCAGCTACGGGAAGCTAATGTCTAGCTACACTGATGAGTTCTGATAGAACGAAACTGACCTGTCTGTGGATGACTATATATATATATATAAAGAATAGAAATAAATCCGACTATATGTAAATGAAAAGGTAACGTATTTAGGAGGTATTCATCTATAGTTGAATTATGTGCCAATGTTTTAGTTTTTACATTAAACTATCACCAGGGTTGTTAATATCTTTTAAATTCATCAAATAGTTGGTTGCCCAGTTGGCTGGGGCTGTAGAATACACCGACTGCTTCTCTGCAGAGGGCTAAGGACCCGCAACGAGTATCCTGATATGACACTAAACAATTTGATGGTGAGGTTTCAGTAATGCTGGAGCTTTGGGAAATGCAGAGTACCCCTTCATTGCCGTCACTCCCAGGCCCATTCTGGCTCGGAGTTGTAACACCTGATAAGGTCCTATTCAGGGGTCAAATAGAACTGTGTATTCATCCTAAACTGAATTGTTTGAAATAGAACAATTTTTGACATTAAAACTGCGTACTTATGCTAAACTGAACTGTTTGAAATAGAATTATTTTTAAATAGAACTAAACTATTTTTTTCCAAACCGAATTGTTTGAAATAGAAGTGTTTTGGGATTTAAATGGACTGTTTTGACATCTAACTGTTTGTAAACAAAAACTATACTTGTGCTAAACTGAATTGTTTGAAATTTAATCTGGCGTTAAATCACCTGAAAAGGGTTGATAGGCCGTAAAACAAAACAACAAGCCAACCAACCAAATCAAATAGTTTATGCTGTAAAATAAAATTTGAATACTAATTACATCACTTAGTTATGAAACAAAATACTTAAAGTTTTCTTTTTTCGTTTCATTTTCAAACTGAAAATATTTCAGAAGATATACATAAAATCGTCTCCTGAATATGTTGTTGTTTTTTTCCATATTTGTGTATGTGGTTGTTGTGCATGTCTATGCGTATCGGGATGTTTATTACGTTTTATTTGAAAAAACGGAATATATGTGCTATAACCAAACGGGGGACACCTCCACTCTAGAAGGAACCCCTCTTAAACTAGTAAACAAATTCACGTACCTAGGAAGCAGCGTCGAATCAACCGAAAAGGACATCGAAACGAGGTTAACGAAAGCATGGACAGCTATCAATAGGCTATCGATTATATGGAAATCAGACCTAACCGATAAAATGAAACGCAGTTTCTTCCAGGCAGCGGTCACATCGATACTGCTATACGGGTGCACTACATGGACGCTAACGAAACGGCTGGAGAAGAAGCTAGACGGCAATTACACAAGAATGCTGCGAGCAATCTTGAACAAGTCCTGGCGACAACACCCCACAAGACACCAACTGTACGGCCAACTGCCTCCTATCACGAAAACTATTCAAGTTAGACGAACCAGACATGCAGGACACTGCTGGAGAAGCAGGGACGAACTCATAAGAGATGTACTCTTATGGACCCCCACACATGGCCGTGCAAAAGCAGAACGACCAGCTCGAACATACATTCAGCAGCTGTGTGAGGATACGGGATGTTGTCCGAGGACCTGCCTAGGGCGATATACGATAGGGAGGAGTGGCGAGAGAGGGTCAGGGATATCCGTGCTACCAGCGCGACATGATGATGATGATGATGATATTACAATAATAATTTGTATTAACCCTTTGAGCCTGTGTGGCCTCTATTTGTGCCGCTAACTAGAAATACGTAAATCCAGATCACCGTTATCTAGGCCACACTATCACTTCTTCATCACAACGAAATGTTGCAATTTTATATTCTATAATTGATTTAATAATGATAGCCTTTATTGTATTTTTAATAGCTTTTAAATTGTCAATAGAATGTTGTAACCTGTTATTTAACATCCTGTAAAGCAGTCAAATAATCAAGTTCATTTTACATTTCCGGTCAATTTTCGAGCCAGGAGCTCAAGGTGAAGAGGTCAACGATCGTTTGAGTCTCAGGTTTCTTAGAATTAAGAATTGTTACTTGAAGCTATAACTTTTTACTGATCAGTTACTTGAAACCTTATAACTGTGTGCAAACAAATTATCATTGTTAAAGGGAAATAGTTAATTGAAAATACTTGATTGAGCGCGATATGATGATGATGAAACATTATCATCAAAAATATATTCCTCATTCATTTTCAACGACTGAATCCCAACCAGAAAGCACATTTTTTTTTATTTCAAACTAAAAGAAATCTGGGGTTTTCTTGAGAAAAATAGTTGGAAAGACCATTTTCAAATTTTTTATTTCTGAATGTTCTGCCACTTACAAAATGTTCAACTGATCAAATAATTTGCAGTTATATGGCATTGATTAGTCCTATCGAATATAAAGTTGTATAGTTTCAAGTATTCCTATCTAATACGAATAATTTCTAAACACATCACTTAATTTGAAAAAAAAGTAGTGTAGTTGATGATCGACTTACAAGTATTGCATCTACTGTCTGGCCACACCGATGAGTTCTGATGGAACGAAACAGATCTGTCTGTGGATGACTATAGAAATTCATATATATATATATATATGTGTGTGTGTGTGTGTGTGTGTGTGTGTGTGTGTGCGTGCGTGTGTGTGTGTGTGATTGTTTAGTTGTTTTGTGCTTTATGGCATATCAACCCTTGTGGGAAATGTTGTACCAAATCCTTTAATATATATATATATATATATATATATATATATATATATATAATTTGTAACCGGGTAGTTTATAGTTAACATTATTTTAAACGAGTTTGAACTCATTTGTTGGTTTGACGGTTAAATGGTTTCTAGTACTGCTATTCAACACTAATAATTCTATTGGATATTAATATTTGTTTGCACACAGTTAAATGGTTTCAAGTATTTCTATTTAACATCAGTAATTCTATTTATCCAGTATTCCTGTGTAATGTAAATAACTTGCAAATAGCTGGATGGCTTTAAATAATTAAAAATAATAATCTATAGTAAATGATTGAACAGTTCTTTTTTACCTAAACATGGAACTGTAACAGGTACCACTACTCTAGGTCAGAGTGGACCTTTGACTAATGGTAATCAAGGGGCACTCCACTTTCCCTGAGCTTATATATATATATATATATATATAAGATGTGTGCTTATATATATATATATATATATATATATATGTATTGTCGTGTTCATGGTGATTTTTGTCTTTCGTTTTTCAACCCGAGTCAAAACTCCATATCATGCAATTCAGTCAATGCGGGTGTGTGTACACGGTAAGATTGTAGCCATGATTTGATTGTAAGCCTATTAAAGATCTTAATGGGACGAAGAATTCTGCTCCGTGTGTGCAGACGTGGAAAAAGTCAGAGGCAGCCATTTGTCGAAAGAAACTAATTCTTGAATGAAGGAACGATGCCAGTTTAAGCAGTTCCCGAAAAGACTTTTTCCCTTCCACTTTGACTAATGTTTATCGTCACATGTTCCTAAATAAACTTATTTTCTCTCTCTCTCTTTCTCTCTTTATATATATATATATATATATACATATATATTGGTAGATCTATGTGTTGGAAGATAGATGGAGAGACGGCGAAAGATGATGGGAGAGGGTGAAAGTTTCGTAGGTTGGGAGTAAAAGTAGGGGAGGAATGAGTGAAAGTGATTGTTTAGTCTGCGTGTGTGTATGTGTGTGCAGACCTCAGGGGTTTTCGTCCCTAATCGGGTTTTAAAAAAATTAATGCCGGGGATTTTTTAAAGCTTTATTTTTTTCTTGTTTATACGCTTTCTTAAAAGTTTTATTTCTTCGTTTCTTTTACCCCTTTTCTCTCTTTTACAATCTTTCTTTCTTTCTTTTTCACAATTATCTATTTTTTTGTTTCTGTTTTTTTTTCTTCAATTTTTTTTAACTTTCTTTTTCTTTTCTTTTCTCAGTTTTTGTTCTTACTTTCTTTTTTCTTACTTTATTTCTTCTACTCTTTCTTTCTTTTTATCTTTCTTTCTTCGTTAAATTTTTTCGTACTTTCTTTTTCATATCTTTCTTTCTTTCTTTCTTTTTTCTTTCTTTCTTTTTTCTTTCTTTCTTTTTGTTATTTTTTCTCTCTTTTTCTACCTTTTTTTCTTTTTTCTTTGATTTATGTTCTTACTTCCTTTTTTTTTACTCTATTTCTTTCTTTCTTTCTTTCTTTCTTTCTTTCTGTAAGTGTGCATATTCTTTTCTTCTGATGTATTTCGTTGCTGCCTGACATAACCTCATTTCCCCACCGTGCCCTAAACTTTAACTTTCTTGCCCGTTTTCCAGTTTGCTCCTCTGTCGAATCCTACTTCCCTTTCTCACAGTCACGCATATGCATCATTTGAACTTGATACACACACACACACACACACACACACACACACACACACACATAAATGTGCCCTGTTTTGTCAATGAAATATTTGAGCATTTCATAAAACCGCGTAGATAAATCCTACCGTTTTGAGACCTGATTTTCAAGGTCAGCGGACAGATTCCTTTTACTTAAATGATGGCCGAACACAGTCTTCTACAACTTTTTCTTTATCTAATACACTGCACCTATCTATCTACCTATCTATCTATCATACATACATACATACATACATGCATGCATGCATATCGAAACCTCTTTCTTTCTTTCTTTCTTTCTTTCTATATATATATATATATATCCCTGCCTTTTCGTTATCTATCTATCTATCTATCTATCTATCAGTTACTCTTTCAAAGATTTTGTTCACACACACATGCATACACATGTGCACATATTCGCACACACACACACACACACACACACACACACATAGGCACACATACGTATGCACACACAAATGTATCCACTTAGGCAAACATACACACAGAGTAACACACACACACACACACACACACACACACACATATATATATATATATATATAAACGGTTCGGTTTACAGTTTCACGTATCAACCTTTGTAGGATATTTAATGCAAAATCATATTTATATTTATATACATAATTTTGAATATCTCATCTGAAGAAGGTTTTTATAAAAAAAACATCTACTTATAAGTTAAACTTATATGGACTTATAAGAGCCTGAAATAAATTTACAATGAGACCAAAAAAGTGATTTTTTTTCTTTTTGTCCTAATAAAAGATTTTTTTTTAGCTCTGCACGTTGAGTGTTGAATCATTAATCCCAAATTAATTATAAATCAATAGCCGTTAGTATGGAGCACTCATATGGGATACTCCTACCCCCTGGATTTCCTCCTTGGATCATATAAGAATATATATATATATATATATATATATTTATATATATATGATGTTACGTGCATGGTGAAATGTTTATTGGATTTTCAAAATTCGGATTCGCAGGCATGAACCTGTTGAAAGCATTAATGGAAACATAAATAGTAAATGTGAAATAATCGCTTTGACCGAAATCTTGGTTTGACAAAAAAAACCAACATAGAACGCTTGAATAAATGAATAAAAATACAATTTGGCTGATGGTGTTTCATTGTATATCAATCTTTGTTTATTGTTTAATGCTAAATCCTATATATATATATACATATATATATATACAGAATAAAAGGGTCGAATAAAAAAAGGTGGAAATGGTTCTATTTGAGGATTCCTACAAAATCAATGCGTGCTCAATGTATGAAAATTAATAAATCTCTTAGAAAGCAAATTTCCATATAATTGAACTCCGCCCGCAATAAGAAAAAAAATTACCCTCAACTAACCTCATCTGGGTATTTTGAATTTATTTTTACTGACACCTCTATAAAGGAGACAAGCTTCATCAGATAGACATCATACAGTGGAGAGAAAAAAATTGTTATAATTTTTATCTTTACTTTGAATGGACTAGTCCTCGTTCAATATATATATATATATATATATACACACACACACATATATTAAAAGGAAAAGACACACACACACACATATATATTAAAAGGAAAAGATAAATGGAAGTAGTAGACTTGGGCTAGAAGTTCGTGTCAAAACCTGGTGTATGTCATTGTCTGATGTCATGTCACACACACACACACACACACACATATATATATATATATATATATTTGTATACTTTTTTGGTAACTTTGATTTTAAATGAGTTGAGCGTGGTAGTTTTTTTGCACGTTGTTGAAGTGTTTGAATTATTCCTATCTAACCCTAATAATTCTATTCAATATTAATCATTTTTTACACGCAATTGTATGGTTGCGAGTATTGGTATTTATCATTAGAAATTCCTACTTCCTGCATAATATAAAAATTCACACATAGCTGTCTGATTTCAAATAAATGATAATGTAATTCTAACTAAATGTTTGGACAGTTTTATTTGAGCCACTAATGGGATTCTAAAAAGTACTATTACTGCGGATCAGAGTGGAGTTATGGCAATGAAGGGGTATTCAACATCCTCCAAACTTTCACTAGACCACTAGAGTAGAGCCTCCAGTTATATATATATATATAAATATATATTAGATATATATATATTTAATTCATGAAATTTTGACTGCGACTCATGGGTTTCATGGAGATTTTTGCAAAACAACAATCATCAGTCAGTTAAGAAAAGGTAATAAATCGAAAAAATGCAGTCAAAAATCCGTTGGGATTTTGTTGGGAATTTTTGGTGTGATTGTAAGTGTGTGGGTGTGTGTGCGTATGCTTGTGTGGGTTATATTTGCGTATTAATGCGTGTATGTGTGAGTGTAAGTGAAGGTACATTGGCAGAGTATTGTTTTAACCAGATATAAATTCGTCGGTGTATCTTAATTTTTCGCTACATTATTTTGTATGTGTAGGTGGCTATAGCTAAGGAACAAAACATCATCATTGCATATGCATATATATACATATATGCAATAAGTAAAAATATATTAATTTTTATATATATTTGATTGCATGGAAGCTTGTCTGTGATCATAGGTTTCATGCCGTCTTATAAACGACAATCCATAAAAACTAATATATATTCACATATTATTATTATTATTATTATTATTATTATTATTATTATTATTGCTCTCTCACAGATATTGATCTCTCTCCAAATTATACCGCATTTGGTCTGCCATAAACTTACGAAGTGAGATTGTGACAACCAACACTGTTATATATATATATATATATATATATATATATATATATATATATATATATATATATATATATATATCATCTGATCGCGCATCTGGTACGGATTTTCCTGACTATGTCTCTCTTTCTCTTGCCAATTATACCTTTCATCAATCGCTCCCGGCCGGTCTTCTAATCTGCATCTCACGACAGTGCGTTTCGCCTTGCCAATTGTCAGGTGAGCCAATATCGACACATATGAAGTCTATATAATTTATTCAGTTATCTATTAACTATTCAGTTGAATTCAACAACATTCAGGCGGGTCAGTTGTGGCACACCTGAAGATCGGTAAAATGAAACTCAAATCATGAGTTTTCATTCTCTCTTTTTTTTAATTCTATTTTTTAGTTGAAAATATCATAATTTTGCTCTGCATTGTTGTGCATTGAGCATTCAAAAGATGTTGTTGATGAAAAGCACTTTTAATTATATATATATATATATATATATATATATATGATAGAAATATGTGGAAACTGGTTCGATCTCCAGAGGGGGAGATCACGGTATACACTGCTCATGTGACCTAATAAAGTCGAAAAAGCTGTCCAGTGTTTCCGTATGTCACACGCAGGTGTTCGCCGGATTTTCTGGTCGTGGTAATTCAATTCACAATATAATTACTCTACTTCAAAAAGAAAATGTACATCAAAAACCGTTTCGTCCAGCATTTGAACTCGTGTTGCCGTGACCTTTTCTGTCGTCGATAATCATTACACCACGAGCGCCTCCTTATTATATATGTATTTTGGTATGTAAGTATGAATTTGTGTTTGTGAAAAAATAATTCATTAGTCAAAGTTATGACAGGAACATAACGGCAAAACGTTTCTTATACTATATATATATATATATATATATATATATATATATATACACGAATGCTATATGTATAAAGTCTTTTGATGTAAGAACCTTATAATGATGGTCTAATGCCGAGATTATTAGATTTATTAAATGTATCACATATATGTACCAACATTTATGTGTGAATTTCTTTGTTTATACTCTTTGCCTCTTTCTCCATCTTGGGTGGGAATCCGTGGCGTAGTGGCTAACGTGCTGGACTGCAATATTGTTGTAAGTAATTTTGAGCTCCAGCCACGCTGTTACGCTCTCTTTCGGACTAATACCCTTCTGAAAAGTATGAATCATCCTATACCCCCGCTATGGGTTAAATAGTACCACAACTGATCTTCTACAAGAATTGCTATGGTATCAAATGACCCAAACTCTCTCTCTCTCTCTCTTTCCACACTTTTTCTATATGTGTGTATACATATATATATCCTTTAAATATATATATATATATATATATATATATATATATATATACTAACAAAACGGCTGGAGAAGAAGCTAGACGGCAATTACACAAGAATGCTGCGAGCAATATTGAACAAGTCCTGGCGGCAAAACCCCACAAGACACCAACTATACGGCCACCTGCCTCCCATCACGAAAACTATCCAAGTTAGACGAAGCAGACATGCAGGACACTGCTGGAGAAGAAGGGAAGAGGTCATAAGGGATGTACTCCTATGGGCCCCCACATATGACCGGGCAAAAGCAGGACGACCAGCACGAACATACATTCAGCAGCTATATGAGGATACGGGATGTAGCCCTGAAGACCTGCCAGAGGCGATGAGCGATAGGGAGAAGTGGCGAGAGAGGGTCAGGGATATCTGTGCTAGTGGCACGACAAGATGATGAGATGATGATATATATATATATATATCCAATTTATGAGTCATGCATATTCACTCCCCGTATATATATATATGTGTGTGTGTGTGTGTGTGTGTGTGTGTGTGTGTGTGTGTGTGTTTATACAAAGGTGCAAAGGTCAGTGTTTTTGTATATGCAAGTTTATATGTCTGCATCCGGTTCTACACAAATTTTGTCGTCAAAACAACAATTTTTTCTTGCTTCAAACAAGCTTTTACGTCGCTAACGTGCATCTCTTTCTCTCTCTCCCTCCTCCCCATATATATATATATATATATATATATATATATATATATATATATATATATATATATATATAGGGTTAAGAAAGATTACAAGAGCGAAATAACCAAGAAAGCGAATTAATTCTTACAAGGTATCCCTAGGCATGAGACAGTCTACCCCCGTGAACTGAATAAAATGTTCTATAGGAAATTCGCCGGAGGGAACCTCGACAAAAGAGACTTGAAGAAGAACGGGTGGCACAGCAGTCGAAACGTTATGATGTAGACAAAAATGTAGAATACGTGAAAAATGTGAATCTTATCAAACTAGATATGACATTTTTCTTTTCTTTTACAAGCTGTCCATAACATTTAGTACGTTCAAAGGGGAAGTAACTGTGCTCTTTACTTACTATGTCCTCGAAGCTCCGGAATTATGCACAATAATATAATATAATATAATATAATATAATATAATATAATATAATATAATGCACACAAATTGGAAAAACGTCTTTTAAGATAAGGTTTAATTCAAATTAAAAAAATTATTAAAAATCGATTGAATAGCCCAACAATTCCTCACAATTTTACTTGAGACAAAAATTAATACGTAAATAAATGCTTCACTGATTTTAACGTCATGTCAACACGTTGAGGATTATCTTATGCCTAAGAGGTCTTAACTTTCTTCAGGGGATACAATCAACATATTCTAAGTCTCATTGACAGAAAGTTAAAAGAAAAAATCAATGATCATCTCAAAACTAAAATATTTTATGTGCACTCATAAGAGACCATAAAGATATAGAAGGAATAGTGCATGCACTTTTGCTATCTGTACCTTAGAAAATCCAACCATATACATATCTAAAAGTTAATTAGAAATTTAAACTGAATATTTATGAATTAATATGGATTTTCTTTCTTTTAATTTTTGATGATCTAAAATTTTTCTTGCAGAACTGGAATTACTGTGGTCAATTACCTATATAAAAGTCAAAACAATTGTTGCGTACTCTCTCTCTTTCTCTCTCTCTCTCTCTCTCCCCTCTCTCTCTCTCTCTCTCTCTCATACACACATACACATACATACACACACACATGCATATACATATATAAGCAACAATATATATGTATATACATATATATATAATTATTGCTATATAAACATATATATATGTGTATATATATATATATATATATATATATATATATTGCTTATGTATATGTTGTTTATATATATATATATATATATATATATATATATATATATATATATATATATATATATATTTACACACTCACACACACATATATATATATTTAAAAATTTGAACATACAACACCGAGTTCGCATTTAAAAAAGTCTCCAATAATGAAGTTTTTGCTTCGAAATTAATCAGACCCGAATATTTATTTTGCATTGGCATAGCCCTCAAAACAAATGCAACACAATATATATATATATATATATATATATATATATATATATATATATATATATGAGCAACAGTATATATATATAGAGAGAGCAATTGTTTATATATATATATATATATATATATATATATATATATATATATATATATATATATTAGCAACAATATGGGAGACGGTTAGATCTTTTGATCGTTCTGGGGCACGGAGAACCTAGGAGGACTGCCCTCTCTCTCTTGATCATTCTGGTACCCAAGAAAAAAATGAAATTTTACCTGTGCACGTATTTAGATTTGCTATAGTGTTCAGTTATACTAATAGAAAAAATTAAAGTCTTGAGATATTTGAATCTTTTTCGAAGAATTTCGAGGTGCTGATTTAAAAAGGAAGCATTCATTTCTGCCCCACATGTCTGGATGTTTGGCTACAGAAAGCCACAATATATTGAAAAAAAAATGCTAAAAAAAGAATACTCAGCTTGAACCTGTTTACCGAATAATAAAATAGAAAGTCATGAAGAATTAACAATTAATTTTATTTAAATAGAATAGAGATACAATTGACAAAAACTATCCAAACCCATTTTCTATCGGAAAAAAAAATCATTTTATCTGGGATTCTTCATTGGGAAATTTTGTTTCAGCATTAAAAAAAAAAAAAAAAAAAATTAACATGATATCCCATATATGATTCATTCAATAAAATCGATAAAACAACCTTTGATAATTTCGATAGTCTTTAAAAGTTTATAAAAAAACTCTTTATCTCTAAAATATCAGAGGCAGTAACATTGAAAAAAAAAAAGGAAAAATGCTAAAATTTGTCTCGAAATTTCCGAAAATTCTTCAGCAGATTCCCGACTATTAATAAACATCGTACAGTATTCTTTTAAATGATTTTCCTGTCGACAGGATGAAATAAAGTGTATAAAATAATCATACTTCGAACAAAGTTACAGCAATACTCAAATTCATTGCCCCATTTTAAATATCATTAAACCACGCAAAAATATTCAATCCTGCAAAATACAATGAATCATTAAATCAAAGCAGAAAGAGAAAATCTACAAAATAATCCTCTTGTTTTCATTCTGATTACTTTGGTTTCTTTGTTTAATCACAAATCAACTTTCGTTTTTATTGTGAAATTCATACAATGACATTTCATTTCATTACATAATCCGGAAGGAACAATGCCACTGGAATCACCAGAACATAATTTCATCCCAGCTCTGATTTTGCCTGATATACGGTATTTCAGTCACACAAAAATGAGACAGATAAAGATAGACTACATTTACGAAATCAACGCCACAAAATTAGTAGAAAACCTTTCATTGTTGTCTTGAATTATCCGCATATCATTACTGTTTGTTTGGTGCATATTATTAGAAATAGTAAGTAAAAGTAAAGTTAGCGACCTTAGTTGAGGGTGACCCTAAGGCTCCCTTTTAAATAGCTACTACACCAAGGAGAGGGTGATACTCCATTCCCTGGATTGCTCCACTTTACCCTTACCTTATAATGCTGAGTGTTGAGCAAGGCGCCATCTAGAACCATTTTTTGAGGCTTTGGTATGACTCGACCTGGTATTGAACCCCGGTCTGCCGGACCATTGGCGAACACTCTATTCATGAAGTCAAAGGCCTGAATACCAACCCTGAAATATCGATGTTCATTCTTATAAAAAAATGGCAAGTTAGTCTACAATCGATAACCCGAGTTCAAACACTTCACTAGGTTGTTTCGTGAAAAGGCATGAATCCATCTCTTCTCCCACGATCTATAGGTAAATAGTAGAGCAGACTCAGTTCTTTTGCCTTGGTTTGGCAACCAATCATGGGGATGGAAAACTGTATACTCAAACCAGCTGTATTCTACTTAAAAATGAAACTTGTGGCAAATCCTGTCTTTGGTGGATCTGTTGGGTAAATACGTACAACCATTCCATGTCCGAGTGGACCTGGAAGTAATGGCAAAGAGGTGACACTCCTCTCTCAACCAGATCTCCAGAACTGAAGCTTTACTATCAGATATAGTTTGGTGTCCAACACAGAACACCCAATGTTTTTGTGAATGTTGGGGGTGTCTTAGCTGTCTGCAGGGGATGCAGTTAGCTTTTTTTTTCTAATATTAAAATAAAGTTAAAATTAATCGTTATAATTTAACGGCTATTGACAGGTTAAAGACTCTGTGGATATCTGATCTGTCAGATAAAATAAAACGGGAATCCTTCCAAGTTGTAGCCGTTTCAGCACTAATGCGTGGTTATACCAACTGGACTCTTTGCAAACCACATGGAGAAAATAACTTGATAGGTACTACAAAGGGATGACGCATGCTTTTTTTTAAACAAATCCTGGAAGCAGCACTCTATAAAATAGCAGTTGTACCGCCGCTTACCTCCCATCTCACAAAAACTATCTAAGACGAGAAAGACACGCTAAAGAAGTGGGAACGAACTCATAAGTAGAGTTCTCCTTTGGACACCTACCCATGGACACACTAATGTTGTAATTCATCGATCTTCCGTGTTCAGAAGATTTGAAGTCCAATTTCAAGTTTCTTGCTTGCCACGTCCTCGATTTCTTTTAAAGCTTCCATCTGGACCATTTTCCTACCTTATCACCCACAGCCAGCAAATAGTGAGCATGTTTGATTTTATTTACAACTGTGAACAGTTGTTCTCTAAAATGAAGCTCTGTACGGGCACTGTCAAGAGGACCAGGCAAAATCGATGGCCGATAGGATCAGTTGTGTGTGTGTGCGTGTGTGTGTGTGTGTGTGAGTGAGTGAGTGTGTGTGTGTGTGTGTGTGTGTGAGAGAGAGAGAGAGAGAGAGAGAGAGAGGGTGGAGTCCGTGTTTTCAGCAAGTCTTGATTATGATAATGATGATGATGGAAATCAAGCGAAGATAACAATTAGTCTCATATCTTGTCTCTTTTTCTATAAATGAAAAAATTTACAAGTGATAAAAATCAGTTTTCATATATACACATTTTTAAACGGCTTTTACTTAAAAATTTTAACTATCTACCGAGACAATCCCAATTCGATTTTTCCTTTTAGCCCAATAATTCTTATATTCACAAGTGTCGACATTTGTCGGCTTCTTTGAAGAAAAATCTAAAAAGCTAAAACAAAATTGGCAAATAAAATTCTATTCATTATTAGATGATCATAGAATTTTATTTTATCAAATTTAAAATAGCATAAAATTCTATTTCTTCCTTACCTGAACGGGGCTATGATATCATAAACGCGTTACCAGGACAACATAATTTCTCATTAGCCTCATAACTGGGAGCGCCTGCCTATCTATCTATCTATCTATCTATCTATCTGCTTTGGCATTAAAGAACGCATGAAGATTGATATACCATTGAACAAAAAAACAAAAAAAAAAAAAAACAAAAAC
This sequence comes from Sepioteuthis lessoniana, assembly GCA_963585895.1. Classification (NCBI taxonomy): domain Eukaryota; kingdom Metazoa; phylum Mollusca; class Cephalopoda; order Myopsida; family Loliginidae; genus Sepioteuthis; species Sepioteuthis lessoniana. Next base: position 50,343,664 of record OY757925.1, on the reverse strand, counting down.
AAAACAAACATATCTATCTATCTATCTATCTATCTATTGGCGTTGGCATTAAATAACCCACGAAAGTTGATATGTCATTTACCCAAGAAATCCAATCAAACTAAACCAAACCAATTTATCTGTTGCTAAATTTGAATATTTTAAATCAAACTTTGAATGATTCCTTGAAAAAAAAAATGTGGTAGAAATGATTGAACCACTGTTGTTAACTTTCCATGGTGTAGACATTTTTTTTTCTAGACTTGTCTATCTCAGGTATTTCACCATAGGGAAGGTCGATTACAAAATTTTTATTCTTATAAAGGTACAGTGTTTTCTTTTGTAATTTTGAAAGATATTTTATTAAAAGATAACTTTTTCTTGGTCAAATTTTAAAGTGTTTTTGATACATGGAAAAATTTATGCTTGTTTGTTTTTTATGCATCATGATCTTGCATTTGATAATCTCTCCTCAACTGTGAAGATATTGTGCTAACTGGCTGGTGATACAAAAATTGGGTGAATTCAACATCATAATTATCTTTTTTTTAATCTCAGAAACTGAGTGTATTGTCACTGTTAATAGCATTTATTCAATTACTGAATGTGAAACAACAGAAGTAGCAACTAAAAATTAAGATGAAATGAAATATTTGACAATGGTTCATCTAAAAGCAAAGATAAATAAATCATGCTATTAATAATATCTATCTATCTATCTATCTATCTATCTATCTATTTCGGCCTATTCATATCTATTTATCCAACCCCTCCGCACAAGCTGGGTGTAACAGAGGTCAATTTTGAAGTGTAGTTTAACAGGTTTAGATGCAGAGTTTTCATTCGCCTTGACCGGTTTCTATACCAAGGTTAAATAGCCCAGTCTGTTCTACTATTTACACTGAGCCGGAGGAAGGATAATTGGATTTATACTTTTCCCAAAGGTATTAGCGCTTTGTGAAATCGTCAAAGATTTGAACTAGGTTCGCACCTCCATATCTATCTATCTATCTATCATAAATAAGTACACATCTGCTTATTCTTCTTTAACATTTTTTTCTTTAACCAAAGATAGCAGGATTTCATTATTCCTTACGTTATATAGTCAAAACAGATATTATTGGGTATTATTTGACCAAACTTTGCGACATTTAAACTCTGATCGGTAAACAAAAGATAAAATTGGTTTGATTTCTTTGTTCAATGGCATATCAACCTTTGTGAGTTACTTAGTGCCAAAGCCATCCTTGTAGAAGAACTGTTGTCGTACAATTTAAACCAGTTGGGAAGATAAGGCGACTCATACCTTTTCCGTGGGTGTCAGACCGAAAGTAAATGTAATAACGTTACTGGCGTTCGAATTCAAATCGATGTCTCAGTCCAGTACGTTAACCACTGAACCACGTGACTCCTCCAACTCTTCCACAATCAAAAGTAAAATTACGTTGATATAAATGCGTGAAGTTACTTTTATCCCTATATATTCATATTTTTGGTTACAGAGTTTCAGTATTTGGTTTAGTTTGGTTTGGTTTTATGGCATATCAACCATTGTAGGTTATTTTATGCCAAATGTATTTTTATACATATAAACAATTATATTACGAACAATTCACTTTAGTATTAGTATAGTTTTTTGTTGTTGTTTAGACTCTGTTAAATTTCGAAAACAGTTCTATTTCAAACAATTCAGTTTGGCATAAGTTCACAGTTTAGTTCTATTTAACCCATAGATAGGGCCCTATCAGATGCTACCACGCCGGGCCAGAGTGGACCTGGGAGCAATGGCATAGGGGTTCTCTGCATTCCCCAAAGCTCCAGCATTACTGGAACCACGCCATCAGATAGTTTAGTGTCATATCCAGGACAATCATGGTGGGGGTCTTACTCCTCCGCAAAGGTGCAGTCGGTGTATTCTTCTACCCCAGCCGATTGGGCAATCTAGAACTAGAGGTCACCTTCAGTTGAAGTTTAGTGTCATACCCAGGACACTTCCTTTTTGGTGGAGAGTGGAGTTTTACCCCTTCACAGAGGGTATAGTCTGTATATTTTCAATCTGATCGGCTGGTCGGAGGCAATGGGTTTTGCAGAAGGCTAGGAATATGAGGCAGCTATAGATCATTAGACTTACGAACAATGCTAGCATCATTTGGTGGCAATACGCCTTGCCAGGTGTCCGAGAAATAAAGAAAATAGCCTTTAAGAAGATTTGGATTCATAACGTCTTAAGCAATTTTCCTGTTTTCCACACAAAGCAAAAATCAGATTTATAAAAGCTTATTTCTTTTTTTTTTCTATAAATATTATAGAAGAGTTTTCAGTGTACGAAGTTGACGATTAGACTTTTTGTCAGTGAAGATATCAAGAGGAAATAGTGATAATATTCAACGGATTATTATATGGAAATCTCAGTCATACTAAATCTTTATACACAGTGGTTGACCTAAATTTATTTGAGCCACGAAGCTTAAATGAATTGTTTGACCAAACTGAATAGCTTGAAATAGAAATGTTTTTGACAAATAAACTGTACTTACATTTAAACTGCGTGCTTATGCTAAACTGAATTATTTGAAATGGAACTGTTTTTTGACATTGAAACTGTACTTACACTAAATTGAATTAGCTGAATTAGAACTGCTTGACTAAACTGAATAGCTTGAAATAGAAATGTTTTTCACAAACTGTACTTACATTTAAACTGCGTACTTATGCTAAACTGATTTGTTTGAAATAGAACTGTTTTTATAAAAATAGATTTGGCGTTAAATAGCCTACAAAGGTTGATATGCCATAAAAAAACCCAACCAACCAACCAACTAACCAACCAACCATGTAGTTGTGGAGATCTATTGTGTGTGGAGTACTCCTTTATTGCTGTATCTCCCAGATCCAGTAGGACCCTGAGTGGTAGCACCTGTTACGGTTTTATATACGAGTCAAATGGATCTGTTTAGAAAGACCGTGTGCACGACGTAAAAAACATATTAAGATACAACTGTACAAAAATGTAAATATGAACCTACAATGAATGTGATTGCTAATTTCTATGCCTAAAATAATCCTAGACGGGTCGACATAACGTTAAAATCAATCAATCAATCAATTAAACAAAACCAGGGATCCCTACCCTTTTCAATCCGAGGTCTACAAAATTTAATTTAGCAGTGTCCAAAGCCGTCATAGTAAAAAGACAAAAAAAAAAAAACAAAAAAAAAAAAAAACAAACAAAAAACAAAAACGAAAACAAAACAAAACAAAGCAAAAAACAACAACAACAACAACAACAAAACAACTACCCCCCCCAAAAAAAAAAACAAGCCAGAGCAAAACAACCGCCCGGCTAATTTCATAGGTTAAATCATAGTTTTTTAATGAGATATCTGATGTTTGCAGTCACAAAAAGATGCAATATCAGGGTTAAACGTCCCTTGTAAATCACGCCGTGCCAGATTTTTGATAAATCCACTATCCAAGGTACTGAAGGTGGTAATAGTTATTACGTCAGGCAACATTATGTTCTCAGTAAAATTGTCGAGGTTAACAGAAGGAGCACATAAAAAAAGTGATGATTTGCGAGTTGTAAAACCACTCAACTGAGTGATATTCTATTTGTGTTAAAAAGTTGGTTGGTTGGTTGGTTGTGTTTTACAGCATATCAACCCTTGTAAGTTATTTAATGCCAAATCCTGTATATATATCAAATATATTATATATACAAAAAATATATTATTTGTTAATGAATAGTTTGTAGGTAACAATTTTTAATCGAGCCAGAGCTCATTTGTTTGCACAATGTTAAATGGTGTCAAGTATTGCTATGTGATACTAATAATTCACTTTAATATCAATCATTTGTTTGCACACAGTTAAGTGGTTTTAAGAATGGCTATTTAACACTTATAATTCAGTTCCAAATTATTAATTCGTCTGCACACAGTTAAATGGATCCGAGTATTGCCATTTATTGTCTGCAGACAGTTAAATGGTTTCAAGTATTGCAATCTCCCACTAATAGTTCTATTTACATATTGTTAAATGGTTTCAAGTATTGCTATGTAATACTAATAGTTCAATTTAACCTTAATCATTTGTTTGCACACAATTAAAGGGTTTTAATACCACCACCGCCATCATCATCATCATCATCATCATTGTTGTATAGCCACATACATGACCAACTATACAAACATATATGCATGCGAAATCATAACGACGACACAATAAAGCCGAGCGACACAGTCTTTTAGAAAAATATACCTCTCACTTTATTTGAAAGGGTTGTGTGTGAGAGGGAGTTGGAAACCGACAGAACTGAAAGATATTGACCCCCACTCTTACGGCCAGCAGCGTTTCTTTTCCGTTCTCCAGGGTTGCTCAACTGGAGGCCCGGGGACCCAGCTCTCTGCTATGTGCTGTTTTCTCTACAGCATCATTTCTCCAACTCTCTGATCTCCAAACTGGTCTGGTCTCCAAACTCAATCGGGGGTCTCGAGGGCCCCTTCTGCCGGGTGCTGTTTTGCTCTCCAAACTCTCCGACTTCCTGTCTTCACCGAGTTATATAATAGTTCAATCGCCCACTCAATATCTCCCCATAACTGGCCGTCGGAATGTGTCACTTCCGCCGTCTTTGCAATGGAATGTTTGATCATCATCGCGTGGAAATAACTGTCATGCAGTTCACAAGTCACTCTCTTCCGGTGCATCAGTCTGTGACTGTACTGTGAGATTTTAACCCTGTCCCATATTGTCAGCCAAGCTCGCCCACACCAATGGAATATGCACTTCCACCGTCTTTAGAATGGCATGTTTGGTGGGGTCGGAGGTCAATATACAACACTCATCGTCAAATCACGTTGATTAGATGGAGTTCCCTGACACTCTCTGTCAAGATCAATCCCTATCGTCAACCGCTCCCGGCAGGTCTTCAAGGTTATATCCTGTGTCCGCACGGAGCTTATGTATATAAGTCTTTGCTTTTTGGCCAACATTGGCTCGTCCATGTGCCGAAGTTCTTAGGAGAACGTTGCTTTTGAGTTCGTCCTTGCTTCTCGAGCAGTGTCTCGCTTGTTTTGTTCATCTTGAATGGTTTGTGGGAGGGGAAGTAGGTGACCGTATAGATGCTACTATCTGGGATGTTACTTCCAGGATTTGTTAAAGAAGCACGTAGCACTCTTGTGTAGTTCCCATGTAGCTTTTTCTCTGTGCATTTTGTTAGTGTTCATGGGGTGCATCCAAATAGTAGTATGGACGCAGCTACAACTTGGAAGAAATCCCATTTTATTCTATCGGATAGATTAGATTTCTATATGGTCGATAACCTGTCAATAGCATTTTACGCCTTCGCAAGGTGTATGTTGACATCACTTTTGGTAGATGAGATGCTTTTGTCGAGGTTTGTGAATTGGTCTACTAATTTTAGAGACTTGCCATTAGAGGGGAGATTTCTTCTTTTTTGTTTAAAACACTTGAATTCTGTTTTAATTACATTCACATAGTAGCCAATGCTTCCTATGGCTTGTTCTTGGCTATATTGTCTTCCAAACTTAAGTGGGTATTTCAACCAGCCTTGCAGCTTTTCTGTTTAATTTTTTTTTCACTACTGCATCGAGTTCTTTCCTCGTAAACTGTCCTAATTTGATGTCTAGTTTACCGTTAAGGATTTTTGTATTGGTTTGTCTGTGATTTCTGGAGGGTTTCCCGGAAGATTCTTAAAATGTTCTTTCCACTTCTGAAGTCTTTCTTCTTAGCTGGCAGCTCTCGAAGTGTTCTTCCTTCTGCTCACTTCATTTACTCTCTTCAATACTATTCGTGATTGTTTATCGTCTACCTAATTTTTAATTTCCTCAATTTGGCCTTGAATGTATTTTAATTGTTCTTTTTTGTATGTGTTAGTTCTCTCAGGGTTTACTTAAGTTTCTGCGCATTGGTTATTTGTTAGATTTATTCTATTAAGGAACAATACTTTTTTCATGTGATCTCGTTATTTTCTAACTATTTTTGACTCTCATAAAACTGCATTTGGCTCTTGGTTTGGTTAGTATGTACTCTACAACTACTTCTATATGGGAGGTAACGAAGATTTTGTTTTTGTCAGTCAGGTGTCTCCGGAAGAGAATTAAATTTCTGTCTTACAGTTACCGTATATCTATAGCGTATATCTTTGTTGTTAAGTGAGGACCAGTTATAATGCATAGTTTTTATTGTTTCTAATTTCTGCGAAGAATCGGCATATCTTTGCAGCGACAATTCTGTGATCGAAAGATACGTCTTTTTAAAAGAGGAGTATGCCTCACTCTTTAAAGATCTATTTATCGATTTCTGGTTCATGAGAATATAATCTAGCTATGCTCTAGCATTATTTGGGTTGGTAGAGGACCATAGATTCCCCTCACTTTTTAGGGAATTTAGTATTTAGGCATTAATGATTGTTCTAGAGAGAAAGATTTGCTAGATATTCACTATTTCTGTTTGGCAAGTAGTGTAAGCCAGAGTTATTATTTTCACCTTTGGCTATTCGAGCATTCATGTCTCCATCGATGATTAAGACGTTGTGTTTGGGAATATGCTGAACAAGAGAAGATAGCCTGTCGTAGAAGGTTATTTCATCACTGGCATTGGTTGGACAGAGAAGCTTGTTGTGCAGGGGTTGCTACACAATTCTCGGTTGCGTTCTCTTGATGCTACATGGTGCATTGAATAAGTTTCCAGAATTTTTTGTACAGGTATTTAAAATTGGCGTAGACTCTTGAAAATTCAGTATGTTATTGCTATACATCTTATGAGATGACTGACCAGTTCTTATGATTTCAGGTTCAAATGAACAGTTACAGCAGCAATTGGAATACATCCTACTAAAACCTGATTGTCACAGCTGGTGAATTTCACAAATGAAATCTGGACGTGAGGACACTTTAGAAGAACGATATGCAATAGAATTGTGTTTTAAACTTGGAAAAAATGCCAGAGAAACGTATGGAATGCTTTAGACTGTTTTTGGAGAATCTTGCATGAATTGAGCATCAGTTTTTGAGTGGCATAAGAGATTCAAGGAAGAAAGGGAGTCTGCGAGGGATGATGAGAGGTGTGGGAGGAGTAAGGAAGTTAATACACCAGAGTTGATCGGCCAAAGAGTTAGGGTTAGGGTTACTATGTTGAGGTTTTAAGGGAGTTTAGGAAGAGATTCTGTCGGAAGAGGCTAGCACTCTTCAAATCGGCTCAGTGGCATTTCCACCAGGACAATGCACCAGTCCACAATTCCCTCCTTGTCAGAGACTATTTGACCAACATGGGCATCAAGACAGTTCCTCGCCGTCCCTATAGTCCAGTCCTTGCTCCGTGTGACTTTTGGTTATTCCCTAAGCTCAGAGGCTGTCGTTATGAGACAATTGAGGAGATGAAAGAGGCTGTGACGAAGATCATTGACACGCTCACACAAGAGGACTTCCATGGGTCCTTCCAGAAGTTGTTGGAACGGTACAATAAGTGCATTGCAGCTGGAGGAGATTACTTCGAAGGGGACTTGAGTTTTATGTGTGTACTATCAATAAAAGTGTCGATACGAAAAAAGTCTGTAAACTTATTTAATGATCCCTGTATTTACTGATTGTAAGACACGAGGACTGAGAAGTATTCTTACACCTATTGCGGCACTGACGGAGTTTTCCTCGCAGATGCCGAAAGAAATGTTCATCTATTACAAGTATCATGGTTTCAAATATAGTAAATGATTAAATAGTTATATTTTGACTCATAGATTGGACTCTAAGGGTTAGTACCACTCCTTGCATTAGATAAGAATACTTGATATTATATAACCGTACGCAAAAGATTTGAAGAAACTGCTACACAAAAAAGTGTAAATATAAATATACAATGAATACAATTCCTTAACATCTAGGTATAAAATAAAGCCGATGGGTTAATATGCCGTTAAAATAAATCAATCACTCAATCAATACTGTAGAAACATCGTTTTATTCCTTGTCTTCTAGTTAAAAGTCCCTAATCTTCCAACTCTGGTGAGGTGTCCTTCAAAGGTGAATCTAGCTCTCCCATCCAAATGGTAAACGCCTCTCCACATCAATAATTGCTTTAAAAACAACAAAAAATTATAAAAAAAACCGACAACAACTAAAAACCTTTTAAGCTAAAAAGTGCGTAGCTCTTTCAATGGGTGAGCATTTTTATAGAAATTATTAACATATTCGTAATTACTCAGTCGGCTAGGACTGTAGAGTATGCCGTGCAGTGTCAATGAGTGTCCTGTGTAGGACAATATACTACCATTACTCTCAGAGTGGGGTGTCCTCGTGGTGTAATGGTTAAAGCGCTGGACTGCGGAATCGTAGTAAGCGAGTTCGTACTCCAGTCGCGCTATTACGTTCACATTCGGGCAAATACCCTTGGGAAAGGTATGAACCCCCTTATCCTCCCAGCTATGGGTTAAATAGTACCACTACTGTTCTTCTAGGAGAATGGCTTTGGCATTAAATAACCTACAAAGAGTTGGTATGCCATTAAACAAAGAAACCAAACCTACCATTACTCTCAGGTTCATTCTGACCCACATTGGTTGTTACGTTTCCGTCTATGAGTCAAATAGAACTATCATATTGTTTGCAAATGATTATTATTAGTTATGTGAAATCATACAGGTGTGTGCAAATCATTTATATTTTAAAATCATTTTATATTTTGATAAATAAAATTATTAATGTTAAATAGCAACACTTTAACAATTTAACAATGTGCAAATAAATGACTAATTTTAAATAGAATTATTAGTGTTATAGAGGAATACAGTAACCCATTTATTTATGCAAACAAAAGATAAATATTAAATAGAATTATTAGTGTTAGATTGGGATTCATGAAACCATTTAACTGTTAACCCATTCGGTTGGGGCTTTAGAATACGCCGGCTACAGAGAGGTAAGACCCTCTCAACGAGTATCCTAGATATGATACTAAACAAACTGATAGTGAACGTTCAGTCCTCAAGCTTTGGGGGAAATGTCGTGTACCCTTTCATTGACAGTACTCCTAGGTCCACTTTAAGCTGGAGTAGTAGTACCTGTTATGGTCCTATGTATAGGTCAACTAGAAATATTTAATTATTTACTTTACTTGAAACCATATGTGTCCCCAAAAATAAACTCTGACTCGTTTAAAAACGCTACGAACAAATTATTCATTAAAAAATCGTGTATAAATAGGATTTGGCATTAAATACCCACAGGGTTTGTTACACCATAAAACACAACCAACCAACCAGTCAACCAATGAACCATTCTAAGTTGTGCTAACAAATGAGCTCTAACATCTCGTTTAAAAATAAAATTAACTATAAAATATTCACTTACAAATCAATTATATAAAAACAGGTGTTAAATTACGCACAAGAGTCGATATGCCATAAAACACTAACCAACTAACTAACTCATTAAATCCAGATCCATTAATGATCCTATTGAAATGGTAAAGCTGTTGATGACTCTCATAAATATTACCCTAGGTAAAAAAAGATATTGTTACTGCGGTAAAAACGAGTATTTTAGACTAAATCGAATATGTTGACTTTGTGTCGGTGCTTGAAATTGTTCTATAGTGAACAGATTTTGGTTGAATGTACCGCAGACGCTGCAGGTAAACCCAAAAGATCTTCCTTTTACTCCTTTCTCTTGAAGAACATTATTAACCACCAGTGAATATATAAAAGTTGGCTACTGCAGTCGAGGGTGACCCTAAGGCTCCCTTTTTGATAGCTACTACACCAAGATGTAAATGAGGGCGCTACTCTTTTTCCTAGATTGCCCCACTTCACCCTTGATCCGTACCTCATAATGCTGATTGTTAAGCAAGGAGGCATCAAGTACGATTTTTTGAGTTTTTGGTATGACTTGACCTGGGATTGAACCCAGGTCTCCCGAGCCATTGGCGAACACTCTAACCATTATACCAATGGGGCAGTAAAATTTCTGCCTTGAGAATGACGAGGGTGTCCTTTTTAGAACCAAAAGTGATAAAAAATGAAAACGAACTGGTCTCTAATGGTTTGAACTATTTATAAAACATATAATGTAAAATTTAAAAGTTTTCGAGTTATTTTTCAGTTTAATATAGTTTGGGTCAAAGGTGATAGTAATGTCGCGTCCTGCGAGAATTTAACACATTAAAGCAGTCGATAGGTCTGCGAGACAAGCATGATTTATAGCAACGCCCAAAAAATTAATTTTGATGATCCAATAGTTATTTGGTAAACCCGAAAAACGTCTTTTTTTCCACTCGTTCAAATCAAACTTAGTCTCATGAAGAAACGATTGCAAATGATGGTGGTGGATTCCAGTACTCTGAATAAAATTCTAAAAAAAATCATAATAATGGAAGATTAGAATTTGACATAGAAAAGTAACACAAAATCCAGGAAAAAGAGTTGCGCCCTCCTCTACATCTTGGTGTTGTAGCTATCGAAAAGGGAGCCTCAGGGTCACCCTCGACTGCAGTCGCCAACTTTTATATATTCACTGCAACCTCCTGATGAAAAAACCCCTCTGAATATGAGCTCAGGTAAAAATTATACTTAATAATAGTAATTCTCATCGAGTAAGAACATTAAGCTTATAAGTCCCAAAAATTAACGCAGAATTGTTCAACAAGACACATGGCGTAACGGTTATAGCCGTTTGTTCCTTTAGCTTCTCAGTCGACAATCATCTGGAAGGTTGAGTGTTCAATCCTGATTGCAGGCGAGTAACAGGAATACTTTACACTTGTACCCGGTTATGGCTAACGGAATCTCTATACATATATTGTCGGGTAAGCAATCTGATCTGACTACAGGTTAATAAGAAAGTCCGTTGTTATTAGACGTTTAAAAAGTTTCACGTAATTTTTCTCCGAGTAATAACAAGGTAAACTACACTACTTTAACACCCTCTCCCTCTTCTTATTCTTTCTCTCTCTTCTTTTCTCTATTTTAGTTTCTCCTTCCTTTCACTTTGTCCTCTCTTCATTTTCTTTATGTCTTTCTTTCTTTTGTGATTTAAAAGGATTTCAGTCTATCGATGCTCCTGCATTCTGAACACTTCGGCACGATTGATACCACAATCTTTACCCCGTAGACATGTAGAAGTGCCGATCCATACATAATTAATCTCTTCTCATGACAGATTCTATAGTACTATTTATTTACCCATCCCCATCCACCACGGACAAGCGATGACACAAGGTCATTATTTTTAGCGAGTATAACTGAATTGAATTCAGAGTTTTCCTTCTCTTAGATCAATTGCCATCGTTGGTGATGGAAATTGTCATTGTACCTACGTACGCATAAACTTTCCCAGCTATAAATAGCAGCAGTTACTACAATTTGACAGAAGGCAATATTCCAGCAGACAATCCTGGCAGTCGGACCGAAACATATTCGCTAGTATACTCCTCACTTGTATATGTTGTATTATTGTTCTTTGTTAATATGTTTATTTAACTCAATTTCTTTCTTTTTTCTTTATTTCTGGCGCTTAACAAGGCCACAACAGAGATAGAATCGTTCATTACCCAAAGTTATTCGGAAAGAAAATAAGAAAAAAGAATGAGTCAAGGGAGAAAAATTTGATAAAGTTTTCTTTTTAAATTTATATATCAGAATGAGAAAAACAAATCCTATTAAAAGTGGAAATTCTACGGATATTTATAATAAATCAACAAAAATATAAGAGTATTTTAGTATGTAATCCAGTCAGACAAAAGAACAATAAGGAATTCAACTGTTAGGATAACACGAAACATTTTTAAAAATTCAATATAATTTTTCACGCGCAATAACGATGTAGGCTACTTAAACACTCCTTTTTCTTCCTCTATTTCCCACTAAAACATAAACATACCAGCGTACACACAGGCATTTTCGAGTCAGTCAGTTGTAGAATCAGGCTGTAGAATACACCGACTGTATCTCTGCCGAGAGGTTAGTCACCATCAACGAGTGTCCTAGATACGACACAAAACAAGCTGATGGTGAGGCTCCAGTTTTGGAGCTCTGGGGAACGTGGAATACCCCTTCATTACCATTGCTCCCAGCTTCACTCTGGCCCGGAGTAGTAGCACCTGATCTATGGGTCAAATAGAAACGTTTGACATTTAAACTGCGTGTTAACAAATAAATGATGCTAAATTGAATTCTTAGAAATAGAACTGTTTGATTATTTAACCCCGTGTAAACCAATCACTGATTTTCAATTAAATTGTTAGTGATACATCGCAATAATTGGTCGTGTACAAACGAATGACTGATGTGAAATTGTTACTGTTTCATAGCAATACTTGAAACCATTTAACTGTGTGCAAACAAGTGCTTTATTGTTAATAGAATAAGTTGTGTTAAATAAGAATGTTTGAAACTATTTAACTGTGTGCAAAAAAAGTGCTCACGCTCATTTAACAATGTTATCAACAAAATGTTTACAAATAATATATATATATATATATATATATATAAATTTGGTATTAAATACTCTACGAGAGTTGATATGCCGTAAAATACAACCAACTAACCAACCAATATGCCTTTTTTTTCTTAACTCTTCTAACAAAAACTTCAATTTTTTAATCTTCTTCCACTTTTTTGTTTGTTTGTTTGTTTGTTTGTTTGTTAAGAATCCCCGTGGCGGAGTAGCTAAAGTGCTGAACTGCGACAATGTAGTAAGCGAGTTCGAACTCTAGCCATACTATTACGTTCAATTTCGAAATAAATCTGTAATAGCTATACAGAGAGCTTTTCGAGCTCAGTTTTTAGGAGCTACCACTGCTGCTTGCTTAAATTCACTTCCACCACACAAATGACAATTAAAAACTTGGGAAAGGTATGAACCCCTTTATCCCTCAGGGTATAAGTTAGATAGTCCCGCTACTGTTATTCTATAAGGGTGACTTTGGCATTACATAACCCACGAAGCTTGATACGCCATTAAACAAAGAAACTAAACGAAACCATTTCCAATATTTCGTGTATGCATAATCTTGTTTTCTTTTTCTCTTTTTCAGTTGCTCTCTCCTTCCACGCTGAGGAATCAACGATGCCAGATATCTATTAATCTTTGCTTCTTGGATTCTAATATTAATTTTTTTCAAAAGACATGTGTAACATATTGACCCTCGAACGAACCGTCAATCAAGCGATGCACCTGTGTAGATAAGCGGAAGAACAGCGGAAGCAGGTGTACGTGAGACAATTATATAACCAGGTGCCCGAGACGGTTCAAGCCAGTTGGAGTCAGTTGGGGACAAGATGCCGAAGTGAGAGCCAGCGGCAGACAGAGGGCGTTTGGCCCTCAGTGACCCACGGTTGAGCAACCCCAGCCAAGAAGAGAAAGAAGTGCTGCTATTGTCAGAAGAACTTGGGTCAATATGTAGCAGTCTGTCCCCGTCTCCAACTCACCTCTCACACACAACCAACATCAACCCTTTCGAGAATAAAGTGTGAGAGATATAGTTTTATAAAAAAGTGTTCTTTCGTTCATTGAAGTCGTCATTATGTTTGATTATGTTTCCGCTTATATTTGTATTATGTATATGTACGTGGCTATACAACACATAGATGCCATCAGAGTAAAGCATGATGAGGAGGGTCCTCCAAGAAGCATCACAGATAAAAATAAGATATGACAACTGGTTAAACTCAAATATGATATTTGACTATTGGTTAGTTTTGACTAACTTGGAAAGGCCACCGCAACATAGAAGCACAAAAGCAAGAGTTACAAATTCTACTGAAGATATCAGAAATAAAATATTTTATAATTATTCAGTTACTTCTCTTCGTCATGTACATTTTTCTTAAATATTATTGCATTTTTTCTTTGTGAGTTCTTCACACCAGAAGAAACAGATGAATTTTTTTACTGAACTCTCCTCATGTCTCCAGGACTTTTCTAAGTATTCTAACTGATCTCAAGAATTCTGTTTTTGAATGGATTCAATTCTTCCTCTGATTTCCAGTTCCCTCAATCTCTTTTCCATGCTTTTGGGAACCGTTCCAAGTGCACCCACTACAATTGGTATTACCGTCACTTTCATGATCCTCATCTTTTTCGACTCTCTGGTAAGATCCTCGTACTTGTTTAATTTTTGGCTTTCGTTTATTTTCACTTTATGGTCCGCTGGAATGGTTATGACAACTTTTTCTCGTTGACAATAGGGTGACTCATTTGTATCTCAAAGTCACAGAGAAATTTATGGGTCTTAATTTCAAGGACTGTTACTGGTTTGTGCATTTAGTATTTGTCAGTATGGTAAAATTTTAATCTTTTGTACAATTCCCAGTTGATCATCTTTCCCTCCAAATCTTTTTTCAAGATTTCTAGTTTCCGCAGTCTTCTTTCATGTTACTCAAGATTGTTCTGGGTTTTTGAATAATAATTGGTATTATTGTCATCTTTTATGTTCCATAGTTTTTCTGCTCTCAAGAAAGGTCCATATATGAAACCATATAATTGTTTGCTAACAAATTATCGTTATCAAATGCGAAAAGTTACTTAAAACCATTTAGCTGTGTAAAAATTCTTAATGTTAACTATATGCCAAGTTATGTGTATTAAAATAGTTACTTGTAGTTACAATTTGTTTGTATATAACTTTTGGTTATTTGAAACCATATAATTGCTTGCAAAAATGAATGATTAACTTTAGCATTATATAACCAAGCACTTGTTGATATACAATAAAACCCATCAACTATCAACAGGTACAAGTCTTATATCCAGACATAATTTTCCTATGAACAATATTGGATGAAAATACTGAATTGCAAATTTTTCCTAGTATTTTTTTATCGGCCCAGTCGGTTGGAGCTGTAGAATTGGTCGATTCTGCCTCTGCAGTGAGTTAAGACGCCTAGATATGACTCTAAACGGAATTTGATTGTAAGGATCCAGTTCTGGAACATTGAGGATGTTGGCTACCTCTTCATTGCCATTACTCCAAGGTCCACTCTGACCCTTATTAGTAGTACCTGTTAGGGTCACTTCAATGGGTCAAACAGAACTGTTCAATCATTTACTTAGAATTATTATTTGACTTTTTTGAGTGTTTTTCACACCAGCGTTTGTTCATGGTTTCTCACTGGAGTTTGAGTGACAACAAGTCTCCTCAATTTTCCAGGAATCTTCTCAGTATTCTAGCCAATTTTAATAATGTTGTCGTTTGGATGGTCTTCACTTCATATTTCCATGTCCTCTAGTTCCTGAACTAATCATTTAGTAACTGTACTGAGCGTGCAAATTACAATTGGTATCACCGTCACTTTCATGTTCCATAGTTTTTTTCAGTTCTTTAGCGAGTTTAAGGTACTTATTTGCTTTCTTTCGGTTTTACCCTCGTGGTCAACCGGGACGGCAAAGTCCATAATTCGGCAGATTCTCTTTTTTTGTTGACTATCACTAGGTCTGGTCGTCTGACCGAGATTAGGTGATCCGTTTGTATCTCAAAATCGGAGTGAAGTTGGTGTGTCTCATTTGCTTGGACGGATTCTGGGTTGTGCAAATACCTTTCATTCGTATGCTAAAAGTTAAACTTTTTGCACAATTCCCTGTTAATCACCTTTACCATCTAGTTGTCTTTTATTCTTTTGACACATTTGGTTATGTGATTGATCGTTTCGTCTCTATCACCTCATAATCTTCACCTGCTATTTAGTTGCGTCTTGTCTATTTTTGCTTTGACATAGTTAGTCCTTATGGCGTTGTTTTGTACTGCTGTAAGAAGAGATTCAGTTTCTCTCTTAAGGTTTCCCTTTCTTAACAATGTCCAACTTTTCTTGTATGAGATTTCGCTTGTTTATCGCTTGAAATGTCTATACAGTTGTTTTTCTTCCCATTTTTGTTTTCTAGTTAATTTAGTTCTGTTGATGTTTGTGTTGTCTGTATTGTTTCTAGTCTTTGTAATCAGTCTTCCTTTGAGTTTTTTAATGTAGACTTCGAGTTGTTGCATCTTGAATAATGGCTAGTCCTCTTCTTCTTTTCTTTCTTGACATATACAGCCTGTCTACTGTTGTATAGCCATGAACAACCATACATACACATATACATATGCATGCAGAATCATAACGATGACACAATAAAGACGAGCGACTCAGTTCTTTAGAAAAATATACCTCTCACTTTATTTGAAAGGGTTCGAAAGGGTTACTAAAGGTTTTACTGTGTGAGAGGTGAGTTGGAGGCTGAACAGAACTGCAACATACTGATCCCCACTGTTATGGCCATAACAGCGTTTCTTTCCCATTCTCTTGGGCCGCTCAACTGGGGGCCCGGGGACCTAGCCTCTCTGGGACATGTTCCTCATTCCAGCATCTTCTCTCCAACTGATCTGATCTCCAACTGCCCAATCGGGGGCATGAGGGCCCCCTCTGCTGGATGCTGGTTTTCTCTACCGCATCTTATCTCCAACTGATCTGGCTTCCTGTCTTCACCCGGGTTATAGAATTGTTCGACATCCACCTTCTTCTTGTGGGCGTCACAAATCGCACTCAATTCAACCTGTCCATGGTCAAGGTTATATCCTGATATTCCTCGACCGGATGCACCTGTTATTTACACAGGTGCATTTCCTATTATGACAGCTTGGCCGGGGTCAATGTGTTACACTACGTCACATCTCTGGAATGTAAGGCCAATGCATCGTCATGAGTTTTCTTATTTTCTGGTATATTTGTTGAAATTCTCATGTTCACTTTAAGAATGGTATCGAGTATCTTACGAGTGAGACAGCCCTTTGATGAGATTTCTGCTCAGTATTTTAGTTTCGAGTAGTTACCTCGTTTTCATGAGGTATTGCTTTTTTTTCTTTGTCTCCGCTTGTTTGATGGTGTCTGCTGCCAATATTCCTAATTATTTGTAAGTTTATTTTTCTCCGGGAGTTGTGAGTTTTTCTTGATTTGGTATTTATATTCTTTCTGTCATTTTCCGCTTTTCATTATTAACATGGCACATTTTCCAAAGCCAAATTCCATCCCTATGTCCTGACTGTATATTCTTACTGCCTATATTAGGGTTTCCAATTCTTTTCCTTTTTGGCAGTTGGATATCGTCCATGTACATTAGGTGGTCGATTTTTGTTGTTGTTGCGATTTCTGAAGTTTGTATCCGCCTGTGCATTTCCTATGTAATTCTGTAGTATAATGGCTCTTACAAAAAGTAGTGGTGAAAGCGCTCTCCCTGGAAGATCCTTCACTGGATTTTAACCTCAGCTAAGCTTTTTCCTGTGACTGTCAGTTCCACTCTCCAGTTTTCCATGGTATTCTCGATAAACTTTATCACTTCGTCATATATCTTGAACATTTTGAGGGACTTCGTTGGATATCTTGTACATTTTGAGGGACTTCGTTGGATATCTTGTACATTTTGAGGGACTTCGTCGGATATCTTGTACATTTTGAGGGACTTCGTTGGATATCTTGTACATTTTGAGGGACTTCGTTGGATATCTTGTACATTTTGAGGGACTTCGTTGGATATCTTGTACATTTTGAGGGACTTCGTTGGATATCTTGTACATTTTGAAGGACTTCGTTGGATATCTTGTACATTTTGAGGGACTTCGTTGGATATCTTGTACATTTTGAGGGACTTCGTCGGATATCTTGTACATTTTGAGGGACTTCGTCGGATATCTTGTACATTTTGAGGGACTTCGTCGGATATCTTGTACATTTTGAGACAGGCATACAGTTGAGTGCAAATTATTTATGTTACCTAAGACTATTTGATGAATAGAATTACTTATGTTAAATAGCAATACTTGAAATCATTTATCTTCGTGCAAACGAATGAGCTCTCATAATTCGTTTAATAAAAAAGTTACCAACGAACTATTCGCTTACGAATCATATGATATAATACACTATTGGTTTCACAAGGTTAAATATGTTTAACAGCTTTAAGAGGTAAGCTTTGGGTATGTAGGGGCTAAAGATATTTGAATTTTTTCAATAACAAGGTTGGTGGGTTCTTCGCTTCTAATACTCGCGAATGTTGGAGACTGACTATAATAGATTTTATCAAAATAAAAAAAAAATTATCATTTAGAATATTCGGACCATTGTTTTCGTCTTTATTGTTATACTCACAACGTTTCAGTCGATATGTCCTCCGGCATTCTTCAGGTGTTTCACGCCGAAAAAAAATAAAAGAAGACCAAAATTTCCATTTTAGATCATTATCAATGTCTTGCGAGAACTGAATACTAGCCAATGAACTGATTAACTCATGGGTTATTTTATGCCTAGAAGTTACGAAATCACGTTCATTGTACATTTACATTTCAAAAAAATTGTTTTCAGACAGTTATATGGTTTGAATTAATTCATTTATTGATGAATGAATGAACGAATGAATGAATGATAATAATAATAATAGAGAAACCGAATCTCTAGCAGCAAAACAACGCCATAAGGACCAATTATATTAAAGGGAAAATCAATAATACGCCACAGAATAGCAATTGGAGGTTATGTGGTGATAAAGACAAGAATATTAATCACATAATAATCGAATGTAGAAAACTAGGCCAATGCCCAGTTGGCTTGGGTTGTAGAATACACCGACTGCATCTCTACAGAGGGGTAAGACCCCCTCCTAACGAATGTCCTGTTATGTCACTAAACAATATGATAATGAGGCTCCAGTATTAAAACTTTGGGAAATGTGGAGTACTCTGTCATTAGCATTGCTCAAAGGTTTACTCTGACCCAGAGTGGTAGCATATGTAAGGATCCTATCTATGGGTCGAATAGAATTGTTTGAGATTAAAACTGTGCAAAGAAATGACTTACACTAAATTGAATAGTTGGAAATAGAATTGTTTGATAATTTAACTGTGTATAATGACTGATGTTTAATTGGATGGTTAATAATTCATAGCAATACTTGAAACCATTTAATTATTAAAAAAACCCTGAGTTCAAGCTCGTTTAAAAATGTAATCAACAATATGTGTTTACAAATCGTACATATTTAATATGTGTATAAACAGGATTTGACATTAAATAACTTGCGAGGGTCGATATGCCATAGAACCCAACCAAATCAAACTATGGCAAAAGGAGTATAAATCTAGGCACGACTGGGTGGGGAAGGCGATCCACTGGGAATTGTGCAAGAAATTGAAATTTGACCTTATTACCAAATGATATATGCACCAACCAGAATCGGACTTGGAGAATGAGACGCATAAAATTCTTCGAGATTTTGAGATAAAAACATATCACTTAATCCCAACCAAAAGACCAGACATAGTGAAGATTAAAAAAAAAGGAGAAAACTTGCTGTAATATAGGTCTTGCTGTTCCAGAGGACCCCTGAGTGAAGATCAAAGAAAGCGAAAAGGGAGACAAATACTAAGATCTTGCAAGAGAACTAAGAAAGTTGTGGAAGATGAATGAAACAGTGATACCAATAATAAGTGGCGTGCTTGGGACGGTCCCCAAACGCTTGGAAAAGAGGGGGAAAGAGTTGGAAATTGGAAGACGAATCGGAACCATCCAAACTGCATCATTAAGATCGGCTAGAAAGACTCAGAAGTCTTTTGGAAACATCATGAGACTTGCTGTCACTTAGATTCCAGAAAAAGACCATCCTCGAACGCTGGCGTGAAAAACTTGCAAGAAATAAAGTAATAATAATAGTAATAAGTTTTTGTTATACGTTATGGTTTTGTAAGTTACTCATTGGTTGCGATGAGAGCGTTGATAGTAGTTAATTTTTATCAATTTCTGACTTTTATATAATAACAATAATTATCAGTCCTGAAAAATGAGACATACAAACTACTCTGGGATTTTGAGATACAAGCGGATGACCTAATCTCGGTCAGACAACCACACCAAGTGATAGTCGGAAAAAAAAAAGAAAAAGAAAAAAAGGAAAAAAGAGAACCTGCCGAATAGAGGACTTTGCCGTTCCCAATGTAAACCTGAAAAAAAGTGAAAACAGGGATAAGTACCTATACCTTTCAAGAAAACTGAAAAAAAAATCCAAAATACTATGGAGCATGAAAGTGACGGTGATACCATTTGTAATTGTGCGCTCGGTACGATCACCAAATGATTGGTATAGGAACAGAACTTGGAAATAAGAAGACGAGTGGAGACCATCCTAACTACAGCCATAATACTGAGAAGAGTCGGGAAAACTTGAGGAGACTTGTTGTTTCTCAAATTCCAATGAAAAACCATCAGCTAACGTTGCTGTGAAAAACTCTCAAAACAGTAAAATAATAATAATCCTTTGCTTGAAGTAACCATACTTAGTACAAATAATTTACAGTTATATAGTATGAAATATTCCAATCAAGCTTGTATAATTTTTGAATTGATCTATTTGACCCCTCGATGGAATCCTAACAGGTCCTACTACTCCGGGTCAGAGTAGTTCAGAGAGTTATGGTAGTGAAGAAGTACTCCACACGCCCTAGATTTACAGAACTAGAGCCTCAATGTCAGATATAGTTCAATGCCGAATCCCGGACATCCATGATATCTTTTATCCCCACAGCTATGGGTTAAATAGTAAGTAAAGTTGGCGACCGTTGTCGAGAGTGACCTAAAGGCTCCCTTTTCAATAGCTACTACACCGAGGTGTAGGGGAGGGTGCTGCTACTTTCCCTAGATTGCTCCACTTTACCCTTGATCTGTACCTTATAATGTTGAGTGTTAAGCAAGGCAGCATCAAGTACCATTTTAGAGTCTTTGGTATGACTCGATGTAGGATTGAACCCCGGTCTCCGGGACCTTTGGCAAACACTCTACTCATTAGGCCACAGTACTTGTCCTATAAGAATGGCTTTGGCATTAAATAACACTTGAAGGTTGATATGCCATTTAACAAAGAAACCAAGAAAGCAGGACATCCTTTATTTTTCGGAAGGTCTCACCTTTTTACAAGAGATACAGCCAACATATTCTTAACCTCGACGACCGGGTGGCTAACCAATGGAGTAACACATGTCTTCTCAAAAGTATTCTCCACTTTTTATTTTTTTCAAGTAACAAACTCTATCCCCTCCTCTTCATCTGTTTTGATAGTTTCCCATAAAACTAGTTATGTGATCAATTTCACTGCCTCTGCTTTAACGAGAGACTCGCACAGAAGTTTCCTTTAAAAGAAACTCTTATGTATTCCCTTCTGTTCCCCGTGTCCATAAAAATTTAGCAGCATGTACGAAACCAGTCACTCACTCTTAAATACTGACGGCAAGAAGACTTAATGCTAAATAGAATAAGCTAGTGACACACACACACACACACACACACACACACACACACACACACAGCTATTCAAAAATAAGGAAAGAAATTCGTCGTACTAAAGATAAAAAAAGAAGCTTCGTGAGAAGTAAATACAACAGGACCTTATTATCCGCTGTGGATACATCCGACGAGCTCTTTTTCAGCAAATACTGAAACCCCCAGATATTAACCAGCCACACACACTCCTTATCTTTGAAAGTGTTCGCCGGAAATCTAACTTCAATTTTCAAGACGTTAAGGCCTCTCTTTGTCAGAATTAAACGCATCGCTTACTCAAGCGGTATTTTACTATACACAGTAAGCCCCGCAGAGGACAAAAGAGGGTAGCTTAAGCAGTAAAGCAACTTTGAAAAACGCCCTGTCTATGGGTCTTAAAATACACTGATTGCATATTCTGCTGAGGGGTATGACTCCCCCAAAGGCGTGTCTTTAGCATGACACAAAACAGTATCTGATGGTGAGGCTCCTGTTCTGAAGATTTTGGTAGTCTGGAGTATAGGTTCATTATCTTTTCTCCTAGGCACAGACTGACCCGAAATAGTAGTATATGTTAGAGTTCCATCTTTTCCTATTCCATAGGATCTTATCACCCCACAAAAAAAAAAAAAAAAAATGTTGTGAAATTACCACATAAAAAATCTAAATATTTACGTACAAAGTACGTACATCTCTTGGTATAAAATAATTCTTCTTAACTAATAACTTCTAACCAAATAAGGTAATCCGTTTGTATCTAAAAATCCTAGAGGATTTTCTAGTATTGATTCTGGTTGAGCGCATAAGGTTTGGTAGTATAGTCAAATTTTAATTTATTGTACAATTCCAAGTGGATCGGGGGGGTGTCCTCGTGGTGTAATGGTTAAAGCTAGGGACTGTGGAATCGTAGTAAGCGAGTTCGTACTCCAGTCGCGCTATTACATTCACTTTCAGGCAAATACACTTGGGAAAGGTATGAACCCTCTTATCCTCCTAATCCTAAATAGTATCACTACTGTTCTTCTAGGAGAATAGGTTTGGTATTAAACAACCTACAAAGCTTGATATGCCATTAAACAAACAAACCAACCCAGTGGATCACCTTTCCCACCCAATCATGTTTTATCTTGTACTTCTTTTGTATCAGTTTGCTGCATTCATATGTGATGAATCGTTTCATCTCGCTTTGACATAATTAGTTTTTATTTTCTGATGTTGTAAAAAGGGATTCATTTTTTCTCTTCAGGTTTCCATTTCTTACGAGTATCTATGTCCAGGTCTTCATGTGTGCTATCTAAACAGTTTGTTTCTTGAAGTATCAGTACAGTTATTTTTCATTCTATTTCTTTTTCCTAGATTTTGTTGTTTTACTGTTTGGCTTTATGTTGCCATTACTGTTATTGGTTGCTGTAATAAGTCTTTCTTTGTTCTTTTACATGTAATCCTTGACTACGTATTAATGGAATCCTTAATGTCGGCAAGTTCGCTTATTTTTTTAAGCGTAGTCGGCTGGGGGTTTGTAGAATACACCGACTGTATCTCTGCAGAGGGGTAAAACTTCTCTAGTAACGTGTGTCCTGGCTATGACACTAAATAATCTAATGATGAGGTTCCAGTGATGCGGGAGCTTTGGGGAATGCGGAGTACTCCTTCATTGCTATCGTTCCTAGGATCACTCTGCCCGGAGTGGGAGCACTTGATAGGCTCCAATCTATGGGTAAAAAATGTTTGTCATTAAAACTGTGTGCAAGCAAATAAATTGAAATATTTGAAATAGAACTGTTAGTGATACGTAACAATACCTGGAACCATTTAACTTTGTTGACTTATGTTAAATTGAATTCTTAGAAATAGAACGGTTTGATCATCTAACTATGTGCAAACAGAGGACTGATGTTTAATTGAATTGTTAGTGATACATAGCAATACTTGGAACTATTTAACTTTGTCGACTTTTGTTTACAAATTATATATATTTGATATATATGTATAAACCGGAAATGGTGTCAAATATCTTACTATGGTTGATATGCCATAAAACCAAACCAAACCAAACCAAACCAAACCAGATCAAACTAAATCTTATTTCTTTTCTTGACACTTATAATCTAAATATGTCACCTGTCAGATGCATTTCCTTGTCGTTTGGTCCATTTGTCTGAATTCCTCCATTGTCCATTCTAAGAAGGGTACAAAGGATCTTACAAGAAGACTTTCCCGGCGTTTATTCCTTTGCTGAGATTTTTGATGCAGAGTTTGTGTTCAAGAAATTTTCATTGCGTCTGACAAATCCTCTAGACGGCACCCAGGCTTCTCTCAGCGCTGATAATTGTAAGTTTTTGCTGATTGGCCATCACTGGTGTGTCCATGCGTAGGAGTCCATAAGAAAACTTATGAGTTTGTTCTTGCTTTACCGGCAGCACCCAACATCTCTTACTTGTCTTACTTGGATGGTTTGCGAGATGGGATGCAACTGCTATTTTGTGGGATTCTGTTTCCATGATGGTTGAAAACAGCACACACCATCCTTACAGTTAAGCGTTTTTCCGAGCATTTTTTAGAGTCCAAGTCGTGCTACCACATAGTAGTACTAACATAGCAACAGTTTGGAAGATTTCCGATTTTATTTTTGCTGAGGGATCAGATTTTCATTTGATCGATGACTTATCA
>OY757925.1:50167232-50317232 GCA_963585895.1 Sepioteuthis lessoniana | reverse complement strand
ACAGGTTCATTATCTAGGAGATGGTTGGGAGAGTGAGTGAGAGAGAGAGAGAGGAAGAGAGACAGAGACAGAGAGACAGAGAGGGAGAGGGATAGAGAAAGAGAGAGGTCTAAGTAATGCAAAAGAATAAAAAAAGGGAGGAGATGAGGGTCGCCCCGAGACATGAGTACGAGGCAAAGGAAATGAACCGACTGAAATAGATTTGCACTAAAATCTTATTTTAAAAAGAATTATAAGGTAAAACCGTGTACACATAAACAGAGACACGAACAGCGTGTGCACTCACATATGTGCATATGCACACACACACACACACACACACGAATACACACACACGAATACACACATATACATACAAAATTATACATACACTCTCATCTATCACATATGTGTGTGTGTGTGTGTGTGTGTAAATATATGCGGAGAAGAAATAGAGATGAATAGAAAAACATAAAAACATATATTTATTGAGAGAGAGGGAGCGAGAGAGAGAGAGAGAGAGAGAGAGAGAGAGAGAGGTGGGGAAGAGAAAAACAGAGACTGCTAATGGAGAAAAACGGAGACAAATTTATCTATCTATGGGACAATACTATATCTATCTATCTATCTATCTATCTATATCTATCTATCTATATATATATTTAATTCATGCATTTGGTTCGATACAAACCCACAAAGTTATTTTGTGACAACCAACACTGTTATAATATATATATATATATATATATATATATAAAATCAGGAGAAAATATCTATCTCATACACACAGTTATATAGTCATGAGTGCATATATATATATATATATATATATATATTATATGGAAATCAGACCTAACCGATAAAATGAAACGCAGTTTCTTCCAGGCAGCGGTCACATCAATACTGCTATACGGGTGCACTACATGGACGCTAACAAAACGGCTGGAGAAGAAGCTAGACGGCAATTACACAAGAATGCTGCGTGCAATCTTGAACAAGTCCTGGCGGCAACACCCCACAAGACACCAACTGTACGGCCACCTGCCTCCTATCACGAAAACTATTCAAGTTAGACGAACCAGACATGCAGGACACTGCTGGAGAAGCAGGGACGAACTCATAAGAGATGTACGCTTATGGACCCCCACACATGGCCGTGCAAAAGCAGGACGACCAGCACGAACATACATTCAGCATGTGAGGATACGGTATGTTGTCCTGAAAACCTGCCTAGGGCGATGAACGATAGTGAGGAGTGGCGAGAGAGGGTCAGGGATATCCGTGCTACCAGCGCGACATGGTGATGATGATGATATATATAATCAGGAGAAAATATCATACACACAGTTATATAGTTATGAGTTTATATATATATATATATATATATATATCCTCATTCCCAGACAGTTTCGTTGTATCACAATCTTCAGTGTGGCTAGACACGCGAGATTCTTCAACCTGAGATCGAAACCCTGCTCACACGCTCATAGATATGTATGTTAACAAACAGATTTTGACGTTCGCCTACTTATTAATATATACCTGCAAACACAAACACGTAAACATATACACACGCTCTCTCTCTCTCTCTCTCTCTCTCTCTCTCATACACACATCTACAAATGTACATGTACGTGCGCACACAAACACTCATATAATCGCACAAATACAGAAACACACACAGAGACTCAGGCACAAAAAAACACACACGCATTCACGCAAACACACACAAATACATAAGCATACACAAAAACGTAAATACACACACACGCACACAAATATATAAACACACACACACACACACACACACATATATATATATATATATATATATATATACGAGAGTGAAAATTTTCATTATACAAATAGTACGAGTTTCATTCTGCTGTATTGAAAAAAATATTTTGACAATCTTTTTTTTCCCTCTAAACTTAGACCGAAAAGGTACAAATTGATTTTATATCTAAATTATCAACCATGTGAAATTCTATTTAAAATGGAACACTAAAGTTTGCTTTCTAAAAAAAAAAGTCAGTATTTTTCCAGAATGATTCGGATTTCTGATCCCTTTCTTTTGGTTAAGAATATTCTACAATTTCAAGATTAGTCGCCATTCCAAGGATTTTCCGGTTTACTGGTCACATTCTATTTGTTGAAGATATCTTTTGTAATTTTGAGATGACTCATAAATTGTTGTCCAGATTTCTGATCTCGCTCTTTTTGTCGCTTCTGTTGTCAACAATTTATTCATTTCGACCACTTTTCATTGCACAGCCCGTTTGGAAAGAAGACAATTTATAAATGATTCTTCATAAGATTAGAGTTCCAAACTCTGGACCGCCAAATCTCCCGAGAAAACCAAACCAAGGAATGATGCAGCTCAAAATATCCCCCAAAAGGCCACAAAACTCGTTAAGAAAACAACCCACCGAAATACAATGAAATGATTACCGGTATTTTCGAGACCCAGAAGAAGAAAGGAAGATGTTTGGCAATTTTGGAATATATATATATATATATATATATATATTCTCGGCTTTGACAAACTAGATATTTCTGGTGGTAAAGAAAAATATGTCCAATAAAGAGGAAATTTTTACATTTTTAAAAGTAATGTCTGTTTTAGAAGATTATTGCATTCAATGGATGCGTTTTATCAAAAGAGATTTGTTTGCAATCAGGAAATAAGGTAAACGCTTTTAAGGTATGTTGGTTATCTTTTATTGCATATCAACCACTGTTGGTTATTTAATGCCAAATCGTGTTTTCATCCCCGAACCCCACCCCCATATATATATATATATATAATGTAACTGGAAGAAAACTCAACCACGGTTAAATTGTCATTATAAATTTATTTCGGCGAAGAATATAGTCTTCGCCTTTTTAGATGACATACACGTTTAATTTAAGGGTGAAAACAGCAAATATGGATTACAGCATTTATAATGCATAAATGCAAAAAATAATAAAAATTTTCAGATAGTCAAAATGTTAAAAATATTAAGAAACCAGAAAAAGGGTGTTCCCGTAGCTGACCCAATCATATGTTGGGGTTTTCGTGTGTGTATATATATATATACATGTATGTATGTATGTATGTATGTATGTATGTATAAATATTAATTACCTGGTTTTTAAACGGCTATTTTATAGATTTCATTATTTATTCGTTAGTACACGGTTAAATGGTTCTTCGTATTGCTATGAAATATTGATAATTCAATTTAACATCAGTCATTTGTTTTATGTATTGTAAATGATTAAATATTTCTAAGCACTGTTCCTTAATGCTAATTATTCAATTTAATAGTGATCGTTTGTTGGCAAACAATGAAATGGTTTCAAGTATAGTCAATAATTAAGATTTCATTTCTTTGTTTTTAATGGCACATCAACCTCCGTAGGATATTTTTGCCAAACTCATTCTAATAGAAGGACCGCAGTGATACTATTTAGCCCATAGCAGGGGTGGCGATAAAAAGATTTGTACCTTTCTCAAAGGTATTAGTCCGAAAGAGATCGTAATAGCGCAAATGGAGCACTTTAATAATTAAGCAACTGGGACTTCCTCAATAAACGCTTAAACGGTTTTATTTGCCCCATAGATGGGACCGTGACAGATTCTACCACTCCGGGTCAGAGTGGTCCTGGGAGTAATGGCAATGAAAGGTACTTCACATTTCCTAAAGCTTCAGGATTGGAGCCTCACCATCATATGTAGTTTAGTGTCATATCCGGGACATATGTACAATATCATCATCACGTCGCGCTGCCGGCACAGATCTCCATGACCTTCTCTCACCACCCATTTCTATCGTCCATCGCTCCCGGCAGGTCTTCCAGGTTATATCCTGTATCGGCACAGAGCTGTCGTAAATAGGTTCTATCTGGTCGTCCTGCCTTTGCTCGTCCATGTGAAGGGGTCTACTGGAGTATATCGCTTATGAGTTTGTCCTTACTTCTCCAGCAGTGTACTGCATGTCTGGTTCGTCTAACTTTGATAGATGGGTAGTAGGTGGCCGTACAGCTACTGTTTTGTGGGGTGTTGCATCCAAGACTTGTTAATTATTACTCGTAGCATTCTTATGTAATTGCTGTCAACCTTTTTCTCCATACGTTTAGTTAGTGTCCATGTAGTGCATCCATATAGCAGTATCGACACGACCACTGCTTGGAAAAACTGCGTTGTTGCCTATGTTGTGTTAATGTTATATTACGTATACATATTGCAATTTAACGCAGAACATATTCCAACATAAAAATACTAGTATTGCATAATACACCATATTGCATAACAATATACTATGTCTCTCAATACCCTGATATTTCCATCTTAACTATTTTTCTTACGTTTTAGATCCAGCATCCATTTTCATCTTTTATCCTATTTACCCAACCCCTCTGCTCGGGAAGGATATGACACAATGTCAATTTTTAAGCGGATTTTAACAGGTTTGAATTCAGAGTTTTCTTTCTCCTAGACTAGATGCCACACCAAGGCTGAAGAAACCAGTCTGTCCTACTATTTACCCATAGTTGGAGGGAGAATATTTGGATTCATACCTTTCCCAAGGGTATTAGTGCTATGTGAAATGCTATCAGTATCGTCTAGGATTTGAACTCGTGTCGCCGTGTTCATTTCCTACGACGATAACCAACTGTCTTGTGACATCCGCTACACATCGCTCCTCATATATTTAGCAGAGAACCCCAAATCTGCCGCAGGGCGCACGTATCATCATACACACACAAATAGTAACAACCACATATACGACCACACACAATAATATGCAAACATAATCTACACACACACACACACACACACACAAAGGAGTTATTGGCAGTTCTAACGTAGACATTCTTTTGACTGTAAAGAGAGCATGAAACCAGTGGTCGCAGATAAGCATTCATGCCATTAAATGCTTATGAAAACTAATATATATTTATTCATTGTTATTATATAACAGCTCTATCACAAACATTGAGCACTCTTCAAATTATACCACATTTGATTTGCCCACAAACCCACCAAGTGAGATATTGACAACCACACACTGTTGTAATATATATATATATATATATATATATATATATATATATGCATGCCAGAGTTTGGTTTTATGCCATGACTTCTTACATTCTGTTGTACATTTTATCTATCTATCTATCTATCTGGACGCCTAAAGTTTGGTTTTATCTAATGATTTCTTACATTTCTTTCTCTCTCTCTCTCTCTCTCTCTTTTTCTCTTTCTCTCTGTCTGTCTGTCTGTCTATATGTATATATATATATATTTGGACGCCTAAAATGTGGTTATATGTCATTATTTCTCACATCATTCTGCATGATATATATATATATATATATATATATATGTCTTGCCGATGATATTATGATAGAAACGCCTTGAAAACAGAAGAATCTTGTAGTGACTTGGGATTAAAATCCCATTGCTAAGAGAACCATATGATAATATGTGTAATGTAAATGAATTATTCATTTCTTTACTATAGAACTTAATTGAAAATCACGAACAAAGGGATTGTCAATGGTCAGGAGTTAATATAGACTTCCTTAACAGAATCAGTACTCTCATAAGTATCATACCAATTCATTGCTAATCACTTAGCGACAGAAAACAAACAAACAAACAAACAAACAAACAAACAAACAAACAAACAAAAAAACACAAGAAAGGGATTGTCATTGGTCATGAATTAAGACAGGAGTTACTTGTAGACTATAGCTAATAAATGTGTAATTAATGTTCTTTGTTGCTTTGGTCGACAAGGCAGCGTTGTTCACCCGGAAGACATCAGTGCAAGTTAAATGTTTTCGATTGAGCTGTCTGTGAACCGAATTGTACGCGAGAGCTTGATGGTTTTCTCTTCGTCTTTGATTATTGAAGGACATATTAAGGGTAGCAGACGGGTGGATATTGATAAAGGCTTTCATAATTGCAAGAGAAAAAAAGAAAACATTTAAAATTGCTTTTTTCGCCGCCATGATATATGTGTACTCGTGCTTGTGTACATGTTATATACACTGGTGATCAAAAAAAATTAGCTTCTTAGATAAAAAAAAACAATTTGTTTTATTATTCTCAAACCCTTTAAATATTCATCATTGGACTTTCACTAGGAGCAGTGTCAGAAAAATAATTGCACTGGTGTCACAAACAAATTATTTCATTATAAACAGTGAACTACTTGATATCCCCTTCAAAGTAATCCATTCGACTCTAATACCTTTTTCCTATGCTTCTTTGCCACGCTTCTATGCACTACAGGAAGGATTCTTCTGGGATGCCCCTCATTGACATACTTCCCTCTTGATGATTCCTTTGAGCTTGAGGAAAAGAAAAAGTCCAACGGCGGAAGATTAGGGAAATAGGGGGTTGTTCCAGCAAGGCGATGTTCCTCTCGGCCAGGAACTGCCGGATACGCAACACACACAGCTCCGTTACTTTTCAGACATATCAAACTCTTTGGTGATCCTATTTACCCAACCCCTCCGCTCGGGAAGGATATGACACAAGGTCAATTTTTAAGCGGAGTTTAACAGGTTTGAATTCAGAGTTTTCCTTCTCCTCGACTAGTTGCCTCACCAAGGCCGAAGAACTCAGTCTATCCTACTATTTACCCATAGCTGGAGGGAGAATAATTGGATTCATACCTTTCCCAAGGGTATTAGTGCTTTGTGAAATGCAATCAGCCTCGTTCAGGATTTGAACTCGTATCGCCGTGTCCATTTCCTACGACAATAACTATTACATCACGGGCACCTTTGGTAATAATCTTCCAAACACTGTATCTTTTCATGTTCAACTGACATTCGATTTTTGTAATAGTCAACGACGATCGCTACACACAATCTACCTTATCTGCTCGATGTTGAACCCAGTCCTGCTTGTTGAAGGACTCCCGCTCCCAGGGTCATCTCTCTTCTCCTCGCACCCCTTCCTGAACCTTTTGTGTCTCTTAAAAACACGTAGGCGGGACATACACTTGCTGAAACATTTCAAGTGGTTGTGATGGAGTTTTCAAGAAACAGAGCAAAAATTTCAGATTTATTTGTTCCTCAGTGATCATAACTGAACAACCCCAAAAGAAGTGTAAACAAAAGCGTTTGTTGTAGAAAGAGAAACCCTGATAGATGATTAAAAAATTCTCTTATCCTTCTTTCACCCATAGCTCACTCAGCACATCCAAACCCGTTACTTCTCTGTTAGAACTCGTATCTCTGATCATTCAAGATGGTTGGGATACATACACATTAACAAGAGGAGAGTCGACGGTATTTAGTATATGTATGACAATAAACTGCATCTGATAGCGAGGCTCTAGTTCTGGAGCGCGGGAAAAGTGTAGAATACACCTTTATTACCCTTACTCCTTGCTTCACTCTGACCCGAAGTGGTAGTTCCAGTTAAGATCCCATTTATAGTGTAAATAGATCTGTTTGAAAAGCATGAATTAGATAGGAATACCTGAGACCATAGGAGGTGTCCTTGTGGCGTATTGGTTAAAGCGATGAACGGCGGGATCGTAGTAAGCGAGTTCGAACTCCATTCACGATATTAAGTTCACTTTCGGACAAATACTCTTTAAAAAGGTATGAACCTCCTTCTCCTCCTAGCTATGGGCTAAATAGTACTACTACTGTTCTTCTAGAAAGATGGATTTGGCATTAAATAACCCTAGAAGGTTGATATGCCACAAACAAACTGATACCTTATAACTAATTTATTTCGTATTAAGAATAGTTACTTGAAATAATAATTGTTTACAAAAGATTATTATTATCAGCTACTTGAAACCATACAAATGTTCACAAACAAATGATTGTAATCAGACAGAAGTTATTACCTGAAACCATATTAGTATTAGATAAGGATTCTTGAAATCGTACAACTGAATGCAGATTATTTGTATTTGATTGAAATACTTGATATGCACATGGAAAAACTTTTAGAAACAACTAAAAGAAAAGTATGTAAATATAAATGCACAAAGAACGTGATTCCCTAACTTCTACACATGAAATAACCCTAGAAGGGTGGACATGTTACATTTAATTATTAAATCTAATCAAATACAAAAGAGACTGAGTTTCAAAAATTTATTTAAAACATCAAGTTACCGGTTTTTCACACTAAGGTAAACTAATGGTTTTCCACTGAAGACTAAGTGACAGCAAGTCTCCTCAAGTCTCAAGGACTTTTCTGAGTATTCTGGCCGATCTCAATAATGCCGTCGTCTGAATGGTCTCAATTCTTCCTCTGATTTCCAAATCTTCCACTCACCGTTCCAATCTTTCGTAAACCGTTCCTAGCGCTCCAATTACAGTTGGTATCACCGTCATCCTCTAGTCCCTTATTAATCATCATTATTATTTTTTATGAACAAGGTGATCGGTAAAGAAAGTCATGCTGACAGTTTTCTGGGATGTGAAAAGCGTATCACTATTGATTTATTAGAAAAAGATGTATCCGTAAACAGTACTTCTTAAAACTAACTAGTTAGGCAAAATTCACTTTATCTGTTGAATGTTTATGAATATATATACCATCATCATCATCATCATCATCATCATCATCATCATCATCATCATACCTTACTGCACGCACGGATTTCTCTAATTCTCTCTCGTCATCGGTCTCCATCACCCATCGCTTTCGGCAGGTCGGCCGGGCAACACCCTGTGTCCGTACTGAGCTGTTGTAGATAAGTTCTTGTAAGTAAGTGTGAAGGGGTCCATAGGAGAAAGTCGCTCATGAGTTCGTATTTACTCCTCCAGCAGTATCCTGCATGTCTTGTTCGTCTAATTAGGATGGTTGTCCAGATAGGAGGTAGGTGGCCGTACAGCTGCTTTTTGTGGGATGTTGCTTCCAGGATTTGTTTGATATATCTCGTAGCGTTTTTCTGCAATTGCCGTCGAGCTTTTTCTTATGACGCTTAGTCAGCGTCCGTGTGGTGAATCCATACAGTAGTATGGACACGACCGCTGCTTGGAAAAAAATACGTTTTATTTTATCGGATAGGTCTGACTTGTATATAACCGATAACCTATCGATAGCTCTCCATGCCTTCGCTAGTCACGCATTGATGTAATTTTCGGAAGATGAGATGCTTCCTTGGTAAGTGAACTTGTCCACTAGTTTTGAGAGCCACCATTTAGAGTGTAGATATCGCCTCTTTGATTAAAGCACAGGAACTCTGTTTTGTCTGTGTTCACATAGAGGCCTACACCACCTTCTGCCCGGTCCAGACTATGCAGCAGGGATTCAGCTTGGGCGGGTAGACTTCTTTGACATTGCTGCAGGTGTGCTGCTAGGAGATACATTAGCACCATAGCTGTTCACAATCGAACGTTGATAGGTTTGATGAAAGAAAATGGCCTTACTTTGGAAAAGGCAAACACACACACACACACACACACACATATATATATATATATATATATATATATATATATATATATATATATGTATATACAAAGAAATATTCTAATTTGCCTTATCACTTTACTTCATTATTACGGAAATAGAACAAGCGACAAGAACATCTTGTCCCCATGAAACAACTCAGAATATGGCTTTTTTAAAAAGTCAAAATTCAAATGAATATGAGGCAACGGAACGCCGAGCAACGGGACTTAAGATAAAAGGGCATGAATCCCATATTCATCAATTATATGTATAAAACAAAAGCTGATCAACTTGGTTGGTTTTGCTTGGTTTCTTTGTTTTATGACATATCAAGATTCAAGGGTTATTTGATGCCAAAGCCATCCAAGTAGAAGTGGTACTATTGAATCCACAGATGGGATATAAAGGTTTTATACTTTTTCCATGAGAATTAGTCCGAAAGTGAATATAATAGCATGACTGGAATTCGATGTCGCTGTCCAGTACATTAGCCACTTCACCACGGGGCCTACCTTCTTTAAATAATTTCAAGATAGAACTAGTCACTTCAATCCTTGGACCAGTCGGTTGCGGCTGCAGAATACTCAGACTGCATCTCTGCAGAGGGGTAAGACTCCCCTAATGAATGTCCTGGATATGACACTAAACAATCTGATTCAGTAATGCTGGGGCTTTGAGGAATGCGGAGCACCCTTTCATTGCCATCACTCCCAGGTCCACTTTGGCCCGGAGTGGTAGTAGCTGATAGGGTTCTATCTAAGGGTCAAATACAGCTATTTTGAATTTAAGCTGTGTACTTATGCTCAACCGAATTGTTGGAAATAAAACACTTTTTACATTTAGCTGTGATTTATAACATTACTTGGAACCATTTAACTTTGTTGACAAACTAAACTGAATTGTTTGAAATGTAACTGTTGACATTCAAACTGTAAGTAAGCTGGCGATCGTAGACGAGGGCGACCAGAAGGTGTAGGGGAGGGTGCTACTCCTTTCCCTGGATTGCTCCACTTTACCCTTGATACGTACCTTATATTGCTGAGTGTTAAGCAAGGAGATATCAAGTGCCATTTTTAATGTCTGTGGTATGACGCGACCAGGGATTGAACCCAGGTCTCCCGGACCATTGGCGAACACTCTACCCACAAGGTCAATGAACCGGTTGAATTGTTTGAAAAAGAACTGTTTTTACATTTAATTGTGTAAACAACAACAGTATTTAAACAAATGACTGCGTCAACAAAAAACCGTGTACTTATGCTAAACTGAATTGTTTGAAATAAAGTGAAATTATTTAAGTGCGTGCGCAAAAAAAAAAAAAAAAAAAAAAAAAAAATGAGCTCAGGCTTGCTTAAAAATGATATCTACAAAATTTGTTTAGAAATCATATATTTATTATACGTATAAAAAGTATTTGGCATTAAGTAATCTATTATGGTTTATATGCCATAAAAACAACAAAAAAAATAAATCTTATATATTTAATACATATAAATGAAGAGGATTTGGCATTAAATAACCTACAATGGTTGATATGCCATAAAACCAAACGAAACTATTTGAATCGATAACCACAATGAAGGTGTTAAGAGTACGGCGTGAATGTTATAGGAAATTATGCGTAACGAGTTTGTAATAAAATGCAGCTCCATATTGTAACAAAGGAGTTTTGTGGGAACTGTGATTTAAAAAAAACGTCAATAGTGAAATGAATAATGAATAAAACAAATATACAGCAAAACAAAATATCAGGAGGTTGAGTTGAAAAAGACTTTGTCTTTTTACGAATTTTTTCTGACCCTAAGCAATATACATTGTTGGAGTATTAATTTTGGGATGTTTACAGTATACGTAAATGTTTTATATTTCTTTTATGTGATACAACGAGTGAATATACATGGCAGGAGAATGACCATAACACTTCTTAATAAAAATATAATTCTCACACTTTATTCTCGAAAGGAGTTGAAGCTTCTGTAGTGTGAGAGACAGATGAACGGAGGGAAACAACGACAGACTGCTATATTGACCCATAACTTCTTTTTCACTTGACCATACCACGCTCTGTTATTTTCAAGACTCCCCTTTGTACTTATTCTTCTTCTCAGCCGGGGTTAACTTAACCAGAGGCCTCTGAGGGCGCTCTTAGTGACTGCCAGATGGGTCTGACTCAACTCACTCTGACACCAACTGACTCGGACCCTCACGTGGGCATCTGCATACATCATTTCATAACTCCCACGACTTCTGATCAACCACGTAACTGCTTCCGCTCATTTACATAGGTGTATCTTGTTCAGAGAAATCTCTGATTAACTGCTCGTTTAATGTTCAATATGCTTGAGAGTCATGAAATTATTTAGAGAACAGTACTTTCTTACCATTGTGGAATTTGGGGCCTGATATTTTCGGTTTGTCTTCTGAGACTGCTGGGTATCGACAGACTAGTGCTGGGGATCTAGATCTATATAAAGTCATGAACCCCTGACGATAAATTATAGAAAAGTATTTTCTGGAAACCATGACACTAGTATGTCTTTCAATTTTTTAGATTTGCTCACGAAAAAATTAAGAAGTTCTCTCTTGATTGGCTTGGTTCGGTTGGGTTTTATAGCATATCAATTCCTTGTGGGTTATTTAATGCTAAATTCTCTTTATAGATATTATATATGATTTGGAAATTCATAGTTTGTCGATAACATTTTAAAATATGATTTGTAAGTAAATAGTTTGTTGGTAATCAGAGCTAATTTGTTTGAACACGAGTATTACTATTGTTTGCACACAGTTAAATGGTTCCAAATATTCTTATACAAATAATTCTATTTGATATTAACCATTTTTGCACTCACTTAAATGTTTTCAAATATTGCTAACATTAATAGTTTTATTCGTACACAGTTAAATGTTTTCAAGAATCGCTATGCAACACTAACAATTCAATTTAAGTACACAAAAAAGTTTCAAGAATTGCTAATGAATACTAATATTTCTATTACACATTACTCATTTGTTAGCACACAGTTAAATTGTTCCAAGTTTTGCTATGTATCATTAACAATTCAATTAAACATTGGTAGAAAATAGTTCAAACTAAACCACACACCTATGAACACGTTCTTAGACTAACAAGAAACATAAGTTTTCTTTTTGGTTTCTTTGTTTAATAGCATATCAACCTTAGTGGGTAATTTGATGCCAAAGTCAATCTTATGGAAGAGCAGTAGTGATACTATTTAACCTATTGATGGGTGTCTAAGAGGGTTAATTCCATTCCCAAGGTTATTAGCCCGAAAGTGAACAGACTAGCGTGACTGAAGTTCGAACTAGCTTACAACGATTTCGCTGTCAGGAATAAAACAGCAGAAGCCATAATACAAACCAAATCGAATACAAACACCAACTCCAATCCTGGTAATCATAAAAGAAACGAAGATTTTAATTCAATCATTAAACCCCGTAAAACACACCCAGTCCCCATTAAATATAAACAACCAGGAACCAGTCCAACCAAGTCATTTAAAAGAACCGACTCAAGATTTACAAACCCCAACACTGCAAGCTTTCAAAATTTTGCGAAACAACTTCGAAAGAATTGTAGGTTTCAAAATAAATCCATATGGACGAGTAACCAATTCAAGCTGGCCCAAATTTAATATCAATGTATTTGAACTACTGAACAAAGATTTCAGTTTTTGTCCTTATCCCCTATACTTTAACTATAACACAATATTGAAAATGGATGGTAGGGAACCATTTTTCAAGAGAATACGACGAACCAACAATTTTGGATTCACTTAAATAAAAACTAATTCAACCATAAACAAGACAAATGTAACGATTCAAACATTCAAAATGGCAGTAAAAAAAAGTCATGTAAAAACCACAAAACAAAAAAACAAACAAACACTTACTGCATGATTACAAATAAAAAACAAAAGCAAAAACAAAACGAAAGCAAAAGCAAAAACAACGTGAAACTCTAATGTTCCATCGCCAGATCGGTGGGACTTAGAATACACGGATTGCATCTCCTGAAGAAGTGGGGGTATCCTGGGTATAACCCTAAACTTCATCTGATGATAAAGCTTGAGT
This sequence comes from Sepioteuthis lessoniana, assembly GCA_963585895.1. Taxonomy (NCBI): domain Eukaryota; kingdom Metazoa; phylum Mollusca; class Cephalopoda; order Myopsida; family Loliginidae; genus Sepioteuthis; species Sepioteuthis lessoniana. The sequence continues at coordinate 50,303,725 of OY757925.1, read as the reverse complement.
TCTGAAGATCTGGGGAGTGTCGGGTACACCTTCATTACCGTTAGTAACTTGTCCAGTCGGCTGGGGCTGTAGAATACACCGACTGCACCTCTGCAGGGGGTAAGACCCCCTACGAGTGTCCTATATATGACACTAAACAATCTGATGGTGAGGTTCCAGTGATGCTGGGCTTTGGAGAATGCGGATTACCCCTTCATTGCCATCACTCCCAGGTCCACTCTGGCCCGGAATGGTTGCATCTGACAGGGCCCTATATATGAGTTAAATAGAACTAAACAGCATACTTATGCTAAACTGAATTGCTTGAATTAGAACTGTTTGACTGAAGTGAATAACTTGAAATAAAAATGTTTTTGACAATCAAACTGTCTACTTATGCTAAACTGAATTGTTTGAAATAGAACTGATTATTTGCATAAAAATGGATTTGGTGTTAAGTAACCTACAAAGGTTGATATGTCATGAAACCCAACCAACCAACCAACTCACCGTTTCTAACTGGTCCACTCTGACCGGAGAGGTCGTTACTATTAAGGTCCAATCCATGGGTCAAACAGAGCAGTTTTAAAAAAAGAAACTCGAAACAACAACAATAACAGAATGTAAAATGAACGAGATTCTCTAAAATCTATGCTTGAAATAACCCTAGATGGGTTGATATATCGTTATAATCAATCAATCATTCGATCTAATGTTCCATTGAAATGAGGAGCCGACAATTCCTTCGACAGAGTGCTCAACCCCCGTGTGTTTGTTTCTTTACGTATACATGTATATGTACATGTTTTTAAAAAACATGTATATGTGTGTATGTATATGTATGTACATACGTATGTATACATATATGTATATATGTATATATATGTACATGCATATATATGTATTCGTATGTATGTATATATATATGCATATGTATGTATATATATGTATGTATGAACACATATGTATATATACATATGTATATGTATGTATATCCATGTACGTATATATATATATATATATATATAGAGAGAGAGAGAGTATCTCAAAATAAATCTAGCCCATTAATATGATAATGATTTATTATTGAGACAAGCGTGATAACGATAATTTGGAACCGGTAAAAAATGCATCCTTTCTATTATATAAATCAATGTTTTTTTTTTAAATTCTTATTATATCAGCTTCCAGGACATGCAATCTTTTTTGTGTTTCTTGACTCAGTAATAAATCATTATCATGGGTTGCATCTATTTTGAGAAAATTTTAAAGGATTATGTTCCCAAATAACCAGTGACGAAAATATTTTTCCTCTCTTGTCCAAGGCATTGTGATCGAAGATTAATAGTTGTTATAGTATACTATTTTGAAATCTGAAACAAAAAAGAACACACAATTTGTAGTAGATTTATTTTCAGTCACCTGGGTCCCATATATATTGAGACTTCCTGTATATATGTATATACATATGTATCTATTTGTATTCATATATATATTTATATATGTGTGTGTGTGTGTGTATGTATGTGCAGCTATATATGTGTGCGTATATATATATATATATTATATATATATATGAATATATATGAGTATATATGTATGTATATGTATCCACACACACACACACACACACACACACACACACACACACACACACACACATATATATATATAATTGGTTTGATAGTACTACTGCTATTCTTCTACAAGGATGCCCAAGACTTCATCACTCTCAGGTCCACTCTGACCCGGATGGTTGTACATATTAGGGTCTCATTTCAAATAGAACTGTTCAATCATTTATTAAGAATAATTATTATTAGGTATTTGTAACCATCCAGCTGTGTGTAAATTTTTTGTATTAGATAGAAATACTTTCTAAATCCAAATGCTAATTTTAGATTACAATAATTGAAACCATTTAACTGTGCGCAAACAAATAAGCTTAAGCTCGTTTAGAGATAATGTTACATACAAACTATTCGCTCACAAAAACAACATTTGGAATCTAATAACCAAGAAGATTTGATGTGATATAAAACACAACCAAACCAAACCAAACCAAACTTCCAAAAATGAACAAACAAGCAAACAAAAAAAACAAAAACAATGCTGCTCTCAAGGGTCAACCAAAACCCTAAATAAATCCTATAGGGTAGAAATCATGGATATTGAAACCGGCAATATAAGTACAACTCCCAGTCTAGCAGATATATTTAAAAAACGTAAAATACACCAACGAAACCAGACTATCTACCAAACAAGTATCTATGAAGGAAAATGTGTCTTTCAACATTTGTCTCGTGGTTTAACAATTCGTTTAAAAATAAAAATAAAAATTCACCACCAACCTATTCGTTTACGACTCATCTCTATAATAAAAAAATTGGCTATAAAATAATCCACAAGGATTGATATACCATTAAAAACTTACCAATCAACGAAACTGTCTAAATATATAGACCCCTAATTACAACCACCCGACAAATCCTATTTATCTCACACGACGGACTTCTTAAACAAAATGAAACAAAATGATATGAGTGTCATGCAATAAATAAGGTGAATTTTATCCAAGGAGTTGAGAATATGATGCACTGTTAACAGTTGCACATCTTTAAAGGTAAAGCAATGATGATGGTCCTTTCACGTCTCAGAAGTTTGTCAGAACGTCTTCTTACTGACCATTGCGCCTGGAACTTTTTCTTTACCACAGAGTCAGTGTATTTTCCACTCTATGGATGGTCTTTTTGTCCAACCCATATTTAGTGTATTAGTAAAGTTTTTTTTTTTATTAAAGCAATTTCTCCATAGACATCGTATTTTTTTTGTAAATATCACATTGTTTGCACTTCTCAGCCACCGACTATTTGATGACAGACCTCTGTTCATGTCTGGAGGTCTTTGTTTTATTTTCCATCACTTTGAATAGCCCTTAAAGAAATACTATTGTGAGATTAAAATAACTTTTGCAAAAAAAACAAACAAAAAAAAAACAGTTTAAAAAAATGCATAGATTACATATATGGAAAAAAGATTCGCCTTATTTATTCAATGGCCCTCGTGGATAGACAGACATACAGATAGATAGATAGATTCCTCTTGTTTACTAAAAGTTCCATATATTAAAACGATAGCAAAAGATATGATTCTGGTCACAATGAATGTCAAATCCCTAAACTCGATGATTAAACATAAGGTATTTTTCATTCTTAGAGAAATGTCTTAACAATAAAATATCAAAAGACCCTATTCATAACTAATAATGATAACATTAACGAAACATAAACATTAAACAACTTTAACTTCTAAGTTTTCCTTCTTCTAGAGTGGTTGCCATAAGAAAGCTTAAAAAAACCCGTCGATGTCGATACTTTCTACAAACAAAAGCGTACGCCGAAGGTACCCGTGCAGCCGCTTCATGTGCACCCCATTTACATAAACAAGTTTGAAAATCCTTATATCAATTCTGTAATTAAATAAGACTGCCTCTTTTACGCTCGATATAATCATGATATATTCTTCACCTTAACTGGCAGAGAAACAAGACTGAATAATTCCTTAACCGGCTGCAAAATGAGGCACGGCTCTATCAAATTTGATTACACACAATACACACACAACTATCTCCATTTGAAATCATTTCACACCAAATACTTCAAAGAAATCCTTTCCCACCCACAAGCACTAAGAGCTTAGTCGGCTGGTGCTGTAGTATACACCGACTGCATCTCTGCAGAAGTGTAAGATCACCCCCAACGTTTGTCCTGGTTGGTTGGTTGGTTGGTTTCATGTTTAATGGCATATCAACATTTCTAGGTTATTTAATGCCAAATCCATCTTTCTAGAAGAACAGTAGTGGTACTATTTAACCTATAGCTGGGAGGATAAGGGGGTTCATACTTTTACCAAGGGTATTTACCCGAATAGCGTGACTGGAGTAAAAACTCGCTAACTACGATTCCGCTGTTCATCACTTTAACCATTACACCACGAGGATATCCCCGTTTGTCCTGGATATGATATTAAACAATCTGATGAGGCTCCAGTAATGCAGGAGCTTTAGGGAATGCAGAGTAGCCTTTCAATGCCATCGCTCCCAGCTCCAATCTGAACGTATTGGTAGTACCTGATAGTGTCCTATCTATGGGTAAAATAGAACTGTTTGATATTTTAAACAATTGCAAACAGATGACTTATGGTAAATTGAATTGTTAGAAAAAGAACTATTTGATCATTTATTTGTGTTGAAACAAATAACTGAAGATTAATTAAACTATTAGGGATATATAGCAATACCTGAAACCATTTAACTGTGTGCAAATAAATAATTAATAGTAAATAGAAATATTCACGTTAGATAGAAATACTTGAAACCATTTGTGTACAAAAGAAAGAGCTCAGACTTGTTTAAAAATGTATCTACAAAATGAGTTTACAAATCATATATATTTAATATATGTGTATGAACAGGATTTGGCATTAAATAACCTATAATGTTTGATATACCTTAAAATCAAACCAAACCACAAGCACAAAGACTCAGAACTGTTTGACACTGAAAACAATTGCAAACAGATGACTTATGGTAAATTAAATTGTTAGAAAGATAATTATTTGATTATTTATTTGTGTTAAAACAAATAACTGAAGATTAATTATACTATTAGGGATATATAGCAATACCTGAAACCCTTTAACTGTGTGCAAACAAATAATTGATAGTAAATAGAAATACTTACCTTGGATAGAAATACTTGAAACCATTTGTGTACAAAAGAAAGAGCTCAGGCTTGTTTAAAAATGTATCTACAAAATGAGTTTGCAAATCATATATATTTAATATATATGTATAAATAGGATTTGGTATTAAATAACCTATAATGGTTGATATGGCATAAAATCAAACCAAACCACAGCACAAAGACTAAAAAGAACCAGCATATAACGAACTGAAACAACGGAGAGATAAACTAAAACAGAAATTTTTTGCACGGGGATGCTCCAATACTTTAAATGAGAACCAGATAAACAAAGCCATTTCAATTCCTAGTCAAGATACCATAAAACTAGAACTAATGAGAAGCGAAATCGCGTACGTTTCCTAACAACATTCTCCCGCATCAAATAATTAAGAATCGAGAGATGATTTTTAATTTAACACGAAAATGAAAGGATATTTGTCAAGAAACATATATACTGGACTTCCTTCGACCAAATAATTCCAGAGAAATGATTGAAAGAAACAACAGATTAAATGATAAAGTTATCCATAAGAAGCTCACTATAAAATCCTCTAAATTTTAACAATCATGTGATAATAAGAATAACCTATAGTTGAAAAAATATCAAGCCAACCGACTCATTCACTTGTTTCAAAATAAAAAATAAAAATTAAATTTACTGATTGCAGTCTAATTGCAGAAGCAAACATGTAATTTACTTTACTGAATTATGCAGGCTGCCAAAAGAAATAACATAGAAAAATCAGAAAGGCCATTTTATTTTAGATTAAACATCTACAGATGCAGAATCAAATCTAATGATTATAACAAACAATTACTTATAAACATTTCTGCTCAAAAAGCTACGACTTTAACAGAGATTTAAAAAAATTACCATTTTAGAAAGAACGGAACCCCCCCACCAGAAAACTAAAACAAAAAACAAAGGCAAAAAACAAAACAAAATGAATATACCCCCCCCAAAAAAAAACAAAGCAAAGAAAAAGCGTATAGCTAAATATCATGCGTGACAATTACAGACACAGAAATATAAGGATGATTCAAAAGTTTGTATGTGCTAGTTTGCGAAGCGCGCATATCTCATGACCAAAGCAGTTCAAGCCGTTTGAGGTACCCACTGCGGTTGGTAGTATCGTGGTAGCTAGTGCGCTGACACGTTGTGCATTGCTCCGTTCAGTGTGTGATTTGAAAGTCGCACAGATGAACGAGCATCGTAGTCTAATCCTGGAACTTATGCTTTAAGAGTTCGAACCTCGCGGAAATAACTAAAAAGCAGTTGCTATGCAAAAAGTTAAGGCGCAGTTGATCACAGTAGAATAAGCAGATGATTAAGACGTTTCGGTTTGCAAGAACCTCGACGATCAAACAAGTTGTGGTGGGTCTAAAAGCGTGGATTCCATTGTAGTGCTCTAAGCTATTGAGGCAAATCCGGTGAGTAGTACTCGGAGCGTATCAGGCGAGCATGTCATTTCACAATCCTGTGTAGTTCATCACCTTCACAAACTAGGCAAAAGCATCTGGAGCTGCTGAATTATGCCTTGTGTAACCAAAATATTGCAAGACTTTTCACTCACCCTGGTACATGTATAAAATATCTTCAATCACTGATCCTGAACGACTTTAACATCATACTAAACAATCTTTGAAGTTGGAAGGACAGATGGGTTGCCACATAATCATCAAAATAAAAAAATGCCTAAGTCAAATATATGACTAAAACAGTTACGGTTAATTTGAAAATGCCCCAATCACGTCTAACAAATACCTCCCACGTGTAGATCTCACTGCCAGGTGTTTAGTAAAACCAAGTTCATAAAATGGTCAGTTAAAAAATAAAAATTTACAAACGCGTTAACGTTCTTCCTTTTAACGTAAAAACGTTGGTAAATAATTCTTTTTCAATTTTTTCATGCAGAGCAATTTTAGTCTTTGCCTCGTTATGGAGTTTTATTTATTCAATGACTGTTCCCACTTTAAGACTTTACCGCAGTAGGAAATTAAATTGGCTTATCGAGTTCAAATCCGAGTGGAATCTGTTTGCGATTCTCTTTGCAGCTACGGGTAAACAGTACGTATCTACCTAACCTCACCACCAAGATTAGAATGCGATGCAATGTCAATTTTAAGAAAAGTACAGCTGGTTTATATCTTGAGTTTTCCTTCTCCTACACTATTTGCCATACTAAGGTTAAAGAACCCAGTATTGAAGGGAGGATAATTGGATTCAAACCTTTTCCAAGAGTATTACCGCAATGCGAAATGCAAAAAAAGCCTTGTTCAGGATATAAACTCGGGTCACCGTCTCCTTGGCGAAATGGCTAAAGTGCTGGATTAAAACCTCGAAGTAAGCGAGTTCTAACCTCAGGGCCATTATTAAATTCCCTTTCGCACTAACACCTTTGGGGAAAAATATAAACCACACTATCCACCCCTCAATCTATGGTTGATGTCGTATCACTAATGTTGATCTACAAGGTTGGGTTTGTTCAATGGCATATCAACCTTCGTGGGTTATTATATGCCAAAGCTATCCTTACAGAAGAACAGCTGTGATAATATTAAACCCATAACTGGGAGGATAAGGGGGTTCATACTTTTCCCAAGGTCCGAAAGTGAACTTAATAGCACGACTGGAGTCCGAACCCGCTTACTACGATTCCGCAGTCCAGCACTTTAACCGATACACCACGAAGACACCCCCCTTTCCTACAAGGATGGCTTTAACATTAAATAACCTTGGAAGATGAATAAGCTATTAAAACAAAGAAACCAAACTGTGTCCATTTCCTATAACGATAAATGATAAGCCTCAAGTAAATCCTAATTAGGTAAATAGTTGGACAGACTACGTTATGGCAACCAGACTACGTTATGGCAACCAGTCAGGAAGAAGGAAAACTATGAATTCAAGCCAACTTTACACCACTTAAATAATTGACCTTATGTCCTATTTTACCTGTGATAGTTAAGTTTGGATGATATATACACTGAAAATTAGGGGAAAAGATCAAGGGGTTTTAGTGGAGTTTCATCCGATAATAAAAAATGTTTTTGTTTAAAAATATTTGAAAATTTCAAATTTATTTTTAACTATGTTCTTTTGCAGATATCGAGTTAAGTAGAAGAAGATTTTCTAAGAAAATTAATCATTGATTAAAATATATTCGTGTATATATATATATATATATATATATATATATATATATATATATATATATACATGTATGTATAAAATGTAATTTGCTATATTTATAAATCGTGATAAATATCGCTGACAGAACGTATGTAAATGCAAGTTAAGAGAGCGTAGACACACAGTCAACTGTGTTTGTTGACAGTTTCTCGCCTGTGCAATTCTCAGACTCCCTCTCTCTCTTTCTTTCTCTCTCTCTCTCTTTCTCTCTCTCTCTCACACATACACACACACACTCTCTCTCTCTCTCTCTATATATATATATATATTGGCATCCGATGGTAGGCGTCAAGGACTGAGCTGCTTGAAATATGATTAGCTGAATTTTTATCAGGAATTTTCAGTGTATAATGTTCGATCTATGTAATTAACATTCTTCTCCGAATTAAGTGCATTGACAAGAAAGGAGATCATAATGAAAAAATAAATAACTTCTGTGAAAACTAAAAGCTTTTTTTCTCTCTCATCTTGAGGCTACAGACTTATTGATCTTTACCCGCACGTCCTACCGTTAAACAAGATATTGAACTGAACGCCCTTTCAGATTTAAATTGAAACTTGTAGACAATTTCCTCCCGTAAAGAGATTAAGTGATGACAGCAAATACGCCATTTTTTGTCTAATCATTTGCACTCTGATACCCCATTTGGCGGGATTCGTAAACGCAGGCGTTTTTCTTTGGCTTGCTAAGCTGTTTCATTATAAACACACACACACACACAAACACTCACTCACTCACTCAATCAATCAATCTATCTATCTATCTGTCTATCTATGCTAAGAGAATTGAAGTGGCCCTACGTAAAATACAATATTATTCTAAACATTAAGCTCTGCCTGATGATTAACTAATATTTGTGTTGTATTTAGATGTACGCATACCTACAAAATGTATTTTTTTCATTGAACTGTCAATAAGAATCATCACATCTGAAATACTGTTGAAAAGAAACATATATAATAAGGCGGATTTTTAATATAAACTACTTTTACAAAGTTTTACATAGTATGGCATAAGATCAAATTGAGAAGACTATTGAGGTAAGATTATATCCCATCAATCTTTCATGTGGGCAGGTCAACAATCACTGCTAAAAAATACAATTTTCTTAATTTACCTTGAACTATTTAAAATGAATATATATATATATATATATATATATATATATATATATATATATATATATACATTTATATTGAATTTTTATTAGATGACTATATATTGATCTTAGATTTCATAAGAAGACTTTATGATTATCTTAAATTTTCATTTGATGATTGTATATTAATCTTGATTTTTTATTACATGACCAAATACTTTTGTTGCATTTTTATCCAGGTTTCACATATCAATTCAAAATCTTTATTTAATGATCATAAAGCTTTCTTGAAATTTTATTTGATGACTATATTTTTCTTAAATTTCATTAGTTGACGATAGGTATCAATCTTGATTTTTTTTAGATGACTATATACTTATCTTAGATTTTTATTATACGATCATGTACTTCTGTTAAATTTTTATTGGAAGGCCATATATTAATGGTGATTTTTTTGGAGATGATCGTATACCTCAGTTGAATTTTTATTGGATCTAGAATTTTATTAGAGGATCATGTATTTTTTTTATATTTTATGAGACGAGCATATATTTTTCTTGAATTTTATTTGATGACCATATCACGTGTGTAGCCTCACTGATGAATTGTGACACAAAGAAACAATCTGGTTGTGGATGACAATATCTATCTATCTATCTATCTATCTATCTATCTATCTTCATGTATATGAAAGTGAGATAAAAAGAAGTTGAAGCAGAAAATTAAAAAAAGAAACAGTTAAGAACATGAGGAAAAAGGAAGGAAAAAAAATGGAAAAAGGAAAGGTAAAAAGAGAAGAAATTACGTGGGGAGAAACAAAAGGGAAAGAAAAAGTGAATGGAAGAAAAAAGAGGCGGGCAAAATAGAAGAGAGAATTGAGGAAAGAAGAATACAAAGAGGAGGTGAGGTTAAGATCAGGAGGAAGAAAAGAAAGAAGGAAAGAAAGAAGAAAGACACTATAGAACAACACGAAAGAAGAAAAGACGCAAAGAAGAAAGGATGGGTGAAAAAGGTGAAAAAGGAAATAAAGGAAAGAAGAAAGACAGGGATAAAGTAAAGAAGGAAGAAAGGAAGAAAGAAAGGAAGGAAAAGAAGAAGGAAAAAAGAAAGGCGGATGAAAAGAATGGCAGAAAGGAGGAATGAAGAAAAAAGTGAAGAAATGAACAAAAGAAGGAAAGAAGAACGGAAAGAAAGAAATAAAAGAAAGAAGGAAGGAAGGAAGGAAAAAAGATGGTAGAAAGGAAGGAATGATAAAAAAAGGGAAGGTGGCCGGAAAGAAAGAAGGAATAATTAAAAAAAAAGAAGGAAAGAAGGAATGAAGAAAAGAATAAAGGAAGAAATATGGAAAGAAGGAAAGAAAAACGGACGGAAGAAAGGAAAGAAGGAAAGAAAGGGACAAAGAAAGAAAGAAAGAAAGAAAGAAAGACGAAAGAAGATAGGAAAGACAAAAGAAAGGAAGAAAAATTAAAGAAGAAAGGAAGGAAAGCAGAAAGAAAGAAAGAAAGAAAGAAAGGAAAACAGAAAGATGAAAGGAAGGAAAAGTGTAAGAAAGAAAGAAAGAAAGAAAGAAAGAAAGAAAGAAGGAAGGAAGGAAGGAAAGGTGGAAGGAAAGAAGGAAGGAATGGTGAAAGAAAGAAAGAAAGAAAGAAAGAAGGAAAACCGAAGAAACAAACAAAAAGAAAAAAGAAATACAAAACAAAGCAAAACAAAAAAAAAAAACTAATGTAGAATGGTACTTAATTTTTTTTCAGTTTGAAAAGTATAGTGACGTGGCATATACAATGAACAGTTTTTATGGATTGAATAAAAGGCATTAGTGATATTTATTTGTGGAGACTGAGTGACTTGAGAGCCGTAAGAAGCGGGTTAATCCCCGTGGTAAACGGAAGAAGTCGCTTGACTTGTCTTTATGAGGTTTAAGATCTTTTTTATTTTACTGCCATGGATTGCATACGTCAAGAATACTTCAATAAAGCAAAAAAGCCCCCGCTGCTCCCCCCAAACCATCCCCAAAAAAACAACAAAAAACCAAAAAACCAACACAACGCTTATGATAATTATTTCATTCCCAACTGGTTTTTCATACCAGCATTAACTGGTGGTATTTCTCTGGAGTCTGAGTGACAACAAGTCTCCTCACGTCTCCAGGACTTTTCTCAGTATTCAAGCCGATCTCAACAATGCTCTAGTCTGTAGGGTTTCGATTCTTCCTCTGATTTCTAGTTCCTCCTGTATTTTTTCCAAGCCTTTGGAGGAAAATTTCTATCACCGTCCACAACAGTTTTAAATGATGGTTTTTCCTGAGGTCTGAGTGACAGCAAGTCTTCTCAGGTCTGCAAGACTCTTCTCAGTATTCTAGCCGATTTCAGCAATGCTGTAGTGTAGATAGTTTCGATTCTCCCACTGATTTCCACTTCCTCCAGTCCCTTCTTCTGCCTCCTGGGGACTGTTCCAAGCGTACAAGCTACATTTGGTATTATCTTGACTGTCATGTTCCACAGTATTTTTAGTTCTCTGGCAAGGTCCTTGTATATTTTTATCGCTTTGTTTTCTATATTCCACCAAAACAGCATAATCCTCAAGATGGCAAATTCTCCCCCCATTTTTTCTTAATTCATACGACGTATAGTCTTCTGGTTAGGATTTGGTGATCTATGTAACAGAAAAACCCAAAGGATTTGAATGGGTCTCATTCTCTAAGACTAGTTCTGGGTTGTGAATATTACTATTTTACTCATTTGATTGCCCAGTCAGCTGGGGCTGTAGAATACACCGACTGCTTCTCTACAGAGGGGTAAGACCCCCCAACGAGTGTCCTGGATATGACACTAAACAATCTGATGGTGAGGTTCCAGCAATGCTGGAGCTTTGGGGAATGTGGAGTACCCATTCATTGCCATCGCTCCCAGGTCCACTCTGGCCCGGAGTGGTAGCACCTGATAAGGGTCCTATCTATGGGTTAAATAGAACCAACAGCATATTATGCTAAAATGAATTGAGTAAACTGAATAGCTTGAAATAGAAACGTTTTTGACAATTAAACCGTACTTACACTTAAACTGCGTGCTTATGCTTAACTGAATTATTTCAAATAGAACTGTTTTTCGACATTAAAACTGTATTTACACTTAACTGAATTATTACATATAACTGCTTGAATAGTTTGAAATGGAAATGTTTTTGACAATTAAACTGTGTAATTATGCTAAACTGAACTGTTTTCAATAGAACAGATTATTTACATAAAAATGGATTTGGCGTTAAATAACCTACAAAGGTTGATATGCCATAAAACCAAACAAACCAAACCATTTACTCATTTGAGAATTTTTCACACCGACTTAGCTGATAGTTTTCCACTTGAGTCTGAGGGACAGCAAATCTCCCCAAGTCTCCGGAACTCTTCTTCGTATTCTGGCTGATCTCAACAATGCTGTAGATGGTCTCCTCTCGTCCTCTTATTTCCAAGTCCTGCAGTCCCTTTATCAGTCATTTAGTGACTGTACAAAGCGCATCAATTATTATTATTATTATTATTATTATTATTATTATTATTATTATTATTATTATTCCTTTAGAGTTTTTCACATCAGCGTTATCTGATAGGTTTTCACTGGAGTTTGAGTGACAACAAGTCACCTCGAGTCTCCAGGATTCTTCTCAGTATTCTGGCCGTCTTCAATAAGGGTGTCGTTCGGATGGACTCCACTCGTCCACCAACTTCCAAGTCCTCCAGGTTCGTTAATAATCCTTTAGTTACTGTGCCAAAAGCACCAATCACAATTGGTACAATTGTCACTTTCATGTCCCACAGCTTTTTCAATGATCTGGTCTTCTGGCCGAGATTAGGTAGTCCGTGTGTATGCCAAAGTCCCATAGGAGTTTATGTGTGTCATTTTCTAGGACAGGTGTTGGGTTGTACATACCATTTGTTCGTATGGTAAAATTTAAATTTCTTGTACATTTGCCGGTGGATCACCTTGCCCACACAGTCGTGTCTAGTCTTGTACTCTTTCTGTGCTAATTTGCTGCATTCGATTATTTTGTGATTGATGGTTTCGTCTCTATCACCAAATAGCCTACATTTGCTATTTTGTTGAGTCTTATCTATCCTCGCTTTGATATTACTATTATTATTATTATTATTACTATATGTACTCGTTCAGTTTTCACACTAACAATTGTCCAAACGGCTGGGGCTGAAGAGAACACCGGCTGCATCTCAGCAGATGGGGAAAACTCACCCAATGAGTGTCCTGTTATATGACACTAAACAATCTGATGGTGAGGTTCCAGTAATGCTGGAGTTTTGGAGAAAGCAGATTAACCCTTCATTGTCATCGCTCCCAGGTCCACTCTGGCGCTGAGTCGTAGTACCTGATAGGGTCCTATCTATGGGTCAAATATAACTAAGTGGTGTACTCATGCTAAACTGAATTGCTTGAAATAGAACTATTTTAATATTTAAGCAGTGTACTCATGCTTAACTGAATTGTTTGAAATGGACATATTTTTCATATTGAAACTGTAATTACGCTAAACTGAATTGTTGGAAATTGGATAGTTTTGACATTCAACAGTGTGTAAACAAAATATACTTATACTAAACTGAATTGTTTGAAATAAAACTGTTTGACTAAACTTAATAGCATGAAATAGAAATATTTTTGACAAACAAACTGTATACTTATGCTAAAGTGAATTGTTTGAAATAGAACTTTTTTATGTACAAAAATGGATTTGACATCAAATAAGCTACAAAGTTTGGTATGCCATTTAACCCAAATAAACAAACAAACAATATTTTCCCGAGACATAGAGTGGCAGCAGGTCTCTTCTGTACTTTGGTACACTCGTCAGTATTTTTGAAGATTTCAAATTCCGTCAGTGTCAGTTTGTTTGATTGTCTAGGGTTATTTTATGTTTAGAAGTTAGGGAATCACGTTCATTATACGTTCATATTAATATTTTCTGTGTAGTTGTTTCTTTAGAGTTTTTGTCGGTCAAATGGAATAGAAAGTATTTTCAAACAGATCTATTTGACCCACAGATGAAACCTTACCAGGTATTTTCTCTCCGAATTACTCGGACTCCAGTGGAACTGCCAGATCTTATTGGTGTTAAAACCTTAGATAATTCTACGAATAAAAACGTACACAAGACTGGGTAGGATTGTGTGAGATGAGTGATCCATTGGAAATTGTGCAAGAAACTAAAGTTTGGCCAAGCTAATAAAGACTATATGCATAAATCAAAGTCTTTCCTAGAATATGAGACGTATAATATTATCTGGGACTTTGACGCTGTAGAATATGAACGTAACGAGGATACCAATTGTACTTGGGGACCTTGGAACGATACCCAAAAGCTTGGAAAAAGAGTGTGGGGTCACTGGAGACCAGAGGAAGAATCGAGACTGTCCAAACCAGAGCTCTTAGAACCTGTGGAGACTTGTTTTCACTCAGACTCCAGTGAAAAAAACACCAGTTAACGCTGGGATGAAAAACCCGCAATAATAATAATAATAATAATACCTGTGGAAAATGAACATGACAGTGGTATCAATTGGAAAGGTTCTCAAAGGCTTCGAAAAGAAACTGGAGGATTTGGAGATCAAGGGAAGGATCGAAACCATACCGACCACGGCATTGTTTAGAACTCTTAGAAGTATCCTGGAGACAAGAGGAGACTTTCAGTCACTCAGACTCCAGTGAAAGACGACCAGCTACCATTGGTGGGAAAACTCACAAGAATTGAAAAAATAATAATTACAACAACAACAAAACAATAAATGTAGATTATGAGGTGATAGAGACGAAACGACCAATCACATAATAAGCGAATGCAGCAAATTAGCACAGAAAGAGTATAAGACTAGACACGACAGGGTGGGTAAAGTAATCCACTGGACATTGTGCATGAAATTTAAATTTGACCATACGAACAAATGGTACATGCACAACCTCGCAGCTGTCATGGAGAATAAGACACATAAACCCTTCTGGGATTTTAACATACAAACGGATCACCTAATCATGCCAAACGACCTGACCTTATAATAATCAATAATAAAAAAAGAACTTGCAAAATTTTGGAATTTGCTCTCTTGACTGACCACAAAGTAAAATTGAAAAAAAATTAAAAAAAAGATAAGTACCTCGACCTTGGGAATTGAAAAAAACCGTGGAACATGAAAGCGACGTTTATACCATTTGTCATTATTGTTCTTGGTAGTCACCAAAGGATTACTAAAGAGACTAGAGGGATTGGAAATAAAGGGACAAGTGGAAACCATCCAAACTACTGCACCATTGAGATCGGTCAGAATACTGAGATGAGTCCAGGAGACTTGAGGAGTTTTGATGATGTGAAAAACTCTCAAGGAGTAAATAATAATAATAAGTGGAGGTGCCCGTGGTATAATGGTACTATTTACCAACCCCTCCGCTCGGGCAGGATATGACACAAGATCAATTTTTAAACGGAGTTTAACAGGTTTGAATTCAGAGTTTTCCTTCTCCTAGACTAGTTGCCTCAACAAGGCTGAAGAACCTAGTCCGGCCTACTATTTACCCATAGCTGGAGGGAGAATAAGGGGGTTCATACCTTTCCCAAGGGTATTTGCCCGAAAGTGAACATAATAGCGCGACTGGAGTACGAACTCGCGTACTACGATTCCGCAGTTCATCGCTTTAACCATTACACCACGAGGACACCCCCGTGGTATAATGGTAATCGTCGTAGGAAATGGACACGGCGATACGAGTTCAAATCCTAAACGAGATTGATTGCATTTCACATAGCACTAATACCCTTGGGAAAGGTATGAATCCAATTATTCTCCCTCCAGCTATGGGTAAATAGCTGGACAGACTGAGTTCTGCAGCCTTGGTTAGGCAACTAGTCTAGGAGAAGGAAAACTCTGAATTCAAACCTGTTAAACTCCGCTTAAAAATTGACCTTGTGTCATATCCTGCCCGTAAATATGGTAAATAATAATAATGATAATAATATAATGATAATAATAATAATAATCTCATAATTAACAAATGCAGCAAATTAGCACAAACAGGGTATAAGTCTGGACACGACTGGGTAAGGAAGGTGGTCCACTGGGAATTTTGCAAGAAATTTTAAACTGTCCATACAAACAAATGATAAATGTCCCAAATAGAATTCGTCCAAGGCCGAGTCGGCTGGGGCTGCATCTCTGCAGACGGGTAGGACTCCTCCAACGAGTGTCCTGATTATGGCATTAAACAAGCTGATGGTGAGGCTCCAGTAATGCTGGAGCTTTGGGGAATGCAAAGTACTCCTTCATTGTCATCGCTCCCAGGTCCACTCTGGCCTAAAGTAGTAGTACCTGATAGTATCCTATCTGTGAGTTGAATAGACGTGTTTGACATTTAAACTGTACTTAAGCTCAACTGAATTGTTTAAAATAGAACTGCTTTTGACATTAAAACTGTGTACTTATGTTAAACTGAATTATTTGAAATAGAACTGTTTTGACATTAAAACTGTGTACTTATGCTAAACTGAATTGTTTTATATAGAACTGTTTTGACATTTAATTGTGTGTAAGTAAAAATCTGTACTTATGTTGAACTGAATTGTTTGAAATAGGACTGTTAATAAATATAAAAAAGGATTTGACATGAAATATTCTACAGGACACTTGAAGAGAGTAACGGAAGCTTTTTTTAATAGCAGTACAAAACAACACCAAAAATCCGTCCCGGAGAATGAAACCTGCAAAAT
The DNA here is from genome assembly GCA_963585895.1 of Sepioteuthis lessoniana. NCBI lineage: Eukaryota > Metazoa > Mollusca > Cephalopoda > Myopsida > Loliginidae > Sepioteuthis > Sepioteuthis lessoniana. The sequence goes on along the minus strand of OY757925.1, from coordinate 50,286,947 downwards.
TTTGAGATACAAACAGATTAAATAATCGCGACCAGAAGACCAGACCTAATATTGATTAATAAAAAAAAGAACAAAGAAAAAAAAGAGAACCTGCCGACTTTGTTGTTCCGGCGGACCACGGAGTGAAAATCAAAGAAAACGAAAAGAGTGATTAATACTTAGACCTTGCTTGAGAACTAAACCACTATGAAAAATGAAGATGATGGTGATACCAATAGTAATTGGTGTGCTCGAAAAATCCCTTAAGGCTTTAAAATTTACTGGAAGATTTGAAAATGAAAGGACAAAGCTGAGATTATCCAAACAGCATGGTTAAGTGATGCCAGAATACTGAGAACAGTCCTGGAGACTTGAGGAAAATAGCTGTCACCCAGAATTCTGGTGTGAAAAAACTCGCAAGAAGTAAAATAATAATAAATGCACACGGATCTGCAGTGGAAAAGCATAGGTGGCTACTAATTAATAAAATCGCAAGAAAAGATTAATCGCCACATGTTCACGGGTGATATTAAGGTATTTTCCAAAAATGAAAAAAAAAAAAAAAAAGCTGAAGATACAGACATAAAACAAAAAGAATATACAACCAGGACATAGAAATGGAATTTTGCTTTTAAAAATGTACTATGCTGATAATGAAAAATGGGAAAAGAAAATCAACAGAAGGAATAGGACCGCAAAATTAGGAAAGCATAAGAATGTTTGGAGAGAAGGAAAATTACAAGTACTAGGGAATATTGGAAGCGGACAACATCAAAGAAATCGAGATGTAAGAATTAAATAATAAAATTGTTCCTTATAAGAACAAGAAAACTTCTTGAAACGAAGCTCTGCGGCAACAATCTCATCATAGAAATACAAACTTGCGCTGTTCTCTTTTTGAGATACTCAGGACTATTCTTGAAATAAACAAGGTGGGGAACTCTGATAAATAGAATAAAGGACAAGGAAATTGATGACTATCCACAATATGTTACATCCGAGAGATCACATAGATTGACTATATGTGTCAAGAAAAGAAGGAAGAAGAGGACCGCATGTGTGCAGGTAATGAAGGAACATATTAAAACGAGCAAATAAAGACGTATTACAGCTGCCAGTAACAGCAATGGCAAAATAAAAACAAACAGAAAAAAAAAACAAAAAACTAGAAAACAGTAAAAAGTAAAGTGGGCGAACTTAGTCGTGGGTGACCCGAAGGCTCCCTTTTCAATAGCTACTACACCGAGGTGTAGGGGAAGGCGCTACTCCTTTCCCTGAATTGTTCCAATTTACCCTACATTCTTACCTTATAGTGCTGGGTGTTAAGCAAGGCGGCATCAAGTACCACTTTTTTGTGGAGGTGCCCGTGGTGTAGTCGTTATCGTCGCAGGAATTCACGAGTTCAAATCCTGGACGAGACTGATTGCATTTCACATAGCACTAATACCCTTGGGGAAGGTATGAATCCAATTATTCTCCCTCCAGCTATGGGTAAATAGTAGGACAGACTAGGTTCTTCAGCCTTGGTTAGGCAACTAGTCTAGGAGAAGGAAAACTCTGAATTCAAACCTGTTAAACTCCGCTTAAAAATTGACCTTGTGTCATATCCTGCCCAAGCGGAGGGGTTGGTAAATAGTACCACTTTTTTGTGTCTTTGGTATGACGACCTGGGATTGAACCCTGTCCTCCCGAAATATTGGCGAACACTCTACTCATTAGGCCAATGGAAAACAGAAACGGAAAGAAAAACAAAGGTATGGATACTTCAAACGACAAACTATTGAGACCGCACGCGAAAATACCGAGACAAGATTAAGAAAAGGACGCTTGAAGAGAGAAACGGAACCTTTCTTTGATAGCAGCACAAAACAATCCCGTAAAAAACAATTAAATTAGAGCGAAGATTGATAATAAGCAACAGAATAGCAAGTGTAAGTTGTGCGGAGATAGAAACAACGGTTAATCATGCAATCTAGCACAAAAGTGTAAAACTAATAAAAGTTAAGACACGACTTGGAGGTGGGCAAAGGAGATCCTCTCTGAATTGTGCGAGTAATTGAAAGTCGATTATACTAATTAATGACATATTCACAAACCAGAAATCGTCCCAGAGAATGAGACACAAAAAATTCTTTGTTATTTTTCATATACAGATCCCTTAATTCCGGCCAGAATACCAAAATTTAGTGTTGATTAACAAGAGAAAAAAGAAACTTGTCATCTAGTGGATTTAGCAGTTCTGGTGGACTACAAAGTGAATCTAAAAGAAAGTGAAAAAAAAAAAAAAAAAAAAAACCAACAAAAAAACAAAACAAAACCAAAAAAAAAAAAACAACAACTAAAAAGCAAACAACCTATGGAACATGAGATTGACGGTGATACCAATCGCAGTTCGTGCACTTAAAAAAATGGAGGAATTGGAAATCAGAAGAAGGATCAAGACCACCAAGATCACAGCATTGTTAAGATCGTCTAGAGTATTCAGAAGAGTCCTGCAAACGTCAAAAGATTTGCTGTCACTTAGACTTCATTGAAAGACCACCAGCTAACGCCGGTATTAAAAACTCTCAACAAGTGATTAGAGGAGACTTGCTGTTACTCAAACTTCAGTGAGAAGCCACCAGCCAACGCTGGTGTGAAAAACTCTCAAAGCAGTAGAATAATAATAACCTAACCATAATAAAGTTTGACTATGCAAACAAATAGTCTATGCACGACCCAGAATCTGTCTTGAAGAATGAGACGCACAAACTCGTCTACGATTTTGATATACAAACGGATCACCTATTCACGGCCAGACGACCAAACCTTGTAACAATCAATAAAAAGAGAGAACTTGCTGAACTGTGAACTTTGCTGTGCCGACTGACCACCGAGTAAAATTGAAAGAAAATGAAAAGAAGGATAAGTGTCTCGATTTTACTTGGGAATTGAAAAAACAGTGGAACATGAAAGTGACGATTATACCAATTGTAATTGGTGTTCTTGGTAAGTCACCGAAGGATTGTTAAAAGGAACTGGAGGACTCGAAAATAAGAGGATGAATGAGGACCATCCAAAAAAAAAGCACAATTGAGATCAGCCAGAATACTGAGAAGAGTCCTGGAGACTTGAGGAGACTTGCTGTAACTCAAACTTCAGTGAAAGACCATCAGCTAAACCGGTGTGAAAGACTCAAAGGAGTAGAACAATAATAATAATAATAATAATAATAATAATAATAATAATAATAATCGGTACCATTTAGACGACAGTATATGTTAAGATCGGTTAGCATACTCCGAAGAGTCCTGGAGAACTTGTTGTCACTCAGATTTTGGTGAAAGACAACCACTTAAAACTCATGTGAAAAGCTTTCAAGGATCAAAATTGTGATAATCCGAAAGAATGCAAAAGCCTCGACTATCACCTGGATCTTGCCAAAGATCTGAAAAACTGTGGAAAATTGACAGTGATGCCTAGTGTATTTGGTGCCCTTAGAAAGGTCTCCAAAAATCGGGAAAAGAGGGTGAGAGAACTGGAGGGCTGGGGATGAATCGAGACTGTCGAGACCACAGCACTGTTAAAATCAGTTAGAATACTTAGTGTTTTGGAGACCTGATAAGACTTGTTGTCACTGAAATTTCAGTTGGGAAAAACCTAGTTAAAACAGTTGTGAAAAACTCGAAAGGAGTAAAAATAATAGTAATGATGTTAAACAGTTTCAATTTAAACTGGTCGACCTCCCTGAGGGCCCGCAATAGAAACCGTAAAAGTCAGTGAGGGCAGATCACTGACAGTAAGTCTTAAGCCTAAGTAGACACATATATATTTAAACCTGTGTCATTAGGTGTTGTTGTATAATGTTCAGGCCGGTTGCAAATCGGTCCCAGTTGAGCATTGCGTATTGAGCGTGGACAAATAAAAAGCTTCGTCTTACGAAAAGATTTTTCAGGATTCATATGTGATCAACAAGCGAAGAGGTTCTGGTTACACTAATAACAACGAAAATGAAGATGTGGTGACAGTTATTGTGATGGGGGAGAAAGAAGAGAACGATGAGATGGAAGAAAAGAAGAAGAAAGACATATTAAAGAAAGAAAGAAAGAAGGAAAGAAAGAAAGAAGGAAAGAAAGAAAGATTGAAAAATAAAGAAAGAAAGAGGAAAGAGAAGAGAAGCAAAGATAAAAAAGAAAATGAATCGGAAAAGAAAAAAGTTAAAAAAAAACGTATATATATACACACACATATATATATATATATATATATATATATATATATATATATATATGTATATACACACACACACATATATATATATATATATATATATATATATATATATATGTTAACGTCTGGAAGAAAAAAAAAAGAAAAAAAAAGAGAAAGGAAATAGTTAAAAAAAAAAAAAACACAAAACAGATTGATGGATTTTTGCAGCATGTAAACCTATCAAATATTATTTTAGGCCTAGAGGTTTGAGGATCGCGTTCATTATACACTCATATTTACATTTTGTGTGTTTAGTTTGGTTTGGTTTGGTTTTATGGCATATCAACCATTATAGGTTATTTAATGCTAAATCCATTTTTGTACATATAAACAATTCTTTTTCGAGCAATACAGTTTAGCATAAACACACAGTTTAAATGTCAAAAGCAGGTCAATTTCAAATTCTTCTGTTTAGTCAACAAAATTTAAGGATTCCAAGTATTGCTATGTATCACTAACAATTTAATTAATCAACTATCATTATTTTACACACCTTTAAATGTCAAAACTGTTGTATTTCAAACAATTCAGTTTAACATAAGCACACAGTTTAGTTCTATTTGACGCATACTTAGGACCCTATCAGGTGCTACCATTCTGGGTCAGAGAGGACCTGAGAGCGATGGCAATAAAGGAGTACTCCGCATTCCCCAAAGCTCTAGCATTAATGGAGCCTGACCATCAGATGGTTTGATATCATATCCAGGACACTCGTTCGGTGGAGTCTTACTCATCAGGAGAGATGCAGTCGGTGTATTCTACAAACCCAGCCAACTGGCCCAATTTTGTGTGTAGTAAGTTTAGAAGAGTTTTTTTGCGCACGGTCCTATCGAATGTAAAAATAGATCTAATTGACCCATAGATTGGACCTGAACAGGTACTACCACTCTGGGTCAGAATGAACCTGGTGGTAAGGGCAATGAAGGAGTATATCGCGTTCTCCAGATCTCCAGAACAGGAACATCACCGGCAGATGGAATTTAGTATCATTTCAAAGACATCCCTTTTTTGCGGGGGTTATTATCCCTCGGTGATATAGCCAGCACATTCTAAGCCCCGACAACACTGAAGAAATAAAACAGAAATAGCTATGAAATATTAATTAGAATCCTTCATTCCTTCTGAAGTAGAAAAATCAATATCATCGTGGACCGCTGTTATATCCGGAATTCAAGTAATTCACATGTCTAGCATGTATATATATATATATATATATACTTTAAGAAAAACAACGAAACCGGTCACATAGGATTATAAATTTATTTCAATCCTGTTACGCATTTTTGAAATTTCCAAAAACACGAAAAAAGTAACAGGACTTCTTCAGATCATTTTGGATAAAAAAATTGAATAGACACATGGTAGTGGGAGGGGATAGTATGAGGGAGTCGAAGAGTTGGGAGGGAGTCTTAGAGGGGTGAGGAGTTACCTCTTCATTAAGCCCACTTCCGTTTTAAATTTAACTTTCGGTTAGCAGTGTAGTAAATATTGTTTTTTTAAAAGGTTTTTTAAAATTTATATTTAGACCTAAATTACAGGTTTTTTATTGACTAAGATTTAAAACTTTAAATAAAAAATTCAAGTAAAGTGGAATGAATTAATGCTTTCTAAATAATTTTGAAATGTTAAAATATAGTAAAGAAAGTAAATATTTGCTTTAAAATTAATATATCTAATACTGTACCTTTACTTGAATTTTTTATTTAAAGTTTTAAATCTTAGTCAATAAAAAACCTGTAATTTAGGTCTAAATATAAATTTTAAAAAACCTTTTAAAAAAACAATATTTACTACACTGCTAACCGAAAGTTAAATTTAAAACGGAAGTGGGCTTAATGAAGAGGTAACTCCTCACCCCTCTAAGACTCCCTCCCAACTCTTCGACTCCCTCATACTATCCCCTCCCACTACCATGTGTCTATTCAATTTTTTTATCCAAAATGATCTGAAGAAGTCCTGTTACTTTTTTCGTGTTTTTGGAAATTTCAAAAATGCGTAACAGGATTGAAATAAATTTATAATCCTATGTGACCAGTTTCGTTGTTTTTCTTAAAGAATTTATTGCTCTGTATTATTGGTACATTGAGCTCTTTACCAGGAAAATTTAAATATACATGCTTGAATACCTTCTTGTCCTGATGGAATTACTCCCAACTCCGGTTTAACTGGACCAAAAATAAAATATATATATATATATATATATATATATATATATATATATATATATATATATATTAAACAATTGTTATGATGTACTTTTTTATGAGCGATAATTTTTTAAAGAAAAAGTTTATTATCTTTAAAGCCAACGACAGTAGGATTCTACGTATTACAGTTCTTGGAGCATTATACACTCAAAACGGGAATCATTAGGTATTATTCAATACTAATCTCTACTGCATAGAAAGTTTGTAATAAAAAATGAATTTGCAAAACTTCCGTAAGCAAAAATAGAATGACATAAGTATATACATGTGACGTCTTAACGGTTTTGAGGAATGTTGAATTTGGTAACAAATAATACCCAACAATATCCGTTTCATTTTTAAAGTTCTTTACAACAAAAAAATAAAGGATCAAAATTCATTCTTTTGCCTAATGAGTAGAGTGTTCGCCAATGGTCCGGGAGACCTGGCTTCAATCCCAGGTCGAGTCATACCAAAGACTCAAAAAATAGTACATGGTGCGGCCTGTTTTACCTTTTCAACACACACACACACACACACACACACATATATATATATATATATATATATATATATATTTAAAAAAAATGTCGAAAAAAATCTGAAGGTTTGTATATTTAAAAATATGAAAAAAAAAGAAGAAATATTCAGACGAGTTATCTTTTATAAATATTAAAATGCCATTGCTTCGTTTGCTTTGTTAAACCATCTTTAGGGCGATTAATAGCGGAGGTTAAAATGCTTCACTCAAAAAATATTTTCAAACAAAAAAATAAAACGAAAATAATGTAACGAAAAAAAATGATAAAAAAATCATAGCGTTTCCTTTTTCATTTGAAAATATCTTATCTTTAAAAAATAGATTAAGTATAATTTAAAAGATACAACGTCACATGTTTAAATGCCCGGATGAAGGCTTAAATAGGCAAATAATTAAACAAGAAATAGATTTATCTTCTGAATACCATATTTTTTCGTATTCGCTCTCTCTCTCTCTTTCTCTCTCTCTCACACACTCACATATAATAATAAATAAATATATATTAGTTTTATATTTATTCAACAGCATAGATGCTTCCCAGCGATCACAGATTTCATGCCTTTTTGATATGACAAACATCAGGCAGAAAGAAAAAAATAAGCTTTTTATATATAATATGATATAATAAATATAATAGCTCTAACACAGATATCGAGCACTTTCCAAATTATACTGCATTTAGTATGCAACAAACCGACCAAGTGAGATAGTGACAAACATACACTATTGTAATATATATGTTCATACATGATTAATAGTAAATAAAATATATGAACATATATATATATGGGTGTGCGTGTGTGTATGTGCGTGTGTGTTGGTTGGTTTGTTGGTTGGTTGGTTGGTTTTTATAGCATATCAACCATTGTAGGTCATTTATTGCCAAATCCTTTTTATACAAATATATTGAATATATGATTTCCAAAAACATTTTGTAGATACATTTTTAAATGAGCCTGAACTCATTTTTTTCACACTGTTAAATGGTTTCACTTATTTCTGTCAAATACGAATAATTTTATTTACTATTAAACATTTGTTTGCACAGAGTTTAGTGTTTTCCAAGTATTGATATGTATCACTTACAATTCAATTCAAGATCAGTCATTTGTTTACACTCCGTTAAATAATCAACCAGTTCTATTTCTAATAATTCAGTTAAGTATTAGTAAACAAAGATAAATAGTTCCAGGTCTTGCTATGTATTCCCCAAACCTCCAGCATTGTAAAAACCTTACCATCAGATTGTTTAGTGTCATATCCAATACACTCGTTGGGGGAGTCTTACCCCTTTGCTGAGATGCAGTCGGTGAGTTCTATAGCTCCAGCCGACTGGGCCAGTATGTTTATTTGTGTTGACCAGACACGCGTGTTTGGTGCACCTCTCCAGTTCGCACTTCGGTCGGCCTTGGTGTCAACTGCTCGGTTCTGGTTGGGTTTGCCTCGGCACTGGAGATCCCTCTGGCCTCAGGGGTGGGGGGGAATCCACCCAGGCTTTAACCCTCTTCAGAGGAGTTAGGTTAATTGCCTGACGCCTGAGGTGACCCTCTTTAGGGGGATGCCGACGGGGCCCCAGGTATTTTTCAAAATGCCAGGCGCGTATGGGCTACGGCTCTGCGCTTAGACCCACCTTAAAAATGCCTTGTGCCATACTCATCCGGTTGGTGGGCCGAAAGACAAATCACAGTATGTTTATTTGTGTCTATAATGAAATCAATTGAATTAGTTGAACGGATTGGTAAATCTGAAAAAATATTATTCATTTAAAGACTTTATGATATTTCCGTTAGAGATTAACTAGAACGTGAATGTACAGTTCATAAAAATTTGTACCAGTGAAGCCGACCATAGTTTTGATTATGGCTTGTAGATAGGAAACTGACGCCTTCAACGTCAAATTAAATCAGCCAGTGCTCTATTCGCATTTGTGGAATTCTGATCGCACAAACTTTGCGATATCCCAAAACATTTCCACCATTGGTTTCAGTTCATTTAATTCGCCGTTCAGCTCCAGTTGTTATGTGACGATTCACAAGGAGCAGTGGGTTAAATAGATCTGTTCGGAAATTATTTATATAAAAGAGGAATACTTGATATATAACAGTGCGTAGACAGATGACTAATATTTAATAGGAATTACTTGAAACCCCATAATTATTAGTATTACATAGGAATACTTGATACCATACAGCTATATTAAAAATAATTTATCTTTGACCAGAACACTTGATATATTACTGTGTGCCAAAAACTCTCAAGAAATAACTACATAAAAAATGTAACTATAAACGAATAATGAACGCAATTCCCAAACCTCTTGGTATAAAATAACCCAAGACAGATTGATGCGTCGTTAAAATCAATCACTCAATGAATTAGTATTCCTGTTGGTTTGAGTTATCTCACGGTTTGAAAAACTGGAATATATTTATATAATCCTAATGTGACCGGTTTTTGTTTTTTCTTAAAGAAATTATTGCTCTGTAATGTCAGTTACATTGAGCTCTTTACCAGGAAAATTTAAATGTTCACGGTTGAATGTTTTTTTGTCCTGTTGGAATTACTCCCAACTTCGGTTTAACTGGACCGAATTATACCTATATATATATATATATATATATATATATATATATATATATATATATATATATATATATAATCTGCTCAAAGCACAATCTGTACTTACATAAACGAACATATCCTTAAAAATCAAAACATATTTACCAATATTAGATATATAATATAATATAATATAGGAGGCTTTCGTGGTGAAACATTTATCGTGTTAGGAAGTGAACTTGGCTACCAGAGTTCAAATCCTGAACAAGGCTGTTTGCATTTCACAGAGCCCTGGTTCCCTTGGGAAAGGTATGAATTCAACTATTCTTTCTCTCCACTTATGGGTAAATAGTTGGGAAGACTGGACTTTTTATCCTTGGTATGGCAATCAGATTAAGAGAAGGAAAACTATGAATTCAAATCGGTCGTAGGCCTAGAGAGAAATGAGCCGCCTTGGCTTTTCCTACCCTATACACGCTATATGAGTAACGCCCCCCCGACCAAACCCCGTTCGCTTACCTAAAGAGTTGGCAATTGTAAGTACTGTTTACAGTTGCACCTTTGTCAAGGAAATCAATACTAATGGGTCCCTTCTTGTCTCAAAAGTCTCACAGCATGGCCTTCTTTACTGACCACAGCGCCCGGAACCTTTTCTTTACTGGAGAGTCAGTGTGTTTCCATTCCAGGGACTGTATTTTCGACTCAAGCTTCTTGCAGCAAACCCATGTTTAGCCCGTTTGTTAAGCCTTTTTTTTTTTTTTTACTAAAACATACTTCCCGTATGCATCACTCATTCTTTAGTGCATTTCACATGGATTACACTTTTTCGCCACAAAAATTTGATGACAGACCTCTGTTCAAGCCTGGAGCATTCTATATGATGTGGTACCATCTTGAATAGCTTCCAAAGAAATATTTTTGGGAGATTAAAATAATTTTTGTCATAAACTAATTTCAAACAATGCAGAGATTAATTACATTTGTGAAAAAAAAAATTCTAAAAAAGATTTTTTTTCTTTTCCAAAAAATTCCCCTTATTCATTGAATGACCTTCGTAATATAAGATATATTATATATACAATAAAAGCTACGAGCAACGAATTCCGAAATCGAAAAGATGCACAAATACCTATGTTGTCAGGGAGATGAAAACAACTCGAAAAAAGACTTGATGAATTTGAGATGAGAGGAAGAATTGAAACCATCCAGACCACAGCACTGCTAAAACCAATATGGATACTTAAAAAAGTCCTGAAGACCTGATGTGGCTTGTTGTCACTCAGACTCCAGTGAAAAACCATCAGTTAGAGCTGGTGTGAAATAAAGAAGAAGAAGAAGAAGAAGAAGAAGAAGAAGAAGAAGAAGAAGAAGAAGAAGAAGAAGAAGAAGAAAATATCGTATTTTACAAAGCGTTTCCGACTGACTTGAACTTTGCACATCCAAAAGGGAACGAAGAGAAGCAACAGTAAACATTGCAATTCTCTTTGAAAGCGTTATATCAAAACAAATGGCTACCAACCTCACACCCCAAACAACATCAGACTGAAACATTAGCAAAATAAACAACCACAGTTAAAAGCAGATATATTTTGAAAGCGGGTCGGGCTTCACTTTAAACAGAACAACGACAGCTCGTCAATTAATGACACAACACACTACATCTTTATTAGGTTGGTGCAAAAATAATTGCGACTTTCAACCATCAACTTTAAAGCTGCTTGTCTCGGTATATCTCAGCTTGGCGGATACTGTAAGAAGCCGAAGACCGGCATAGAAGACTAAAGAAAGCTTTAGAAATAATAACCTTTCAGAAGCCATATTGTATAATCATGATAATAATCATCTTAATAACTGAAAAATGTTATGTGTGCTAATACTGTTGCTGCTTCAGTAGAATAGTAGTAATTTACTAAGTTTTTTGCTTAGATGTGGCACAAGACCATATGAATGGGGCACCCAATGAGACGAACTCATTCGTGAAGGTTTGCGAGTCTAACTTGCTAACAATTACACCACCAGAGGCGCCTTGCTGCTGCTGCTGCTACTGCTGTTGAATAAGCCAACTGGACCTCTGGAAAGGGATAAAACGTCCCCAATGAGTGTCCTGATATGACACTAAATCACCTGATGGTGAGGCTCCAGTAAGGCTGGGGCTTTGGGGATTGCGGAGTACCCCTTCATTGCCATTATTCCCAGGTTCGTTATGACCCGGAATGGTAGTACCTGTTAGGGTCACATCTATAGGCCAGACAGAACTATTTCAATCATTTACTATAATTGAAATGATTTAACTATGTGCAAACAAATAATTACTATTAAACAGAATACTTAAAACCATTTAATTGTGTGCAGTGCTTTCGTCTGGATAGACTTGATTCTTCCTCTAATTTCTATATACTTCAGTGTTTTTTCCAATCTTCTTGGAACTATTCCAAATTCTCCAAATACAATTAGTATGACTGTCTCCCAATATAATTAGTATCACCTTTTTCTTTGTGGTGAAGTCTTACCTCTCCTCTTGGGATATTGTCAGCGTATTCTAAGCTCCCACCGACTGTTCTGAATAAAACAGAAATGAATGCATTCGTCAGTCTAGAAACAGTCCTGAAGAAGAAGAAGAAGAAGAAGAAGAAGAAGAAGAAGAAGAAACAACTTCAATAGATTTATTGAATGACAATATTTTAAATGAATAAAAGCGTGGAAGAAAAACATATGAACTTCACTGGTCGTGGGTTTTTTGTGATAAAATCTTGGTAAGTTGGTACCCCCCCCAAAAAAAACTTCTTTCCTCAAAAAAAAAAACAAACCTGCAATAAAGACATATTCAAAATGGGAATTTTCAAAAATAGTAGAGGAGAAATGGTTCGTCTGTTCTATTTTTTTCCAAGCACATTTTTATTATTTTATGATAAGTTCAACCCGTTCATGCGGTTTATCAGGAAAGCCTTGGAGGTGGACCGTAAGACTTACGCTAAGTGGTGCAAAAGAAACGATGCGGAGGCAGTTCCACTTGTTACAGCACTCGGAGGTGAAAGGTTTCTCATTTTATACCCAGCAAGAAGGGTCGATCCTTGATTTTGAAAAAGCTTAAACTGTCGAGTTGCAATCGTATCGTAAGATTTGTTGACGGCTTACAATGAGATCAGATGATGCAAAAAAGAAATAATTTTACGACGAAATTTAGTCAACCTGAATATACTTATAAAAAGCTAATAAATTCTTAAGTGTATACTTATTTATTCGACTGTCATTCATTGCAAAAAACGTCTCTTTCTGTTGAATATCCTAAAAAATTAATAAGAAAAATATGAATACCCTGCATATTTTTATATATTTTTTCTGTTTAAAGTGTTATAAACAAAATCTGTTGCTTGGTTGGTTGATTTTAATAATCTTTAATGAATGGATTCATGCCTTTCCCAAGAGTATCAGTGTAAAATGAACCTCAACATACCCAAATGTAATTCGAACTCTGCTCGACTGTTCAACTTCTAGTTAAACAGCTTCCTGTATTATCAGCTTAGAATAAAGCGTCTCATACCGGGGAGTAATACCCTTCCGCAAAGGGTGTCTTGGGTATGACAATAAACTGCATCTGATGGTGAGGCTCCAGTTCCAGATCTGTGAGCAGTGTGAAGTTATCTCTTCGTTAAAATTACTCCCAGGTTCATTTCATCCGGAATGGTAGTATCTGTTAGGGTCTTATCAATGAGTGAAATAGATCTGTTAAGAAATTATTTCTATTAGATAAGAATACTTGATACATAACTGTTAAGAAACTGCACAAAAATGTGAAGTATAAATGTACAGCGTACATAATTATTAATTTTAAGTATAAAATAACCTCAGTCAGTTTGACATTCCGTTCAAATCAATCAACCAATCACTTCTGTCTATCTAACTCAGTCTATTTACACATGTCTTAGTCTGTTTATATCTATCTATCTATCTATCTATGTTCAAATACATTTTTCTCTTAATTCAATTTCAGCTCGATATTTTTATTCTATCTATCTATCTATCTATCTATCTATCTATCTTCAAGTACATTTTTCTCTTAATTCAATTTCAACTTTATTTAAGCTCGATATTTTTATTCTATCTATCTATCTATCTATCTATCTATCTATCTATCTATCTATCTATCTGTGCTTCTATCTATCTATCTATCTATCTATCTATCTATCTATCTATCTGTGCTTCTATCTATCTATCTATCTATCTATCTATCTATCTATCTGTGCTTCTATCTATCTATCTATCTATGTTCAACTATATATATATCTTAATTTAATTTCAACTTTATTTAAGCTCGATATCTTTATTCTATCTATCTATCTATCTATCTATCTATCTATCTATCTATCTATCTATTTCAGCCTGTTCATATAAAGGCTGCGATGGGTTAGTTGTCGTTATTTTGAATTAATTATTCGTTTCGGGATTTGTCTTTTTTGCTGAAAACTAAAGTCACTCGGGCACTATCTATGAGGAAAGCAGCACAATGACGCAATTCACTCCTCCAGGAATTTGAAAACTGCATGCTACACTGATGGGCATTAACGTCAACAGCTCCATTATGGAGATTTCGTAGTTGGATGTCAATCTAAAGAGAGATTCATATTCATATTGATGAAAAGTAAATATCCAGTCTACATCATAGAGTTTAAGTGGTCACTAGTGATGTTGATGTCATGCCTTCATTCATCTTTTCACATTGTTTCTCATCCAACAGAGGCCTATATCAGTCGCCTGGAGAAGATAGTGCTTCTCTTGATAGAGAGGGTGGGTGCTGGAAAACCCTATATTTTGCAACATGCCTCTGAAGACATAGCTCACAAGTAGGAGAAGCCAGTCTTGCCTGTGAGAAAATTTTTATCATCTACTCGCCAATCTCTCCAGATGGCAACTCATTGATTATGTGTGGGTCATAATTGAGCAAGAGTCAACAAAACTCCGTGCAACACCAAAGATGAACTGAAGGCAAGGATAACGGCATCATTTACCAATTTAAACAAGGAAACCGCCAGAAAGGCTTGCAGGAGATTCAAAAGTCTTCTGAAGGCCGTAGTTGAAGCGAATGACAATTTTTTTAAGTAGATTTAATCAAGAGTATTTCAAGATATTTTCATGTAATTTTGGTAAATACATTGGATAAAGTGAGATGTCATTGTGATTTTCATTTTCTCATCATTAAGACGTCTTTTATTCATTGCATCCAATATGACTCAGTTTGTTCATATCTATTTATTTATCTTTCTCTGTATGTTCATATATATCTTAGTCTATTCACATCTATCTATCTATCTATCTATCTATCTATCTATCTATCTATCTATCTATCTATGTTGAATTTTTCTCTCTTTATCTATATAACTATCTTAGTCTGTATATATCTGTTTCATAGAACTTCTCATAACTTTTTGAACGTGTACAAAGCCAAATGTTTATTGGTCAAATTGCCGAGTCCATTAAGGACTTTGAGCAGGCCCTCCAAATTAATTTGGCTATTTCAGCAACTCTTCCAAATCGCAACATGAATTCGCCTTTTCAATCTCTTCGATCGATTCTGAACAAGATTTTGTATAACTTTTTTTTCTTCTCTCAATATTCTAACAGTATAAAAAGACTGGAAATTTGGCATTGAGAAACAAGAAACATGACTAAATGCAAGTTTTTTTGTCCCTTGCTATAGAATTTGGTTCTTCATACGTAATGTTCCTATTTAAACTCTCAAATCCAAGCGATTAGGGTTCCTCGGATAGAGTAATGGTTATTAAGTTTGACTAGCAAACCTGCAAGAGGGATTTCGAATCTCATTCGGTGCCCCATTCATTCGGCCTTGTGCCACATCTAAGGGGGTGTCCTCGTGGTGAAACGTTAAAGCGATGGATAGCGGAATCGTAGTAAGCGAGTTAGTACTCCAGTCGCGCTATTACGTTCACTTTCAGACAAATACCCTTGGGAAAGGTATGAACCCCTTTATCCTCCCAGCTATGGGTTAAATAGTACCACTACTGTTCTTCTAGGAGAATAGCTTTGGCATTAAATCACCTAAGAGTTGATATGCCATGAAACAAAGAAACCAAACCAAACTATTAGAAGCAAATCATTGTTTGTACAAACACTTATAAACTCTATCGTTTTTAAACCTGTTTTGTTAAAATGGAATAGACCACTTTTACACTCTTTCATATCAATTTCTTTCACGTATATCACAGTAAACCTCCTAAGAAAGGTTTTATGTATGTCGTCCAAAACAACTTTAGGGCACTTAGTGAAGATCTTCGAGATGTAGAGTAGATGACGAAGAATCGATCAGTTTGGAAAAAAAAGTGCTTATGAAGCACTTGACACATGAAGAATCGAACACTAAATTTTGAAACGAACGGTTCGGAAGCAGGACTTGACCTCAATCGAGGACACATTTCAGTGTATACTTATTGGTAACATCTTACTTGTTGGTAACATCTTACTTGTTGGTAACATCTACAGTAGGGTCTGTTTGTCCAAAGTCGAATTTGTTTGTCATACTGGATCTCATGACAGCAAACAACTGCATTTAACTCATTTGTCCCAGGTAGCAACATTTGTCTCTTCTGTAGCAACCTATATGTATTAAGTAAAGTAAAGTTGGCGACCTTAATCGAGGGTGACCCGAAGGCTCCCTTTTAAATAGCTACTACACCAAAGTGTAGGGGAGGGCGCTATTCCTTTCCCTGGACTGTTCCACTTTACCCTCGATACGTAGCTTATAATGCTGAGTGTTAAACAAGGAGGCATCAAGTACCAATTTTTGAGTCTTTGGTATGACTCGACATTGGATTGAACCCCGGTCTCCCGGGAAAAAACCTATTTGTAATTGGGGTCAATTTTTTGACAAAGTATGTGGATCGGCAGCAGGTGTGGGTGCATGAGGTTGCTTATCGTACATGCTGCAGAACTAACTAGAATGAATTTGTTCTGAGTTGTCATATGCGCTTCCCTGGGCACATTTTGCTGCATTTAGGAAATGGCCTTCTTCTGTTGAGAAGTGGCTGCAATTATATATATATATATATATGTATATATATATATAAAGAATAAAAATAATATCACGTATATCAATATCTTTTCAAGTGACGATACCGATTTGTCACTTTTGTCACATTTCGTCGTGTGTATTGCACATGAAATTTAAAATAATTGACTTATAGTGTGGATAGTTTGACTATTTCAATGTTTTATATGTGCTCTGCAATAAAACTATATATATATATATATATATATATATTGTCATCCACCGACAGACTGTTTCGTTGTATCACAACTCTACAGTGTAGCTAGACACGCTGGACGTTTCAAGCTGAGATCGAAGCCCGCCTAACTTTACGATAGACTTAGTATCTAACAATTTGCTATTTAGGCGACCTACGTCAGCTTGGGAATTACAATGCATATTGTATTAGCTTTCGTTTGATAACATTTTGCATTATCGGATACCGAAGAGCTCAGTTCGTTTGAACAACTTTGCATTACGCGCTTGGCAGCCGTTAATTCTTTCGCCAGAGTGTTCAAAGGCCCTTATCATGTAACAGGTATCATCGAAGAAAATGGACATAGCAAACTGATTTGGTTTGGTTTGGTTTGGTTTGGTTTTTTGGCATATCTACCATTATAGTTTTTTTAACGCCAAATCCGGTTTATACACACACACACACACGCGCGCACTAAAACACGCACACATATACATACATATGATTTTTCCCTAACAATTCAATTAAACATCAGTCATTTGTTTACACACTCTCAGATGATCAAACAGTTCCATTTCTAACAATTCAATTTAGCATAAGTCATCTGTTTGTACACAGTTATAAATGTTAAACAGTTCTATTTTACCTAAAGATAGGAGCCTATCAGGTGCTTCCAATCCGGGTCAGAGTGTACCTGGGAGCGATGGCAATGAAGAGGTACTCCGCATTGCCCAAAGTTTCAGCATTAATGGAACCTTTACCATCAGATGGCTTAATGTCATATCCAGGACACTTGGTTTTTTTTTTATCTTTCTGCAGAGACGCAGTCTGTGTATTCTGCAGCCCCAGCCGATTTGGCTGATGTCGTGTCGACTTCAAACATTGGACGAGGCTGTTTGTATTTCAAATAGCTCTAACTCTCTTGAGAAAGTTATCAATCCAACTATTCTTCCTCTAGTTATCGGTAAATAGTTAGACAGATTGGGTTCTTTAACCTTGGTATAGTAACCAGTCTAGGAGAAGCAAAAACTCTTAATCAAAACCTGTTAAACTCTGCCTAACATTTAACTTTGTGTCACATACTACAAGTACGGAGGAGTGGAGTATATATATATATATATACGTTTTCTCCCCTTCTTGTGTCATCTTTGTAAATAGAATTTCCTATATTGGGAAAAATACTATCTTTAGATAAAAAGCATGTTTCTTCTGAAGATTGGTTCTTTTTCTATACACATGAAACTTTTTGTCATGAAACTGATACGAGGAGGTGAGAAAATTTATTTCATCTTTTATCTTGATTTAAGAAAAACGTTTTTATGACAATTTATTAATTCACTATATATATATATATATATATATACTGGGATGAATCTATAAATCCGTAGGGTGACATAGTATTCGTTGAATTGTTTTTTTTAAAAATGTGTGCACGTGAGTGTGTGTGTACACAATATATTTATGCAAACACACCTAATATATACATATATATATATATATATATATATATATATATATTCGCTAAATTCTGTTTATGAGTTTAAGAGACACCTTCATAAAAATCCTGGTTGCATATAATAATAAAAAGGAAAGTTGAAATGGGCAAAGATAAAAATCTGAACAGATAGTCTCAAAGACCAGTTCGTAGGTAAATAGTACGTAATGAAATTGTATGAAAAATATGACACATGGGGCGCAGCTGTTTTTTTTTAGCAACAGTCTGCGACAGTATTGCTTCATCTTTCTACCTTCTTCCCATCTCACACTCGAATACATTGTTTCCTTCTGTTTGGTCTCCTCTCGCATCTTAATGTCTACAGCTCTTGCCCCAACAGCTTGCCTTTTTCTCTCCGTATTTCGTTGGGTTTTCCGCTCAAAAGAAAAGATTAAAAAATAAAAAAAAATAAAAAGTAAATAAAAAAGAAAGAAAAAAGAAATCGTTATTTGTTTTTCTTTTATAACATTGTTGCCTTTACTTTCTTCGTCACTGAAACATTCTTTCTCCTCACTTTTATTCCTTTTTTTTTTTATCCTTGTTTGTTTTAATTCTTTTTCGTTTATGATATTTCTATCCTGCTTTTTCCTCTTTATTTAATATACCGTTCTCTTGCTCCCTCTTTTTCTTAATTTTTCATTACCTTTTCTTTCTTTGTAAACTTCTTTCTTTCTTTCTTTCTTTCTTTCTTTGGTTTCTATTAGTTTTACATCCTTTCTCTCCAGTTTTACTAGATTTCTTTTTGATAACCATCCCCCTTCTTCTCCTCTTTCTCTCCTCCTCCGCCTTCTCCTCCTCATTATTATCATCATCATAATTTCCTCTATCTCCTCCTGTTCTACCTCTACTTCTATAATCTTTTCTTTTCTTTTTTCTTTTCTCTATTGATTTTTGTTGGCTATTTGTTTTCCCAACCTTTTTAACTGCTGCTGCTGCTGCTGCTCTTCTTCTTCTTCTTCTTCTATAATATTTCTTTTTTACTTTCTTCGATTGTTTTTTTCTTTTCGCCTTCTTTTTCTATAATCTTTCTTTTTCCTTTTGTCTTTCTTCTTTCCACCCTTCTATTGATTTTTCTTTTTCTCTTTCGTCTCTTACGTTTTACGTCTACCCAGTCACCCATACCATTCTTCTTCTTCTTCTTCTTCTTCTTCTTCTTCTTCTTCTTCTTCTTCTTCTTTGAATTGATTTCTTTGTCTGGCGTGCTTCTTTTTTGTTTGTTTCTTCGTTTTTCTCCCTAACAACCACTTCCTTTACTGATTAAATTCCTCTAGGCCCTTATTAACTTCATTTCATTGAGGTTGTTTTTTTTATTCTTATTTTCCATATTTTATACTTCCTTAGAATTTATTAAGCTTTGCCTAGTCTGGCACACAGGCTTCAGTTTAATTTTAGAATCAACTTTTCCTTTACAGTTACCAATCTGAGAATGAACAATCACGTTGTTGCTTTATTTTGGTAATCTAGAGGAAAGCAATGGTTTTAACGTGACTTTAATGTCAAGCGTAACTGTTTGACGTTCTAAAACAGCTTGTTTGTGGAGAACTCACATTTAGATATGGTGATTCGATTTTGTCAGAAAAGGAAAAAAAGAACTATTTATCGACAGGGTATTGGGAAACTATGGCTTATAGATGCGAAAAATATGACGTAACCTTTCCAGTCAAGTACTAGCCAAAAGAAGGGATCCTGTGGAAGAAAATGCAGATAAGTTCAACCAAAGTGAATGAAAGAATGTATTGCATTAAGCAGTGCATCAAACCCTTTTGCCAATCGTAGTGTAGGGAAGTTAAAGTTCTCATACTTGTCAATGTTTATCATAGAAAGCATATATATCATTGTCGCTTGAGTAGACTTTTAGTTTGGTTTGGTTTTATGGCACTTCAACCATTGTAGGTTATTTAATGCCAAATCCATTTTATACAAATAAGCAGTTATCTTTCAAACAATTCAGTTTAGCGTAAGTACACAGTTTCAAAGTAAAAACAGTTCTCTTTCAAACAATTCAGTTTAGCATAAGTACACAGTTTACCTCTACTTCTATAATCTTTTCTTTTCTTTTTTCTTTCCTCAATTGATTTTTGTTGGCTATTCCTTTTCCCAACCTTTTTAACTGTTGTTGTTGTTGTTGTTGTTGTTGTTGTTGTTGTTGTTGTTCTTCTTCTTCTTCTTCTTCTTCTTCTTCTTCTTCTATAATATCAGGTGCTATCATTCTGGGTTGAGTGGACCTGGGAGCGATGGCAGTGATGGGATACCCTGCATTCCCCGAAGCTCCAGCATTACTGGAACTTCACTATCAGATTGCTTTGTGTCATATCTAGGACACTCGTTGGGAGGGTCTTACACCTCTGCAGAGAAGCAGCCAGTGTACACTATGGCACCAGCCGACTGGGCAAAGATTTTTGTTGAAAACAAGGTAAAATTACTGATGCAGATACTGGATTGAGTCACGAATAATTCCCACCGAGGTTGATATACCATTAAACAAAACAAAAAAAAAGAGAAGACAAATCCAACCCAACCATATATAATTTCTCTTACTTTAAAGCAAGTCGTAACACCTCATATAAAACTTCCAATGTTTTAAATGCAACCGAAAATTACCTGATTAAAGAATGCCTTCATGAATCATTCTTATTTTAGTAGTGAAAGAATGCACACCATAATTCAATCTATGATACAATATCCCTAAAACGGAGGTGCTGAAAGTGCATATTCGACATATAATGTTGTGGACGATGGGGTTTAATAATAAAGAAACAGTTAAGAAAATTTTTAGTGATTTTGGCCAACACATCATTACTGACCGTCAAGTTCGTCCGAAGCTGGTTTTCAAATTTTCGTTCTGATGATATGTCATTGATAGATGAATCCAAGCCAGGACCGGGATCGAGATGCTTTGAGAGGATTGGTGGAATGTAATCCGCACGGAAGTACTCGAGAATTCGCACTTGAACTCAACACATCCAAATCCACATTCACCTCACCACTTGAGTAATATAGAAAAAGTGAGCAAATTGGACGTTTGGGTTCCTCATCCTCTTAGTGAGAAGAATAAGGACAATCACATATCTATAGAAATTACTCGTTTTTCAAAAATATCATTACCGGTAAAGAAAAATTAGTCTTTTGTGACATTGGTCAAGTGGGTAGAGTGTTTGCCAATGGTCGCATCATACCTAAGACTTAACTCTCAGCAATATAAGGTACGTATCAAGGGTAAAGTGGAGCAATCCTGGGAAAGGAGTTGCGCCCTCCCTCGGTGTAGTAGATATTGAAAAGGGAGCCTTTACTCTACTTGATTATGACATAATGAAAAGCAAAGGACATTGGATTGACAAAGATGACTTCCGCATCTTATCCCAGAAGCGGAGGTTCATGAAAGAAAAGTTATTCTGCCCCTGTCGATGAAGCAGAGAACATGCCGACTACATCCTCTGCAGAGGTGGTAAGGTCCTCCCTCTACATTTAAAAAGGGGATATTCCGCATATGGCACAAAACTACATCTAATGCTGAGGATCCTTGTATATCATCCAGAGTTGAAGCCCCAGTTTTTGAGCTCTGGAGTACCCCTTTATTGCCATTACTCCCAACTTGACTAAGAGTGGTAGTACCTTTTAGGGTCCCGTTTATGGGTTAAATAAAGCTATTTAAATGTATAAAAATGCTTGAAATCATTTAACTATGTGAAAACAAATGATTATTATTGAATATAATTATAATTGTTTGGAGGACTTGAAATCTAGAAATTATAATTAGTTACTTGAAAATATGTAATTACAAATTACTGGTGTTTTATAAAAGTACTTGAAAGTATATTAATGAGTGCAAAAAATGATTATTATCAAACAGAAATCGTTAGGTTAAACTATACTCTGAACAAAAATATAAGACCACCGTCAAAAATGAAGAAAAAGATATTGTTTACAATTTTTAAATCATGAAAATCAGATATATGAAAGATAAGGTTAAAAGATTTAAATTTAAAATAAGAAATTTCAATTAATTTCTAATATGTATATCAGCATTTATGCTAAATTTCTAAATTTATTTTTGACATAAATATAAGACCACCAATAAAAACTAAAGGAAAAAGGACTTAATTTAAATGAAAAATTTATGAAATATTGTCTATTTAATATAAAAGCTATTATTATAATACTTAAAATACTAAAAACCATCTACGGCTAATGGAACTAAATTATCTGAATTTTGAGAAAGGCGAGAATACACCTCTGAAAAGAGTGGGAAAATCTCAGAGAGAAATTTCGGATGTCTCAAGACGCAGTAAAACCGTTATCTGCGATTACTTGAAAAGTTTAAATAAGTATGGAACAAGAAAACCAACTTGCTTGCCAGAAAAATTATCACCACAATTCATGCTTCTGGCAGTACTAGAACAATTAGAAGACATTTAAACAACGAAAAAATTAAGCATAAGAAAAGAATTTATCGTCTAAGATTAGCTATGAAGAACAAAGAAAAACGACTGGAATATGCGCGTCAATATCAAACCATGAGTACTAAAGAATGGCGAAAAGTTGTTTTCTCGGACGAAAAGAAATTCAATTTAGACGGTCCAGATGACTTTTAGAAGTACTGGCACGCAAAAAAATTTCTAGAAGAGAATTACTGAGTGGAGGAGGATCTCATGATCTACAGGGAGGGCTTCTCATATTCAGGAAAACTTACACTACAATTTTTCAGTGGTTGACAAAAAGCAGTAGATTATGTGAAGATGCAAAATGATCTATTTCTCACACAAGAAAGGCGTCGTCTATGTGGAGAAAAATGGATTTTTCAGCAAGATAATGCTGGTATCCACGGTGCATCAATAACAAAGAAGTACTTGCTTGAACAGAAAATAAGACTTCTTGGCCTCCCAGTGTGCTCTCCAGTTTTCAATCCTATAGAAAAATTTGTGGGGGTTGATCGTTGCAAAAGTTTATGAAGAAGTTCAGCAGTAGTCAGCAATTTTTGAACTAAAAAACACAATCTTAGACGCATGGGAAAAATACGTTCGGTCCAATTTCAGAAACTAGTGGATAGTATACCTAGCCGAATTTTTGAGGTTATCAAAGCTAATGGCTGATCTACAACAGATTAAATGAGAAATTTGCCTTTATATTCTATTGTTCGGCTCAATGATCTTATATTTATGTAAAATAATTTTTTTAAATTAAGCAAAAATGCTAATATACATATAAAAAGAAATTGAAATTTCTTCGTATTTTAAATTTGTCTTTATAGCATATCTTTCATATATCTGATTTTCATAATCTAAAAATTGTAAATAATATCTTTTTCTTCATTTTTTAAGGGTGGTCTTATATTTTTGTCCGTGGATGTATATAACTGTGTAAAATTTATTATCATTAGATAGGAAACCGATCATAAGAAGTTCGAATATGTCAGCTGCATCCTATTTAGAGGGGTAAAACTCCCACCGTTAAAAAAAGGATGCGCCGAGGATGACACCAAACTGCATCCTCTGTAGAGGGGTAAGACTCCCACCGTTAAAAGAGGGATGCGCCGAGGATGAAACCAAACTGCATCCTCTGTAGAGGGGTAAGACTCCCACCGTTAAAAGAGGGATGTGCTGAGTATGACACTAAACTGCCTCCTCTGTAGAAGGGTAAGACTACCACCGTTAAAAGAGGGATGTGCTGAGTATGACACTAAACTGCCTCCTCTGTAGAAGGGTAAGACTACCACCGTTAAAAGAGGGATGTGCCGAGGATGACACTAAACTGCATCCTCTATAGAGGGGTAAGACTCTCAACGTTAAAAGAGGGATGTGCCAGGTATGACACTAAATTGCATCCTCTGTAGAGGGGTAAGACTCCCACCGTTAAAAGAGGGATGTGCTGAGTATGACACTAAACTGCCTCCTCTGTAGAAGGGTAAGACTCCCACCGTTAAAAGAGGGATGTGCCAGGTATTACACTAAACTGAATCCTCTGTAGAAGAGTAAGACTCCCACCGTTAAAAGAGGGATGTACCAGGTATAACACTAAACTGCATCCCCTGTAGAAAGGTGAGTCTCCCAACGTTAAAAGAGGGATGTGCCAGGTATGACACTAAACTGCATCCTCTGTAGAAGGGTAAGACCCCCAACGTTAAAAGAGGGATGTGCCAGGTATAACACTAAACTGCATCTTTTATAGAGGGGTAAGACTCCCACCCGTAAAAGAAGGATGTGCCAGGTATGACACTAAACTGCATCCGCTGTAGAAGGGTAAGACTACCACCGTTAAAAGAGGGATCTGCTAGGTATGACACTAAACTGCATCCTCTATAGAGGGGTAAGACTCCCAACGTTAAAAGAGGGATGTGCCAGGTATGACACTAAACTGCATCCTCTATAGAGGGGTCAGACTCCCAACGTTAAAAGAGGGATGTGCTGAGTATGACACTAAACGGCATCGGATGCTGAGGCTCCAGTTTTGAATCTCTGAGAAGCGTAGAGTTTTCTTTCATAGTCATTTAACCGTGTGCAAGCTAATAAGCTCTAACAACGCGATTTCTTTGTTTAATGGCATATCAACCTTTGTATGTTATCTTATGCCACAGCCATTCTTATAGAAGAATAGAAATGGTACTTTTTAAACCACAGCTGAGAGGATTAGAGGGGGTTAATAATATTCCCAAGAGTATGTGTCCCAAAGTGGATGTAATAGCACGACTGAAGTTCGAACTCGCTGACTACGATTCCTCAGTCCATCGGTTTAACCTTTACACCACAAGGACACCCTTCTCTAACAACTCGTTTAGAAATAAATTTTCCCACAAAGTATTCACTTTCAAATGGTTTATAAAACAGGATTTAGGATTAAATTACCCACAAAGGTTGATATAATGTAAAACAACAATCAACCTGTAATTTGGCTTGGCTTGGTTTGGTTTGATTTTTTGGCTTACCAATAATTGTTGGTTATTTAATGCCAAATCCTGTTTTTACATATATATTACATATATATAATTTGTAAACACATTTTGTAGATAACCGCTGTTTAATGTTCAAACAGTTCTATATCAAACAAGTCAATTAAGCATTTTTCAACAAAGTTAAATGGTTCCAAGTATTGCTGTGTATCACTTACAATTCTATTAAACTTCAGTCTGTTCACACACAGTTCTATTTCTAACAATTCGAGTTTGCATTAGCCATTCGTTCGTTTGTTTGTTTGTTTGGTTTGTCTGTTGTTTTAATGGCATATTAACCTTCTTGGATTATTTAATTCTAAATCCATCCTTCGAAAAGAACAGTAGTGGTACTATATATCCCATAACTGGGAGTATAAGGGGGTGCGTATTCTTTGTTTGCACTCAGTATAAATGTTGAACAGTTCTATTTTATCCATGGCTGGTACCCTAGCAAGTACTACCAATCCTGATAAGAATGGACCTGGGAACGAGGGTAATGAAGGGGTACTTCACCTTCCCCAAAGCTCCAGCATTACTGAAACCTGACCATCAGATTATTCAATGTCCTACTCAGGATACTGGTTGCAGGGAGGGTTACCACTTTGGAGGTGCCCGTGGTGTAATGGTTACCGTCCTAGGAAATGGACACGGTGACATGAGTTCAAATCCTGGCCGAGACTAATTACATTTCACATAGCACTAATACCCTTGGGAAAGGTATGAATCCAATTATTCTCCCTCCAGCTATGAGTAAATAGTATGGCAGACTAGGTTCTTCAGCTTTGGTGAGGCAACTAGTATAGGAGAAGGAACACTCTGAATTCAAACCTGCTAAACTTCGCTTAAAAATTGACCTTGTGTCACATCCTGCTCGAGCGGAGGGGTTGGTAAATATGATCAGGTGTTACCACTCCAGGATAGAGTGGACCTGGGAGAGATGGCAAAAAAGGGGGTACTTTGCATTCCCCAAAGCTCCAGCATTACTGGTGTCTCACAGTCAGATTGCTAAATGTAATATCCAGGACACTCGTTGGGGGCAGTCTTATCCCTCTACAGAGATGCAATTGGTGTATTCTACAGCCCTAACCGACTGGGCTGAACCAACCTGTGAGCAAACAAACAAGCTCTAATTCGTTTAAAATCAAATGTTTGTTGGTTGGTTGGTTGGGTTTTATGGCATATCAACCATTGAAGATTATTTAATGCTAATCCATTTTTTATAGAAATAGTTAGTTCTATTCCAAACAATTCAGTTTAGCATGAGTACACAGTTTAATTGTCAAAATAATTTCTATTTCAAGCTATTCAGTTTAGTCAAACAGTTCTAATTCAAACAATTCAGTTTAGCATAAGTATGCAGTTTAGTTCTATTTAACCCACAGATATGGCCCTATCAGGTGCTACCATTCAGGGCCAGAGTGGACCTGGGAGCAATGGCAATGAAGGGGTACTCCACATTCCCCAAAGCTCCAGCATCACTTGAGCCTCACCAGGACACTCATTGTGGGGAGGGGTCTTACCCCTCTGCAGAGATGCAGTCAGTGTATTCTACTGCCCCAGCCGACTGGGCAATTAAGAGTAAAGTTCAAGTTTTTAATCGTTATGTGAAAAATTAGCAGAATGATAACTGGTGCAATGTTGTTTTGTTGGATGTGTGAATTTTTGTACTTTAATTTTTCAACATATTCAACAAATATAAATCATGAACGCGAGATTTGTATGCAATTTATTTCGTTGCTATTAATGGCATATCAACCTTCGTGGTTTATTTGATGCTAAAGTCATACTTGTTAATGATCAATAGTGATGCTATTCAGTTAATAACTGGATTGGATTTGGGAGTTCATTCGTCAGCCCAGACACCACTCCCCCTCTACACAATAGAGGCTTGTTTGTAATCAAAAACAAACTAAAATGATATGCAATATTTAGTTTTCCAGCATCTGTTTCAAGGATTTCATTGAAGTGTTTTGTTTGTTTAATGGCATTTCACCCTTTTTGGATTATTTAATGCTAAATCTATCCTTCTTGAAGAACAGTGGTAGTACTATTTAATTCATAGCTGAGGGAATAAGTGGTGGAGGACATAACATTTCCAAGAGTATTTGTCAGAAAAAATTTTTCATAAATTTGTATGTATGGTTGAAATTCAAACATGATGAGAAAGACTAGAAAGGTATAGTTTCTTTGTTTTAATGGCATACCAACCTTCTTGGGCTATGTAATGTCAAAACCATACTTCTAGAAGAACAGTATTGGTACTATTTAACCCATAGCTTGGGGAATAAGGGGGTTCATAACATTCCAAAGGGTATTTGACTGAAAATGAACATAATATTGTTCTGTATCACTAACAATTGAATTTAACATCAGTCCTTTGTTTACACAGTTAAATCATCAAACAGTTCTATTTCAACCAATTCAATTTAGCATAAGTCATTTGTTTCTACTCAGTCTACACGTAAAAACAGTTCTATTTGACCCATAAATAGGACCCTATCAGGTGCTACTATTCCGGGCCAGAGTAGGCCTGGAAGCGATGGCAATGAAGGGGTACTCTGCATTCCCCAAAGCTCCAGCATTACTTGTGCCTCATCATAGGATTATTTAGTGTCATATCAAGACATTTGTTGGTGGTTGGGGTTCTTACTATTTAGCAGAGATGCAGTTTGTATATTCGACATCCCCGGCCGGTTGGGCTGACCAACTCTGGTGTGTCCTTATGTAAACGTCATTTATGCGCTCACCCTTACTTCTCCGGCCGTGCCCAGCATGCTTTGTTCGCCTTTCATAAATGATTTGCGATATGGGAGTTAAATGGTCATACAACTGCTGTTTTGTAGGGTGTTCCTTCCAGGAGTTGTTCAAAACAGCATCCTTGTATAGTTTCCATCTAGCTTTTTCTCCAAATATTTCGTTGTATTCTAAGTAGTGCAACCATATAATAGTACTGACACGACCAGAGCATGGAAGAATGGCCGTTTTGTTTTATCAGCAAGATAAGATCTACAAATGGTCACTAACCTATCGATAGCTGTCCATGCTTTACCGATGTATATGTTGATGACACATACAGTTGATGTGATGCTGCTACCGCGGTATATGAACTGGTCTACTACTTACATAGGCTTGCCATTTAGTGAGGAGATAAATGCATAGATAAGGATAAAGCAAATCAGGGGAAAGATTTATAAAGTAACTTTAATTCTATTTCTGAATTTTAATGTAAAATTTCTTTCAGTTGTATCATATAAGATTTCAAGGGGAGTTCATTGTCATCTTTTGATGGTACTCACGAGACTTGTAAGCAGACTTTCACTTTCGAAAATGTGTACCTCTCATGTATAACATTCAGTTTTCCTGTTATCTCTTTCTACAATAAAATGGTATAACATTTCAAGATGAAATATGAGG
The DNA here is from genome assembly GCA_963585895.1 of Sepioteuthis lessoniana. NCBI lineage: Eukaryota > Metazoa > Mollusca > Cephalopoda > Myopsida > Loliginidae > Sepioteuthis > Sepioteuthis lessoniana. The sequence continues at coordinate 50,258,362 of OY757925.1, read as the reverse complement.
AAAGTCTATTGTAAGAATCAGCAGCAACTGCTGATTTAATGAAATAGGTAATGAAAATATATATATATATATATATATATATATATATATATATATATTTAAAATATCCTGTGAGCGTCTTTTATTTTTTCAATTTTTTAATTCTTATTTTTTATTTTATTTGTTTAATTCTTCTATTTTATCTTCTGAATACGAACTGTAACTCCGCATTTGCTACTCTGCGAATTCGACAAGATGGAAAGAATCGTAATATTCTCCGCCGAAATAAATTTATGAAGACGACTTAACCGAGTTTGAGTCTCCATCAAATTGCATTATATATATATATATATATATATATATATATATATATATATATATATACTAGCACACACACACACACACACACACACACACACACATATATATATATATATTTATATATTTATATATATTCTTTTTCATTTGAATTGAATAGTTAGTATCATTGTTCTTTAATGACGACATTAATATACATAATTCAATTCACGCACGCACACATAAACATACACACATAAACACACATATACACATACACACACAAACATACACAAGCATGCATACACACACACATATGTATTTATATGAATTATGTATATATATAAATCATATATATCTATATATTAAATCATATATTATATAAACATATTACATATATACATTATGATATGTATATATATATTTCAAAATATATACGCTATGTATGTATATATGTATTGATAATATACATATGATCGTGTGTGTATATATATATATATATATATATATATATATATATATTGACTAATAGGTTGAATGTTCATCACTGGTCCAGGAAACCGGGGTTCAATTCCAGGTCGATTTATACCAAAGACTCAAAAAATTATACTTGATACGACCTTGCTTAACACTCAGTATTATAAGGTATGGATCAAGAGTAAAGTGGGGCAAGTTCAAAGAAAGGAGTCGCGACCTTCCTTACACGTCGGTGTAATAGGTACTGAAAAATGTGTGGATATCAAATTATTTAAAGAAATGCCGTCATTAAAGAACAGTGATATTAAATACTGAATTCAAATGAAAAACAATATATATATATATATATATATATATATATATATATATATATATATATATACACACACCAACACCTACCCCACCACATATGTATTCTTTTTCATTTGAATTCAGTATTGGCCCAGTTATCTGTGGCTGTAGAATACACCGATTGCATCTTTGCATCTTTGTAGAGGGGTAAGACTCCTAACAAAATGACACTAAGCAATTTGATGCTGAGGTTTCAGTAATGCTGGAGCTTTGGGGAATGCAGAGTACCCCTTTATTGCCATTGCTCCCAGGTCCACTTTAGTCTGGAGTGGTAGCACCTGATAGTGTCCTTTCTATGAGATAAAGAGAACTAAACTGTGTACTTATGATAAACTAAATTGTTTGAAATAGAACTGTTAATATGTATAAAAATGGATTCGGCATTTAACAACTTACAATGGTTAATATGCCATAAAATCAAACAATTTGAATTCAGAACTTGATGTAATTGCTCTTTAATGACGACATTACTATAGATAAATCGATTAAGCAAATAAAGTTGGCGACCATAATCGAGGGCGACCTGAAGGCTCCCTTTTCGATAGCTACTACACCGAGGTGTAAGGGAGGGCGTTTCTCCTTTCCCTGGATTGCTCCACTTTACCCTTGAACCGTACCTTATAATGCTGAGGGGGTGTCCTCGTGGTGTAATGGTTAAAGCGATGAACTGCGGAATCGTAGTACGCGAGTTCGTACTCCAGTCGCGCTATTACGTTCACTTTCGGGCAAATACCCTTGGGAAAGGTATGAACCCCCTTATTCTCCATCCAGCTATGGGTAAATAGTAGGACGGACTAGGTTCTTCAGCCTTGGTGAGGCAACTAGTCTAGGAGAAGGAAAACTCTGAATTCAAAACCTGTTAAACTCCGCTTAAAAATTGACCTTGTGTCATATCCTGCCCGAGCGGAGGGGTTGGTAAATAGTACCTTATAATGCTGAGTGTTAAGCAAGGAGGGATGAAGTACCATTTTTTGAGTCTTTGGTATAACTCGATCTGGGATAGAACCCAGGTCTCCCGGGCCATTGCCGAACACTCTATCCATCATACCAATGCATTAAAATTCAAAGATATAATTTTTTTTTTTCGAATTTACCGAATTGTCTGACGGATTTTATATTCAGTAGTTTATTTGTAGATGCAACAATGGAAGACTTAATAAATATAGAAATGTCATAGCTAAGGAAGAGATTCAATAATTGTATATTTTGAAGACGTCCAAAATATCTGAGAAGACGTCAGTGACATGGGTGGAAAAAGACGGCTGCTTCCCTCTCAACCTCCAGACAACGCCCCGCCTCGTGAAATACTATATTGTTATTACAATAATTTGAATCCACGTAATATAATGGCGGCCACATTGCTCGAGTTTTTTTTAACATTCGAGCGTACAAGAGAGAAACTCTCAAATTTCAGTGGCTTTTTTAGTGCGCATAATCCGACCCTAAGAGTCTACACATGGCTTTCGTATGTACGAAGACATGGGGACCATAAAGTTGTAACTACTAATAAAAAATATTTTCTTTACTTTTGTTGGTGCGCTAGTTGGGATAAACAGTGAGATATAATGAGAGTAAGATTATGTTCCGCCAAATTTCCAAATGGAAAAAGTTTACCTTTGATAATAATCATCATTAATTAGTCGAATCTTTACTTTGACTGGAGGGAAATGTGATATATATATATATATATATATATATATATATACATGGCACAGTTCTCTCCAATCATAATGGTCAAAGTTATATATATATATATATATATATATATATATATATATATATATATTTGTGTGTGTGTGTGTGTGTATATGTGTATTCATGAATCCCTTTGGACGAGCAGGGTGTGACACAAGGTCAGTTTGTAAGCAGAGTTCAACAGGTTTAAATTCAGAGTTTTCCTCCTTTTAGATTGGTTCCCATGCCAAGGTTAAAGAGCCAGTCTGCCCTACTATTTATCCATAGCTGGAGGGAGAATCATTGACTTCGTACCTATCCCAATGGTATTAGAGCAGTATGGAAAGCAAACAGCCTCATTCAGGATTTTGAATTTAGTTTCCTTCGACAATAGCCATTGTATCGCAAGCTCTTCGTACACACACACACACACACGCACACACACACATACACACGCATACACACACGCACATACACACATACACACATACATACACACACACGCACACACACACACGCACACACACGCGCACACACACATACACACACACACGCATACACACGCTCTCACACACACACACACACACACGCACACACACACGCGCGCGCACACACACACACGCACACACACACACGCATACACACACGCACACATATACACACACACACACACACACACATATATATATATATGTATATATATATATAAGTTATGTCGGGTTATGACAGTAAACTATTTAATGCTTCGGCTCCAGTTCTGGGTTTTTGGGGAATGTGGAGTTCCTCTTCATTACCATTACTACCAGGTCCACTCTGACCCAGAGGAGTCTAATCAAGTGGTCAACTATAACTATAACTGTGCGCAAACAAATGATTAATATTAGGTAGAATAATTTGTGTTCGACAGCAATACTTGTAAATACTTAGCTGAGTGTAAAGAAATGAGTTCTGGTTCATTTAAAAGTAAAGTTATATACAAACTACTCCCTTACAAATCATATATATATATATATATATTTTTTTTTTTTTGGTCCAGTTAAACCGGAGTTGGGAGTAATTCCATCAGGACAAGAAGTTATTCAAGCATGAATATTTAAAATTTTCCTGGTAAAGTGCTCAATGTACCAATAATACAAAGCAATAAATTCTTTAAGAAAAACAACGAAACCGGTCACATAGGATTATAAATTTATTTCAATCCTGCTACGCATTTTTGAAGTTTTCAAAAACACGAAAAAAAGTAACAGGACTTCTTCAGATCTTTTGGATAAAAAATTGAATCAATTTTTTATCCAAAAGATCTGAAGAAGTCCTGTTACTTTTTTTCGTGTTTTTGAAAACTTCAAAAATGCGTAGCAGGATTGAAATAAATTTATAATCCTATGTGACCGGTTTCGTTGTTTTTCTTAAAGTATATATATATATATATATATATATATATGTTTGTGTGTGTGTGTATAGGATTTGTCTTTGAATGACTCACAAGGGCTGAAATGTCTGAGAACATAACCAAATCAAATGTTATTTTTGAAGATAAATCTAATGTGTTTTATCAGCTGGCAGGGTATTCCATGAAAAAATATTCGTGACAAGGGTGGGTGAATCCTCAAAATTTTGAATAAAATCTGTCAATATTACCAATATATTTTTCATAAATGTGTGAATCAAAGTATTACACCTAGGTACTTCTGTCGTGGATCAAAGTATTGGATTTGTTTCATTTCCTCAGCTGTCTTCAAGCGAGAATCGGCTGTATGTTTTATTTTTGCGTAAAGTAATGGAAAGAAAAAAAAAGTACTTTCTCTAAATGATTCAAACACAGAACACTATCTCCCCATTGCACAAAATGAAAGGGATGAAGGAGCGAGACTTTTTCATAACACCTGGAATCTCGAGTGTGTAATGGTTAGCACAGAGCAATGATTAGTGAGTTCGATCCTCACTAAATGCCTCATAGTTTTGGCCTTATGTTAGATGTAAGCTACGTCTGTTTTTTGTTTTTTTTTAAAGAAATACAGTCATGGTACATTGGTTCGGAAATTGGTACTGCATATCAATACCTTCTGTGGAGGCACACTCAGCGTAACGATTATTCTTGTAGAAAATGTATTCACCGATCCAAGTTCAAATCGTAAATGCGTTTCACTTCACTCAAATGCCCTTGGGAATGGCACGAATCCATTTATTTTTTTGCCTGCCCTAGACAAATAGTAGAGCTGACTCGGTTAGTTAGACGTCAGTTAGGCCATCTTTAGACCACTTAAAAAAATTAACTTGTGTCTCATTCTGCACGTGGTGGATTGGTTGGGTTTTGAGGCACGCATAGCGTAACGGTTATCGTTGTAAGAAATGGAATCAGCAGCCCGAGTTCAATTCCCGGTCAATGTTGTTTGCGTTTCATTCTCACTAATGTCCTTGGGAAAGGCATGAAACCATCTGCTCCCCTTTGTCTGTTTTGGGCGAGTAATAAGGTTGATTCGGTTCTATAACCTTGGTTAGGCAACCAGTCTAAAAGAAGCAAAACTCTTAATTCTGACCAGCTTTACTCCGATTAGGAATTTTCCTTCCATCACATCCTGTCCGTAGCGGATGTGTTGGATAAATGAAAATAACTGCCATGTGGTGAATTCGATCCTCACTTTAGAGTCGCCATAAGTAAAAGCGAAATCTTAGATACGGTCAGTTTAAGCTGACCATTTAGTCATAACAGACCAGGACCAATGCATCTGACTCAGCAAAGTTTTGTAAATTACACCGGTAATTATACGCCATAGTCTCATTAGACTTGTGCAAAAGTTGCCGTATATTTTGATAACTATTGTATATGAATAACTATATATACTTTAAATTCAATAGGTCTACAAGATAATTTGCTTTTAGATTATTTATTCTTCTTCAACACGTGTTTTTGACGTTTTAAGTCATCTTTAGGAAGTAAATGGTTTGTCTTAGTGTTCCCTTTAGTTTTTATAGTGGCGACTGTTTTGACAGGGTTGTGGTCCTTTTTAATTCCAGGGTTTGTGTCGAGTTACTTGTTCGTGATAAACCTTCTGTCTCTCTCTCTGTCTCTCTTTTCTTTGTACCAGTGTGTATTCTATGGATTTGTTTGTCCGTATAGGTATTTATTCGTGTCCATGTATGCGTATGTACGTTCGTGTTATATATATATATATATATATATATATATATATAATGATAAAGTCGTAGTGAAAGCAACCCCTCTTGGAGAAGTTAACTCCAAAATTAAAACCGGAGAAAGAAACTCAGGCGTCCAACCTCTGCTGATTTGGAGGTATCTTTTGACGGGAAAAGTTTAAGCTGTAATTTAGGCGGTTAAAACTGCTATCATCTGTCAAGGTGTGACAGTCATATATGTATATATATATATATATAGAGAGAGAGAGAGAGCGCGCTTTATTGCTTTATTATCCCGACATCTGATTTTCTCCGGGTTTTCTATGATGTTAAACAGCAGATTAGATAAACTGCACTATCGACCAAAAATAAACATTCCCCTAACAAATCTTTTGATAAAAAATAATTCTCTTTTTATCAAAAGACATCAGGATTTTATTTCTACTATTATTTCTTGGAGGTGCCCGTGGTGTAATGGTTATCGTCGTAGGAAACGGACACGACGACACGAGTTCAAATCCTGGACGAGACTAATTGCATTTCACATAGCACTAATGCCCTTGGGAAAGATATGAATCTGATTATTCTCCCTCCAGCTATGGGTAAATAGTAAGGCAGACTAGGTTCTTCAGCCTTGGTGAGGCAACCAGTCTAGGAGAAGGAAAACTCTGAATTCAAACCTGTTAAACTTCGTTTAAAAATTGACCTTGTGTCATATCCTGCCCGAGCGGAGGGGTTGGTAAATATGATTATTATTTCTTGTGGTACACGATCAAAATGGATATTACCTGTTATTTATTCAATTTTTTTTTTTATTACTTTAAATTTTTGAAAAATTAAAAAATGTTTGGTTTGAAAATATACTTGCTCTAAATATGCTAAGTAAGCGGGTTACTTTCATATTCTTAGATTGGTTGATTGAGTTTAACAGCATGCCAAATCACCTGGAGAAATTTCATGTCTAAAGGTTTGGGAATTGCGTTAAGTTCACCTACTTAGGAAGCAGTGTCTCATCAACCAAGACAGACATCGACATGCGAACAGCAAAGGCATGGACTGCTATCGATAGTCTATCGGTCATGTGGAAGTCATGTCTATACTGCTATATGGGTGCATTACATGAACGCCAACTAAACGTATGGAGAAAAAGCTTGGCGGCAACTACACAAGAATGCTGCGAGCAATATTGAATAAGTCCTGGAGGCAGCACCCCACAAAGCAGCAGCGGTACGGACGCCTGCCACCCATCACGAAAACTATCCAAGTTAGACGAACCAAACATACGAGACACTGCAGGAGAAGTAGGGACGAGCTCATAAGTGATGTACTCTTGTGGACCCCTTCACATGGCCGAGCAAAGGCAGGGCGACCAGCTCGAAACTACCTACAGAAGCTCTATGCCGATACGAGATGTAGCTCTGAAGCAATGGACGATAAGGAGGGTTGGCGAGAGAGGGTCCGGGATATCCGTGATTATAGCGCAACATGATGATGATGATGTTCACATTCATGTCGTTTTTTGATAGAGCTTTTTTTCTGAAATTTTTATCAAATGCAAATTACATGAAAACAGATCAGTTTGATCCATAGATGGGACCATTACAGGTACTGCCATTCCCGGTACTGAATGGATCTGGGAGTAATGGTTATAAAGGGGTACTCCACAAAAATCCAGATCCATAGCCTCATCATCAGATGCCGTTTAGTGTCATATCCAGGACACCCTTTTTCGGAGGTCTTACTTCTCTGTAGGAAATACACTGAGCGTATTCTAATCTCTTTCGTCAGGGCGGAAATTTTTCGGGTAAGTTGAGTAATCTAATGAGATATGTTATATTCACTATGTCAAATTAACTTCGAGAAACTTTTAGCAGGGTGGGGCAGGGGTTTCCTGTTAAGAAGTGGTTAAATTGCTTGACTGCGGTCTCGACGTATGCGAGTTCGAACTCCAATCGCGCTATTACATTCACTTTTGGACTTAGGCTCTTGGGAAAGGTATAAACCTCCTTATCCCTCCAGCTATTGGTTAAATAGTACCAGCACTGGTCTTCTACAAGAATCACCTCGGTATTAAATAACCAACAAAAGTTGATATGCCATAAAACTAAGAAACCAGAACCAAAACCTCCTTATCTCATTTCAGCTATCGGTTAAATAGTATCATTGCTGTTCTTCTACAGAAATAGCTTTGGCAGTGAATAACCCATAAATGTTGATATGCAATTAAACTAAGAAACCATTGAAAGTTTTATAATTTTACTAACCTAACACCTCATCATTTGCAGGATATGTCTCAAAATCAATTTTCAAGCGGAGTTTCACAGATTTGAATTCAGAATTTTTCTTCTCCTAGACGTGTTGCCATACCATGGTTAAAGGGCCCAGTTTACCCTAGTTATACTTAGCTAGAGAGTGTGATACGATCTTTGTCACGGTACTTGATTGTGGCCTTGATTCTGTAACTACCACATGCATTTCCGAGTATCAACCTCTTTTTTACTCAAATTGTGTTTGAATAGATCCACAGATGGGGGATAACACCGTCTATCCGGAACTTCTTCTGACCGTCGGTGTGGTTCGTTGGAACAAGTTGCCGGGGTATTAGCAATTCAAAGACAAGAAAGACGCTCCGTTAACAATTATTAATTGAAACAATGGTATAACAATAATGTATACAATATATCTACAGAGAAAAAAATTGTCGCTTTTGTGGTGTTTGAAGGACAGACAATTGACGTATTTGGCTGGTGCAGTTTTTCTATCATTCAAGTTTTCGGAGAGTAAGGCTTTTGTTGGAGAGGTCTTAGATCTTGGAGAGATTTCTTTTCACATTCTCTTGTCTTTGGTATAGACATCGGATCTCTTCTCTCTTCTAATCCTAAAAACATTTATTTTTTAGAGGATTCCCCTAGGAACAAACATTTCCGATTGGCTAACCAATCACATATGTTTTCGAATACGTTTAATGCTTTGTGACTGGTTAGCCAATCAAATGTGCTGATCTACGTCTGTGGGAAGAGTATCTCCTTTACGTATCAGATTTTGATGGGTCATCCAATCAATCCACAATTAAGGGGCTTGATTAATCAAGAATCCCAGCCCACGCCTTGTGGGGGAGTATATCTTTTCATTTTAACCAAAACAAAAATCAAAGTTCTGATCTTTTAATCCCAACAGTTGAGCAGAAGATGCCATGATTTAAATTAAATCGACACACCGACAAATCCCGAAGCCTATATTGTGTTAGTATAGAGTTTATTCTAAGGCAAACAGCAACAAATAAATGAATTAATAGTTCGTTTAATTCTAACAATTCATTAACCAACACGTGAAATAATTAATAACAATATACAGTCCTCCCTGTGTATAAAGTTGAGTTTAAGGGACTTACCGGCGCGCTGAAGAATATATTTGGTATCTTAATGTTGTCTTTCAGAGAGCCTTTAACGTCTCTGCATCAGGGAACGTCTGGTGGAATCTGTCTGACTGGATTTTGGATTTTTGCGCCAAGACTTTCGGGACCATCATGTGATTAGTATATCCAATCACAGAGAGCCTCTCCTTCACTCACTCCATACACAAGAATTACATTTTACAAACCCAAAACCTGTTTACCGTTTGTTTTGACAATTTGGAAGTTCAGTTTGTACTGATCTTTGAAATTGACTTTTCAATTATATCAAGTATGTAAGCTTTTTTATATTCTTATAAAAAAAAATTACATTTTCCTAAATAAAAAAAAAATATTATACTCTCCATTAGTTTTTTAGCACCAGTGAATACCTGATATTGTCATAAGGTCAAAGGGCCCTGCCTGCCCTTATTATACTCAGCTGGAGGGTCACCGTGTTCATTTTCAACAACAACCATTGCATGTTTCACTCGAAACTTTTGAATCGATGGGTATCGCAAAAGGTTTCCTTTTAGAAATTTCCGTCGATTTTAGCGACTGTACGGTCACTTACCTCCCCTTTCACAATCCATTGAAGTAAGGCAAACAAGGCTTTCTGGGCATTGCTGGTGAGGTAAGGTCGAAATCAAAAGCGATTTGCTTTAAGGGATCCTACACATAGACTCGCCAATATTAGGCGACCGGAAGGAAATTGGTGCGGACCTGGATGCTGTCTAGAGAACTTGCCTGTTGTAGTGAATTATAGGGACGGGGAGAGAGAGAGAGAGAGAGAGAGAGAGAGAGAGAGAGAGAGAGAGAGAGAGAGAGAGAGAACTCTGAACTATCCACACGACTTGATGATGATGAGGAGGATGATAAAGTTGCCCGTGGTGTAATGGTTATCGTCGTATGAAATAGACACGGTGACACGAGTTCAAACCCTGGATGAGACTGATAGCATTTCACATAGATCTAATACCCTTGGGAAAGGTATGAATCTAATTATTCTCCCTCCAGCTATGGGTAAATAGTAGGGTAGACTAGGTTCTTCAGCCATAGTGAGACAACTAGTCTAGAAGGAAAACTCTGAATTCAAACCTGTTAAACTCCGCTTATAAATTTACCTTGTGTCATATCCTGTCCGAGCAGAGGGGGTTGGTAGATATGGATAAAGTTGTGAAAACTTTCGGGAATTAATGCTTTGTATGCTACTGAATGAAAGTGGCGTAATAGTTAAAGTGCTGACCCCCACCCCCCGAAATATGCGAGTTGTACCTCCAGTTGTGCTATTATGTCCAGTTTCAAAACTTGGGAAAGTTAATGAACCCCCCTGCAGCTATAGGTTAAATAGTATCACTGCTGTCCTTCTTCAAGGATGCTTTTAGCGTTAAAAATAACCCACGAATGTTAATATACCCTCAAAACAAATGAAACAGACATAATGAAAGATTCACACGTTCCTAATTTAAATCATGAATTGAAAACTTATTTTAAATTATCCTTTGTAAATTATTTTGATTTTTTTTTTAATTTGAAACTTTTATTTTTCTTATAAGATAACGAAAAATGTTTCATGTAGTTTTACGTGGCGCACATTAACATAAATATAGAATAAATAATAAACACTGAATAAATTTCACTCCCTCCCGGAATATTTGTACCAGTCAAGGTCCCATTTAAGGGGTCAAATAGATCATTTCAAAAATTATGCGTATTAGATAGCACACAGAGACCAAAAATAAACAAAAAATCTAAATATGATCCGTGACAAAAAACAGCAGCAAAAAAACAACAAAAAAACAAACAAAAAACAAAAAAACAAACAAAGCAAAAACAAACAAAACAAAACAAAAAAAAACGTAAATATAAACCGTGCACCCCCCCCCCCAAAAAAAAAAACAAGAAACGAGAATATAAACGTACCATGAACGCAATTTCCTAGCCACTCGGCATGAAATAAACCTAAACGAGTTGACATGCCATTAAAATAAAACAATCAAATACATTTAACATTTGACTTGCTAAAATCTTTGCTATTATCTTATTCGTTCCGACCGTTCAGAATGGGCCCTTTTAAAAGTTTTCCTCAAAGAAATTTTAGACCGCACTATTGTACCAGTCAAGGTCCCATTTAAGGGGTCGTTCTTCGTATTGGGTTTTTTTATAGTCAAGACCAGTTCTTGACTATAAAAAAAACCAATACGAAGAACGACCAAATTAGTTAATTATAATAATTTTGACAATTATTTACTTTTTTGACATGGATTTCTAAATACCTTTTCCTGTGGCATATTCTGGATATAATACTAAACTGCATCTGATAGTGAGGGTCCAGTTCTGGAGATCTAAGGAGTACCCTTTCAATGCCATAACTCCTAGATCCATTCTAGCCCAGAGTGGTAGTACCTTTCAGGATCCCATCTAAGGGTCAAATAGATTTATTTTCAGATCATTTGGAATGCCTGATACCATATGCGCAGGAAACTCAAAAAACTAGGTGTAATGGCAATAAAATGACATTCTATACTCGACAGATCTTAGGTGCATTTTAGTACCATACCAAGGACACCCCTTTTTGAAGGGAAGCAGTCTCAACCCTCAGCAGGAGATACAATCGGCGTATTCTAAGTCCCATCAACTGAGCATACTGTATTCCAGAAGAAACATAATTGATTTTAATGGCATGTCAATTTGCCTAGGGATATTTTATGCCTAGAGGTTAAGGAAACGCTTTCATTTTATTTTCATGTGTATATTTTTTGTGTAGTTGTTTCTTAAGAGAATTTTTTGCCTTTTTTTGCACACCTTCCACTTGAACCACAAAATTGTGAATCCCCTTTCAGATATGGATAAGATAGATATTTCTTTTGTAACGAATTCATTCTGACTCAAAAGCAATCTATATAAACCCAAAACTCAAAGAATCTTATTATCCATAACTAGTATTATTAAGTATTTCATCTTTGTCAACGGGGATTCGAAGCGACCCCTTACTGCAGATTCGTCCACTGAAATGAATACATGGAAGAAAGCTGAGTAGAAGAATATATATGCAGGCCGCCTTCATCGTATTTAAGCTTCACGCACGAAGCGTAATTCCCCAATGAAGATTGCGTCCGCATTCGGAAATTACCTTATATGCGTGCAAGTTTAAAAAACTGTGCCTTTTGTGTTTTGAATTGCCTGGAAAATATCCTCGTGCGTGTGTATTTTTACACATTTGGGAATTTTTAAAGCACAACCTATCAACGCGCATGCGTGTTGCGTCAAAAGACGTCCCCGCTTGTCAGAAACGAAGTCACGCAGGCTTTACCTTCCTTCCTTCCTTTCTTCTTCTTCTTCTTCTTCTTCTTCTTCTTCTTCTTCTTCTTCTTCTTCTTCTTCTTTCCAATATGACTGCTTCTTTTCCTTCATCTTTTTCTCGTGTTAAATTTTGAGACGTAACCTCCCTTTTTAAATTTGATATTTCTTTCTTTTTTTCTTTCTTTCTTTTCATTTTTGATAGAGGCGTCAAGTTTTCTCCGCGTGCGTATATATGTTAATAAAAAAAGCAACCAAAAAACTAAAAGAATAAAAAAAGAGTAAGGTCTCTACTCGCCCCTGCACTATAAAAGGAATGCTTTTTAAACACAGGGACGGCCATTGCTAGTACTCTCGTATCTAATGAGAAATCCGTAAATTCTGTGCCTGGAGAGGCTGGTGTAAGCCAGGACCTGGGGAAACCGACGCTGGGAGATAAAACGGAGACAGCAAAAGTGATGAGCTTATCGTATGTCAAGCTGAAAAGGTTGAGAACACACGAAAACGAGGCTGTGTTTTTGATGCATAGGTTGCTGTTTGTTTGAGGTGCCATGTGTTCCTCTATGAAGTGGCACGGATGGGCGTCACGTTTTTTTCTGTGTTGCCCAAAGGGTACAAAATCTCGGTAAATGATCCTGTTTGACACACACCGTAATTATCTGCGTATAACACGCACTCAGAGTTATTTACGTTGTTTAACTAAGATGCGGCACAAATGAAAATCGAACTCGCTAACAGTGATTTATTAATCTAGCTTGTTAACCATTACACTACCTGAGGTTCCTACTCATGTATAACAGGAAACCCTAACTTCAGATTACGAAATTCGGAAAAAAATATTTTGTATAATACGCTCTGACTTTTTAGAATGTGCAGCAGCTAAATCTAAATTAAATTTAGTATTTGTTTAACTTTTTATCGCTTAGTACCCACTAAAAATAAGAATTTATACAGCTTACATTATGTCGTACCCAGCGGTTAGAGTGTTCGCCAAAGGCTTAGGAGACCGGGGTTCAATCCCAGGTCGAGTTATACCAAAGACCCAAGAAATGGTACTTGATATCTTCTTGCTTAACACTCAGCAATATAAGTTACGTATCAAGGGTAAAATGAGCAATCCAGGAAAAGGAGTAGCGCCCTTCCCTACGCTTCAGTGAAGTAGCTATTGAAAAGGGAGACTTCGGGTCATCCTCGACTACGGTCACCAACTTTGCTTACTCACTAACATTATGTCTTAACTATTTCAGGCAAACACACAAAATGGCGGTGAAAAGAAGCTCCACGTTAAAAGAAAATTATTACCCCCCCAAAAAAACAAAACAAAAAAACGCGCATTCCTGTAGATATTTCTCTATAATGACGTTAAACACATTAGTTTAAACTATAGATATAACTTACATTCGATCATTCAATCTCAGACATGGTGAAGCATATGGACGGGGAAAATGAATTATATATTCCTCTTGCATAATACGCACCCTTAGCCTTTGAATTAAAAAATCTGAAAAAAAGTGTATCTTGTACACAAATAATTATGGTATATTCTCAGCTTGCTTGGGGAGGTGACCGTTGTGTAATGGTTATCGTGGTAAGAAATGGACAGTCTTGGTGAGGCAACTAGTCTAGGAGAAGGAAAACTCTGAATTCAAACCTGTAAAACTCCGCTTAAAAAATTGACCTTGTGTCATATCCTGCCCGGTTGGGTAAATATGATATTCTCTGCCTGCTTGTTCGTCTTAAGAAAACTCGGTGAGATTCAGTCATTGCTTCATTAAATATTAACAATCAGGAAGAACGCTTCAATTGAGTCTACTAGGAAAAATAATACAAAAATAATTTAATATCACGGCCGAAACAAAAGATTGAACTCGAGACTTTTAGTTTCATTTTTAAAGGCATATCAACTGTAGTGGGTTATTTAATGGCAAAACCATCCTTCTAAAAGAACAGCAGTGGTACTATTCCTATTTACCTAACCCTTCCGCTCGGGCAGGATATGACACAAGGTCAATTTTTTTAGCGGAGTTTAACAGGTTTGAATTTAGAGTTTTCCTTCTCCGAGACTAGTTGCCTCACCAAGGCTGAAGAATTCAGTCTATCCTGCTATTTACCTCATGATTTAGAGGATAAGGGGGTTCATTCCTTTTCCAAGGGTATTAGTCCAAGCGTGATTGTGATAGAGCGACTGGAGTTCGAACTCGCTTATTATGATGAGGTAGTCCAGCTTGTTAACCACAACACCACACGGACTGTCCCCGCTCATGATAAGATGTGCCCACTTTGTTTCTATCTATTTAAGTACCGTAAAATACTCAAGTAATAAGAAAAATATTTATTCTACCCATGGCAAAATTATGGACTTAGTACATTTAGAAGGTGTTCACTTAAGTTTTTTTAAAAAATATATTTATACATGTCAGACGCATCTGGGGAAGCTAATCAAATTTCATGTTATATTATTAATTCGTAAAAATAAAAACAAACAAAAAGAAATTTAAATATTCGTAAAGAATAGATAAATTCCAACCCTACAAGTTGTTGGCGCCCCCGTGGTGTTATTCTGAGCAAGCTAGGCTAATGGACCATTGTAAACGAGTTCGATTCTAAGTGCTCTGTATATCTGGCAAACTGTTTGATGTCGTCCATGTACGTCAGAAAGTTAATTTTTTCTTGCGATTTATGAAGTTTGTATCCGCATGTTCCTTTCCTAAGTATGTGATTGAGTGGCATCATTGTTATTACAAATAGTAATCGTGATAGCGCATTTCCCTGGAAGATCACTCTCTGGATTTTGCCCAGTCGGCTGAGCAGTAGAATACACGTAAGACCCCCCCCCCATGAGTGTCCTAGATATGACACTAAACAGTCTGATGGTGAGGTCTCAGTAATGCCTGGGGCTTTGGGGAATACGGAGCACCCCTTCATTGTCACTGCTCCCAGGTCCACTCTGGTCCTACGTGGTAGCACCTGATAGGGCCCTATCTATGGGTCAAATAGAACTAATGGCATTCTTATGCTAAACTGAATTGTTTGATTAAACTAAATAGCTTGGAATAGAAATTTTTTTGACAACTAAACCGTACTTACATTTAAACTGCGTGCTTATGCTAAACTGAAACCGTACTTACATTTAAACTGCATGCTTATGCTAAACTGAATTATTTGAAATGGAACTGTTTTTTGACATTGAAACTGTATTTACATTAAAATGAATTGTTTAACATAGATCTGTTTTGACATTTAACTGTGTGTAAACAATATCTGTTCTTATACTAAACTGAATTAGAAGTACTTGACTAAACTGAATAGCTAGAAATAGAAATGTTTTTCGCAATTATACTGTACTTATATTTAAACTGCGTGCTTATCCTAAACTGAATTGTTAGAAATTAGCTGTTTTTGACAATTAAACAGTGTACTCATGCTACACTGAACTGTTTTAAATAGAACTGATTATTTATATAAAAATAGATTGGGCGTTAAATAACCTACAAAGGTTGATATACCATAAACATAACCAACCAACCAACCAACCTCTCTGGATTTTCACCCCAGCTAAGCTTTTTTTCTCCTGCTGTCATTTCCACCCTCCAGTTTTTGGATCAGGGTAGTTTTCCTTTTGACATCCATTCGAGTATGTCTGTTTCTCTTAAGCATCTCTTCATTTCGATTCCCATTCTGTGATAGATGGAAGTGAATTTTTCAAACCAGTATCCATGTATGCGATCATGGCCAGGTGTTTGGTACTTTTTTGAGTGTTGCTCAGAGTGAATCAAGCTGTATTTTCACCTTCGGTCCTTCTTCGAGTTCTTCTAACCTTTTTTCATGTTGCGTATCCGTTCCCATATTTTGTTCCAAAATTGTTTGGTTTCTTTGTTATCCGGTTGTTGATTTGTCTTCGTGAATTCTTTCCCTGGTTGCTGGTAAAAATTTTTTTCGTTGTTTTGGTATGTCCTGTTTTGTCTGAATTGTTTTATCCCTTTTCGATATCTCTTTGGTATTTTTTTCTTTTACCAGTACCTTCTGCTTTATTTCCTCGAGTTGTATTGTTTGTTTTACTTGTGTTGCTTTTTTCTTTTCATCCCAACTTGTTCCAGCATTCTTTCTCTGTCTAATCATTTTTGCTTGTGTGGTTTGATTTCTTATAGTTTTCAGTCGAATTTTCCATCCAGGTTTTGAGTTTTTATTCGTGTTCTTTAGGGAAAGGCAGATTTCTATTATTATTATTTTACTCCTTTAGAGTTTTTCACATCATTGTTAGCTGATGGTTTTTCACTGGAGCTTGAGTGACAGCAAGTCTCCTCAAGTCTCCAGGACTCGTCTCAGGATTCTGGCCGTTCTTAGCAATGATGTAGTTTGGATAGTCTCTACCCGTACGCCTACTTCCAAGTCCTCCAGGCCTTTTAATAATCCTTTAGTTATTGTGCCTAACGCACCAATACCAATTGGCACAATCGTTACTTTCATGTTCCACAGCTTTTTCAATTCTCTAGCAAGGTCGAGGTACTTATCCTTCTTTTTACTTTCCTTCAGATTTATTCTGTGGGACAGCAAAGTCTACAATTTTGCAGATTCTCTTTTTTTGTTGATTATTATGAGGTCTGGTCTACTGGCAAGGATTTGGTGATCCGTTTGTATGTTAAAGTCCCAATGGAGTTTATGCGAGTCATTTTCTAGGACAGGTGCTGGGTTGTGCATATACCATTTGTTTGTATGGTCGAATTGAAATTTCCTGCACATTTCCCAGTGGATCACCTTGCCGACCCAGTCGTATCTCGCCTTATACTCCTTCTGTGCTAATTTGCTGCATTCGCTTATTATGTGATTGATCGTTTCGTCTCTGTCACCGCGTAGCCTACATTTACTGTTTTGTTGCGTTTTATCTATTCTCGCTTTGATAGGATTGGTTCTTATGGCGTTGTCCTGTGCTGCTATAAGGAGGGATTCCGTTTCTCCCTTAAGGTTTCCTTTTCTTAGCCAGGTCCAGGTTTTCTGTTGTGAGATGTTGAAACTATATAACTACCAGAAAAAAAAGACTTCCACATTAAATAAACCAATAAGTATTGGCATGACCTAAAACCAACCAACAAACCAAGAACCAAGGTCCAATTTAATCAATACACGTAAACAGTCAAGGCTTTAAGTGTTAAAGTAAATAACCATATTTTTATATCTCCAAAACTTTTACGATTAATATAAAATAACTTGTCATAATTGATGAAATAAGAGACCTACTTTCTTCATAAAAAGGACTAACATATTTTTTACGTCCGCAATCAAGATATCTGGTGAGCTAATATTTAGCTAGACGACGTAGCCTTTTCGCAATTCTACCTGTTTTTTTTTTTTGTTTTTTTTTGATGATATTCAAGAAAATGTTCCAAGATTGTTGAGGTAGGCTTTAGTCATGAGAATACCGTCCTAAAAAGGCATGTGTAAAATAAGAAGACGCTTGTGATTTACGACTCAAATTTACTATATATATATATATATATATATATATATATATATGTGTGTGTGTATGTGTATGTGTGTGTGTGTGTGTGTGTGTGTGGTTGTGTCTGTGTGTGAGTGTGTGAAATGATGTATTAATAATTTCTATTCGATAGTTACTCTGGTTTACAGAAAAAAAAGTGTTGCCCCATGAGACATAACTTGTTTCTAACAATTTCAAAGCCTTGGTTTTAAAATATCATTTTTGCCCAACACGTCAGAATAAAAGCTACAATATATTAAAAAAATAGATACTATTAAAAAGAAAATAGAACTTTTTTCAGCAAATCAGTGATGCTTCATCGTTGTTTTTTTTAATCATAAAGCAAAAATCAAGAAATGATTTTATATATGCAAGCTGTTTTTTCTAAGAATCTTGTTAATTAAATCAAGGTTCGGCTTTTCTTGCTAAAAAAGCATATGCGAGAGAAAAACTTAACATAGATATATATACATATTTCATTCAATCAAACCAATTCAATAATCTTAGAAAATTTCAAAAATCTTTGAAATGTTATCAAAAAGTTTAAATAAATCTTTTGACTATCAGAGACAGCATCATTGAAGTAAGAGGAAAGTTCTAAAATTTGACGAGATGTTTCACTAAATTCTTAAACAGATTCCCGAATTTTGATGATTTGGTTTCTTTGTTGTAATGGTATATCAACCTTTGTAGGTTATTTAATGCCAAAGCCATTCTCCTGGATGGACAGTAGTGGTGCTATTTAACCCATAGTTGGGAGGATAAGGGGGTTTATACCTTTCCCAAGGGCATTTGCCCGAAAGTGAACGTAATAGCGCGACTGGAGTACGAACTCGCTTACTACGATTCCATAGTCCATCGCTTTAACCATTACAACACGAGGTCACCCCCGAATTTTGATGAAACTCGTACAGTATTTTTCAAGTGATTTTTCCGTTGACAGATTGAAATAAAAGCGATAGTTTGGTTTGGTTTGTTGGGTTTTATGGCATATCAACCTTTGTAGGTTATTTAACGCCAAATCCATTTTTTTATGTAATTAATCAGTTCTATTTCAAACAATTCAGCTTAGCATGAGTACACAGCTCAAAAACATTTCTATTTCAAACAATTCAGTTTATTCAAGCAGTTATTTAACAATTCAGTTTAGTATAAGTACAGTTTCAATGTCAAAAACAGTTCAATTTCAAATAATTCAGTTTCGCATAAGCTCGGAGTTTAAATGTAAGTACAGTTTAACTGTGAAAAACATTTCTATTTCGAGCTACTCAGTTTAATCAAGCAGTTCTAATTCAGCTAATTCAGTTTACTATAAGTAAAGATCCCGTGTCAAAACAGTTCTTTGTTAAACAATTCAGTTTAGTGTAAATACAGTTTCAATGTCAAAAACAGTTCTATTTCAAATAATTCAGTTTAACATAAGAAACAATTCTGTTTGGCATAAATATGCAGGCAGCATAAATCATTCCAGTTACTTTTCCTCATTTGTTTGCACACAGTTAAATTATTACAAGAGTTTCTATGTAACAATAAGAATTCAACATCAGTCATTCGTTAGCACACATTTGAATATATACGTATGATATGTAAGAGATTAACAATTTAAAAAAGTGATTGAGCTTAGAAGTTTGCCGATAGATAAGTGGTTTCAAGTATTGTAGTTTTTTTTATTATTTCTTCAATATTAAAGCTAGCAACTACGCAGTCTGTGTCGCTCTCCATACTTTCTGTACTATACGTCCTTTGTAGAGGTTTTGTTGGTTGTTGAGAATTGGAAAGAAAAGTGAATGATACTGTCAAACTCAGAAAAAAGTGACAGCAATATTCGAATTCATTGCTACATTTTAAATATTATTAAACATCAGAAAAATATTCAATTCCGGAAAGAGAAAATCTTGTAGACCAAAAAAAAAATCCTCTTGTTCTTATTGTGAAATTCAGCATATGATATTTCATTTTATTTCAAGATCTGGAATTATCAATGTAATGGGAAACTCTGGAATATAATTTCATCTTTGTTCTAGTTTTGCTTGATATATGATTTTTCTGTTGCATAAAAATGATAAGAGATGGATAAAAACAGACTACATTTTTGAAATAAGTGCCAAAAATTAATTGAAAAGACTTAGAAACATTCATGGGGCAATTTTATTGTTAGAGTGTATTATGTAATTCTTATAGGAAAATCTGAGTTAGTATTTCTTGTTTTATTAGACGTGGTAATGTGTTGTCTCACCAAAACTGTTCAGCTCTGCTCTTCTTTCTGGGTGAGGCTTAGGAACCTCATATGTATAATTATGAATGGTAATTTATGAGATATATTATAAATTATCTTTAAGTGTATATTTAATTATAAATATATATTTATAATCATAAATTATTTCTAACTACAAAAACATATAATGATATGTTAATTATGAATACATTATTATTATTGGCTTATAATAATTTCTATGAAGTAATACGTATAATAATTAACAAACAATAATTACATTATGCATAAATAATAATTGTTTGAGATAATTATTATATGCCAAAGGTAATTGATATAAGGTAATTATTATTTGTATTTGATATCATCATGTCTAAAGTAATGAATACTGATTGGTTAATATCAATTAATTAATGTAAGTTTTCTTAGACATACGTATTAGCAAATGATTATGGTTGAGGTAATTAATATGCATGAAGTAATTAATATAAGTTAATTAGGACCTCATACTAAATAACTTTATGAGTTAATTATGATAATTATCTATAATTCTCATAATCAATATACATATATATAAGGTTATTATAAATACATATCATATACATATAATAACTGACTTATAATAATTGGAGTTACCACGAAACTCCTCAGTCAAAATGTTAAGAACAACACTATCAAAAATTGTAAGGACAAGAAAACTATACTGTCAAAAAAGTGTATTAGGATTCTGGGAGGCAGAGAAGATATTTGATTGAGTTCAAACTCACCAAGGACTAATATTAGTATGTCTGTGGTATACTAACACTGAATAAACGACAGGAAGACAATATAAGCTCATTTGCACATACAGAAACATTACATACATACATACATACATACATACATACATATATAAACACACACACACACACACACACACTCAAATATATATATATATATATATATGTATGTAAACCTTCCATATTCTCCTTGATCATAGATAATATGAAAATATTTCTGTTGTGAAACGTTTGTGCATTCTTTTCAATATTGCTTATATATATATATATATATATATATATATATATATATATATATGCAAAAACAGACAAAAGGTTTACTTAATGATGTTGAAAAGTAGCATATTCAGAGCCAAGTTGACTTTACTGGTTAATGGCAGGCAAAAAGACAACATCTCCACTATTGAAAGAACATAGGTAAAAGAAAGTGAGAAAAGTTTTCTGGGACTGTTACATGACAGTCCACAAGCCATCAAAAATACACGCTCATTATTCAAGGGAGAAAATTATTTATTGTCTCCCCAGAAATATAATAAAAACTGAATTACACTGCAGAATGATAAATTTAATTATTCTATATTTCGTGGAACGTAAGATCTATTTTCACCATTCAGAATAGAAGAATATACCTGGATTTTAAATGAAAAGTTAAAGTATTTGGTGGGCTAATTTTTATCCAGAAGATGTAGATTAACATTACTTGTATCTAGCTTAACTTTCTAATATTGTATTATCAAGTATAAATAGTTTAGGTCATATAGGCCGTCAAATAGGTAAATGATCTCATTGACATGACTTATAGAGTTAGTTTTAGAACAAGGTACAAGCTTACAAAATTTCTTTCATGTACAAATCCTGATAAGAATTGATAAACAGCGATACACACACACACACACACACACACATACATACACACACACACATACGCACACATAGAGAAGTGAACGAGAGAGAGAGAGAGAGAGAGAGAGAGAGAGAGAGAGAAGAACAAAGGAAGGAAAATGGGAGTGAAATAACCGACATCAAGGAAGAAGGTTTTGAAGCATTTTTTTTTTTGCGACGCAGAGCATTCTGGGTAATACAGACATATTTTTCGGTGTTGAATCTCTGTGGGTGACCGGAGATTTTATCTCAGATACCGATCCCAAAGATGGCAGCCTTGACTGGATCAAAAAAACATAACAAGAACAAAAACAACTCCTGGGTCAGGAAAACTTTACCACTGTTGTTGTTGCTGTTCTTTTTCTTCTTTTGAGTCTCCGTAGCATAATGGCTAAAGTGCTGGAGAGCGGCTTTCAAGTAAACAAGCTCGAATACCAGTCACGCTATAACGTTCGCTTTCCGACTAATACCTTTGGGGAAAGTCATGAAGTCCGTTATCCCCTCCTGCTATGGGTTAAATAGTATCACTGCTGTTATTTTACAAGGATGACTTTGGCATCAAATAACCCATGGAGGTTGATATGCTAGAAAAGTATGATATTAGAAATTAAAAAAAAATCAGCTGGTTAGAATTCGGAGTGTTCCTTCTCCTCTATTGGTTGTATAACTATAGCTGAAAAAAGCCAGTCTGTCTTACTATTACGTACAGCTAGACTGAAAACAGATGGATTCATGCCTTTCTCGAAGGGATAGGCGCAACTGTTACGCTTTGTGCGCCCTTGAATAGATGCAGAATTGACGAAACTTTTACCCAGGCATAATACATTGTTGATCTGTTTGATCTGAAGATAATCTAATTACATTCCTTTTTATCGATTAAAATAACAATAAAGGAACACCTACGTAGACAGATTTTCCAGCTAACCGTATTTTCTATGTATATGACGCACTTGATGTCCTCCTTACCTCGTTTTCAGACCTCTGTTAATGCCAAATTATAAATACGACGATCATATTTACCAACCCCTCCGCTCGGGCAGGATATGACACAAGGTCAATTTTTGAGCGGAGTTTAACAGGTTTGAATTCAGAGTTTTCCTTCTCCTAGACTAGTTGCCTTACCAAGGCTGAAGAACCTAGTCTGCCCTACTATTTACCCATAGCTGGAGGAAGAATATTTGGATTCATACCTTTCCCAAGGGTATTAGTGCTATGTGAAATGCAATCAGTCTCGTCCAGGATTTGAACTCGTGTCACCGTGTCCATATGCTGCGACGATAACAATTACACCACAGGCACCTCCAAATTATGAATACGACGATAACCTCCCATATTAGCGTAAAACTCTGAGCTCCCCTTTTTTTGCTTTGTGCCATACAATGCTAAGTAAATCATTTAACAAGTATCATATCACGGTTGTTACCCGAAAGGAATCCATTTAGCGGGTACATCAGGGCAGATCAAGCGAACTATTACGCGAGGGCAATGAAAGATCATTTCCCGAGTTCGAATCAATCATCCAACCAGAATAGACATAGCAGATGTCACTGTAAATGATATGCAATAATATCACACGACATCAAAAGAGGATTCTGGTTCTTATAAAATAATAAAATAGTTCCACTGTACTTACTTGAGGGTATCAAATATATTTTCATTTGTTAATCACCCCTGAAGTACTAGGAGAACACTCAACTGCCCCCTCCCTATGTTTCCTTGACTTTACACATTTATACCGCATCGTTTTAATTAGTATTTCATTAGTCTTCTCCCTTGATAAAGTATAATGCTCAGAATGAGCGTGAACGTGTTTCCAAGTCTGTTAAGATGCAAATTGTCTTCATTTGGTTTGGTTGTGTTTTATGGAATATCAACCACTGTAGGTTATTTTATGCCAAATCCTATACAGATATATCATCATCATGTCGTGCCGCTAGCACGGATATTCCTGACTCTCTCTTGCCACTTCTCCCAATCATTCATCGCTTCTGGCAGGTCTTCAGGGCTACATCCCGTATTCTCACATAGCTGCTGTATGTATGTTCGAGCTGGTCGTCCTGCTTTTGCTTGGCCATATGCGGGGGTCCATTGGAGTACATCACTGATGAGCTCGTCCTTTCTTCTCCAGCAGTGTCCTGCGTGTCTGGTTCGTCTAACTTGTATAGTTTTCGTGATGGGAGGCAGGTGGCCGTATAGTTGGTGCCTTGTGGGGTGTTGCCGCCAGGACTTGTTCAATATTGCTCTCAACATTCTTGTGTAATTGCCGTCTAGCTTATTCTCCAGCCGTTTAGTTAGCGTCCAAGTAGTACATCCATATAGCAGTATCGCTACGACCGCTGCCTGGAAGAAACTGCGTTTCATTTTATCGGTCAGGTCTGATCTGATCAGGTCTGACTAACGAAAGCATGGACAGCTATTGATTGGCTCTCGATCATATGGAAATCAGACCTGACCGATAAAAAAAATATAGATTCATAAAAATATAAATAATTCATAAACAGTTTTTTTTGGATAACATTTTAAAACAAGCCTGAACTTTCTTTTTTTGCACGCAGTTAAATGGTTACAAGCGTTGCTGTATAAGTCACAATTTAACAAGAGTCATTTGTTTGCATACATTTTGTTGGTAATTTCATTTTTAAAATAGTTAAAAGTAATTTGCACACTGGTATTGTAATTGTTTCATCACAGTTAAATGGTTTCAATTATTGCTATTTAACTCTAATAATTCTATTCAAAATTAATGATTTGTTTGCAGACAGTAAAATGGTTACAAGTATTTCTACTTAACACTAATAATACTATTCAAAATTACTCATTTGTTTGCACACTGTTGAATGGTTCCAAATATTTCTATGTATCACGAACAGTTTAAACAACAGTAATTTGTTTACACAGTTGAATAAATAATCAGTTCTTTTTCTATCAATTCAATTGAGCAGAAGTCATTTCTTTGTGCACAATTTAAACGTCAAACGGTTCTATAAAATCCATAGATAGGACCCTATCAGGTACTACTACTCCAGGCTAGAGTGGACCTGGGAGCAATGGCAATGAAGGGGTACTCTGCATTCCACAGAGCTCTAAGAAATCCTATATATCTAATATATACGTATATATATCTAATACAAATAATAAAAAATATATATACGTATATATATACGTAATACATATATACGTAAATATATATACGTAATATATATACGTATATATATACGTATATATATACGTAATATATATACGTATATATATACGTAATACATATATACGTAAATATATATACGTAATATATATACGTATATATATCTAATACAAATAATAAAAAATCCTATATATCTAATATATACGTATATATATCTAATACAAATCCTATATATCTAATATATACGTATAAAGAGGCTTTGGCATTAAACATCTTACAATGGTTGATATTCCGTAAAACCAAAGCAAGCCTATAATTTTTACTTTCATAAAATAACTATGTATTTTGATAGATATATTTTTCATTTAAAGTGAAAACTAATTCTTTTACTCGTGAGTATTTTTAACCCGTATATATTTGTTAATTTGCCACCCTTTTACTCTAGCTGGTGACTCATGCTAAACAATTTATATCATAAATCAGTTTGTGTTCTGTAAGTTTATATGTACGCATGTTACGCTCATCCACATACTCTTCCCGCAGTCAAGACGGATGTTCTTCTCCCTACCTCAATCAATTGAGGTATTCTTTTTGTTTGTTTGTTTGGGTTTCATGACATACCAACCTTTGTAGCTTATTTAAAGTCAAATCTTTTTTATACAAATGAACAGTTCTATTTCAAACAATTCAGTTTAGCGTAAGTAGAGTTTCGTTGTCAAAAGCATTTCTATTTCAAGCTATTCAGTTTAGTCAAACAGTTCTATTTCAAACAATTCAGTTTAGAATTATCATAGTTTTTGTTGACATAGAGTTAAATGTCAAAACGGTTCTATTTCAAACAATTTATTTAAGCATAAGTACAGTTTCAAGGTCAAAAACAGTTCTATTTCAAACAATTCAGTTTAGCATAAGTACACAGTTTAGTTCTATTTCACCTATAGACAGGACCCGATCAGGTGCTACCATTCCGGGCCTGAGTCAACCTAGGAGCGATGGCTATGAAGGGGTACTCCGCATTCCCCAAAGCTCCAGCATTACTGGAACATCACCATCATATTATTTAGTGTCATATCCAGGTCACTTGCTGGGAGGGGGTCTTACCTCTCTGCAGAGGTGCAGTCGGTGTATTCTACAGCCCCAGCCGACTGGGCAAGGTATTCTTTTTCATTAATGTCGCTTTTTCAGACAAAAAAAATTGGTTTTATAAACAATTTTTCTGTGTTTCGAAATTTAAGTGAAAAAGATAATCACTCGATATTAAAAATAAATTTTTTGACCAAGCCCATGGCTTCACGAGAAAGACGGTTGCAAGCTGTGTAACGTAATGGCCGAGGGATTTCGGTTCATGCCTTTGAGTTTAGTTAGGCTGTGAACCTTTCGGCTCATCGCATGGGTTAGTTAGGTGCAAACATTGATGCAGGTGTTAACGCGGGCGGGCGCGGGCGGACGAAGGTGTCACTCAGAGCTGTCATAATAGTCCGAGACGAAACGGGTGACGGAGTGCGAGTGACGTCATGCACTGGAAGTGCGTAGAGGTTTGTGGAGAATTGAAAGAAAGTTACAGAGTTGAATACTTGACGCCAAACGAGGAGGATCGACTTTTGGGGCTCGCAGACGCGAGGCGAACTTGCGCCCTATGGGGGCCGCTCGAGATGGGGGCCAAATGAATAAAACAGTATAGAAGATTGTGTCTCTCCTCCTTATGTCGAAACCTTTAACTCAAAGTTAATAAAAAGGTTTTGTACCTGAACGAGAAGTCGTTACATGTTTTCGAATTTCGAGATTCCTATGTTCTTTATATGTTCTATCGTTATGAACATTATATGTCTATTTCGCACATGGCGTTAATTGTGAATATGGAACAGCTGTTCAAGAAAGGATGCATATATACAGAGCGAGGATATGACAGGAATAGTGAAATAATTGATTGGTCGGTTGGTATTGTATGCAGATGCATGCATAATACATATTGACGCAATAGACGAGCGAAGACTTCTTTAAAAAAAATATACCTCTATATATATATTCCTTTATTGAAAGGGTTCGAAAGGGTTACTCAAGGTTTTACTGTCAGAGGGAGTTGGAGACCGAACAGAACTGCAACATATTGACCCCCACTCTAATGGCCATCAGCGTTGTGTCTTTCTCGTTCTCCAGGGCTGCTCAACCGGAGGCCCGGGGGCCCAGCTTTCTGCTGAGTGCTGGCTTTCTCTACCACATCTTGTCACCAACGCGTCTCCAAACTGGTCTCCAAACTAACTGACTTCCTGTCTTCACCGAGTTATATAACAGTTCAATCACCCACTCAATATCTCCACATACTGGCCATCGGGATGTGTCACTTCCGCTGTCCTTGGAATGGCATGTTTGATTGTTATCGAGCGGAGATAAATGTCATGCAGTTCACAGGTCACTCTCTTCCGGTGCATCAGTCTAAATGTACCATGAAATTTTACCTTGTCCCATATTGTCAGCCAAGC
This sequence comes from Sepioteuthis lessoniana, assembly GCA_963585895.1. Taxonomy (NCBI): domain Eukaryota; kingdom Metazoa; phylum Mollusca; class Cephalopoda; order Myopsida; family Loliginidae; genus Sepioteuthis; species Sepioteuthis lessoniana. The sequence continues at coordinate 50,230,787 of OY757925.1, read as the reverse complement.
CCACCTACGCCAATGGAATATGCCACTTCCGCGTCTTTGGAATGGCATGTTTGGCGGGGTCGAAGGTCAATATACAACATTGGTTGGTTGGTTGGTTGGTTGAGTTTAATGGCATATCAACCTCTATAGGTTATTTAATGTTTACCCATATATACGGTTTGTAAACACATAATTTAATGATACCATACTAAAGCCAAACGACTCATTTTGAAATAATTAAGAGAGGGAGAGAAAAAAAAATTATTTGTATATGTTCTACTGAATTTTTTTTCTCTCTTTGAAATAATTGAGAGAGAGAGACCCCCCCCCCAAAAAAAACAACACCAGCAGAGATGAGAGGAAATGAATGAGGGACAGAGGAATATCATCTTAGAGCAAGCTAAACTTGAACAACAGGAAAGAAGAGATAACATACAAGAGGTACGTCATCTATGTATTTTCCAACCCCTCCGCACGAGCTGGATATGATATATGGTCAATTTTTAAGAGAGGTTTGGATTTAGAATTTTCCTTCTCCTAGACCGGTTGCCATATTAAGGTTAAAGAACCCAGTCGGCTCTACTATTTGCCTACACATGGAAGGAGAATAGTAGGATTCACAGCTTTCCCGAGAGTATTAGAGCCATGTGAAATGTAATCAGCCTCGTATAGGATTTGAACTCGTATCACCGCGTCCATATCCAACGACGGTACTCATTACACCACAGGCACCTTCACCGTCATATATATTTAGGATATGATAGATTTAGGTAGAGAGAAATGAGAGATCATCTACGTGAGAATAAACGAGTAAGTTATCTAGAGCGGCAGTGAGAAGTGCAAAGATTAGAATAGATAACATAAATGTTGAAGAACGATACGATTTCAGACAAAGTATAATGCATATTAAAACCGTCAGTGGAGAAATGGTCCAGTAATCTATATTTCGTTTCGTAGAATTTTCACCGGTCCTGCAACTTAAAAAATGTTTTCATATGTTCGACTGAATTTTTCATTCATCATGCCTGAAAATCAATATTTTGAATCAACGGCTTTCGATCGTTGACCAATATTTTCATCAATGCACATTGATTTATGTGATTTGTGAATCATGCCAAATTTTTTCCAGTCGACTGGGGCGGTAGAATACACCGACTGCTTCTCTGCAGAGAGGTAAGACCCCGCCCCCCGAACTAGTGCCCTGGTGGATATGACACTAAACCATCTGATGGTGCAGATCCAGTGATGCTGGAGCTTTGAAGAATGCATATTATCGCTTCATTGCCATTATTCCCAGGTCCACTCTGGCCCGGAATATAAGCACCTGATAGGGCCCTATCTATTGGTTAAATTGAACTGCATACTTATACTAAACTGAATTGTTTGACTTAAATAGAAATGTTTTGGACAATTAAACTGTACTTACATTTAAACAGCGTGCTTATGCTAAATTGAATTGTTTAATATAGAACTGTTTTGATATTTAACTGTGTATAAAGAAAATCTGTACTTATACTAAACTGAATTAGCTGAATTAGAACCGTTTTGACAATTAGACTGTATACTCATGTTTAATTGAATCGTTTGAAAAAGAGCTGACTATTTGCATGAAAATGGATTTAGCGTTAAATAACCTACAAAGGTTGATATACCATAAAAAAACTCAACCAACCAACCAACCGACCAACAAACCAACCAACCTTTCAAATTGCTTAGTTTTTTTTCTTCATTTTACGTAAGTTTTGCTCATGTTCTAGGATGAGTCAAAAGCTTTGCAGTATTTTGGTAACACGAGGGATGATTCGCTACTAACGGATGCTTTTGCCAAAGTTGTAAAGGAGATGAACTTGTAAACTGTGAGATACCGAGCTAGTTTGATACACACCGAGTGCTACTTGCTGGATTTTCCTCTATACCTTGGAGTACGGCCTCGAAATCCACACTTTTAGGCCTACTTTAAGTTGCTTGCGCGTCGAGGTTCTTGCTAACCGAGCTAAACTTCTTTAACTATCTTTTTACTGGACTGTGATCAACGATCGCACAGAAAATATTTTTGTTGCTTCTGCGGCGTTGTGTTTGTTCCTTTGTTTGGGTTTTATGGCATATCGACCTTTGTAAAAAAATCCATTTTTATGCAAATCATCAGTTCTATTACGAACAATTCGGTTAAGGATAAGTACACAGTTTAAGAGTTAAAACATTTCTATTTCAAGCTATTCAGTTTAGTGAAACAGTTCTAAGTCAAACAATTCAGTTTACTGTAAGTATAGTTTTTATTTACTCACAGTTGAATATCAAAACAAATCTATTTCGAATAATTCAGTTAAGTGTAAGTACAGTTTCAATGTCAAAAACAGTTCTATTTCAAATAATTCAGTTTAGTATAAGTATGCAGTTTAAAAGCCCAAACAATTCTATTTCAAATAATTTAGTTTAGCGTAAGTACACAGTTTAAATATCAAAACGGTTCGATTTTACGTAATTTAGTTTAGCATAAGTACGCAGATTAGTTCTATTAAACTAATAGACAGGGTCCTATCAGGTGCTACCACTTCGGGTCGGAGTGGGCCTGGGAGCGATGACAATGAAGGGGTGCTCCACATTGCCCAAAGCCCCAGCATTATTGGAACCTCACCATCAGATTGTTTAGTATCATATCCAGGACACTCGTTGTAGAGGTGCAGTCGGTGTATTCTACAACCACAGCCGACTGGGCAATACACAGAGTTAAACGCAGCATTATGGTCCTGTTCGAATTCTTAAAGCGTAAGTTTCCGATTTAGACTACATTTCACGTTCATCTTATCGGGTACCGATCTCAGGTTGAACTGCTTTGCTCACAAGATATATGCACTTTTCAAAATGGCCTAAACTTTTGACTCACGCTTCTATAATTCTAGGAATAAATTGGTCCTATTTGGATTTTATCTAACAATTTATATGGAAACTTGGAAGGCCGAAAACAGCATCGTCTAAATAAATCATAGAATAACGACTTCAGAGTTCAAGAAACCAGACACCCATCAAATGTTCTGATCAAAACTAGTCAGTTTAAGTAATGAAAAATGACTTCATCCTATCACTGTGGCTATAAACAGGTTGGAAATCAAGCCACCCGGAAGAAAGTGACCAAAACAACAAAGATAAAGAAACGAGTCAGTATAATTCATGAGACAAAAATGAAAAAAACATGTCTGGGCATTTTGAAGGCACACGTGTTGATCACGAAGGGGGAAAAATCTGAAGTAGATCGTTTGACTATGGTTCGTGGTGACGTCCGGAAAAGAACCGGAAGTATGGGGAGAGTGAGTGGGAGACCCCCTGCTCGGGCAACCACTTGTGTACACTACCGAACAAGCCAAGTGGTAAAAATTGACAAAGTCCCTCTCTTTAGAAGAGTCAGGAACGCACTTAATTCACGATTTTAACAAATCTCTGTCTTTCTGCCTCTCTCTCTATATATATATGTGAGGAAAAAGAAAGACTGCATCGAAAAACAGGCGGAAATGTTTCGCTATAAGAATAGCGTCTCCAAAATTAATTTGTTATTTAACAGAAATATCATCTAAAACAAAAAGATAGAGAATCGCTCAGATTTAATCATAGATTTTTGTTATTTTACATTGGTTATAAAAATTAGTGATTGATTGATGGATTTTAACGGTATGTCAACCTGTCTAGAGGTTAGGGAATCGTGTTCATTGTACGTTCATAGTTTTTTGTACATGGTCCTGTTGAAGACAAATAATTTTTCAACAGTTCCATTTGATTCATAGATGAGACCTTACCAAGTACTTCCAGGTTTGAGTGGACCTGGGAGTAATGACTATGAATGAGTACTTCACACTCACCAGAGATCCAGAACTGGAGCCTCACCATCAAATGAGGTTTAGTGTTATTCCCAGGGCACTTGCCATTTTTGAATCGGGGGAGGTGACCTTACCTCCTTGCAGGTAATACAGTCAACGTATTCTAATTCCCACTGAAAAGTCGTTTTTAAAAAATAAGATGTGTATGACATCGTTGAATTAATTAAACCTAATGTATTAACAGTTACACTTATAAATTTTCCTTGATATATATATATATATATAAGGAACTCTTCCGTAGATCTCGACCAAATGAGAGCCTAATAATACTTTTAAAGATATGAATCGTTGAACTACCTACACAGATGATTTTTTATAGTTGTAAATGCTTGTGCATGTATTTACCCAGCCCCTCCAACAAAAGCAAAATTTGACTTAAGGTCAATTTTTAAACGAAGTAAAGCTGGTTTGAACTCAGAATTTTTCTCCGTCTGGATTATTCATTTTTCCTAGATTTAAGAACTCAACCTGCCCTACTATTTTCCCCATAGCCTGGCAGTAGAAGTGATAAATTCATACCTTTACCAAGAGCATTAGCGCCAAGTTAAACGAAAACAACAACGTCCGGAATTTGAATTTGTGTCACCGATTCCATTTCTTGTGACGATAACCGTTTCGCTAAGTGTGCCTCTGGTGAAAACGATGGAATAACAGAAAGGTAAGGAGAGAGAGAGAGAGAGAGAGAGAGAGAGAGAGAGAGAGAAAGTGAGAGAGTGAGGGGATAAAGGAAGAGAGAAAAAAGGATGTGAAAGACAGAGAGAAAAAGTGTAAGAGAAAGAGAGAAAAGAAGTGAATGAGAGAAAGAAAGAAAGAAAGAAAGAAAGAAAGAGAGAATGGTAATTAATAGAGAAATGTACGAGAATGTAAGAAAACAGAGAGAGAGAGAGAGAGGAGGGAGAGATCGAGAATGGTAAAGAGAGAGAAAAGAAGAGTAAGATAGATAGATAGATAGATAGATAGATTTAGAGAATGGTCATTAAGAGAGCAATATTCGAGAATGTTAGAAAACTCAGAAAGAGAAGAGGGAGAGACAGAGAAAGGTAAAGAGAGAGAGAAGAGAAGACTTTGAGATAGATAGATAGATAGAGTGAGAGAATGGTTATTAAGAGAGAAATATACGAGAATGTCAGAAAACACAGAGAGAGAAGAGAGAGAAGAGAAGAGAGAGAGAGAGAGAGAGAGAGAGAGAGAGAGAGAGAATGCTCCGATAACACACACACAAAATCTCTTAATTCAAACTAATAGCGATTTAAGAGACTCTTGCCAACTTGACATCACCCGAGTGTCAATAAAGTATTTTTTTTCATTTAAGCTAGACTTTTAACACTTCACAGGGGGTACATGCTTATGAGGATTTTCAAATCTTGCCACGCACGCGTACACACACACACACACACACGCACACACACACACACATATACACACACACATATATATATGATTAAAGATAGATTCTAGTTTATTATAGATTTTAATATTCTCCAGTGGCCGGATTTGATATCTCGATATAGGATCGAAAGAATATAAAAACTGTTCAAAGTACGTCAAGTTTATAAATGTATGAATTTCGAGTACTTTCCACCAGCTAATAAGAAACAATAACACATATGTACATATTGTTGAACATATTAACGCAAAATAACCAACAATCAACAAAATATGCATTTTTGAATGCCTTCAACCCTTGGAAATCACGATAAATAATTTGCATCACAATATGCAGTGGAAAAATTAAACATTTCAACAAATGTAGTGATCAGCCATTCATCATAAAAGCGTGCATAAAGTACGGGTTCTTTTAACTCTTTCTCTCTCTCTCTCTCTCTCTCTCTCTCTCTCGCCATCTGTCCCAATCGTCTATCGCTCTTAATATGTCTTCTAGATGGCACCCAGTGTCAGCAAAAAGCTGATAAATGTAAGCTTTTGGTGTGCCTATGGGTGTGTGTCCGTAGGTTGGTAGGTTTTTGTTTGTTTTACGCCATATCGACCCTTTTCGGGTCATTTAACGATCGAATTAAGTCACTTTGATAAAAGTATCAAACAATTCAGTTTAGCATAGTTTAGAGTGTTTGCCAATGGCCCGAGAGACTGGGGTTCAATCTCAGGTCGAGTCATACCATAGACATAAAAAATGTTACTTGATACCCCCTTGCTAAACACTCAGCTGTATAAGGTACGTTTCAAGGGTAAAGTGGAAAGGAGTAGCGCCCTCCCCTTCATCTCGATGTTGTAGCTATTGAAAAGGGAGCTTTCGGGTAGCCCTCGACTACGGCCGCAAACTTTACTTTAATTTTACTCTATCGTTTACACTCAGTTAAATGAGAAAACAATTCTATTTCAAACGATTCAGTTTAACGTAATTAAACAGTTCAGTTCTTTTTGACCCTTAGATAGGAACCTATCAGGTGCTACCACTACGGACCAGAGTGGACCTGGGAGTTATGGCAATGAAGGGGTACCCCGTATTCTCAAAAGTTCCAGCATTACTGGAGCCTTACTATCAGATTGTTTAGTTTCATATCCAGAACACTCGTTGTGGGAGGGAGTCTTACCCCTCTGAAGAGAAGCAGCCATTGTATTCTACAGCCTAAGCCGAATGGGCAATCATATAGCAGTGAATAAACTTACGAGGGTCATTAAATAAGTTTCCAGACTTTTTTCGTATGGGTACTTTTATTGATAGTACACACATGAAACTCTTGTCCCCTTCGAAGTAATCTCCTCCGGCTGCAATGCACTTGTACCGTTCCAACAACTTCTGGAAGGCTCCATGGAAGTCCTCTTGTGTGAGCGAGTCAATGACCTTCGTCACAGCCTCTTTCATCTCCTCAATTGTCTCATAACGACAGCCTCTGAGCTTAGGGAATAACCAAAAGTCACTGGGAGCAAGGTCCCACACCTCTCATTATCCCTCACAGACTCCCTCCTTTCTTGAATCTCTTATGCCACTCAGAAACTGATGCTCGATTCATGCAAGATGGTCGAAGAGCAGTCTGAAGCATTCCATACGTTTCTGTGGCATTTTTTCCGAGTTTAAAACAGAATTTTATAGCCTATCGTTCTTCTAAAGTGTCCAGATTGCATTTTTGAAATTCACCAACTGTGACAATCAGGCTTTAGTAGGGTGTATTCCAATTGCTGCTGTAGCTGTTCATAAAAATTGGTTGGTCATCTCATAAGATGCATAGCAATAACATACTGAATTTTCAAGAGTCTCCGACATTCACAAAGAATTAAAATTAACGCTCCTTCTGATGCTTATATGTTTATATAATAAGTGGGCCGACCGTAATCGAGGGAGACCTGAAGACTCCTTTTCTCATCGCTACTAGAGCGACGTCTATTCGAGGGCGCTACTCCTTTCCCTGGATTGCTCCACTCACCCTTGACCTGTACCTTATGATACTGAAAATTAAGCAAGGAGACATCAATTATCATTTTTTGAGTTCTTGGTATAACTCGACCTGGGATTGAATGGTGGTCTCTGGGATTGTTAGGTGAACACTCTAACCATTATGCCAATATCTATTCTTGTCGGATATATGTTATTCCTTAATATCTATCTATCTATCTATCTATCTATCTATATATGCGTGTGTGTGTGTGTGTGTGTGCGCGCGCGTGTCTGTGTGTAGGAATAAAACGAAGCTAGATTTTCAAACTCTTTAACTAATTTAGATGTTTTTAAATCCAGAGAATTTCGGATTTTTGTTTTTTGTTTAAACCAGTAAACCAATAGATTTTCTGTATTTTATCTATCTATCTATTTATGAGAAAAATTGGAAATAAACCCGACAGTATGAAAATGTATAGGGATGAAAACACACAAGGTTTTCAGTGGATGATTTTAGAAATATTTGCCAACTTTAAACAATTCAGTTTTTAAACCTTCATCCAGTCGTCTAAGCTATTATCATTATTATTTTATAAATAAGATAATTCGCTGAAGACCTTTTGTTTTTTGATATCTGTACATTATATATATATATATATATATATATATATATATAATTTCTGTATATTGATGTATACATGGACACACTCGTGTTGGTTAACTAGCAAAGACTTATATACATCAACACTATGCGGACACTGGATACAGGCAAGAGAATCTAACGAGAACGATGGATGATTGGGACGGATGGAGAGAGAGAGAGGGAGAGAGAGAGAGAGAGAGAGAGAGAGAGAGATAGCGAGAGAGAAAGTTAAGAGACTTCATAATATCAACACGAATTTTTGATGACGTTGATATATATAGATATAGGCAGGATTTTTTCGCCAATATATTTGTCATTTTATTATTCGTTCGTCCGAATATGTTTCAAATGGTGGCCGAAAGTACTTGGGGAAAATAGAACACGTTCCTGAATTCATTCCATCCAGAAATCATACGAAGACTCGAACGGATCAAAGATTAAATATGCAGTCGCAAATTGACTGTCCTATTTAATCACACACACACACTCACACTGACATCTCTCTCTCTCTCTCTCTCTCTCTCTCTCTCTCTCTCTCTCTTTCTATATATATATATACATATTAATAACTAAAAATAAGGTGGATTTTATTTCTGGTTTGCTGTCTTTTTAACACAAAGCACGACGAATTAGTCCAGTTTTAGTTGAAATGTCTCTTCCTAAAGATTTTAAATCATCATTAGTCATTTTTAATTGGGATGTTGTTATTAAAGTTAGTGGAAGTTTTGTTTTGTTTGGTTTTATGGCATATCAACCATTGTAGGTTATTTAACGCCAAATCCATATTTATGTAACTAATCAGTTCTATTTCAAACAATTCAGCTTAGCATGAGTACACAGCTCAAAAACATTTCTATTTCAAACACTTCAGTTTATTCAAGTTGTTATTTAACAATTCAGTTTAGTATAAGTACAGTTTCAATGTCAAAAACAGTTCAATTTCAAATAATTCAGTTTGGCATGAGCTCGCAGTTTAAATGTAAGTTCAGTTTAACTGTGAAAAACATTTCTATTAGTTTAATCAAGCAGTTCTAATTGGAAGTTTTGTTTTGTTAGGTTATTTAACGCCAAATCCTCTTTATGTATATATATTAAATATATATGATTTGGTTTGGTTGGGTTTTATGGCATATCAACCATTGTAGGTTATTTAATGCCAAATCCTCTTTATGCATATATATTAAATATATATGATTTGGCTTGGTTGGGTTTTATGGCATATCAACCATTGGAGGTTATTTAATGCCAAATCCTCTTTATGCATATATATTAAATATATATGATTTGGTTTGGTTGGGTTTTTATGGATTATCAACTATTGTAGGTTATTTAATGCCAAATCCTCTTTATACATAAATATTAGATATATATATGATTTGGTTTGGATAGGTTTTATGGCCGATCAACCATTGTAGGTTATTTAATACCAAATCCTCTTCATACATCGTATATGATTCAATTAGGTTGGGTTTTATGGAATATCAACCATTGCAAATTATTTAATGCCAAATCCTGTTTTTGCATATTTAAAAAAAAAAAATGATTGGCTAACACATTTCGTAGAAAAAAATTTTCAAAGGAGCCTGAACTCTTTTTTGCTCACAGTTAAATGGTTTCAAGTTTTGCTATATAGTACTTACAATTTAACATCATTTGTTTACACTCAATAAAATGATACACATATATGATTTGTAAGGGAAGAGTTTGTCGGTAATTCCATTTTTGAATGAGTTAGAACTAATTTCTTTGCACACTATCATCGCCATTGTTTCTACAGAGTTAAATGGTTTCAATTTAAATCTTACATTTATAAATCTATTCAACATGTAAATGGTTCAATGTTTTGCTATGTATCCCTGACGATTCAGTTAAAAACCAGTCATTTGTTTACACACAGTTAAATGATTAAATAGTTCGATTTCTAACGATTCAGTTTAGCATTAGTCATTTGTGTGAACACAGTTTAAATGTCAAACAGTTCTATTCGACCCAAAGATAGGACACAATCAGGTTCTAACGCTCCGGGACACCGTAGACCTGGGAGCAATAGCAGTGAAGGTGTACTCTGGATTCCCCAAAGCTCTAGCATTACTTGGGTTTCATTATGATATTATTTAGTGTCATATCTTGGACACTCGTTGAAGTGGAGTGTCAGCAGAGATGCAGTCGGTGTATTCTGCAGCCCCAGCCGACAGGGCTAGGAAGTTTCATGTCTTTACTTTTCCATTACGGTATTTTTTTGTTTTAATTAACGATTATTAGCTTATTTATATAGGAGTTTGTTGTTTTAATCGCAATTCTTTAGTTATGTACAGATTTTAAAAAAAAAATTTTTTTTGAATTCTTTTTTATTTATTTTTGATTTTTTTTTCTTTAAGTATAAAATAAAAAAAAAATTAAAAAAGGGGAAAAAAGGAAGAAATACATACCGGAATGAACAGATAACCGAATAACGACCTTATTGTGGCAAAGAAGCAGAGTAAAATGGCCTCCCGATTTTTGAAGGAAAGATTTAGAAGTCATCAGTAGAGCTTAGCTTTGATTGGCTGTTGCAAAATTATATATAGAGCCTTTTCTGTGGTCATTTTTTTTTCTCCTTGTGTGGATGCGCAGGTTAGCTGCCGGGATGGGAGTTGGAGTTAGATCGATGCCAACTGGGACATTTGGGTGAGGGGGTCTGATGTTGAAAGACCCGAAACTCCCCATGAACCCAAAGGAAATATCACTGACGACCCATCCCGAAGCATCAACTAAGATGTATGGTATAAAAAAGCTTATCTGCTGCTACATAAGTGAATATTCTGTAGGTGAGCAAAATCGATAATTTTTGCCTGGAGAAGGATAAAATCTTAAGTCTTAAACTGTAACTGAAAGGAAAATATGAAATTTTATCCACAGTGCAGACGTTCTAAGAAAGAAAGTTCGGAAGGGAACATATATCTGGTTTTGCTAATCTTGCTAATTTACTAATCTTTTTTCTTTGATATGGTTCAAGGCTGTATGAATCGAGCACTCAGTGTGACTCTAACTCACTCGTGAAGGTTTTCTGGACTAGCTTGCTAACTATTAAACTACCCGAAGTTCCCAACAGGTGTCTGGTTTTGTTTGGTTTGTTTTCATTAATAACATATCAATCTTCGTGGGTTATGTTTTGCCAAGCCATCCCTTGTAGCAGAATAGTAGATGTACTATTTAACCCATAAGTGGGGGATGAAGGAGTCGATACCTTAACCAGAAAGTGGACGTAGTTGCACGATAGCAGTTCGAACTCGCTTTGTACGATTGTGAAGTCAAGCAATCTAGCCACAACACCAGGCAAACATCCCACATATATCTGATATGAAGAAAGATTCAGATGTTGTTCACTTAAGTTATCACTGAAAAATCTCGAATCGATGGTAATTCGTTTGGTGAAGCTTAGAATATCCTGGCTGTCTTCCCTACGAAGAGGTAAGACTCCCACCAAAATGGAGTGTCATGTGCATAAAATTAACCAAGACTAGTTGACATGCCGTTAAAATCAATCAATCAATCAATCAGAGGTCAAATACATTGAGCTGCAAGAAGAAACTTTAATGACCTTGAGCCAGACTTAGCAAAATTTGTAAATGTCTGTAAATATGTGTGTAACTATATACATATCTAAGTTGTTTTTTCCCACCCTATGCTCATTGCCTTGTTCTCTTTCATTCTTTCTTTTTCTTTCTTTCTACCTACCCCGCTCTCTATCTGTGTGTCTCTTTGCCTCTGTCTGTCTGTCTCTCTCTTTTTGCCTCTCCCTCCTTCGTTTTCTTCTGATCGCTTGCTTCATTTCCCGCCATTTTTCCGGCGTCCTGCTTCCATCTTTTCATTTTTGGTCGCCTGCGTTCGTCTTTATGACAGAAGCAGTGGCCGGACACAGTATTTATTTATCTATGTTTTTTGTCTTTTGTTGTTGTTGTTTTTTTTTCTTTTTTTGTTTCTTTATACCTATTTGTCATACCTATTTAATTTTTAGTTTCCAGAAAAAATAACCAGCCAATTGCCAACAAACGTTTCCCCCACAAACGTATCCACATTCCACCATTGCCATCGACACACACAAAAGCTTCTACGTCTCCACCTACAAAGGCTCAAATATCTTCGTAACCAAACTGACTCCCCTTTTTTCGTGGGCGCCTCGGGTGGTGTAATGGTTAGCAAGCTAGACAAGCAAACTTTCACAAGTAATTTCGAGTCTCTTTGGGTGCCCCATTCATACGGCCATATGTTGCATCTAAGCAAAAAGCTTAGAAAATTACAACTCTTCTTTTCTCGTTGCATCAGCGTATTTGCTTAAAAATACCGAAGATACTCATGTAACCGTAAGGCTTTGAAAACAAAATTTTCAGACAAGTTGGAGGTCGATTAAAAGAAGTCATAGTTGAAATCCGTGCTATAAGGAAAAGGCTTAATCTAATCATTACGAGATGACCCGTGAACCCGTTCGGTTTCCGTTGTAATTACTATCCCTGATGATATGAATGCTTCAATTGAGGAAGGATTCCAATATGTATGGAGAGGCCTAGTGGCTTCAGTGCCCGACTCCGTGGTAAGTGAGTTCCCGACATCGTGCCCGACATCGTCGTAAGTGAGTTCAAACTCCAGTCGCGCTATTCCGTTCACTTTCGGGTTAATACCCTTGGGAAAGGCATGAACTCTTTTATCCCCCAAGCAATAGCTTAATTAGTATTATTACTGTTCTTCTGTAATGATCGATTAGGAATTAAATAACCAACGAAAGTTGATATGCCATTAAACAAAGAAACGAAACCAATACAATTAGCATATCAAAGTTATTTTCTTTATTTAGAGATTTTGAATGATTAAAGGAATGAAATCGGCGACCTGGGTTCAAATCCCGAATGCTGCTGTTTATGTTTCACTTACCGCTAATGCCCTAAGGAAAATCCATGAATCTATTTGTTCTTCCCCGTTCCAATTATGAGTAAATAGTAAGGTAGACTAGAGTTGGGCAGACTGGGTTATTTAGCTTTGGTTAAACAACCAGTTAAGAAGAAAAACAGTGAATTGAAACCAGCTTCATTTCTCAAGTGATAGCATTTTAAGTATACTGCTCTTATAAGAATCTCGCTATGATGTGCCGTTTATGCTGGATCAAGGTTTCATGAAAACATTGTAAGAACTTTTAGCATTATATAGATATAAAACATAATTCATAAATAAATAATCTCCTAACATTTTAAAAATAGAATTTCACTATTTCTAATGGAACATTATACAATCAAAACGGATATCATTTGGTATCATTATTTACCGAACTCTTCAGCATTAAAGAATATGAATATGTACCAATCCAAAAATAAGTAGATCTCTTACATAAATTTTGTTTTTGGTTACTGTTATGTCCTCGGAAAAGGGCATAAAATGAATAAGACAAACACAAAGAGAGAAGAATAAAAAGTTGGCGACCTTAGTTGAGGGTGACCCGAAGGCTCCTTTTTCAATAGATACTACACAGAGGTGTAGGGGAGGGCGCGACTCCAAAAAAAAAAAAAAACAACAAACAAACAAAAATCCAAAACCACTTATTTCATTCAGAAAATAAGGTGAATTTTACCCAAAGATGTACCAACCTAATACACGCATGCCTTGCACACACACACACACACATATCGTCAATCACTGTTTACATTTGCACCTTTTTCGAAGAAATCAATAGTAATAGGTCTTTTCTTATCTGAGATGAATGATAGCATGATCTTCTTTACTGACTGCTGCATCTGGAACTTTTTATTTACCGGAGAGTCAGTGTTTCCACTCTATTGAGAGTCTTTTCTAAAGATTTTTGACTCAAACATACTTCTCAGTACACATCACACATTCTTTTGTAAATTTCCCATTCTTTGCACTTCAGTTTGTTTTCAAATCATATATTCAATGAATATGTAAAAACAGGGTTTGGCATAAAATAACCAACAATGGTTGATGGGCCATGGAGCCGAACTAAACTAAACTTTATGCTAAATTGAATCGTTTGAAAAAGAGCTGTTTCTCATTTAACTGTGTGTAAACAAATGACTAATGTTTAATTGAATTGTTAGTGAAACATAGCAATACTTGGAACCATTTAACTTCGTTAAATTGAATTGTTAGGCAATCTAACTGTGTATATATATAAAAAATGTGTTCACAAATCATATGCATTTAATATATGTGTAAAAACTGGATTTGGCATTAAATAACCAACAATAGTTGATATGCCATAAAACCAAACCAATCCAGTAGTTTTAGAGAGTTTCTAAACATATTCTTAAAATGTTCTTTCCATTTCTGTATTCTTTCTTCTTAGCTGGCAGCTTTTAGTTTTGGTCTCGTAGTGCTCTTCCGATTGCTCACTTCATTTTCTATCTGCCATGCTATTTGTGATTGTCTATCTTCAACCGAGTTTCTTATTCTATTGATTCGACCTTAAATGTATTCTTTTTGCTCTTTTTAATAAGTGTAAGTTCTCTCTGGGCTTTCTTACGTTTTTCTGCGTTGGCATTAGCTGGGTTTCTTTCATTTAGTAAAGATGCTATTTTTATGCTTTCTCGTTTTTTCCTAACTACTTGTGACTCCCACGGAACTCTACATTTAGCTCTTAGTTCGGTTGGTATGCACTCTGCTGCTGCTTCCATGTGGGCAGCGACAAAATTTTCATTTTCGTCATTTGAAGCAAAAAATTTGTTTCCTATAGTTACTTTATGTTTATGGCTTATATCTCTATTAGTAAGTGAGGACAAATCGTAACGTGTGGTTTTGACTGTTTCTTCCTTATTTCTGCGTAGACTCAGGCTTGTCTTTACTGTGACGATTCTATGATCGGAAGATACTCCTTCAAACGAGGAATGTGACTCACAGTACATAGTGCTATTTATCCAATTTTTGTTTATGACTGTATAAACTAGCTGTGCTTTAGAGTCTTTTTTTTTTTAATTTAGTGTAAAGGCATGCTAGTCTGTTCTCGTGTGAAAAGTTTGCAAGATATTCCCCATTTCTGTTTGACGAGTTGCGTTAGCAGAATTTGTTATTTTTGTTTTTGCCTATTTGAGCATTTATATCTCGACCGATATTTAAAACTTTCTGTTTTGGGAATGTGTTGTAGTAGGGAAGATACCTTGTTGTAGAAGGCGGTGAGGTCTGTTTCATTACTGTCATTGATGGGACTGTACAAAGAAATGATTGCTCAGCACGGGTTGTCATTAAACAAAACACACATAATCTCTATACAATAAAGTGAATCTAAGGCACGAGGACTGAGAAGTATTCCCACATCTCCTATGACGGCAGTGACGGAGTTTTCCCATCCAGATTCCGAGACAAATAACCATCCATTACCACTAACATGATATTTTATTTTTCTAGTTCACTATATTGGTATCTATGTTTTTCTATGCATACGATGATTCTGTTATGCTTGGCTACAGACGCTGTTAGCTCAGGTGACTGGTTTACTATGTTAAAAAACCGAACGTTAAATATCACAATATTAACAGTGTTTTTGCATATAAGTAATTTAGATTTGGATTCAACCACTAGAGCTAATTTTTCGAAGATTGGGACCAGATCTCCAACCTCAGTAAAATGCAGCCTTTGTTTATCCGCGCGATGTGGTTTAGACTTACGGTTTGAATTAGATAATCTTTCCTTTGCTATTTTTACCTCGTCAGTAGACACAACCCTTATATATGAGTAGCAGTCATTGTGGTTTCCTAAGTGACTTATTTGATCCTGGTCATTGACCTATGAGGTTCTTCCCCCCAGCGACTGGTGAAGCTCGCCGTTAACCTAACTTTAGATTCTTCTGCCTTCACATCCACCATGAAGCTTCCCGTAGGTTTCAGTGAATTACACTTATATGCTTTTTTTCCAGAGGAAGTGGGTGTATTGGATTTTTAGGGGATTTCCCGGCTTTCCAGGATCCTATTCCACACTTAGTTATTTATGCTGTTAAGCAAATATCATAACGCGAATTAGAATTTGTAAGTTTAAGAGGGAGCATGTCCAATCAACTTTTTTATCATATTCAAGCTTTGTGGGTTGACTCTTCCCTTTACTTTAAAAATTAACCTTCAATTTAATTATTAACCTTATATATATATATATATATATATATATATATATATATATATATACTTACGTCTTTAAAATTTCTAAGTTTTAAGTTAGAATAGTTCAAACTGTCCCCTTTTCATTTTAAGCAAAGTTTGTGGGATTTAATCTTTCGTGTTTATATGTGCTGCTACTTTTTTAAAAATTGATTTCTTACTGTGAGCAATCTAAGGACATTTTTCAAACTAGTCATTTTTGGATTCTAATTCCAGCGCATAAACGAATGAGACTCAAGTTATGCGTCTAGTTTATCATATTTACCAACCCCTCCGCTCGGAGAGGATATGACACAAAGTCAATTTTTAAGCGGAGTTTAACAGGTTTGAATTCAGAGTTTCCCTTCTCCAAGACGTGATGCTCACCAAGGCTGAAGAACCTAGTCTGCCCTACTATTTACCCATAGCTGGAGGGAGAATAATTGGATTCATACCTTTCCCAAGGGTATTAGTGCTATGTGAAATGTAATCATTCTCGTCCAAGATTTGAACTCGTCTCGCCGTGTCCATTTCCCACGACGATAACCATTACACCACGGGCACCTCCCGTCTAGTTTATTAGGGGTCTCCTCATGGTGTAATGGTTAAAGCAGTGGTCAGCAGAATCGTAGTAAGCGCGTTCGAACTCCAATCGCTCTATTACGTTCACTTTCGAAAAAATACCTTTGGGAATTGTATGAACCCCCTTATTCTCCGATCATTGAATAGCATCATTTCTGCTCTTCTAGAAGGATGGCTTTGGCATTAAATAACCCACAAAGGTAGATGTACCATTAAGCAAAGAAACCAAAACTAGTTTAATTATTTTGTTTATATTTATCCCTTAATTCTATGTATTTTTAAAAATGGACGCGCTAATTGCGGTTGCATAAACGTTTGGCCATGTAGTTTTTTGGAATTTTTTCAAATAGCGGAAAAATCGATTTTACCTCTGTCATTTAACAAAATATACAGAAACACAAATAAATATATTTTTTAGATATCTTCAAATAAAAACAAAACTTGTTGTTATTGTTGTTGTTGTTCTTAACTTTACTATCATCGCTACTATTAAAACCGCTTGTACACACACATAAACACCCCATATATATATATATATATATATATATATATATATATATATATATATATATATATATATATATATATAGAATACTTAGTCCAGTTAAACCGGAGTTAGGAGTAATTCTAAAAGATCTGATGAAGTCCTGTTAATTTTTTTTCGTGTTTTTGAAAATTTCAAAAATGCGTAACAGGATGGAAATAAATTTATAATCCTTTGTGATTGGTTTCGTTGTTTTTTCTTAAAGAAATATATATATATATATATATATATATATATATATATATATATATATATATATAGCTATCTGCTTCTTCTCTTGTTCTTTCAAAATTACACTGTTATTGCAGACATCCTTATAGCACATTAAAATATTAAAGGAAGTATTGCTAAATTTATTCATTTATTTTTATCTTATTTTTATTTTTTGATAAATTGTGGATGACTACATATATATATATATATATATATATATATATATATAAACAAACAGTAGAAATGATTACAAAAAAATTGTTAAATTAATATATATATATATATATATATATATATATATATATATATATATATATATATATCTGAACAAACGGTAAAAAGGAACATTAGAATTTGAGAAGCTTCTCCTACAGTTGAAGTAAAAAATAAACGTCAGTGACAAGTAAAAACTATATAGTTAAATTAGTATATACATACAATGACACGCAGAAGTATTGGAAACATATATATTAACATATATATATATATATATATATATATAAAGAAAACATATATATAAATATAAATATATAAACAAAGAAAACATATATATAAATATATATATATAAACAAAGAAAAGTTGAAAGAAAGAAGCATTCCCTGCAATAATAGTCGAGCTGGTATAAACCAAAAGATATCAGAAGTATGGACACAGTAAGTCCGTTATATAAGCTTTATGTTTTTTCCACAATCTACACACGGTCGCGCGGTAAAAGTGACCAATCTTTTATCACATTACCCTCTTAATATTCTGGAAAGCACATGAAACTTTTACTGTCCATAATTCTTATATATATATATATATATATATAATCCATAATTCTTATACATATATATATATATAATCCATAATTCTTATATATATACATATATATATATATATTAGAATTGCTTTAAGTATCTTCCCTTCCTTCCTTTCTTCCTCTTCCCTTTCTTTCAACCTTTTTTTCTGTAAGCATTTACCTATCTCATCACGTGACTAAACTGGTGACCCTTAGAAGATCCGGTCTCGTTTCCTGTTGTTTTCCCGCCGATTTTGATTCTTTAGCCAATCATCGCTTAGTTAAACTCGGCTTTGATGAAAGGTTATTCAGGCGCGTGTACAAATAAGCGAATATTAGATACACATTGTCACATGTTTATGCTGTCTCTCTGGGAGGCACTGGTAGAGGTAGCATCCAAGCCGGGTAGGATGTGAAGAGTGTGGTATTCTAGGGATTTTAGAGTCAGTTTTGTTATAACTGGTTCGAGTTAAGAGTGTTTTTTTTTTTTCTGGTGTGTGTGTGTGTTTAGTTTTATTTATGTTTTTTTTTCACTTTAGCGACGTGAATTATCACAGTGTATCAGCATTGGAGAGACATGGCGTTAATGGAGCGAAAGACCTGAATATGGCTTCACAGAGATGACCTCTCGAGAGAAACTCAATCTCTATTAATAGTGGCACAAAATAAAGCCAATATATCGATTATATCAAAGCAAAAATCAAAAGCACATGGGAGAATAATAAGTGATCGCTATGTGGTGACAATAATCAAATAATCAATCACATAATGAACAAATTCAGTAAACTAATACAAAAATACAAGAGTATGCATGAATGGGTTGGAAAGGTGATCTACAGGGAATTATGCAAGAGATAGAATTTTTTAAATAGTATATGCACAAACTAGAATATGTCCTAAAAAATGAGGGCCATAGGATTCTGTGGACTACTGAGTTATAAACGGATCATCCCATTCTAACCTAGTTTTGGACTAATACCTCCGGGAAAGATACGAAGCTACCAGCTTGGGTTAAATAGTAGCAGTACT
This sequence comes from Sepioteuthis lessoniana, assembly GCA_963585895.1. Taxonomy (NCBI): domain Eukaryota; kingdom Metazoa; phylum Mollusca; class Cephalopoda; order Myopsida; family Loliginidae; genus Sepioteuthis; species Sepioteuthis lessoniana. The sequence goes on along the minus strand of OY757925.1, from coordinate 50,211,704 downwards.
ATTCCTCTACAAAGATGTCTTTGCCGTTAAATAACCGACAAAGGAGACCAAAGCGAACCAGTAAAGAAACACTTTGATTAATTTCACATTTTTCTGTTATTTATATAATAAATATGAATAAATATGAAATTCATAAAAGGCTTCTACTAAACATGATTCTATTGACATATTCACAAAATCTTTCAGTTGGGTTTAAATTACGCAGACTGTATCGCCTGCAGAAGGGTTAGACGCTTTTAAAAGCTACCCCTTCATTGCCATTACTCCCAGGTTCACCCTGAACCGGAATAATCGTTCCTATTACTGTCTCATCACCGGACATTGGCATAATGGTTAGAGTGTTCGCCAATGGCCCAAGACACCTCGGTTCAATCCCAGGTCGAGTCATACCAAAGACTCAAAACATGGTACTTTGTACTTAACACTCAGCATTATAAGGTACGGATCAAGGGTAAAGTGGAGCAATCCAGGGAAAGGAGTATCGCTTTCCCCTACACCTTGGTGTAGTAACTATCGAAAAGGGAGACTCGGGGTAACCTTCGACAATGATCGCCAACTTTACTTACTGTCTCATCTGTCGATAAAATAGATCTGTTAGAAATTATTTGTATTCGATGGGACTATTTGAAAAAAAAAACTCTTAAGAAACAACTATACAAAAGAATATATATTTATACTTCTTATTTTTATCATTTTACTTATTTCATTTGGAAAATTTTATTCTATCATCTAATTTTATACTATTTCAAAAATTTTATCCTTTTTTTATTTTCGTATATTTTTGTCTACTTCTTCAGCCGGTGAGGCTTAGAATACGCCCAAAACACCATTATGGGCCCCTTGGGTGGTGTAATGGTTGGCAATCTAGACAATCAAACCATCATGAGTGAGTTTGAGTCTGACTGGGTGCCTCAGTCATATGGCCTAGTGCAACATCTAAGCAACAAAAAAAAAGCCTAGTAAATTACTACAAACTCCCATTATCTCAATAAACTCAATTGAACTCAAGAAGAAGGTGAACGGTGTAATGGCGATTGATACAGAAAACAGAAACTGCAAACTAAGTTCAAATTTTGACTGAGGCAGTTCATACCAATGCCCTCGGAAAAAACCATAAATCAGTGCTTTCTTTAAGCTGTGCAGAAAATTTTAGAACGAACGAGCTCTTAAGCATTTAGTTGGCAAGAGAAGGACATGGAGTCTAAAAGTTGGAGTCTACTCTTGTGGATTAGTCATCAAATAAGGAAATTCAAGGGAGACAAACGTAAAAATAAATTGATGCATCTGTGTTTGGTTTGGTTTGGTTTTTATAGCATATTAACCATTGTCGGTTATTTAATGCCAAATCCTCTTTATACATTTATATTAAAAATATATGATTTGCTTTGCCTGGGTTTCATAGTATATCAACCATCGTTGGTTATTTAATACCAAATCATATATATATACATATATATTAAATATATGTAATTTGGTTTGGGTGGGTTTTATGGCATATCAACCTTTGTTGATTATTTAATGCCAAATCCACTTTATACATATATATTAAATATATATGATTTGGTTTGGATGGGTTTTATGGCATATCAACCATTGTTGGTTATTTAATGCCAAGTCACGTTTATACAAATATATTAAATATATACAACTTGTAAACCTTTCGTTGAAAACAATTTTAAACAAGCCTGAGCTCTTTTTTGTGCTAAGTTAAATGGTTTCGAGTATTGCTATATAACAGTCCCAATTTAACATTTGGGGGCTCTCCTCGTGGTGTAATTGTTAAATCGCTGAAGCAAGTTCAAACTCTAGTGGTGGTATCACGTTCACTTTCAGAAACATACCCATGGAAAAAGTGTAAACCCCCTCCTCCTCCCCGCTATGGGTTAAATAGTTCCACTGCTGTTCAGCTGGAAAGATGTAATCGGCATTAAATAAACCAAGAAGGCTGATATGCCATTAAACAAACAAACAATTTAACATCATTGGTCTGCCCACATTGTTTTTAAGTAATTTAATCTTTAAATGAGTTGGAACTAATTTGGTTTGCTTTGGTTTGGTTGGGATTTATGGCATATCAAACATTGTTGGTTATTTAATGCCCAATTATGTTTATACGCCTGTTTAATTATAGCAGGCGACATCTCCACACTTGACGGAACCCCTCTTAAACTAGTAGACAAATTCACCTACCTAAGAAGCAGTGTATCATCAACAGAAAAGGACATCGACACGCGGCTAACGAAGGAATGGACAGCTATCGGTAGAGTTTCGATCATATGGAAATCAGACCTGACCGATAAATTGAAACGCAGTTTCTTACAGGCAGCGGTTGTATCGATACTGCTATATGGATGCACAACATGGATGCTAACTAAACAGCTGGAGAAGAAACTAGACGGCAACTACACAAGAATGTTACGAGTAATATAGAACAAGTCCTGGCGGCAACATCCCACAAAGCACCAATTGTACGGCCACCTGCCTCCCATCACGAAAACTATACAAGTCAGACGAACCAGACATGCAGGACACTGCTGGAGAAGCAAGGACGAGCTCATAAGTGATGTACTCCTATGGGCCCCCATATATGGCCGAGCAAAAGCAGGACGACCAGCTCGAAAATACATACAGCAACTCTGTGAGAATACGGGATGTATCCCTGAAGACCAGCCAGAGGCGATGAATGATAGAGAGAAGTGGGGAGAGAGGGTCATGGATATCCGTGCTAGTGGCACGACATGATGATGATGATGATGATGTTTATACAAATATATTAAATATATATAATTTGTAAACATTTCGTAGAAAACATTTTTAAACAAGCCTAAGCTCTTTTATGCAATCAGTTGAATAATTTCAAGTATTGCTATGTAATACTAACAATTTAACATCAGTCATTTTTTGCACACATTTGATTGGATATACATATATGATTAGTTATTGAAAAGTTTGTTGGTAAATTCAACTTTAAATGAGTTAAAACTAATTTCTTTGCACATTATCACCGTCATTGTTTCTACACAGTTAAATGGTTTCATTTATTGCTATCCAATCGCTAGTCATTCTCTAAAACGTCAGTCATTTGTTTACACAGTTCTATTTCAAACAATTCAATTTATCCTAAGTCATTAGGGGTGTCCTCGTGGTGTAATGATAAAAGCGATGGACTGCGGAATCGTAGTACGCGAGTTCGTACTCCAGTCGCGCTATTACGTTCACTTTCGGGCAAATACCCTTGGGAAAGGTATGAACCCCCTTATCCTCCCAGCTATGGGGTTAAATAGTAACACTACTGTTCTTCTAGGAGAATGGCTTCGGCATTAAATAACCTAAAAAGAGTTGATATGCCATTAAAAAAAATTCTTTGCATGCAGTTTAAATGTCAAGCAATTCTATTAGACCAATAGATAGGACCCTATCAGATGCTACCATTCCGAGCCAGAGTGGACATTGGAGTAATGTCATTGAATTCTCCCAAGCACCAGAATTACTGGAGTCTCACGATCGGATTGTTTTGTGTCATATATCAGGACACTTATTGGGGGTTGTTTTACCTCTCTACAGTGAGGGCATTTATGAAAACGCAAACTGCAGATAATTTTAGACTTTCTATGGCACTTTTGTTCATTCTTTTGTATATTAGGTGTTGCTAGAGGGTAATACTTAATATATGTACACAAATACATATCTCTGAGAAATATTTCCGATGAATTTTTAAAATTTCTTTAGATATGATGGTGACGACAGTACAATAAAACTAGTTACTGAATAGAATAATAGAACTGTAAAAAAGGCGGGGAAATCATAGTTATAAAAAGATTTTATGGGGGGAAATGATTTAAAAGTAAATCTAAAAAGTCTTGACTTAAAATTGCATCTAATGGTGAGTTTGGTTGGGTTCTATGTCATATAAACCATTGTAGGTTATTTAATGCTAAATCCTTTATACATATATAGGGTGAAACGATAAAATTGTCGTCCTAAAGAAAACAGCACGACAGCTTTATTTTAAAAATGTTATTGAAAAAAATCAATTCAGGTAACTTCATTATGTAGTAGAGCTGGCATCTATTCAGCCTCAATCACCGCCTCGATACGGATCCGGAACTGGAAGCATGCCTTTTCCACAAACGCCGGCGGGAGCTCGGCGAATACTCGGCGGATGGCGGTGATCAGGCTGGCTTTGGTGTTGTGGGAGGTCATTTTGGTGATGTTCTCGACGAATGACCAAACGAAGTAGTCCAGCGGGTCCAGGTCCAGGGAGGGAGGGGCTGACGGACTGAGGTTCTTTGTCTTCTAAGTCAAGATCTGGCTTGTCTGGCGCCTGTAGGACCGACACTTCAAGTCCTCCTTCACGCATGCATTCACAGTTGTGTGTGAGACACCTAAATCTCTGGCAATCTGCCAAATAGGCTGCTGGGAAGTTTCATCAATGATTGCCTGGACCTTTTCGATGAACGCCTTGGTTCGCGTCTTCCTGGCGGTGTCCTTCCGCTCCACCACCTCCAAAGGGTCGTCCGATGCGTTGAGCTGTGCCCTCAAGCGTTGAACCGCCTGGATTTGCATTTTGAGGGTACTGGCAATAGTCCTGTTGTCATAACTTGGATCGATAGAGATCGTGAGTTGAACAGCAGCAGATCTCCGATCTCGCTCGTTGAACATTGTGTCACTTTCAGATATGATAGAAGGCTCCTATCGCTCTAGGGATTTGTACACAACTGGCCAACTAGTAGATGGTCTGCTACAACCCCCCCAAACGGTTTTTAACGGAAATGGAATCATGTCGTCTTTTCTAGGGCGACAATTTTATCGTTCCACCCTGTATATGAAATATATATGATCTGTAAAAATATTTTGCTGGTAATATATTTAAACGAGCCTGAGGTCTTTATTTTGCACACACTTAAATGGTTTCAAGTATTGCTATGTAACTGTAACAATTTAACATCTGTCATTCGTTTGTACACATTTAAATTGATATACGGGATATGTAAGAGATTAATTTGTCGGTAATTTCATTTAAAGTCAGAACTAATTTGTTTGCAACACAATTAAATGGTTACAATTATTGCTATCTAACACTTATAACTATTCAATATTAATCATTTGTTTGCACACAGTGAAGTGGTTACAAGTATTGCTATTTAAAACCAATAATTCTATTCAACATTACTCATTTGTTTGAACACAGTTGAATTGTTCCAAGTAATGTTATGTATCACTAACAATTCAATTAAACATCAGTCATTTGTTTACATACAATTAAGTAATCAAACAGTTCCATTTCAAACAATTAAAATTAATATAATGTGGAATACTGCTTCCTTAGAATTTCTCTCAGCTTCATTCTGAACCCAGAGTCGAAGTACCTGTTAGGCTTCTCTCACTGGGTCAAATAGATTTTGATTTGTTTTGCTTGACTGTGGCTCTTTTAATAACATATTAAGGATTATAAGTTATTGGCCGATTGGTAAGTGTGTTCGCCAATGGTGTGGGAGACCGGGTTTCAATCCCAAGTTGTCATACCAAAGACGCAAAAAAAATGGTACTTGATATCTCCTTGCTTAACACTCAGCATGGTACGTATCAACAGTAAAGTGGAGAAATCCAAAGAAAGGAGTAGGTATTGAAAAGGGAACCTTCGGGTCGCCCTCCACAACAGCCGCTAACTTAGTTATTTTAAACCGTATTGTTGTGTGTATTCGATAGACATATTTGATAAACCGAATTACAAATGTTGAAATCATTTAACTGTGTGCAAACAAATAACTAAATGGTTTCAATTCTAGGTTTTTAACACAAATGACTAAATTATTAGTGTTAAATAGCAATACTTGAAACCATTCAACTGCCCAAACAAATGTTAAATTCTAAACAGAATTATTAAATTTAGCAATACTTGAAAACATTTAACGATGCAAACAAATGAGCTCCATGCAAATTATTCACTTATAAATTATATATATATATATAGGTTGTTGGTGACTTTAGTTGACGGTGACCCGAAGGCTTCCTTTTCAATAGCTACAACACCGAAGCGTAGGGGAGGACACTACTCTATTCCCTGGATATATATATATATATATATATACACACACACACACACACACACATATATATATATATATATATATATAAAGCGTGTACATTTTAAAATACTTTAAAATTCTATAATTTTAAAGCATTGTAAAATGTACACGCTTTTTAAAGCCGTTTTAAAATTTTGTACGTACCAAAGAACCTTTATGCACACACACACACACACACACACATACACATATACATATATATATATATACGTTTGTGTGTGTGTGTGTGTGTGTGTGTGTGTGTGTGTGTGTGTGTGGAGAAAGAGAGGAAGAGAGAGTGAGAGAGAAGTTTTGGCATTAAATAACCATCAAAATTTGATATTTAAACCAAATAACCTAACCACACCAAAAAGGCAAATTCCAAGGACAACCAATCGGATGCAACGTACCATTGATGCCATTTTATTCGGAGTTATAACCAGTTTTTATGATCTTCCACTGGCGTTACAGATATTTTTTTGTAAATAAAGAAAAAGGAAAATTAATTTAAAAAAAAAGAAGGAAAAGAAGAAAAGAACGGCATATTTCTCAGCCCAATGATACAAGGGATTCTAATCATGTGATTGAACGGTGGGACTGATTTTTGCTCGATCGATTGAACTAATTGAATTTTGATTTCGAGGTTCGGATATTTGCCCGATAATTGTGTTCCTCGTTCTTCTTTTTCTTCTTCATCTCAATTTCCAACCTAAATACACAATTATTTCGTTCATGTACGTAGCTCAGTAGTTAGATCTCAGTTTTTCTCCTTTTTCTTTTCAACCTCGTTCAGTAACAGAAGGCTAACCCTAACCATATACATACATATATATATATATATATATATATATATATATATATATATAATACTAATAAATAAATATATTTCGCTTTTTATATACATCTAATAGCATGGTTGCTTATCTGCGACCACTGGTTTCATGCCGTCTTATTACGACAATACGAATTTGGAGGTGACCGTGGTGTAATGGTTATCGTCGTAGGAAATGGACACGGCGACACGAGTTCAAATCCTGGACGAGACTGATTTCATTTCACATAGCACTTATACCCTTGGGAAAGGTATGAATCCAATTATTCTGCCTCCAGTGAGGCAACTAGTCTAGGAAAAGGAAAACTCTGAATTCAAACCTGTTAAACACCGCTTAAGAACTGACCTTGTGTCATATCCTGCCCGAGCAGAGGGGTTGGGTAAATTGGGTAAATAGGATGAAAGAACATCGCTTAATTAAAAAAAAATATATATAAATTTTCTTTGATAGAATTTTTTCCATAAATGTAATCTCTGTATTGTTTAGGAATGGTTTATTGCAAAAATTATTCTTATCACACAAACTATTTGTTTTTAGACTATTAAAAATGGCGGTAGATCAGAGTGCTCCCGTCACGAATAATGGTCTGTCATCAAATTTTTGTTGACTAAGAAGTGCAAACAATGTGAAATTTACAGAAGAATGTACAATGTTTACGGATAAGCATGTTTTAATTAAAAATATTTTCAAACAGGTTAAACATGGGTTTACCACAACGTGCTTGAGTCAAACAATAGTCTATGGAGCGGAAGTACACTGACTCTCCAGTAAAAAAAGTAGCTGGCTTAGCAGACACTAAAGAATGCTGACAGGGTTCAGGATCTTGAAAGGAGCCATCACTATTGATTTCCCTGAAAAAGATGTCAGCGTAAACAGAGCTTCTAATTGCCAACTCCTTAGGCAAAATTCACTATATGTATACAAGGGTCATTCAATATATATATATATATATATATATATACGAGGCTCATTGAATAAGTTTCGAGACTTTTTTCGTGAGGGTAATTTTATTGATTGTACACACATGAAACTCTAGTCCCCTTCGAAGTAGTCTCCTCCGGCTGCAATGCACTTGTTGTACCGTTCAAAAAACTTCTGGAAGTCCATGGAAGGTCCTCTTGTGTGAGCGTGTCAATGACTTTCGTCACAGCCTCTTTCATCTCAATTGTCTCACAACAACAGCCTCTAAGCTTAGGGAATAACCAAAAGTTACAGGGAGCAAGGTCTAGACTATAGGAGGTTGAGGAACTGTCTTGATGCCCATCTTGGTCAAATAGTCTGTGACATGGATGGAGTTGTGGACTAGTACATTGTCCAGGTGGAAATGCCACTGACCCGATTTGAAGAGTGCTGGCCTCTTCCGACGGAATCTCTTCCTAAACTCCCTTAAAACCTCAACATAGTAAACCTAACCGTAACCCTTTGGCCAACCAACTCTGGTGTATTGACTTCTTTACTCCTCCCACACCTCTCATCATCCCTCAGAGACTCCCTGCCTTCCTTGAATCTCTTATGCCACTCAAAGGCTGATGCTCGATTCATGCAAGATGTTCGAAAGGTAGTCTGAAGCATTTCATACGTTTCTGTGGCATTTTTTCCAAGTTTAAAACAATTTTATTGTATAAGTGTCCTCACGTCCAGATTGCATTTTTGAAATCCACCAGCTGTGACAATCAGGTTTTAGTAGGGTGTATTCCAATTCCTGCTGTAGGTGTTCATTTGAACCTGAAATCATAAATTGTCAGTCATCTCATAAGATGTACAGCAATAACATACTGAATTTTTAAGAGTCTACGACAATTTTTAAAAAAGTCTGGAAACTTATTGAATTCATCACGTATATATTTTGCTGATAACATATTCAAACGGGCCTGAGGTCTTTATTTTGCACATATATATAAAAGATAAATTTAAATGAGACAAGTTTTCAAAAAATTCATAGATACCAATACAGTGGAGGATGAATACAACTCCGAAAAATATCAAATTATTGACACCAAGTCTTTTGCAAATATTTCTTATTTTCTCAGTTCAATCAGCTGGGAATGCAGAATATACTGATTGCGTCTCTGTCAGCGAATGTCCTGGTTTGACACTAAGCAAACAGTTGATGAGGTTTAAGTCCTGATGATTTGGGAGAATGCGGAGTACCCTTTCATTACTATAGCTCCCAACTCTACTTTTATCTGGTACTTGATATTTTTTACTTTGTATCTTGTATCTTTTATCTGGTATCTAGTACCTTTTACGTAGAATCTGTTGCCTTTTATCCGGTACCTGCTACCTTTTATCTAGTACCTGGTACCTTTTACTTCGTATCTGGTACGTTTTACACATGACCCTTTACTTTTTACTTTTTTACTTTTTTAATTCATTCTCTGTCGATGATTGGGGCCATTAAGAGAAAAAAGTGAAAAAATCTCCCCCCACACAATAAGCCGTTATATATATATATATATATATATATATACGGAGAGAGAGAGAGAGAGAGAGAGAGAGAGAGAGAGAGAGAGAGAGAGAGAGAAGAGAAAGAGAGAGGTGGGGAGGAAGTTTTTTTTAGTTTTTATAAGTAATTAATTCTAGTTAAAGGGAGTCCCCGTAGCATAGTAGCTAAGGTGCTGAACTGCGACATCATAGTAAGCAATTTCGAAGTCCGGTGGCGCTTTTCCGTTTACTTTTGAAATTATATCCACGGGAAAAGTATAAACTCCTTTATCCCTACCTCAACTATGGGTTACATAGTAGCCCAAGGAGCCTTTGGTGAGGCTTTATATCACGAGTCAGTCTTTGGTGAGGCTCTATATCACGGATCCGCCTTTGGTGAGGTTCTATATAATTGTTTAGTCTTTGGAGATATTCTATATCACGGGTCAGTCTTTGGAGAGGCTCTATATAATGGGTTAGTCTTTGGTGAGATTCTATATCACGGGTCTGCCTTTGGTGAGGTTTTTTATATCACGGGTCAGTCTTTGGTGAGGCTCTATATCATGGGTCAGTTTTTACTTACTTTATATATATATATATATATATATATATCATTATCATCGAGTCGTACCGCTAGCACGGATATCCCTGACCCTCTCTCCCCACTGCTCCCTATCGTTCATCGCCTCTGGCTGGTCTTCATGGATACATCCCGTATCCTCACATAGTTGCTGTATGTATGTTCGAGCTGGTCGTTCTGCTTTTACTCGGCCATATGTGGGGGTCCATAGGAGTACATCCATTATGAGCTCGTCCTTGCTTCTCCAGCAGTGCCCTGCATGTCTGGTTCGTCTAACTTGGATAGTTTTCGTGATGGGAGGCAGGTGGCCGTATAGTTGGTGCCTTGTGGGGTGTTGCCGCGAGGACTTGTTCGATATTACTCGCAACATTCTTGTGTAATTGGCGTCTAGCTTCTTCTCCAGCCGTTTTGTTAGCGTCCAAGTGGTGCATCCATACAGCAGTATCGATACGACTGCTGCCTGTAAGAAACTGTGTTTCATTTTATCGGTCAAGTAGGTGTGTGTAATCCCTCCGCCGCGAGCAGGATGTATTTACTTATGGCAGCGGGGAGAGGAGAAAAAGAGATGAATTCTTGACTTTCACAAAAGCGAAAATGTACAAATTAAGATGCAAAAAGCCTCGTCCAGGTTTTGAACTTGGGTCCACGATAGCATTTTAAACGACGAACAACGTTACGCCATCTGGGCCTTTTGTGTCTGTGAATTACTAAGTATATGTGTATGCAGGAATTGATAAGTATATATATATATGTGTGTATATATATTTATATAAATATATATATATATATGTGTGTGTGTGTGTGTGTGTGTGTGTGTGTGTGTGTGTGTGTGTACATAAATATACACACACACACACACACATATATATATATATATATATATATATATAAGTATTTCTTGGATATTTAGTACAACTCATATATGACATGTTTATGGAAATACATAATAAATCAATATTTTTACCCTTTATATAGTAGAGGCAAGAATGTATTCTCACAGGTGGTGAGACTGATGCAACGAGATATTTAGACTGATATATTGTTTGCATGTCAAAACTATAAGTCAAGGTTTAGTATAATTTCTCTGTTTAATGGCAATTTTACCTTCGTGGGATATTCAATACCAAAAACAACTTTCGTAGAACAGCAATTTAACATACAGATGTACTATAAAAGGAGGTTCATACTATATCTAAGTATATTTTCGGTATTTGTCCGAAAATGAACGCTATAGAGCGACTAGAGTTCGAACTTGCTTTTATGATGTCGTGATCCAGGACATTAGCCACTACGTCACGGAAAGCTCAACATAGATTCAGTTCTGATTGATAGATAGATAGATAGATAGATAGATATGTTCTTTATAGCGCGGGATTAACGTGTGATCCAAAGCAACCGGATAAGTTTTATATTTAGAATATCGACTCTTTTTTTTTTTTGATTGTGAAAAAATTCCCTTCAAACATGAAGTTATAAACAGTATTATTTCTCACGATAAGATTGAAAATGAATAATCAAACAAATATTTATAACGTTTTGATTTGTAAAACAAATAAAGGTCAATTAGCGAAACCCATTAGTTAAAAAAATCACTACCGTTGTCGAATTAGGGTGAGGCTGACTCAGAAACTTATTTAATGCAGACAAAAGCAATTTTTGTTGAGCCCAAAAAAGCAGACAGGCAGCCACTGCATACTTATATTTAGGAAAAGTTATTCGGCTGAAAAGTTCATATCATGATGTCAAATCTGCTGTCGACGACGTTTTTGACGAATAGGATCCAAGCACTGCATAACTGAAAGAAGAAATCTGTGGACTGCAAAGAGGAGTGTATTTGATCTCATTCCATGAAAGTATCTTGATCAGGCTATGAACTTTTCATCCGACTCTTGTGTACGAGCGAATTTACCGCATATATATATGAATATACACACACACATATACACGAGCACACACACACACACACACACACACACACACACACACACACACACACACACACATATATATATATATATATGTGTGTATGTATGTATGTATATAGACAAATGTGCGAGTGTATATCTCGCGCCAATCAGAGTATTTACAATTAACCTGTGCCGCTTTGATGTTGGCAGCCATTTTGTTCTGATTCGATCTGAAGAATAAAATTATCGTTGCATTATGGTATTTTTTGTTTTTATTTTTTAACATATCGTTTTTTTTTTCTACTCCTATTTTTATTTCTTTTCCAAATTGTTGTGATTCAACATTATTTCCAGTTTTTAAAAAAAAAATTTTATTTTTATATTATATTTCGATATCTCACCGCCTTTGCTCAATTTTCTTTCCCAACATCTCACCGCCATCTTTTCTTTCTTTTCATTGTGGCAACGCTTCCTCAGTTCACCATTTACTTTTAATAGGAAGAAGAAAAAAAATCTTTTCAACCAGAAAACGCTTTCTCAAGATATTTTCTCGCTGTTTTTTTTTTCTCTTATGCGTCAAGCAATGTTATCTGGGTTTTATTCTCTTTTGCATTAATCTGCATCATCTGATGGTGAGGTTCCATTTCTGGATAAATAGGGAATGTGAAGTACACGATCATTTAAGGTCCACTCTAATGGTTAAATGGTTTGGTTGATAGTTTTTCTTTTTTCCTTGATTTTCTTCTTGAAGTTTACTGGGAAATTAAGCAACAAGCATGGAACTTTTAGTACAGATCCAATATACAACAACTGTAATAAGGGCACCTCAGTTGGTGCAATGGTTAACAAGCTAGACTAGCAAATATTCATGAGTGACTTCGAGTCCCATCGGATGCTCCATTCATACGGCTTTGTGCCACATCTTGACAAAAAGTTTACTAAATTTCTACTATGTTTTCTTCATGGGCACCACGGGCGAGTGTAATGGTTAACAAGGTAGACTAGTAAATCTTCACGAGTGAGTTCGAGTCTTATTGGGTGTTCCATTCATAATAATATCTTCAACAAAGAGTCGTATTATATTTTCTTTTTCCGTTTCTTTCTCTTTCTTTCCTTTTTTCATTCCTTTCTTAAACTTTCCATTTTTTTCCTTCTGTTTTCTTTCTTTTCCTCTGCTTTTTTCCTTCCATTCTCTTTCTTTGTCTTTTCTTTCTTATTCCTTCTTTTTTTTTTGTTTAATTTGTCTCCACTTTCATTCTTTACTTTTACTTTCTCTTTCTCGCTATTTTTATTCCTTGTTCGTTAATAGCCCGGGAGACCGGTGTTCAATCCCAGGTCGAGTACTTGATCCTTCCTTGCTTAACACTCAGCATTATAAGGTACAGATCAAAAGTAAAGTGGAACAATCCAGAGATAGAACTAGCCCCCTCACCTACACCTCGGTGTACGAGCTATTGTAAAAAGAGCCTTTAGGTCGCCCCCCCCCATCGACTACAGTCGCCAAATTTACTTACTTTAATTTTCTCTTTCACATTCTCCCCATTTTCCGTCCTTTTCTTTCTTTCCCCCTTTTTTCACTTTTCTTTCTTCCTTCCTTTTTCTTTTTCTTTCTCATTTTTTCCTTTTTTCCCTTCCTTTGTGTTACTATCACTCTCTTCTTTTATTCCTTCCTTTCTCTCTCTCTTTTTTTCACACTCTTTTCTTTCCTTTCCATTTTCTAATACCTTCCTTATTCTTTCTTTTTCTATCCTTTCTTATTCCTTGATTTTTCTTTCTTTTTACCTATTTTATTTATTTCTACCTTTTTTCATCTGTTTTTCTCTCTTTTTATTCATTCTCTTTTCTTTCTTTTGTTACCTTTTATTCCTTCTTTCCTCTTTCTCTTTTTTCCACATCCTTTTCCTTTCTCTGTCTCTGTCTCTGTCTCTCTGTGTCTCTCTACGTTTTTATTCCTTTCTTTTCTCTCTTTACCCCTTTTTCCTTTCTTTCTTTTTCATTCTCTTTCCTTGCTCTTTTATTCTGTAGTCAAATCCTCTGAAAAGTATTGTATTATTTCTTTTTCTTTTTTACTTCTTTCTCTTACTTTTTCTTTCCTTTACTACTTTTTTATTCCTTGCTATTTCTTTCCTTTTCTCTCCTTTTTTTCTTTTTTCTTTTTTCTGTATCTTTCTTTGGCTTTTTATTATTTCCGGCTTCTTTCCTTTTCTCTTCTTTTTTATTATTTCTCTTTCTTTCCCTTACTCTCTTTTTTATATTCTTTCTTTTTCTCTCCTTTTCTTATTCCTTCCTTTTCTTTCTTTTACTCTCTTTTCTATTCCTTCCTTTTTCTTTCCCTCTCTCTCCTTTTTTATTCCTATCTTTTTCTGTCTCTTCTCTCCGTTTTTATTCTTTTTTTCTTTCCTTTTCCCTACTTTTTTACTCCCTTCATTTTTTCTCACTTTCTCTTCTCTTTTATTCCTTCCCTTGATTCCCTTTTTTAATTCTTCATCCCATTTTCGTTCTTTTTTTCATTCTGCTTTAGTTCATGATTCAATTCTGTCTTTTTTTCTCTCCATAAATCAAACGTTTCTGACATTATTTTCTTCATACGTTTTTGGTTTTTAAATGTTTTTTCCTTCACACATCATTATCGAAGTTAAAGGATTTTAGTTTGATGGGGGAAAAAAAAGAAGAAATTAATAGCAAAAAAAAAAAAAAAAAATTAAAGCAAAAAGAAACAAAAACGAAAAAGAAAATGGGTAGGGTAGGACGTTCATGAATAAATTTTGCCATGTCTTTTACACAGTTGTCTCCCTTGGTAAAACTAAAACGAAGGCAGAATAAAAACGGAAAAGAAAAACTAAAAAAAGGAAATAACGAACAAATGAATAAATATGTTCATTAAAAAAAAATAAAAGAAAAAGAAAGATAAAATGAAAAACCAATGACAGAAAGAAAAAATGTTGAAGGCGAATAAAGGAGAAGCGTTGTAAAATGAAAAAAAGAAAATGACGTAGAAGAGCCAAAAGAAGAGAGAGACCGAGGGGAGGGGGAGAAAAAGAAAGAAAGATAGTGAGAAAGAGAGAAAGACAGACAGACAGACAGACAGAGAGACAGACAGAGACAGAGCGAAGAAGGTAAAGATAGAGTGAGAGAATGTGAGTGTTAAGATAGATAGACAGATCAGAACATAATTGAAGTAGATAGATAAATGATAGATATGAATAGATACTATCAATCTTTCTCTCTCTCTCTCTCTCTCTCTCTCTCTATATATATATATATATATATATATATATATATATATATATATATATATATATATACATATACATATGAATAGATACTATCTCTCTCTCTCTCTATATATATATATATATCTATATATATATATATATATATATATATATATATATATATATATAGATAGATAGATAGATAGATAGATAGATAGATAGATATGAATTGAAATTTACAAAGAAAGAAAACGTCGAAATGTAGAATTTTGAGTTGAAATGAGAAAGGAAAGAAATGAATACCAATGACTAAATAAATGAACAATAATCACAAGCAAATAGAATAAATAATGGGATAAAATAAAAGAGAGAAATTTTAAAAAGAACCTGAAAAAAAACAAAACTTGAAAACGAGAGTGAAACAAAAATCATTAATAAAAACTGAAACGGAAAATGAAAAAAAATTAACGAAACGAAACGCAACAAAAAAGAAGACGCGTTTTAATTCATTCTCTTTATGGATTCAATGTTGTACAACGATCTTATTAACGAAAATAGCCAAAACGCAGAATGTGTGGCGTCAGCCGACCTAAGTTCGTCTGTAATTTGGAAGATGTTGCCGTCTGCAACATTCAATTCGCATTTACAAATTCTTTGCCGCTTTAAGAACATTTTTTTTAATGCCAGGATTTTTATTTTGTTTTATTTATTGAAATTTTCTTTTTTTTTCTCTATTTCTGATGATTCCTTTTTGTTTCTTTAAGAGATTTCTACTTTTTACATATTTTTTTCTTCTTCATCCAAACTCCCACCCAGACATTTTTATTTCTTAGAAGAGCGTTTGAATTCTTTTTTTAAAAGCAAAAATCTAATATTTCAAATTTTCGAATCTCGCAATTTTCTGATTTGTATTAAAAAATGAAAGAAAGGAAAGAAAAAAAAAAAAAAAAAAAAAGAAACGTCTGTTGCTAATTCATCTTTATAATTCTTCTTTCTTTCTTTCTTTCTAGTTCTAGTTTCTTTTTTAATTCTTATTTTTCATTCATTTATTTATTCTTTTCTGCTTTCTTTCAAACATTCCATCGACTTTTCCTCTTTCTTTCTTTCTTTCTTTCTTTCTTTCCTTCTTTCTTTCTTTCTTTCTTTCTTTCTCGTTCTAGTTTCTTTTTTTAATTGTTATTTTTCATTCATTTACTTATTCTTTCCTTCTTTCTTTCAAACATTCCATCGACTTTTTCTCTTTCTTTCTTTCTTTCTTTCTTTCTTTCTTTCTTTCTTTCTTTGTATCTTTTCGTCTTCATTTACTTTTTTCTTTTAGCTTTCTTAATCCTTTACTAATCCTTTCTTATTGTATTTCTTTAATTCTTTCTATTTTCGTACCGTCTTTTTCTTTTTTTAAATTCTCGTTCATCTTTTGGTTAATCTTGTTCTCTTTCTTTTTTTTAAATTTTGAATTTTCTTTGATGATAATTTTTTTCTTTTTTTGTTTACTTCTATTTTTACTTCAAATTTCTTTCTGTCTTTTTAACCACCTATCTTTCTTTCTTTCTTTTTCGAATCGTATTTTTTCTCTAACGTTTGTGATATATATATATACATATATATATATATATATATATATATATATATATATAGTCAGCGTCCAAAGACAGTGGGTGTGGATTATTTTTATAGAATATATGAGGAATATCATATAAATCTATGTGAGTGCTCAATGTATGGCTATTGTTAATCCCTTTTTCATTCCCTGTGATATAACAAAATTCACATTCAGAGCGTATATAGTACAATTTGATGGAGACTCAAACTCGGTTAAGTCGTCATAATAAATTTATTTTGGTGGAGAATATAACTATACTATGAAAAGGATGTAAAGATTCATCAGATGAGACGGAGAGTATAGTAATATTCTTCGCTGAAATAAATTTATAATGACGACTTTACCAAGTTTGAGTCTCCATCCGATTACACTATATATATATATATATATATATATATATATATATAGATAGATAGATAGATAGATAGAGAGAGAGAGAGAGATGGGGGTGGAGAATAAGGCGAAATAAAGAGTCTTGAAACTTCATATCTTTAAACAATTCTGTAAACTTTTGTCGAAATAAATTTATTTTGAATAGTTCGACAATATCGCTTTAAGCAACTGTGATTTATCTCGAATTCCAAAGAACGTGTTATCTCCCTTTGATTTCTTTCCCCATGTTTGTTGAACAAAATTTAACTTCTTTAATATAAGAATAAAAGTATTTACAAATACAATCATATACAAAAAATCTCGATTAAAGTAATCAATTTAGACGTAAAAACAAAAAATATTTGGCACCTGGATATCCCTGTTAGTCGCCAATCTGTTATATTAAAGACCATTCGTAGAAGATAGTCATTCCGAATTAGGATAGGACCTACTGTCTGTGGTGGCTGGTAAGCAAGGACAGACAGACAGACGATTCTAGCATTATATAGATTACTATCACTCTCATTCACTGATCCCGTAACTTGTTCTGGTCGTGGGGGCAGAAATAGCCTCGCGGAACCCATCCTTCTGTAGGTCTATAACTGGTTTGAATGTAGAGTTTTATCCAAGACCAGATGCCATACCAAAGTTAAAGAGCCCAGAATGCCCTACAATTTGCGCCTAACTAGAGGGAGAATAGTTGGATTCACGCCTTTCCCAAAGGGTTTTAGTGTTATGTGAAATAAAAACAGCCTCGATCGTCAACCTGAGTTCTCTACTGAGGAGTAAGACTCCCCTCCATTCAATGTCCGGGATATGACACAAAACAAATCCAGTAATGCTGGAGGTTTAGGGAATGCAGAGTACCCCTTCATTAGTATCGCTCCCAGGTCCACTCTGGCCCAGAGTAGTAACACCTGATAGAGCCCTATCAATGGGTCAAATAGAACTAAACTGTGTTGTTGGCAACAGTAGTCAAGAGCGACCAGAAAGCTTCCCCTTCAATAGCTACTACACTGAGATGTAGGGGAGGGCGCTACTCCTTTCTGTGGCTTTACCCTTGATATATACCTTATATTGCTGAGTGTTAAGCAAGGAAGTATCAAGTACCATTGTTAATGTCTTTGGTATGACGCGACCTGGGATTGAACCCAGGTCTCCTGAACCATTGGCGAACACTCTACCAACTAGACCAATTAACCGGCTAAACTGTGTACTTACTCTAACCTGAATTGTTTGAAATAGAACTGTTATTGACATTGAAACTGCGTAATCATCTTATGAACTGTTTGAAATAGAATTGTCTGAACTTTTGCTAAACGGAATTGCTTGAAATAGGACTGTTTTGACATTTAACTGTTCGTAAACAAAATATCTACGTATACTAAACTGAATTGTCTGAAATTTAAATCAGCGTTAAATGACCCGAAAATGGTTTATACACCTAAAACAAGACAACCTACCAACCAACCATCCATTTGCTCGTAAAATTTGGTTTGCAGCATACACACGCATACATACAAACACATTCACTCATGCACACATACATACACATTTAGATGCTTCAATGAAAATAAGTTTGAGTTGTACTGATTAAGTATTGTTATTATTAATAAAAAGAAAAATACAATAATAGAAAGGATAACCGTAGTTGAAGAGATGATAACCCAACTTGAATCTGCACACCTAAAGTATAATAACCTATACATTGCAGATGTTTAACACATAATTTTGTTTACTTAGTCTCTGTTAAAACAAGAAGTGAATCTAATACAGTAAATATTGGAGGCACTGAGGGACCTTGGAAGCAACGTTTTTATACATACAAACAGTTCTACTTCAAACAATTCAGCTAAGCTTAAGTTCACAGTTCAATTGTAAAAATCATTTCTATTTCAAGCTATTGAGTTTTGTCAGACAGTTCTAATTCCAACAATTTAGTTTAGTATAAGCATAGTTTTTGTTTACAAACAGTTAAATGTCAAAACAGTTCAATTTCGTACAATTCAATTTAGCCTAGTACAGTTTCAATGTTAAAAACAGTTCTAATTCAAGCAATTCAATTTAGCATAAGTACGCATTTTAGTTCTGTTAGACCCATAGATAGGGTCCTATCACGTGCTACCACTCCGGGTCAGAGTTGACCTGGGAACCATGGCAATGAAGGGGTGCTCCACATTCCCCAAAGCTCTTGCATCATTGGAACCTCACCATCAGATTGTTTAGTGTCATACCTAGGACACTCGTTGGGGGAGGTCTTACCCCTCTGCAGTGGTGCGGTCGGGCAGGCAACGTTTATATTATCACAAATCCCCTCTTTCAATGAGATTCTTTAGTTTATTTATTTAACGGCATATTAATAGTATGAGTTATCTAATGCCGAAACTTGATTCATGTGCAAATATTTACTTTCAACTATATTTTCCGATATCCTAAATTGTCTATCTTCAACCGAGTCTCTAATCTTATTGATCTGATTTTGTATGTATTCCGTTTGTTCATTTAGGTATATGTTAGTTAATTCATTTTGTGCCTTATGACGTTCCTGAGCATTGCTATTGGTTGGGTTCCTCCTATTGCATTGGGAAGCTGTTTTTATGTCTGCATGCTTTTTCCTAACCGTGAATGTCCCCCATGGGACTCTAGGTTTAGCTCTTTGTTTAGTATGCAGTCTGATGCTGCTTTTAAGTGGGCATTGACGAAGTTCTCATCATCGTCATTCGAAGTAGGTGTTTCTGTTATATCCTGAAGCGCATCGAATTTGTTTCTTAGAGTTAACGTATATTTATCTCCAATATCCCTGATATTAAGCAGGGTCCAGTCATAATGTACAGTTGTTGTTCCATCCGCTTTCTTTCGTGGGCTCAGTAGTATCTTTGCCGTGACAATTGGGTGATCAGAGGACACACCCTCGAAAGAGGAATATGACTCGCAATTCAATGAGCTATTAATCCATTTCTTATTTATAAAAATGTAGTCTATCTGTGCTTTCGTATCATTTGCGTAGGTGTCGGTCCATAGTTTTACCTTTCCTTTCTAAAATTTAGTATTGAGGCATGTTAATCTATTTTCTAACGTGAAATCTGTTATATGTTCCCCATTTCTGTTTGACGAGTTGTTTATGTTTTTATCAATTTAGGCATTCATGTCTCTACTGATGACGAGAACGTTGTGTTTCGGGATGCTACGAACGAGGGAGGATAGCTCGTTATAGAAGGCGTGTAAGAGCTAAACTGAAAGCTACCAGCCAACAAGAACGAATACACCCGTGGAAGCAACATTTCGAGAATTTACTCGGAAAACTTGCAAAAGTTACGCACGAACAAATCACGAAAATTATTAGTAATCAAGTAGACGTCAAACTAGGACAGTTTATGCAAGAACTCGTCTCAGTACTAAGAAAAATTAAAAATAGGAAGCAGTTGGGCTTGATGAAACACCCGCAGAAGTATGGAAGATCAGGGAATTCAACCTACCACCAATCTCATGGACAATCCAATTTAGATGAACAAGACATGAGGAACACTGCTGGAGGAGAAAGGACAAACTCATAAGTGACTTTCTCCTGTGGACTCCTTCACACGGACACCAAATTGCAGGTCGACCAGCTAGAACTTATCTACTGCATGTCTGTACGGACACAGGATGTAACCTGGAAGACCTCCGGAAGCGATGAATGATAGATACAGATAGCAAATGAGAGGGAAATGCGTACCAGCAGCATGATGATGATGATGATGATGATGATGATATTTCTAGTGTAAGTTCATATTTTTGATTGCCCTTTTTTTTATTCATTAATAATCATTTGTTAGCACGCATTTTTCGGGTTTCAAGTTTTCCTATATTGCGCCAATAATAAATCATATGATTTCAAATGATAATATTAATCATAGTAAAGTCCAGGAGACATGAGGAGACGTGTGATGGTTCAGAATCTACGGAAAGACCACCAGCTAACGTTGGTGTGAAAAAGTCACTCGGAGTAAACTAATAATAATCTATACCAGGGGTGGGCGAACTGCACCCTGCGGGCCGCGTGTGACCTAATGCACTGTTCTGTACGACTCGCGGGAGCCTGTAAAAATAAAAATTAAACACTTGCACTTGAATAGAGACTAAATTCTTTTGATTGTAAAAGATGCAGCCCTTTGATAATTAATAAACTACTAATGCAGCCCTCTCACCAAAAAGTTTGCCTACCTCTGATTTAGACATTGCTTGAGAACTAAAAAAAACTATAGAATATTGAGGTGAAGGTGATACCAATAGTAATTGGTGCACTCGGGTAATCCCCAAAGGATTGATGAAGGGACTGAAAAACTTGTGTATAAGAAGGCAAGTGGAGACCATCCAGACAACAGCATTATCCAGATCAGCCAGAATACTGAGAAGAGTCCTGGAGACCAGAGAAGACTTGCTGTCACTCTGACTTCAGCGGAAGACTACTAGCAAACGTTGATGAGAAAACTAGCATGGAATAACTACATATATATTGAATACATGATTTGTAAACACATTTTGTTGATACACACAGTTAAATGATCAAACAGTTCTATTTCTCACGATTCAATTTAACATAAGTCAACAAAGTTAAATTGTTCCAAGCATTGCTATGTACCACCAACACTTCAATTCAACACCAGTCATTTGTATCGTAACAGTTAAATGATCAAACAGTTCTATTTTAAACAATTTTATTTAGCATAAGTCATTTGTTAACATACGATTTAAATGTTAAACAGTTGTATTCGACCCATAGATAGAACCTTATCAGGTGCTACCACTCTAGGTCAGAATGAACTCCGTAATTTCCAAAGCTCCAACATTACTGAAGCCTCATCATCAGATTGTTTAGTGTCATAAACAGGACATTCGTTGGGGGAATCTTACTCCGCTGCAGAAATGCACTCGGTCTGTTCTACGGTCCCGGTCGAATGGGTCAACGTGGAATGATGAAATAATTATAAAAAAAAAAAAATAATAATCATTCTTAGTTTGTTGGTTGAGTTTTATGGCATATCAGCTTTTGTAGGTTATTTAAAGCCAAATCCATTTTTATGCAAATAGTCTGCTCTATTTTAAACAATTCAGTTTAGCATGAGTACACAGTTTAATTGTCAAAACAGTTCTAATTCAGCTAATTCAGTTTAGTATAAGTACAGATTTTCTTTACACACAGTTAAATTTCAAAACTGTTCTATATTAAACAATTTAATTTAGTGTAAGTAGACTTTCAATGTCAAAAACAGTTCCATTTCAAACAATTCAGTTTAGCATAATAAGCAAGCTGTTTGAAAGTACAGTTTAATAGTCAAAAACATTTCAATTTCAAGCTATTCAGTTTAGTCAAACAGTCCCATTCAAACAATTCAGTATGCAGTTAGTTCTATTTAACCCATAGATAGGGCCCTATCAGGTGACACCACTCCGAGCAAGAGTGGACCTGGGAGTGATGGCAATGAGGGGTGCTCCGCATTCCCCAAAGCTCCAGCATCACTGGTACCTCACCATCAGATTGTTTAGTGTCATATCGAGGACACTCGTTGTGGGGGGGTCATCATTCTTAATGAATATAATAGCTTCGAATTTAATATAAACTGCACAATTAAACAGTTTCCTATCAAACATTACCAACTTAATTTATTGATAAACATTACTTTGCAATCAGTGATAGATGTACGTATTCCAGTCCCATTTTAATAATTTTCAGATAAATCTCTTTGATCCATACATATAACATTTGCAGGTGCTTCCATTCTGGGCAGAGTGAATCAAGAAATAATGGCAAAGAAGGAATGCTCTACACTCCACACAACTCCAGAACTGGAGCCTTACCACAAGATCCTGCTTAGTGTCATACTCAACTCCCCCCCTTTTTTTTTGAAGGAGGTTTTACTCCTTGGTTGTGGTAATATAAACCTCACCGATGAGGCTATCTTTCAGTAGGAAATGTTACGTTAAACAGTTCAGTACCATCAAAAGAACACAAAAACAGGGGCCCGACAATATTTTTCGGACACTTTGAAAAAAGTACTTCAAGGTGGTCACTTGTGCCAAAAACTTTTGAGATTGTAAGTACGTAAATCCTGGACGAGACTGATTGCATTTCACATAGCACTAATACCCTTGGGAAAGGTATGAATCCAATTATTCTCCCTTCAACTATGGGTAAATAGTAGGACAGACTAGGTTCTTCAGCTTTGGTGAGGCAACTAGTCTAGGAGAAGGAAAACTCTGAATTAAAACCCGTTAAACTCCGCATAAAAATTGACCTTGTGTCATATCCTGCCCGAGCGGAGGGGTTGGTAAATAGGGTAAGTACGTAGTTGAGGAGTGAAAATCCACTACTAGTGTAATCCTTTTTCTTTAGTTTGGCTTTGATAATTTTTGTTTTTTGTGATTTTTGCGAAAACTTGCGCGACACTGGTTTTCGGATAAGACAAAAAATCCTATTTTATTAAGAGCTATGTTCATGTATATGTTGCTGTATGCAAATTTTCTGCTTGTACACTGTTCTGGGGCACTGGCACCCCTACTACTATGTTAACATAGGACAATCTAACAGCATAAATAGTCCGGACATTTCTTGGCAAAACAATTAAATTTGATGAGGTAAAATGCATTCAAAAGAAGTCGTTTGTTTGGCACGGAAGAAGCGGGAAGATGGCCTCAGCATCGCCATGGATTTGAAGCTGTCGAAATCAACGGTCGAATACATGCTGAAGACAAACTCCGAGCGGAAAAAGAAGAGAGGGCGGAAAAGATCAATTGGCAAGAGGACTGAAAGGAGAATGAAGAGGACTGTGACACGGCTTTTGACATCTGGAGAAAAAGTTACAGCAAGAAAAGTGAAGGAGAAATGTGAATTGGATGTAAACGTCCGAACAGTACAAAGAACGCTGCATAGGATTGGTTTGAAGTATGCAAAGGCTAAGAAAAAAATTACACTAACAAAGAAACACAAAGGAGCAAGACTGGAGTGTGCTAAGAGGTGGTTAACAAAGCATGTCGACTTTATATTTGCTGATGAGAAGCGTTCAAGTTTGAAGGGCCCGATGGATGGTGTACTTGGTCGAGAAGGGGTGAGCCTGAACAAACGACAGATGGGAGGAGGAGGAGTTATAGTTTGGGGTATGATCTTTGCGAGTGGAAATATATGGTTAGAGTGGCTGAAAGGACGATAGAACAGCGAAAGCTACAAACAGTTGCTGGACGAGAAAGCCCTACCAAGGATAAGAAGAGAGATGGGGAATGATTTCGTTCTACAGCAAGACAATTGCAGCATCCATATGTCAAAACTCATGAAAGAATGGATGGCTAAAGTGAATATGACTACTTTGGAATGGCCTGCAAGAAGCCCAGATCTAAATTTAATTGAAAATGTTTGCGAAATGCTTGCGCAACTTGTCTATGATGGACCTGAAATAACGAAAGAGGCTCAACTATGGGAACGAATACAAGGAGCCAAAAAACAACTAATAGAAACACGTAGAGATGTTATTGTGCATATGTTTGATCATTATGAAGAGAGATTGATAAACGTTATTGAGAAAAAAGGTGATATTACAGACTATTAACAGTTTTTCAACGATGTCCGAAAAATAATGTCGCGTGTGTTTTGCAAAAAATGATGAAAATTAAATATTTTTCCTTACCTAATCGATTTTCTTCCATTTTTATTACAGGTATTATCTTTATATGTTTATGCTATTCTATTGAAGGAATTTCGCCACTCTATGCTACTCGGAAAGTCGAATACTAAAGTGTCCGAAAAATATTGTCGGGCACCTATACTAGAATCAATCACAACTGGAATTTACCCGGGGTGTCCCCGTGGTGTATGGTTAAAGCGATGGACTGCGGAATCGTAGTATGCGAGTTCGTACTCCAGTCGCGCTATTACATTCACTTTCGGGCAAATACCCTTGGGAAAGGTATGAACCCCCTTATCCTCCCAGCTATGGGTTAAATATTAGCACTACTATTCTTCTAGGAGAATTGCTTTGGCATTAAATAACCAACAAAGGTTGATATTCTATTAAACAAAGAAACCGAAACCTGGAATTGTACCAGGGTTGGGTATCTTTAGAGAGGATAAGACAAAAGTAAAATAAGGCGGACTAGGCTCAAAGGATTCCAACCCAGTGGCAGTACTTCCAACATTATTAGACCGACGTCTACTAAATAGCAATCACGGAACCTGGGAAGTCTTAACCTTTTCCATTTCTATGTGCGTGGCAACCCTGGTTAAAAAGATAATGTGACGTGTATGGAATTGAATTGAATGCGCACACGTCTATATACATGCACATTGGAATTCTCAGCTGAAATGGTGGATATTTCATTCACGTTAACAAGAGAGGAATTTAACAATCCTATTTAGGATTAAATGATCGTTTTGGTGACGGGACTTAGAATACACTGACTGTATACCCTGAAGTCCCTGTAAGACCCCCCCCCGACCGCCGCCAAACATGGTGTCCTTGGTATGACTCTAAATTTCATCTAACGGTGAAACACTCGTTCTGGAGGTCTGAAGAGGGAGGATTACTCCTTCATTGGAATCCCTCCCAGGTCTACTCTGGTCTGGAGTGGTGACACCTCATAGGGCCCAATCTTTGGGTCGAATAGAACTAAACTGTGTACTTATGCAAAACTGAATTGTTTGAAATAGAACTGTTTTTACATTTAACTGCGTGTAAACAAAAAACTGTACATATGCTAAACTGAACTGCTTGAAATAGAACAGTTTTAGACATTCAATCTGCGTACTTATGCTAAGCTGAATTGTTTGAAATAGAACTGTTTGTATGTATAAAAATGAATTTAGCATTAGATAACCTAAAATGGTTGATATTTCATAAACAAAACAAAACCAAACCAAACCAACTGATCTAGAGTGGTTGTACCTATTAGGGTACCGTCTATAGTAACACTAACTATTCAATTTTATATCAGTCATTTGTTTGGTCATAATGAAATGTTTAAACTGTTCTAATTGACCCATAGATGGAACCCTTCCGGGTCAGAGTGGACCAGGGAGTAACGGCAATGAAGCAGTACTTCTACAAAGCTTCAGGATAGATGATTCACCATCTGATGCAGTTTAGTGTCATACATTGGACACTCGTTGTCGGGAGGGTCTTATCCCTCTGCAGATGTGCAGTGGGTGTATTCTATAGCTCCAGCCGATTGGACTATAGATTTTAGAATGAAATGCTTGATATCATATAACAGTAAAAAGATAAAAGAAATGAAATAAGCAAACAAACTTTATACAAAGTAGCGATAGATAAATTATCGCCATGTTAGATTATAAATAACGTGCATACGTTTTGTTTGTTTTGTTTTGAGTTAGTTGGGCACAGTCTATAAGGAGCATCATGACACAATCCACTCCTAAAAATTTAGAAACGGTGTTCTGTGCTGCTTTGTATTCACACCCCAATTTGAGGATTTCACAGTTTTTTTTGTGCCAAAGAATAATGCAGAGAATTAAAAAAGAATTGGGTGAATCCAATAGTAATTACGAAGGTTTAGCAGCTAAGAAGCCTCACTCAGATAATTCTGAGAAAAAGAACACTGAGTCCCCATCATAGTGTTTGGGGGAGGGAGCTTATTAGTCGTGACGTTATGCCACCATTCATTTTCCTCATGGTCTCAGACTCAACACAGAAGCCTACAGCAAATGTCTGGAGGACGTAGTGCTGCTCTGGATCGAGAGGGCATCTGCTGGAAGATCCAACATCTAAGGACTCTGCACCATAGCACAAAAACAGGAGATCCCAATCTTGAAAGTCAGAAAATTTCCGCCATCACATCACCTGTAATAATTGGCCTCTTAACTTCCTAGATTGCAATCCTCTTGGTGATAATGTGTTGGGCGTGGTTGAGCTAGAGGCCAACAAACTTTGTGAAACACCAAAGATGATTGACCAGTCAGCTGGGGCTGTAGAATACACTGACTGCTTCTCTGCAGAGAGGTAAGATCTCCCCGACGTGTGTCCTGGATATGACAGTAAACAAACTGATGGTGAGTTTCCAGTGATGCTTGAACTTTGGGGAATGCAGAGTAAACCTTCATTGCCATTGCTCCCAGGTCCACTCTGACCCGGAATGGTAGCACCTGATAGGGCCCTATCTATGGGTTAAATAGAACTAACTGCATACTAATGCTAAACTTAATTGCCTGAAATAGAACTGTTTGACTAAATTGAATAGCTAAGATATAAATGTTTTTGACAATTAAACTATACTTATATTTAAACAGCGTGCTTATTATGCTAAACTGAATTGTTTGAAATGGAACTGTTTTTGGCACTGAAACTCTACTTACACTAAATTGAATTGTTTAATATAGAACTGCTTTGACATTTAACTGTGTATATGCAAAATCTGTACTTATACTAAACTGAACTAGCTAAATTAGAACTGTTTTGACAAGTAAACTGTGTACTCATGCTAAACTGAATTGTTTGAAATGGAACTGCTTTTGGCATTGAAACTCTACTTACACTAAATTGAATTGTTTAATATAGAACTACTTTGACATTTAACTGTGTATAAGCAAAATCTGTACTTATACTAAACTGAAGTAGCTAAATTAGAACTGTTTTGACAAGTAAACTGTGTACTCATGCTAAACTGAATTGTTTGAAATAGAGCTGACTATTTGCATAAAAATGGATTTGGCTTTAAATAACCTACAAAGGTTGATATTCCATAAAAACAAACAGCCAAAGTAACAGAGGCTAGGATAAATAATGAGACGGTAGGAAATGATCGCAGGAGATTCCGAAGTCGTTAGGAAGCCGTGCTTTAAATCAATAGCGGTTTCTTAGAAGAAATTTAATCTTTAATATTTGAAAATATTTTCATTTCATTTTGGTTGTATATATGATAAAGTGAGTTGTCAGGGTTATTTTCGTTTTTGCGTAATTTAGACGACAGAGTACTTATCACAACTTGTAAATTTTAAATTTGAAGGTTTATAATCTTAGAATGAAACTTCTCAGTCTTCAGTTTTATTCTCTTCCGTGTAAGTTGAGCTTAGAATACACTGACTGTATCTCCGGAAGAGGGATAAGCCCCGACCCAAAGTCTATGAAAATAAACTGCGTCTCATGGCTAGGATCCTGATCTGTAAATTTGAGGGGTGTGAAGTACTACTTCATTGCCATGACTCCCAGGTTCACTCTTTTTCGAAATAGTTGTAACTGTTCAGGTCCCATCTATGGGTCGAATAAATCCGTTACAAAGTTATTAGTATCAGACAGGAATACTTGATATCATATTACCGTTAAAAAATTATATGAATTTTTATTTTTATTTTTATTTCTTTCATACGGCGCCTGAGAAAACGCGCAATATCCTTTCCTCATCAGCCACCAACCAAGAGTGATGCGACTGTTTCGGTGACTAAGGTGGTGCTGCTACTCCTGGCGCCACCAGCATTTTTTGCCACAAATTTTAGATTGGACTTTTATATTAGAATTAAACACTTGTTGAAGGTTGACAATCTTAAAAAGAAACCCAGCTGTCTTCAGTTAATGAAAGGTGCGTCTTCATTTATGGCTTCTTTTCTCACGTAAGTTGCTTGAATTACTGGGGATTTTTTTTTCATATTCAATTCATTTATTTCGGGAAGAATGGAAATTCAATTTAGTTACGAGAAAAATGTTTGAGAAGCCCTGCTGTAGGCGGTGGCATTGACCGTCAGTCCCTGGGTAAAGAAACAGGTCGGTATGAGATGTCAGCCTTCACGACTATCACAGAAGGCATGAACTGTGTGTGAATCATTATGGATCTCTCTATTGGCTCTGATCAACTTTTGGCCCAGGTCGAAGTGTCTCACGGCTAGTGGGGTGAGCATGGCATACCATTTTATTTCCTGCATCAGACTGGAAGATATATTTTAAATGATGTCTATACGTCAGAGAGAGAGAGAGAGAGAGAGAGAGAGAGAGAGAGAAAGAGGGAGAGGGAGAGGGACAGAGGGAGTCGCAAATTTCGTTCATACTGCGTGGTATCAAGTAAGGTTGACTCCCATTTATGGTCCGCTAAAGGGTGCGTTCTCGATTACCTGGCGCACTCTGTATATATCTGACCGAAATTGTTCTTCAAATAAATTCTAGACTCTACTCCTCAGGAATCATCTAGAAACCTCACCCATCCGTATCTAAGATGAAGCCATCAACTCTACAAGAAAAAACCCTCGTCTGAAGGAAAATCATTTCTCTATATTTGTTTTCTAGAGCTTAAGTAAGGGAGAAATAAAAAAAGACATAATTCACGCGAAAAAATAACCCAGGGTGCGTTACCCTTTGCGATATCCAACCGTATAATCAGATAATATTTATTTTAATAGCAAAAAAAAAGTTTCTTTTTTATACCTATTATTATTGTGCTATTCTTGAATTCTCAGTTAACTATTAATATTATCTGCAGACCATAACATAGCTACCATAAATACTGAGATAACGCCAAAACCGTCCCGAGTACAAAGATAAAGCAGGTATTGCTGGCGTTAAACGAAGGAAGGTCCAATCTTGAGGTGTTTAAATCTCTAGACATATTTGTCACAGAGAGGCAGAGAAAAAGCGAGAGAACAAAGAAAACAGGCAGCGAGAGAACGACAAAGGTCAGATAATGATGTTTACTCGGTAGAAAAATAACCATAGATATTCTAGCTTTGGACACTTTGCTATAAATCAGTAGGTTGCATGCCATAAACTGAAACTATTACCGCTGCAGTGAGTTCGTTCCTTACTAAGTGGTTCACACATGTGACCTTGTGCTAAGCTTTGCAAATGTTTTGAGTTCCGTGCTGTAATTGTTCAAGGCAAAAAATTTTAAAAAGTGTTTTATGAAGAAAACGACCATAAGAGTATGAGCGTAGAATATATTTGCAATATCTATTGTAAAGTTTAAACGTATCTATAATTAACATCTTTGTGTAATTTTGTCTCAAAAATATACTGAAATGTTCTCTATTTACAACATCTGAAGAATATTTTTCTAACAGTAGAACTATCAGTTCTGACGCTTAATAAAATATCTCTTTATGATTAATATTAAATAGAAGTTTGTTCTTGGCGAACACAGCCTCAAGGAGAATCCTCTGGTGGACATGAATAAGGTGCTTCTTCCTCCTCTTCACATCAAGCTTGGTTTGATGAAGAATTTCGTGAAGGCGTTGCACAAAAATGGTGTTGCCTTCCAACACTTGTCTACTGTGTTCCCAGGTCTTAGTGCTGCTAAGCTCAAAGAAAGCATCTTTGTCGGACTTCAGATCCGAGAAGTGCTGAAGGATACTGATTTTGAGGAGCTTCTTAACTTAAAGGAACTGAGAGCATGGGAAGCATTCAAGTCAGTCTGTTGTGGCTTCCTTGGTAACACACGCGTACCAGATTACCAAGCCTGTATTGAGAAGTTGCTAAAGTCTTACGAGGATATGGGATGCCGAATGTCACTCAAGATTCATTTTCTCCATTCCCACCTCAACTTCTTCCCGCCAAACCTTGGAGCAGCGAGTGATGAGCACGGAGAAAGATTCCACCAAGACATTAGGAAGATGGAGAGCAACTGTCAAGGCAAATGGAACCTCGACATGATGGGAGACTTCTGCTGGATGCTCTTGCGTAACATCCCGGAGGCAAAATACACCAGATCTTCTAAGAAAACACACTTTTGACTGTCTGTGGTACTATGAATTGTGTAATTGTGTCATCCAAGTATATTGATTCAATCAGTGTTCTTTATCTATCCCGTTTTATCTCTTATAAGCTGCTGCAACTCTTGAAATATGCACATGTATTCTCTGTTTATACTAAACTGAGACTATTTAAAAGCCAGAAAACTAGAGGTGATAGAGCAAAACTATTTATAAATTTGAATTCAGCACACCCAAATTAACAAAAAACACCTATCCCCATTCTTGCCTCAGACCAAAAATTTATTTTTGTAAACCAGTGTTATTAGTCTTAGATAGCAATAATTGAAACCATTTAATTGTGTACAAACAAATTATTAGTATTTAGACAGAATTATTAGTGTTCAGCTACAAGATTTAAAAATATTTAGCGGTTCGCAAAGAAATGGTTAATATTAAATTAGATAGGAATACTTAATGAATATAATTAATGATGTTTAATAGCAATTCTTGAAACCATTTTTTATGGGCAAACAAATGAGCTCTATCTAAAATAAAGTTAGCAACATGCTATTTATTTTTATGGGCAAAATAAAAAATAAAGTTAGCAACATGCTATTTATTTTTATGGGCAAACAAATGAGCTCTATCTAAAATAAAGTTAGCAACATGCTATTTACTTAGAAATTATATATATATATATATATATATATATATATATATATGTGTGTGTGTGTGTGTGTGTGTGTGTGTGTATATATATATATATATTTTGCCTTAGATAGCGATTAAGGGTTGATATGCCATTAAATAAAATAAGCAAATAACCGAAGCAAAATATCTCTTTGAAGTTTAGAAATCTAAGAAATATTAAAAGTACCCGATATATCAGCAAATCACCTGCAATAAAACTGACTGATTTAAAAGGCATGTCAACACGTCAAGGGGTATTTTAAGCCTAGAGGTTAGGAAATCATGTTCATTGAACATTTATATTTATATACGTTTGCAAGAATTTATTATATCAAGTATTCCAATCTAATGCTAATAATTTGCACACATTTGTAATATTTTATCACGTTACAAGGCTTCAAGTCGTTAACCGCAATAAAGTATTCTTATTAAATACAAATAATTTACATACATTTATGTGGTTTCAAGTAAGTATTCCAATCTAATAATAACAATAATAGTAATAATGATAATAATAATTTATTTGCACATTCATATGGTCTCAACTATTCCTATTTAATAACGACAATTTACCTCCTAAATGGAGGTGCCCGTGGTGTAATGGTTATTGTCGTAGGAAATGGACACGGCGACACGAGTTCAAATCCTGGACGAGACTGCATTTTACATATCACTAATACCCTTGGGAAAAGTATAAATCCAATTATTCTCCCTGCAGCTATGGGTAAATAGTAGGGCAGTTCTTCAGCCTTGGTGTGGTAACTAGTCTAGGAGAAGGAAAACTCTGAATTCAAACCTATTAGACTCCGCTTAAAAATTGACCTTGTGTCATATCCTGCCCGAGCGGAGGGGTTGGGTAAATATGAATAATGACAATTTACATACCGCAAAAAGATAGTCCTTAAGACATAATAGGAAAATTAGCGAATTAAACTTCAGTCGTGGATTAAAAAAGATATCTCTCTAATCCTCCCAGCTATATCACCATTACCGTCCTTCCACAAAGATAGTTTTGACATTATATAACCTATGAATGTTGATATGGCGTTAAATAAAGAAATCGAACCCAAGAAACCCAAATCATACAATGATATAGTTTCAAGTAACTATTCCCTTTTGATAATAATAATAATAATAATAATAATATATGCCCAACCTAGAATCCATCCAGGAGAATTAGCTGCACAAAGTTCTCTGGGATTTTGAGATACAAACAGACCACCAAATCTCGGCCAGACGACCAGACCAAGCAAGAGTCACAAAAAAAAAAAAGAGAAAAAAATCACCGAGAAACAGCCAAATAGTGGACTTTGGTGTGCCGGCCGACCACAGAGTACAAATAAAAGAAAGTAAAAAAAGTGATAAGTACCTAGACCTTGCAAGAGAGCTTAAAAGAAACCTATAGAACATTAAGTTGACGGTAATACTAGTTGTAAGTGATGCACTTTGAAAATCCCCAAAAGTTTTGTAATGGAACTGGAAGACTTGGAAATATGAAGACACGTGGAGACCACCCAGACTACAGCATTGTAGAGACAGGCCAGATTACTCAGAAGTGTTCTAGTGACTTGCTGTCACTCAAACTCCAGTGAAAAACCATCATCTAACGCTGGTGTGAAAAACTCTCATGGTATGACATAATTAACAAAAAAAAAAAAAAAGAGAACCTGCCAAAGAGTGTATTTTGCCGTCCACGCAAACCACAGGAAAAAAAAAAAGAAAGAAGAGACATTTACTGGGACTTTGCCAGAGAACTAAAAATATTATATTGCGCTTGAACCGGTTCCCAAAGGCTTGATAAGGAGATAAGAAGAGTTGGAAATTGGAGGACGAGCTGAGACGATCCAAACTGCAGCATTACTAAGATCAGCCAGAATACTGAGAAGAGTCCTGGTGACATGAGAAGACTTCCTGTCATTCGGATATAAGTGAAAGATCATCAGCCAGCGTTCGTGTGAAAAATTCGCGGGGAGTACGCGGCCAGACGACCAGACCTTGTGATATTCCACACAAAAAAAGAGACCCTGCCGATTAGTCAACTTTGCCGTTCCGCTGACAATTTGGTAAAACCGAAAGAAGGCGAAAACAGAGATAAGTTTAAAGACCTTGCTAAGGAGCTGAAAAAACTATGGAACATGAAAGTGACGATGATACTAATTGTAATCAGTGCATGCGGTAAAGTCACCAAAGGATTGGTACAGGGACTAGAGGACTTAGAAATAAGAGGACGAGTGGAGACCATCAAAGCTACAGCATTGTTGAGATCAGCAAGAATACTGAGAAGAGTCTTGGAGACTTGAGGGTCCTTGCTGTCACTCAAAATCCAGTGAAAAACCATCAGCTAACGCTGGTGCGAAACACAAACTCCTATGGGACTTTGAATTACAAATGAATCACCTAAACTCGGCCAGAAGACCAAAAGCGAACTTACAAAATTGTCGACTTTGCTGTACCAGCTGACCACAAATTAAAACTGAAAGAAAGTGAAGAAAGGATAAGTTCCTAGACCTTGCTTGGGAATTGCAATAAACTATGGAACATGAAGGTGACAATTATACCAATTGTGATTAGTGCATTCGGTACTGTAACTAAAGGGCTATTAAAGGGACTGGAGGACTTGGAAGTTGGAGGACGAATGGAGACCATCCAAACTATAGCATTGTTGAGAACGGCCAGAATACTGAGAATAGTCCTGGA
Source organism: Sepioteuthis lessoniana (assembly GCA_963585895.1). NCBI lineage: Eukaryota > Metazoa > Mollusca > Cephalopoda > Myopsida > Loliginidae > Sepioteuthis > Sepioteuthis lessoniana. The sequence continues at coordinate 50,177,661 of OY757925.1, read as the reverse complement.
GACTTGAGGAGACTTGCTGTCACTCATACTCCAGTGAAAGACCATCAGCGAAGGCTGGTGTGAAAAACTCTAAAGGAGAAAGTAATGATAATAATAATAATAATAATCACTTGTTTGCCCACAGTAATATGGCTTCAACTATTACTATATATACAATCAACATATTTTAAAACCTGCCAACCTGGCAAAATATATTTCTGGACATTTTTTTTTTCAGCATTACCACAGATATAACGGAAATTCAATCCCAGATTGAGTCATACCAAAGACTTTAAAAATAGTACTTGATACCTCCTTGCTTAACACTCAGCATTATAAGGTACGTATCAAGGGTAAAAAGGAGCAATCCATGAAAAGCGCCCTCCCCAACACCTCAGTGTAGAAGCTATTGAAAAGGGAGCCTTCCGGTCGCCCTTGAATAAGGTCGCCAACTTTATTTTTTTACTTATCATCGACGTGCTATTCTGAACAAACACCGTCAATGAATATAGATAAAGGGCAGTCCGCTTAGAACAGAGGATTTGAAAATTAAGAAAACTTGTAAACGAAGAATCACTTTAAAACTATTTAACACATGACTTGCCGTCAACTATAGTGTTTGTTTTAAGTATAAAAGGCAACGTAAGAACAAACGCCATTATTTTCTGGAACACCTGATAAAAATGATTCACGGATTAAAGAGTAAAAACATTACACCCTCTCACTTAAAGGATATCAACGTTAAAGGGTTTTTGGTTTTAAAAAATATCTATTTCTACAGGATGCATGAAAAAGAATGCAATACTCATTTGGTTAAATTTGGTCTCAAAGAAAACTCTGATAAAAGCAGAGTTCACGTGTTTAAATCAAGATGCTACCATCGCCTATTTAAATGGTTATGCTCCCAGGTCCACTCTGGGTCGGAGTGATAGCACCTGAGTGGGTGCCTATTTATTGGTTAAACAGAACGAAACTGTGTACTTATGCTAAACTGAATTGCTTGAAATATAACTGTTTTGACATTTAGACTGCCTACTTATGCTAAACTGAATTGTTTGAAATAAAACCGTTTTTGCTTTCAAATTAGTATGTTTGTGTGTTGGGTTTTATGGCATATCAGCCTTTTTAGGTTATTTAATGCAAAATTCCTTTTTATACAAATAAATAGTTCTATTTCAAACAATGCAGTTTAGTACAAGTACGCAGTTTAATTGTCAAAAACATTTCTATTTCAAGTTATTCAGTTTTGTCAAACAGTTCTAATTCAAACAACTTAGTTTAGTGTGAGTATAGTTTTTGTTTACACACAGTTAAATGTCAAAAATGTTCTATTTCGAACAATTCAGTTTAGCATGAGTACGCAGTTTAGATCTATTAGAACCATCAGGTGCAACCATTCCAGGCTTTTAACTCTGTAGGCTTGGGCTGTAGAATACACCAACTGCTTCTTTGCAGAGGCGTAAGACCCCCAAAATAGTGTTCTGGATATGACACTAAACAATCTGATGTTGAGGTCCCTGTAATGCTGGAGTTTTGGGGAATGCGGAGTAGTACTCTTTCACTGCCATCACAATTATAACGATCCCCAGTCCACTCTGGCCCGGAGTGGTAGCACCTGGTAGGGTCTTATCAATGGATCAAATAGAACTAAACAGTGTACTTAGGCTAAACTGAATTACTTGAAATAGAACTGTTTTTTGACATTGAAACTGTGTATTTATTCTAAACTAGATTGTTTGAAATAGAACTGTTTTGAAATTTGACTGTATGTAAACAAAAAACTAAACTAATACTAAACTGAATTGTTTGAAATTGAACTGTTTATATGAATAAAGATAGATTTGGCATTATTAACCTACGAACATTGATGTGCTATAAAACCAAACTAAACCAAACAATCAAATAGTAAATCTCTGACGATATATTTATATTGTAATGGTTACCGCCGTAAGAAATGGACATGCGACCCGGGTTCAAATCCTGGACGATGTTGTTCGCATTTCACAAAGAGCTAATATCATTGGGAAAGGTATGAATCTGACTATTCTCAGTCCAGCTATGGATAAATAGTAGGGCAGAGTGAGCTCTTTAACCTTGGTATGCCAACCGGTCTAGATGAACGAAAACTCCGAATCCAAACCTGTAAAACTCCACTTTTAAATTGACCATATGTCGTTTCTTGCTCGCACGGATGATTCGGTATATTCCAGCTTGAAGGATCTCGTGGGTCTAGTCACGTTGAAGAGCTGTGATACAACACAACGAAACAGCCTGTCTGTGGATGACAATATATATATATATATATATATATATATATATATTGTAAAAGGATTCGTAAAATGAGGACCAACGCTTTTTCAAAGTTTATCGACAGTAATTACTAATTAAAGGAATGAAGTTTAAAAAGAAATGATTGCTCTACATATTCCGGGTTCTCCCCGTAGGCGCGCACAAATAATATCCTCCAGGCATTCACAGACGAATGAGTCAACCATTGGAGAGCACTTGTTGAATACAAATGCATGCCGAGTTAATTAGTCTGAAAAATTCTTCAGTATGCGTCCCGCCTGGCGTTCGCACCGAGTAGGTGCTGTCGAGCTGAATAGTCTGATCCAAGGGGGCTGTCCCAATAGACAATACTTGCTTTGCTGGGCTCAGTTCATGGCTTGGTAGCTCAAGAGAAATGTTAAAATTCGGCCGGGATAATCATATAAGATCTAAAACTTTAAATGAGCAGTCGATTAATAGGATCAGGGTTCTCCGGCCGCCCGTCTAGTTCAGTAAGGGGTAAGATGGAATGTTGTAAGTCACTTATAACTTTGGTTGCCGGGTCACAGACCGCTCAGCTACGCCCTTAAGCTACCCACGGCCAACAGGAGACCTTTTTTTGTGTGGTGTGTTTTACCCTTCTTCAATTAGCATATCCTACTGCCCCAGGCGACAGAGCGGTATTTAGTTGTATTTCATGTTTAAATTGCGATAGGTTCTATGATAAGTATTTTAAAAACAGAAAACAAAAGCAAAATGTTTTATAACATATAATGAAATTTCAGATGTAAGTTCTGCTTATTTAAGAAACACTTTAAAATGATTTTCTTTTTTTGCGTGTGTTGTCTGTCATCTCAGGTACACCGTCCCCATGCCAATATAAGTTGACAATATAAGTTGATTTGCAGTGGCGTAAGACCCCCCAAATAGTCTCCTGGATATGACACTAAACGATCTGATGGTGAAGTCCCAATAATGCTGGAGTTTGGGGGAATGCAGAATACTCCTTCACTGCCATCACAATGATAATGCTCCCAGGTTCACTCTGGCCCGGAGTGGTAGCACCTGGTAGGGTCCTATCAATAGGTCAAATAGAACTAAACTGTGTACTTAGGCTAGACTGAATTACTTGAAATAGAACTGTTTTGTTAACATTGAAACTGTGTATTTATTCTAAACCTCATTGTATTGTATTTTGACCTTCGACCCGGCCAAAAATACCATTCCAAGCTGATGCACCGGAAGGAGGTGACACATTCTAATGGCAGTTCTGAGAGGAAATCGCGTGGGCGGAAATTGGCTGACGAAATGGGACGAGGTAAAAAAAATTCCCATTGTACATTCATAGACTGATGCACCGGAAGAGAGTGACCTGTGAACTGCATGACAGTTATTTCCGCTTGATGACGATCAAACATGCGATTTCAAAGATCGAATAGGCGACTGAGTGGACGTTGAACTATTATATAACTCAGTCAAGACAGAGGTCAAGTGAGTTGCAGTTAGAGATGGACGGAGTAATAGACGAGATGTGGTAAGGAAAGCCACATCAGGCCGAAGGGGCCTTGGGGCTCGGATGAGTTGGGGTCTATGGAACTTGCTGATAAGATGCAGTAAAGAAAGCCATCACTCAACAGAGTGGGCCTCTGGGCCTCCGGTTGAGCATCTGGAGAACGAAAAAGACACAACGTTGACGGCCATAAGAGTTGGGGTTAAAATATTGCAGTTCTGTTCGGTCTCCAACTCCCTCTCACACGCAAACCTTGAATAACTTTTTCGAACCCTTGAAATAAAGTGAGAGGTACATATATTTCTTAAAGAAGTCTTCCTGCGTCCGTCTTTATTATTGTGTCGTTATGATGCTATAGATGACAATATAACAATTGTTTGAAATAGAATTGGTCCCCTGTGGTCAGATCTGTAAGACCTTCTAGAAAAGGAAAAGGAGAATTCGAATAACAGAATTTTTATAATTGCCTACGAGACACTGTTTCTGTCAACGTTTCTTGTCCACGAGACACTGTTTCTGTCAAAGTTTCCAGGCGCCGTGGTCAGTAAAAGGTCCTTCTGAGAGTCTTCTGACGCATGAAAGGACAAGTCACAATTGATTTTCTAAGAGAAAAGTGCAAACAGTGCTTCATATTGCCAACTCATTAGGCAATATTCCCCTTATTTATTGAATGGACTTTGTATAATACTTGATTTGGAGTCACGCCCTATTAGTTGGCTGGTTTGTTGTTTTGTTTTAGGGCGTATCAACCCTTTTCAGGTCATTTTACGCTGCAGTCTTTTTGATAAAAGTTTCAAACAATTCAGTTTAGCATGAATACAGTTTTGTTTCCACACAGTTAAATGTCAACAATTCAGTTTAGCATAAGTACACAGTGTTTTGTTTATACACAGTTAAATGGAAAAACAGTTAATTTCAAACAATTAAGTTTGGCGTAATTACTGTTTAGCTCTATTTTACCCATAGATATGACCCTATCTGGTGCTACCGCACCGGGTCAGCGTGGACTTGCGAACGATAGCAATGATGGAGTACTCTGCATTCATCAAAGCTTCTGCATTACTGAAGCCTCACGATCAGATTGTCTAATGTCATATTCAGGACACTCGTTTTGGGTGTCGTATACATCTGCATAGATGCAAACAGTGTATTCTACAGCCCCAGCCGACTGGGCAACCTCTCTGTGCAGCTCAGAATACGCTGACTGTATCCCTTGCAGAGGAACAAGGTGACTTGAGTATGAAAATAAACTTCATCTGATTGTGAGGGTTCAGTTCGGGAGCTCTGGGGAGTGTGGAGTACCCCTTCATTGATGTTACTTTCAGGTCTACTCTGGTCTGGAGTGGTAGTATCTTTTAATGTCCCATCTATGAATTAAATAGATCTATTTAAGAATTATTTGCATTTGATTGGACCGTGTGCAACCCCCCCCCAAAAAAAAAACAACACCGCTTAAAAAACAACTGCACATAAAGTTATAGAAAAGTATGAAATTACCTTAGACAGGTTGACATGTCGTTAAAAATCAATCAATCAATGTCTTGGAGTCAAACTTCCTTTTTAATATAAATATGTCACCCAGTCGGTTGGAACTAGAGAATATGCCGACTGCATTTCTGCATATCCCGATATGACACTAAACCTGGATATGACACTAAACCTACCCCAGCTGTCTGGGCTGTAAGAGAGAGAGAGAGAGAGAGAGAGTGAGAGAGAGAGAGACTGTCATGAATTCCTGATCAACGATAATCCCTTACTTCCTGAATATAAGTGCATTTCCAACGTAAGATAATAAGCATTTACATAATCCATACTATAGGTCTCTTCTGCTCGTAATACTTGCATTAATTCCTGACCATTGACGATCCCTTTCTCATTGTCTACGCATTTCAATGAAGACAGAAACTTTTAAACAATATGTATAGCATGATTCGTCGTAAACTGACCTTTAAATTGATTAAATTCATTCATGAGCCAATCGCTCATCAATAAGTGATCCTGTGCCAGACTAAGCATTGTTAGTACTGTATTCATTATAAAGTATACAACAAAGAATTTTTAATTAGATATTTTTATAAGGTAAACACACGAAGTTTTTTTTCTAGGGAAACATTATAGTCAAAACGCATATTTTTAAGTATTATTTATTATCAAACTTCACATATTTCCAGCGCAACAATATCCAGTCTTTCAGTTGTGTCTGGTTACATTGGGATCATTTTTCTTTTTAATTGTGTTCTAATTATATTCCCCAAGTCTCCTGGACTTTTCTTAGCATTCTGGGCGATCTCAAAAATACTGTAGTTTGGATGATCTCCATTACTCTTCTTATTTCCATGTCCTCCAGTCTTTGTATCAATTCTTTAATGACTGTAGCCACCGCACCAATTATAATTGGTACTACTGTCACTTGCATGCTTCATAGTTTTTTCAGTTCTCTTGTAAGGTCTTGGTACTTATCTCTGTTTTTTCGCTTTCTTTCAGTTTTACCATGTGGTCAGCTGAATCGGAAAACTCCACCTATTCGGCAAGTTCTCTTATTTGTTGACTATCACTTGGTCTGGTCGTCTGGCCGAGATTAGATGATCCATTTTTATCTCAAAAACCCAAAAGATTTTGTGCGTCTCATTTTCTTGGGCGTATTCCAGATTGTGCATATACCATTTGTTCGTATAGTGGAAATCAAACTTCTTGCACAATTCTCTGTGGATCATCTTCCCCGCGCAGTCCTGTCAAATCTTATACTCTTTTTACGCTAATTTACTGCATTCACTTGATGGTTTCGTCTCTGACACCACATAACTTACATTCGCTATTTTGCTGCGTCTTATCTATTCTTGCTTTGATATTGTTGGTCCTTATGGCGTTGTTTTGTGCTGCTATCTGAAAAGATTCAGTTTCTCTGTTAAAGTTTCCTTTCCTTTGTTATGTCCAAGTTTTCTCGTGTGAGATTTTTCTAAATATCATTTTTATTATTATTATTATTAATATTATTATTAATAACTCATTAGTTTTTCACATCAGCATAAGCTGATGGTCTTTCACAGGAGATTGAGTGGTAGCAAGTCTCCTCTAGTCTCCCAGACTCTTCTCAGTATTTTGGCCGATTTCAGTAATACTATTGTTTGGATGGTCTCCACTCGGTCGCTAACTTCCAAATCTCCCAGGTCCTTTAAAATTATTATTATTATTATCATTATTTATATGGAAGCATGTGGTGTAACGGTTATTATCATAAGGACATGGGTTCAAAGGGCTGAGTGAAAATCCTGGATGAGTCGATTTGAATTTCAATCTTCACTAATACCCTTTCCAAAGGTGTGAATCGGAGAATGCTCTTCCTAGCTAAGGATAAAATAGTAAGGCAGAATTGGCTGTTTGGTCTTGATAAGACAACCGGTCCAAGAGAAGGAAATTCTTAAACGGAGATGTTGCAAACAAGTGCCCAGTTCTTACGTTATCTACTCATCCAAAAAGTGTGGCTGGTTCTTCATCAGCCTTCTCCACAATAAACAAATCACTTTGTAAGCAGTATTATGTGTATTCAATTGTTTTCTTATCAACTCATCCAAAAAGTGCGGCTGGTTCTACACAAACTGTCACCACTATAAACAAATCATCCAGGTAAGCAATCTAGCGATTTAAATCGTTAACTGAAATGTTGAGCACTCTTCATACTGTCTATTGATTCATTTTAATGGCGGGTCAACTGTCTCGGATTATTTTATTCTTAGACGTAAAGGAACTGCGTATATTGTAGGTTCATATGTACATTTTTCTATTATTCTTTCTGTGCAGTTTTTGCACACAGTTATATTAAGTATTCTAATTTGATACAAATAGTTTGTAGACAGTTCTATAGTTTCAAGTATTCTTATCCAATACTAATAGTTATATAGTTCCAAGTAATTATTTCTTTTCAATAATAGTCTTTTTCTTGCAGACAGTTATATGGTTTCCAGTAATTATGAACAATCCTAAGTAGACGAAGCTTCAGGTATCTACACTTAATACAAATATTTTACAGTTATAATAATATCATGTATTCCTATCCTATACAAAAAAATTTCAAACAGATCTATTTGTCAGCCTGTCAAGAGTTATTTTATACCAAGAGGTTAAAGAATCACGTTCATTGAACGTTCATGTTGACTTTTGTTCGGTTGTTTTTAAATTTTTTTTTCACGCGGTTATGTGATATCAAGTATTCCTGTCAAATACAAATAATTTGCACGCAGTTGTATAGCTTCAAGTAACTAATAATAATAGCCCTTAATAAATTATTAGCCAGTTTTATTTGACCTGACAGTAAACACAATCCGAGTCAGAGTAGGACCGGGAGTAATGGCAATGAAGAGTTACTCCACACTCTCAAGATCTCCAGAATTGGAACCTCACCAGCTGATGCAGTTAAGTTTCATGCTTTGGGCACTCATTTTTCTGCTGAGGACAGGTCTTACCCCTCTGGAAAGTTCACAGTCGGCGTATTCTAACTACCCCCAGACAAGGTGACCAGAATTTGAACTAGGGTAGCCGAATCCATTTCTTACGACGATAACCGTTATGCCATGTACGCTTTCACGACGTTTTATTGTAGTCTTTTCATTAATTCTATTAATGTAGGTCCGAAGTCAATATCCAATAGAAGGAAGACGTGGCTTTGGATTAGGTCTTCTAAGCCAAACTCACCTAAATCAAAAGGGCCAACTAAAAAGACCAACCCGATCCCAGACTTTTGTCTACAGTCGACGGGCCCAGTCGGTTGGGGCTGTAAAATAAACCGACAACACTTCTACCAAGGGGTAAGACTCCGCCAATAAGTGTCCTGGATATGACACTAAACTGCATCTGGTGGTGAGGTCCTAGTCCTGGAGTTTGGGAAATGCGGTGTACCTCTTCGTTGCCATTACCCCACTACATATATACATGCATGTATTGGCCCAATTGGCTGGGGCTGCAGAACTCAAGAACTGCATCTCTACTGAGAGATAAGACTCCTCTAATGAGTGTCCTGCATATGACATTAAATAATTTGATGGTGAGGCTCCAGTAATGCTGGAACTCTGGAGAATGCAGAGTACCCCTTCGTTGTCATTACTCCCAGGTCCTCTCTTGTCCAGAGTGGTAGCACCTGATAGGGTCATATCTATGGGTTAAATAGAACTAAGCAGTGTACTTATGTTAAACTGAATTGTTTGATATAGAACTTTTTTTACAGTTGACTGTGTATGATCAAAAACTGCACTTATACAAAACTGAATTGTTTGAAATGGACTTGTTTATATGTATAAGATGGCTTTGGCATTAAACAACCTACGATGGTTGATATGACATAAAACCAAACCAAATCTATAGCCCCTACCCTAGGTAGGACGGGAAGAAGAAGAAGAAGAAGAAGAAGAAGAAGAAGAAGAAGAAGAAGAAAAAGAAGAAGAAGTCGTTATAAGTTGGCCCTATCTTTTCAAATATGTATCGCAGACAGAAGACGTTGATATAACGGCTGATTTTGGTGTTAAGTGTTCTTCGAGAATTTATTTGCTAATTTTTTTTATTTTTTTTTTTACAGATTAGTCGTTGAGATTGTTTATCGTTTTCCGTCCATTTTCTTTGCCTTAAGTAGCTGAGTTAAGAGATATCAAGTAGCGAAATTGTTATCAGTATGGGAAACGAAATCAAGGAACAGAGTTCGAATTTCACCGAATGCAGCTTGTGTTTATTTCCTTCTAATACCCTTTAAAAAGGCATGAATCCAAACAGCCCCAAAATATGTCCTTTTGAGATATGTCATCATTGACATACAAGCTAGAATAATGCTCAGAAGTATAAAAAGAACTGACGAAGTGAATTCGAATTTTAGTGAAGATTCATTTGATATTTATCATCATCAGCATCATGTCGTGCCACTAGCACGGATATCCCTGACCCTCTCTCGCCACTTTTCCCTATCGTTCATCACCTCTGGCAGGTCTTCAGACCTACATCCCGTATCCTTACATAGCTGCTGAATGTATGTTCGTGCTGGTCGTCCTGCTTTTGCCCGGCCATATGTGGGGGTCCATAGGAGTTCATCACTTATGAGCTCGTCCCAGCTTCTCCAGCAGTGTCCTGCATGTCTGGTTCGTCTAACTTGGATAGTTTTCGTGATGGGAGGCAGGTGGCCGTATAGTTGGTGTCTTGTGGGGTGTTGCTGCAAGGACTTGTTCAAGATTGCTTGCCTCTAAAAAGATCAAAATCCACATGTCTTCAACTATTTTAGACTTCCAAATTTGAAAACTAATCAGTTTGGGAAACCTTTGTCGCAAATAACTCATTAACTTAAAGAAAAAAAAAAGGTTTGTGATGTCAATAAATGACCACATGCATCCTTGGCTTGCAGTTGTGATACTGAACAAGAGTAAGATAAGAATTTCCTCACGCAGAATATTCTTCGGACCTTTTACTCCAAACTGTCTCTTGTTTGCTCCAGATTCACCGGAATCCTTTTTTGATGAAATTTGAAATTCAACGGAAAAGATGGCGTCAGTCAATCATGGTAGTTCATCGATCTACGTTGACGTCCCTATTTCTCCTCTTTCTTATTCTTCTTCAAAGATTATGCACAACAAATATCTATAATTCTAATGAAGCAAAATAGTTTGATTCTAAATAAAGAAAAAAATAGAAGCAGAGGAC
>OY757925.1:50099732-50164732 GCA_963585895.1 Sepioteuthis lessoniana | reverse complement strand
AAAGCCATAATTGTTGAAGTTGTGGTACTATTTAACCAATATCCAGAGCTGTTGGTGATAGTGGAGGGCTAGGAGTGTTCATACATTTCCCATGGGTATTGATCCGAAAACGAACATGATAATGTGACCGGCATTCGAAGCCGCTTACTACGTTGTTGCAGCCTGGCACGTTTGTACGTACCATTTGTCATAAATAAATCACAGTAATTTATCTTCTTCTTATTATTTTGTTCTTCAACATAAAATATCACAACATAAACCAATACAACCCTGATATTTAATTAATACCAGTGACGCCATGGATATCTATCCATCGGTTATCGGTCATATGGAAGTCAAACCATTCTGATAAAATAAAAACGCAATTTTTTCAAAGAAGCGGTCGTGTCAATAATACAATATGGATGCACTACATGGATACTGACAAAGCGTTTAGAGAAAACGCTTGACGGCAATTGCACAAGAATGCTGCCAGTTATATTGAACAAGCCCTGGAAGCAATATCCCACAAAACAGCAGCTGTAGAGCCACCAACATCCTATCTCTAAAACCATCCAAATCGGCCGGACAAGACAAGAGGGACACTGCTAGAGAAGCAAGGACGATATTCTCCTGTGGTCCCCTTTAATCGGACGAGCGTGTGTTAGACGACCAACAAAAACTTATCTACAACAGACACAAGATGTAGTCCGGAGGACCTGCCGGAAGCGATGGACGATAGAGACGAATGGTGAGAGAGAGAGAGAGAGAGAGAGAGAGAGAGAGAGAGAGAGAGAGAGAGAGAGTGAGAGTCAGAAAAATCCATGCTAACAGTATGACATGATGATGATGATATTCCCTTGCAGAGAGGAGAGACCCCACCTCAAGGAGGTGTCCTGGCTATGATTAAACTGTATCTAATTATGATGAACCAAAAATTCTTGAGTTCTTCATTCCTAGATCCACTCTGACCAGGAAGGAAAGCAACTGTAAGGGTTCCATCAGTGGGTTAAATAGATCTGTTTCAATGGCCTAATGAGTTGATGGTCCGGAAGACTGGGTTTCAATCCCAGGTCGAGTCATACCAAAGAGTCAAAAAGTGGTACTTGATGCCGCTTTGCTTAACACTCACCAGTATAAGATAAGGATCAAGAATAAAGTGGAGCAATCCAGGGAAAGAGTAGCGCCCTCCCCTACACCTCAGTGTTATAGCTATTGAAAAGAGAGCGTTCGGGTCACCCTCGACTCAGGTCGCTAACTAACTAACTATAAGAATACGTAAAACCATACAACTGTGTACAAATTATTTGTATTTGATAGGAATACTTGATATTTAACTTTGTGTAAAAAAAAACTTTTAAGAAACAATAACGAAAAAATGTACAATGGACACGATTCTCTAAACACTTGGCATAAAATAACCTTAGACGGGTTGAAAAATAGATCTATTTGGAAATTTCTTGTATAGCATTGGAATATATATCATGTGACTGTAAATAGTGTTAAGACGGGTTAACGTGACGTTAGAATCAATCAATCAATCAATCAACCAAAAATAGGAATATGTAACAAATCAAAAATGAATATGTTCATATACGTGCATGCAATATTATTTTTCCTTATATGGATATTGCAGTTTTAATTTGCTTATATGGACGTTGCTGTTTCATTGTTGCATATACAGACATAGCAAATTTATTGTTGCTTATATGGACATTGCAAATTAATTGTTGCTTATATGGACGTTGCAGTTTCATTGTTGCTTATACGGACATTGCAAATTTATTGTTGCTTATATGGATATTGCAATTTTATTTTTGCTTATATGGACGTTGCAGTTTCATTGTACCTTATACGGATATTGCAAATTCATTGTGGCTCATATGGACCTTGCAATTTTATTTTTGCTTATATGGACGTTGCAGTTTCATTGTTGCTCATACGGACATTGCAAATTTATTGTTGCTTATATGGACATTGCAATTTTATTTTTGCTTATATGGACATTGCAGTTTCATTGTTGCTTATACGGATATTGCAAATTTATTGAGGCTCATATGGACCTTGCAATTTTATTTTTGCTTATATGGACGTTGCAGTTTCATTGTTGCTTATACGGACATTGCAAATTTATTGTTGCTTATAAGGACATTGCAATTTCATTTTTGCTTATATGGACGTTGCAGTTTCCTTGTTGCTTATACGGACATTGCAAATTTATTGTGGCTCATATGGACATTGCAATTTTATTTTTTGCTTATAGGGACGTTGCAGTTTCATTGTTGCTTATACGGACATTGCAAATTTATTGTGGCTTATATGGACCTTGCAATTTTATTTTTACTTATATGGACGTTGCAGTTTCATTGTTGCTTATATGGACATTGCAATTTTATTTTTGCTCATATGGACATTGCAGTTTCATTGTTGCTTATACGGACATTGCCAATTTATTATTGCTTATATGGGCATTGCAATTTTTTTTACTAACCTAACTTCAAGGCTGTAGTGCCTAAAGATAAATAATACCTAATAATTTCCATTTTGATTCTATATTTCAATAGAAATAAAAAAATATCCAATGTATTTTGCTTCGAAGAAAATTAATAAAATTGTTCACGATCCACTTATGGTTGATTCGACGATATCAAAATACCGTATCCTTCAGTAGAGGGAGACATGAAACTCACTAGCTCGTCGAGCGGGGGGGGGACATACTTTTACCATCCAGAGAAAAATGCTGTAGTATTCAGCTTGAATCAGAAATGACAAGCCACAATTATTTATACCAAAGATCATCCTCATCATGATCTCATAGGCGTGACCACAGCACGGATCCCTGTGAATCTTTCTCACCATCCGGCCCGATCAGGTATGGTACCTGACAAGTCCACAATACGACATCCAGTGTACGCACAGATATGATAAATATAAGTTTTTTTCTGCTCGACCAACAATGGTGTATCCATTAATAAGAATCCATCAGAAAACTTCCATTATGAGTTTATTCTTCCTTCTCCGGCAATGTCCAACATGTCTTGCTTGTCTTGATGGCTTGAAAGATGGGGGGTAGGTGGCCATACAACTGTTGCTTCCAAAAATTGTCCAAGTTGTGCAACCAAACAATCCAGCAAAGTTTTGGATTGACCAGGTGGATTTGCAAGAAATGCTAGATCATCTATGCGCCGGTATTATCATATTTACCCAACCCCTCCACTCGGGCAGGATATGACACAAGGTCAATTTTTAAGCGGAGTTTAACTGGTTTGAATTCAGAGTTTTCCTTCTCCTAGACTAGTTGCCTCACCAAGGCTGAATAATCTAGTCTGTCCTACTATTTACCCATACATGGAGGGAGAATAATTGGGTTCATTCAGTTTAGAGTAAGAATAGATTTTGTTTGCATATACTTAAATGTCAAAACGGTTCTATATTAAGCAATTCAATTTAGTGTAAATATAGTTTCAATGTCAAAAAACAATTCCATTTCAAATAATTCAGTTTAGCATAAGCACACAGTTTAAATGTAAGTACGGTTTAATTGTCAAGAACATTTCTATTTCAAACTATTCAGTTTAGTGAAACAATTCAGTTTAGCATAAGTATGCCGTTAGTTCTATTTAACTCATAGATATGTCCCTATCAGGTGTTACCACGCCGGGTTAGAGTGGACCTGGGAGCAATGGCAATGAAGGGGTACTTAGCATTTCCCAAAGCCCTAGCATCACTGGAACCTCACCATCAGATTGTTTAGTGTCATATCCAGGACAATCATGAGGGGGTAGTCTTACCCCTCGGCAGAGGTGCAGTCGGTGTATTCTACAGCTCCAGCCGACTGGGCAAGGACACTTTGTTATGGAATAAGAATGCTAATATCGCAGATATTACGATAGTAAATTGATCGATTAATTTATCATGAGATTTTAACTGCATGTCAATCTAGTTAGGGTTATTTTATTCCTAGAAAGCCCAGTAGGTTGGGGCTGTAGAGAGGTAAGACCCCTCGCAATGAGTGACCTATTAATGACTCGAAACTATTTGATAGTGAGGCTCCTGTTCTGGAACCTTAGGAAATATAAAGTACCCATCTATTGCTATGACATCCAGGTTCACTAATTTTTTATACTTGAAACCGGATAAATGTGTGCAATCAAATGACTGATAATTAATTTTTATTTATTGCGGACTTTTTGTCCTCATCTTGGTAGTTTTTTTTTGTGTTGTTTAAATAAACATTAATTCTCAGATTAAGAAGCCTCATCTCAAAATGATTCCAATTAAGACAATTACAAAAATTCGGTACGGACCCGACTATGGAAGACCAAATAAGGATTTATAAGACCAAAATATCCATCCTTGATCGCCCTTCGGGCGCAGCAGATAGAGTCGTTGAGTCTCTACGGTTCCACGTGAGCATTGTCAGAAGATAGCGGTTTCAAATCCAACCCAAGCCGGCCAGAGATTTACTTGGTCAAAAACGTGGTGCGATAGACAACAACTATGGAAGGCAGTAATTACTGGAGATACGGTTACAAGACTCATCATTCCTATTGAGGTCGCGGTAAATCACCTGAAGAAGGCCAGAGGTGAAATTTGGCCGAAACGTAGTGAAAGAAGAAACAACACAAAAAAACCCTACCAATATGAGGACAAAAGGTCCGCAATGAATAAAAATTAATTCTCAGATTAAGAAGCCTCATCTCAAAATGATTCCAATTAAAGACAATTACAAATGACTGATGTTAAATAGAATTATTGTTATACATAGCAATACTTGGAACTAATTAAATCTATGCAAATAAATGGTGTTGAATAGAATTATTTGTGTTAAAGAGCAATATTTGAAACCACTTCACCGTGTGCAAAGAAATGATCGATATTAAATAGAACTATCAGTCTTAGATAATACTTGAGACCATTTAATTGTGTGCAAACGATAGCAATACTTGAGACCATTTTTCAGTGCGAAAATTACCTCTAACTCATTTTAAAATAAAACTACCAACAAACTATATCATAAATCACGTATGTATAAAGAGGATTTGACATTAAATAACCATCAAGAGTTGATATGTCTTTAAACCAAATAACAGAACCAAAACCTTTATTCCTAGAGGTTAGAGTATCGCGTTCATTGTGCGTTCATATTTACATTTTTGTATTGTTACTTCTTAAGAGATATTTTTGCGCACGGTCTTATCGAATATAAATAATTTAAAACGGATCAATTTGAGCCTCAAGTGGTTTGTGTGTTCGCTAATGGCCCGGGAGATCTGGGTTCAATCAAATGATTAATAGTAAATAGAAATTTTCGTATTTTGATAGAAATAAATGAAACCTTTTAACAGTGTGCAAAAAAATGAGCTCAGGCTGGTATAAAAATGTTATATACAAAATGTGTTTAGAAATCATACATTTAATATATATATATATATATATATATATATATATATATATATATATATATATATATATATATATTTATATTTATAAAAAGGATTCGACATTAAAATAACCTACAGTGGTGGACATGCTATAAAACTAAATCAAATCAAACCAAACAGGAACTAGTGCTAAAAACACACAATATCTTAGTCAAGTCAGATTCGTGACAAAAGTTCAGTTAATTATCCAGAAAAAGAAAAGTATTTACTGTTCTTTTTGCAGATTTGTTTTGTACATACACCGCAGCCCATCGGATATTTCACAAAAGAAAATCACACATTTAGTTAATAAGAAGATTGACAAAAAATAAATAAAAACGCCTTACGACACAGTCACTGATTAGTTAATTTTATATTTACTTTACGGTTTCTTTGTTTAATGGCATATCAACCTTCGTTGGTTATTAATGCGAAAGACATCTTTGGAGAAGACCAGAAGTGGTACTATTTAACCTATAACTGTAAGGAAAAAGGGGTCCGAGAGTGGACGTAATGACCCAACTGGAATTTGAACATATCCCCTGCGGCCTTGCAGTCTTCTACTATCAACCATCACGCCACGTGGATTACTTTATTTTATGTTTGGTTAATATTTGTTAATTAGATAATTAAAGAAATCATGGTGACTGTTAACTTTTGGTCACATCTGTAGATGCTTGCTTTGTTGTTTTTAGGAAGGCGTTTCTTGTAAAAGAACGAGTTATCGAAGGTGGGGTGAATGAAAAGTGCAACAAAGCAAAAAGAATAAAAAGAGGAGAAGAATTCGGAAAAGGAAAAAAAATGAAAGAAAAAAAGAAAGAAAGAAGAAAGAAAGAAAGAAAGAAAGAAAGAAAGTGAAAAACAAGTAAGAATAAGAAAAAGGAATGAATTAAAGAAAGGGAACAATAGAGCAAATGAACATTTTTTATTAAAGAATTAAGCGAATGAAATTTAGTTAAAAGTAGGAAAAAGATAGATTTTAGGCAGAGTTTAGATAAGAAGGAATAAAAAGAAGAAAATAAAGAAAGGAACGGAAACCAAGAAAGAAAGAAAGAAAGAAAGAAAGAGGTAAGAAGAAACAAAAAAAGAAAGAAAAAGGGTAAAAAGAAAGAAAGAAAGAAAGAAGAAGGAAGAAAAAAGAACGAAAGAAAGAGGTAAAAAGAAAAAAGAAAGAAAGACGGAAAGAAAGAAAGAAGTAGGAAGAAAAAAGAACGAAAGAAAGAGGTGAGAAGAAAAAAGATATAAGAAAGAAAGAAAGAAAGAAAGAGGTAAGAAGAAAGAAAGAAAGAAAGAAAGAAAGAAAGAAAGAAAGAAAGAAAGAAATAGGTAAGTTGAAAGAATGAAAGAAAGAAAATGGCTGACGCGCGTCGGAAGGAAAATAGACGCAAGGAAATGTTTATTGTCGAAATGAACAAATATTGTCGCTTGGAATTGATGTCAACCATATCTCAGAGAAAGCCACCCAGACCTAAAGTGATATCCCAGACTTTACCCCCACCATACCCCCACGTATAATAATAATAACAAATAAAAAAATGAAAGGACAACAGCAGAAACATTGAAAGACAAGGAAGACAGACAAACAGACAGATAGATAGATAGATGTCAATAAGGTAAAATTGGGGGAAAGGACAGTTGTGATATGACCGACTTGTAGATTAGAAAGCATTTATTTGTTTTTTGTAAGCTCTTATAGACACGTTTTACACACACACACACACACACACACACACATATATATATATATATATATATATATATATATATATATATAACACATAGTTCAGATATACATTGAACATGTGTTGAAAAGTTTTTTATGTATATATATAAAAACTATTTTTCATATATACTTATATTTATAAGAATACAAACAAAAAACTTACTGATGTCAATATCAATATATTGACACGTGTAGAAACACTGTTTTAAACGTATCTGTCTTTTAACCTATCAAACTCATTCGTTCACATCCATCTACCTCATTCGTTTCATATCTATCTATCTATCTATCTATCTATCTATGCATCTAAATTAATTTCAGATATATGCAGCACAAGGTAGAAGTCATAGGGCGGGGAATAACAAGAGAAAATAAAAATTGAAACGTGTACTAATCCGTGTAGTATCTGCTGAATACAGCGAATTTGTGAAAACATTCTTAGCCAACAAAAATGTTTACTTGTTGCAAAAAAAAAAAAAAGAAAAGAAAAAAAGGAACAAAAATAAAACAAAACAAGGCAAACCTACATCCTGTCAACTTTTCATTGATCGTTAAGAACAATACAGTGAAACCCGGATATAAGAGAGTTGTCGGGACCGGAGAAGAAGTATATTATATCCTAGTTTCTCTTATATCCGGGTTCGGTCTATTTTGTTTAGGTAACACTGGCTCTAATTTGGGACCAGAGAAAATCTCTCTTATATCCTAGTTTTTCTTATATAATGGTCTCTTATATCAGGGTTACACTGTACTTGTTCGAATGAGTCGTTTATTTTACCTGAAGATGCACGTAGAAAAAAATCTCTTTTCACTCTTCCCTCTTTTTTTTTCGTCGGCGTTCTATCTTCGATATAATTGTTAATGGTGCTTCCTTTACCTTACACTACATATACATTAATGTCAACTAAGTGATGTACTCCTATGGACCCCCACATATGGCCGGGCAAAAGCAGGACGACCAGCTCGAACATACATTCAGCAGCTATGTGAGGATACGGGATGTGGCCCTGAAGACCTACCAGAGGCGATGAACGATAGGGAGAAGTGGCGAGAGAGGGTCAGGGATATCCATGCCAGCGGCACGACATGATGATGATGATGATGTAATTACCGTGCTCCTGTGCACCTTTTTCCGTGGTGAAGTGGCTAACATGCTGGTCTACGAAATTGTAGTGAGCGAATTCGAAATCCAGTAAACCCGGATATAAGAGACTTCGTGTCCAGCCCCGATAACTCTCTTATATCCGGGTTACACTGTATTACGTTCACTTTCGGACTAATAGCCTTTGGAAAGATGTGAACCACATTATCCCTTCAGCTATGGATTAAACAGTTTCACTACTGTACTTAAACAAGGATGGCTTTGGCATTGAGTGACCCACGTAGGTTGATATGCTATTAAAAAGGGAACCAAACCTCATACGCTATGAGCAGAAGAGGTCAATGCTCACGGGACGAGAAGAAATAGAAAAGGCGTATGAATAACTTGTTCCTTATATCATGAATAAAAATTGGAAAAATATCTGCAATGAAAAAAAAAATACAGAAAATTTATTAACTGAAATGAACAAAACTTGAGAAACAAAATGGTTACAATTTTAAGCTTAGAAAAGAAAGGCTCTTTGTGCGTGAGTATGTATGAATGATATGGCCCTTATGAAAGAAAGGGTCTTTGTTTGTGCGTGAGTATGTCAGAGTGAAATGCCTCTTGTAAAAGAAAGGATCTCCGTTTATGTATGAGTTTGTATGAGTAAAATGGCCCTTATAAAAGAAAGGGTCTTTGCCTGTGCGTGAATATATATGAGTGAAATGGCCCTTATAAAAAAAAGGGTCTTTGTTTGTGCGTGAGCTTGTAGGAGTGAAATGCCCTTATAAAAGAAAGGGCCTTTGTTTGTGCGTGAGTATGTATGAATGAAATGGCCCTTTTAAAAGGAAGGGTCTTTGTTTGCGCGTGAGTATATATGAGTGAAATGGCCCTTTTAAAAGAAAGGCTCTTTGTCTGTGCGTGAGTATGTATGAGTGAAATGGCCCTTATAAAAAGAATGGTCTCAGTTTATGGGTGAGTTTATATGAGGGAAACGACTGTTATATAAAAAGTGTCTTTGTGCGTGAGTTGAGGGAAATGGTTCTTATAAAAGAAAGGGTTTTTGTTTGTGCGCGAGTATGTAGGAGTAAAATGGCCCTTATAAAAGGAAGGGTCTTTGTTTGTAAGTAAGCATGTATTAGTGAAATGTCCCATATACAAGAAAGGGTCTATTTTTTTGCGTGAGAATGTAGGAGTGAAGTAGCCCATATTTCATTCATAAACACTGATGACTGAAATATGGCTCTTATAATAAAAGATAGGGTTTTAGTTTGTGCGTGAGTATGTATGAGTGAAATGGCCCTTTTAAAAGAACAGGTCTTTTTTGTGCGTGAGGATGTATGAGTGAAAGGTCCTTATAAAAGAAAGATTCTTTGTATTTTAGCATGTATTAGGGAAATGTCCCATATAAATGAAAGGGTCTATGTTTGTCCGTGAGTATGTAGGAGTGAAATGGCCCTTATACAAGAAAGAGTCTTTCTTTGTGGGTGAGAATGTATTAGCAAAATGGCCCTTATAAAAGAAAGGGTCTTTGTTTGTGCATAAGTAGGTAGGAGTGAAATGGCTCTTATAAAAGGAAGGGTCTTTTTTGTCCGTGAGTATGTCAGAATGAAATGGCCCATATAAAAGGAATGGTGTGCGTTTGCGGGTGATTATGTATGAGTGAAATATGGCCCTTAAAAAAGAATGGGTCTTTATTTGTGCGTAAGTATGTAGGAGTGAAATGTCTTTTATAAAAAAAAAAGGTTCTTTCTTTGTGCGTGAGTTTGTATGAGTGAAATATGGCCCTTATAAAAGAAACGGTCTCTGTTTGATTGTGAGTAAGTATGGGTGAAATATGGCCCCTATAAGAGAAAGGGTCTTCGTTTGAGCGTGAGTATGTATGAGTGAAGTAGCCCTTATGAAAGAAGGGGTCTTTGTGTAGGAGTATGTATGAGTGAAATGGCCCTATAAAAAAGGGTCTTTGTTTTTGCGTGAGTATGTAGGAATGAAATGGCCCTCATAAAAGAAATGATCTTTGCTTGTGCGTGAGTATATACGTGAGTATATACTCGTAGGAGTGAAATGGGTTTTATAAAGGAAATGGTTTTTGTGCGTGAGTTTTTATGAATGAAATGGCTCTTATAAAAGAAAAGGTGTTTGTTTGTGCCAAATTAGGTATTATCGAAACGGTCCTTATAAAAGAAAGGTCCTTTGTTTGTTCTTGAATATATATGAGTGAAATATAGCCCTCATAAAAAAAGGGTCTTTGTTTTTGCGTGAGTATGTATGAGATTTTACTCATACATACGCAAAAACAAAGACCCTTTCTTTTATGAGGGCCATATTTCACTCATACATATTATAAACGAAAGGGCCTTTGTTTTTGTGTGTATATGTATGAGTGAAATGGCCTTTAAAAAAGAAAGGGTCCGTGTTTGTGTGTGAGTATGTATGAGTGAAATGGCTATTATAAAAGATACGGTTTTTGTCCGTGAGTTTGTATGAGTGAAATAGTCCTTATAAAAGAAAGGGCCTTTTTTGTGTGTGAGTATGTAGGCGTGAAATGTTCGCAATAAAAGAAAGGGTTTTTCTTTGTAGATGAATGTGTAGGAGTGAAATGGCCGTTATAAAAGAAAAGGTCTTGTTTGTCGATGAGTATGTATGAGTGAAATGGCCCTTATAAAAAGAAGGGAATTTGTTCGTGCGTGCTTATGAAGGAATGAAATGATCATATAAAAGAAATGGTCTTTCTGCGCGAGTTTTTATCAGTGGAATGGCTCTGATAAAAGAAACGGTCTTTGTGTGTGCATGAGTATGTAGGGGTGAAATGGCCCTTTCAAAAATGGTCTTGGTGTGCGAGTATGCATGAGTGAAATATGGCCCTTATAAAAGAAGGTTCTTTGTTCCTGAGGATATAGGAGTGAAATGGTCCTCATAAACGAAAAGGTGTTTGTTTGTACCAGATTAGGTGTTATCAAAATGGCCCTTATAAAAGAAAGGTCCTTTGTTTGTGCTTGAAATATATATGAGTGAAATATGGTCCTCATAAAAGAAAGGGTCTTTATTTATGCGTGAGTATGTATGAGTGAAATGGCTCTTTTAAAAGAAATGGTAATTGTGCGTGAGATTGTGAGTGAAATATGGCCTTATAAAAGAGAGGATCTTTATTTGTACGTGTGTATATAGGAGTGGAATAGCCTTATAAACGAAAGCGTTTTTGTTTGTGGGTGAATATGTATGAGTGAAATGGCCCTTGTAAAAGAAAGGGTTTTTGTTTGAGCGTTAATATGGCAATACACAGAGTTAATGTCAAAACAGTTTTATTTCAGGTAATTCAGTTTAGCATAAGTACAGAGTTTCGAGGTCAAAACAGTTCTATTTTAAACATTTCAGTTCAACATAAATACCCAGTCTAAATGCAAAAAACAGTACACTGAAACCACTGTTTAGTTCTATTTAACCCATCCATAGTGTCATATCTAGGTTACTCGTTGCGGGGTCTCTCCCCTCTGCAGAGGTGCAGTCGGTGTATTCTACAGCACCAGTCGACTGGGCAATATAAAAGAAGGGTCCATTGTATGTATATGAGCATATATGAGTGTAATGGCCCTTATAAAAGAACGGGTCTTTGTTTGTACGTGCCTATGTATCAAGGACGATTGAAATAATCTTAAGAATTGAAACAACTTTGTGTATGTGAGTAATGTATTTTTAGTGATAATTCCACGGCGAGAAACTTGATTGTTTTATCTGGAATGACTGCCAGTGTTTTGTGGGATGATAATGGAATTGCTCACTGTTATCACTGTTCATGTAAAGTTTCTTTTGTAGTTTTTATAAGACTATGTAGCTTCTAGAATTTTAGATTTTTGGATGTAAATTTTTTTTTTTTTTTTTTTGCCAGATGACCTGTTCTAGACTACATCAATATGAGCGCTCTTGTTTGGCTAAGTATGGTGCCTTGATGTCCTGGTATCTATTTCTGTTTTAAGACTTTATGCAAGGCTTTGTAAAGAGAGAGAGAGAGAGAGAGAGAGAGAGAGAGAGAGAGAGAGAGAGAGAGAGAGAGAGAGAGAGAGTATGTGTGTGTGTGTGTGTGTGTGTGTGTGTGTGTGTGTGTGTTCCTTACTTCCATGCAAAAAAAATTCCACGTATAAATGGGGATGGAGAATATGCATAAAATAAAGCAAAGAAAATATACCTTGACGTTATCTTGTTAAGATTAAAAAAGTTTTTCGAACACATACAAAGAAACGAGACTCATGACAATTTTTTCCAAATTTTAAATAATTTGTAAAAAGATAGCTATTTTTGCCCATATAAATCATGAGTTTAATTTTTTCCTACCCCCCATATATATATATATATATATATTAAGTTTTACATACATACATACTTACATACATATATATAATTTCGGCCGCCGCTCGCATAATACAAAGTTCTTCAAAAGAATTGAGCACTCCGGTAGCCGATAGGGTATAAAAAATGTAAAACAAACGGCTGCTGCTGTTACTACATAATACCTTAAAAATTCACTAAGCCAAACGTGGTACACTTCTTGGCCGAGCGGTCTGCGACTTAGTCTAACGTGTAACGTGTCTAACGTAAAGTTGGATGGGTTTCGATCCTGGCTTCGAGCGTCCTACGTGTCTAGCCACACTGAAGAGTTCTGATAGAACGAAACAGTCCGTCTGTGGATGACAATATATATATATATATATATATGTGTGTGTGTGTGTGTGTGTGTGTGTGTGTGTAAAACTTAAGTTTCAGTGGATTTAAAGTATGATAAATTCAATAATTATTTCCAGAGAATTGACTAAGTCTACTAATCCAATCAGCTAAGCTGTTTATGAATATTACGATAATATAGCCGACAAGGAAAATAAATAAATGTTGGGAGTAGACTGAGCTTTAAGCTTGCAATGACAACCGACCTAGAAGGAAAACTCTGACTGCGAACCTGTAGGGCTCGGCCTAAAATATATATATATTGTGTCGCATCCGGCTCGTGTGGAGGCGTTGGTATATATATATATATATATATATATGAGAATTATCCCATAATCTGGTTTGGTCGTGTGAGCGTTAGCCTGACTAGCCCATCCTTCTCCAAGTCTTCTTTGAATTCATAATTTTCCTTCTCCAAGACAGGTTACCATACAAAGGTTAACGAGCCAGTCTATCCTTCTTACTCATAGCTGAACCGCGAATAGTTGAATTCTTCACATTTCTCCCTGGGGTATTGTTGCTATGTGTTATGGTACCCAATCTGCTGATTGTATTGAAGTTTTCCTGTTGCGATTAATATCGGGAGAATATTCATCTCGGTGGTGAAATTTATTCCAGCCCAACACTTTGGCAGTCAGACTGACGTTCAACACCTTTTTACCTATGTTGTATTATACTTTCGTTAATATACTTTGTTCCACGTAAACCCGTGTTCGTGTCTTTCTTCCGGGCCCTTTACTGGTCCACAACACTATGTGAAATGCAAATAGTTTAGTTCTGGATTTGAACTCAGATAGCAGAATCGACCTTTTCGATGATAACCTTTTCGTCACGAGCGTTTCCTGGGAATATTAGATTGTAACATGTTGAACATAATGTATTCGATCAGAGTCGATGCAAAATTTCCCAGCATTATTTATTTGTGCAATATTAGGGAAATCTGAGAAGCTTCTTTGAAGTTCACTCTTGGGTTCATTGCTTGTGCTATCAGTGAACAGTTGTTTTGACGAACATTCACAAATTTCTCCGAAATTCTACATATCAAAACTTTTGTTGTATTTTGATAACCTGAGGTACAATTCGGTAGCTTTGGATTTCGTGAAAGAGACGAATCATGACTTGCCTGATACTCTTGTCTAGCTTACCTGATACTCTCTGTATGCAACTCATCGGATTTGCCTCAATAGCAAAAAGTACGATCTTAGAATCTATGGTTTTAAATTTTGCCTGATCTTGCCTAATTATAGTAAGATTTTATGAACCATTTGGTCCCTACAAATCAAGTGAGCATTAAGGCTAGTGAATCGCGTTCATTGTAATTCATATTCACATTATGAGCGAAGTTGTTTCTTTAGGGTTTTTTGTTTGCACATAGCTCTATTGAATATGATTAATTTTAAAGCAGATCAATTTGACGAATAGATGGAACTCTAAAAGGTACTACTACCTTAATTAGAGTTAACCTGGGAGTAATGGCAATGAAAGGACACTCCATACTCCACAGATCTCAAGAGCTGGTGTCTTATCATAAAATACAGTTTAGTGTTATACTTAGGACACCTTTTTTGCGAAGGGGCTTACCCCTTTGCAAGTAATACAGTCAATGTATTCTAAGCCCCACCGACCGGCCTCTGTAAAATTGCAAATCATTTGTATTGAGAATAGATACATGGAGGTGTTTTTTTTTTTGTTTAAAAATGATTATCATTAGTTGTTTGAAGCAATAGAATTTCTTGTAAAAAAGAAAAAAACCGACTTCGGCTTTAAATAACCTAGTAAGAGTTGAAATACCATTAAACCAACCAACCAACCTTCGGTCATATATCTAAAGTCATGCTGTGTTTTAGATTCATGCAGATAGCTTCGAAACGGAGAAGGACGTTAAGAAATAAAATATGAACGCCTTTTCCTAGCCACAACTGACGGAGGTGGGGGGATAGAAAGTGTCAATCAATGTTAGGTTTGTGGTTCCATTGGCTCAAACAATGAGTTTCTAACTTTTTCACCGGCTGTAAAACATATGGCCAAGTATCAGGTTATCGACTGTGAGTTCGTTTCCCGTCCCCCAACGGCAGGCATTACGCCCCTCATTTACGGACCCGTGCTCATACGTTGCCATGGACAGTGGCCCGGATGGCTTGATTGACATCCAAATCGCTGGTTACAATCTGATAGACGAGATATGCAAAAAGGACATGTAATATAAAGCTGGGAGAACATAACAATTAGAAAAAAAAAAAGAAGAAAAATGAACTCTGAAATAGAAAGAAAGAAAGAAAGAAAGAAAGAAAAATGAACTAAAAAGAGAAGTAAACAAAAAAGAAAAATAAAGAAAAATGAATCAAAAGTTAAGGGAGTAGGAAGAACAAACAGCAAAAACATGAAACAAAAATAGAAAAAATATAAGAAATACAATAAGAAAAAGAAAGAAGAAAAATGAACATTATGAAATAAAAGAAAGAAAGAAAGAAAGAAAGAAGGGTGAACTAAAAAAAGATGGTGAAAAGGAAAAAAATAACATGGAAGAAAAGTAAAAAAAAAAGACTGAAAAATGACAAAAAAAAGGTCAAAAAACTAAGATAAACAAAAAAAAAAAAAGCAAAAGAAAAAAACAAAAATGAAAAGAATGAAAGAAAAGTAATAGGAAACAAAGAAATGGAAAAAGAAAGAAGAAAAATAAAACACAATAAAATACAAAGAAAGAAAGAAAGAAAAATAATTGAAGAGAAGTAAAGAATGAAAGCGAAAAAGAATGAATGAATGAATCAATCAAAAACATGAACTAGAGGGAAAAAGACCTAGATAACCAAAAAGAGAAGAAAAAAAAAATAAAATAGAGTAAAATGAAAGAACTATAGAAAAAAGTAAAAAAAAAAGAATGAAAGCAAAATAAAAAAAACCCCAGAAAGAATCGAAAGAGAAGTAAAAAATAAAAAACAACGGAAAAGAAAGAGAAAAAGCGAAAGGGAAAAAAACGAAAAAAGAAATAAAAAACAAAGAAAGAAACAACGAAAGAAATAAGTAAACGAATCAAAAAGTAAAGTACGGCAAGAAAAAGAGAAATCAGAAAGAAAGAAAGAAAGAAAGAGAGAAAAAATGAATCGAGAGAGAAGAAAAAATAAAATACGGCAAGAGAAAGAAAAACGGAAAGAAAGGAAGGAAGAAAGAAACAAGGAGAAAAAAAAGAATGAAAGTAGAAAAGACATGTACACTTACAATTTGTTTCTTCTAAAAAGAAAGAATTACAGAAAGAAAAGAAACAAAGAAGCTTAGCTTAATTTCGTGCCAGACCACATAAAACTAGACAAGGGGATCGTTCCTTGCTACCAGTATCGTGTAACCTAGTATAACCTGCCACCTGTTACTAGGAAAGGAGAAGAGCAATGCCATTTAACTCTTCCTTTGTCTCTTGAGACGCCATAAAGAGGTATTTCCCGGTGATCATTTGAATCAGGTCAAGGATCGTTCCTTGTTACAGATATCATGTAACCCAATGCAACCTGTCATGTGTTACGTAATCAAGGAGAATTCGCCGATACAGTGACCCAAATACCTGAAAGGATCCTAACAGCAATAACAGGAAGGCAATAACAACAACCTAATATCCATGTGGAGGGGAGCTTAGAGTTCCTAACTAGTCACCTATTTATGTACTGAACAGACTGATCGTTGATCAGCTTGTTATTTATAAAGCTTTGCTTAGAATGGCTCAAGTTTCATATAGTACCAGCAGTTTCTCAGTAGTCCCCTATCTAGGAACTGAACTGGTTCATCATTGTTTAACTTTCACAATCTTGCACAGCTTGCGTGTGCCGTTGAAACCTTTTCCTTTTCATTTCGTGTTACGTCGGAATGATGCAGTTCAGGATAGAAAATTGATACGAGTATGAAATGAAAATTTCAGAACCACAAGTTAATCGTTTAAATAAATAAATAAAAACCGCAGCCCTTTATTTTTGAAAATATTACCTTGGTCTAAACCTTTATTAACACCATTTACCTTGGTCGTAACTGATATATAAAAAATTAGTCAAAAAAACAACAAAAAACGGTATTTTTAACGTTAAGGGTTTTCGGACTATTGTCTTCATCTTTATTGTTATTTCCACCACGTTTCCGCCGATATGTCCTTCGACCTTCTTCAGGTGTTTGTCGCACTCGGAAACCTTCACGGAACTTCGAACTACGTCCTTTATTGTATCCACGGGGGTCGCCTGTTCTGATTCCGTTAGCCATAACCGGGTACAAGTGTTAAGTATTCTTGTATTGTTACTCGGCTGTAGTCAGGAGTGTGTCCAGCAGGACACATAGCGTAACGGTTATAGGCGTTGGTTCCCTAAGCTTCTAAGGAGAATCATCTGGAGGTTGCAAGTTCAAATTTAGACAACTAAAAAACGGTATTACATTTGCTAAATGCAACTGTTGTATACTCATTATACAACTGCGCGTGTACATTTACAAATATACGCTTACATGCGGAAACATCATAAACCAGTAATGACGACTTCAATAACGAACGAATACACTTCTTTATAAAAATATATCTCTCACACTTTATTCTCGATAGGGTGATGTTTCTTGTGTGTGAGAGATGAGCTGGAGACGGGGACAGACTTCTATATTGACCCCAAGTTCTTCTTCGACCATAGCAGTACTTCTTTCTCATCTTGGCTGGGTTGCTCAACCGTGGGTCACTGAGGGCCCAAAGCCCACTGTCTGTCGCTGGCTCTCACTTCGGCAACTTGTCCCCAACTAACTCGAATCGCCCTGGGCACCTGGTTATATCATTGTCTCACGACTACCTGCTTCCGCTGTTCTTCCGCTTATTTACACAGGGGCATCTCTTGATTGACGGCTCGGTCGAGGGTCAATATATAACACAACTACCATTGCCATTTGCCTAAGTTCCAGCTGTACCACACAGCTATCGTTTCAGAATATGGAAGGTTTTTTGACAACATAGAATCTTTTGACTCTCTC
Organism: Sepioteuthis lessoniana; assembly: GCA_963585895.1. Classification (NCBI taxonomy): domain Eukaryota; kingdom Metazoa; phylum Mollusca; class Cephalopoda; order Myopsida; family Loliginidae; genus Sepioteuthis; species Sepioteuthis lessoniana. Next base: position 50,146,827 of record OY757925.1, on the reverse strand, counting down.
TCTCTCTCTCTCTCTCTCGTCATCCATCACTATTGGCCATCGCATTTTGTAAGTCCTCTCTTTGGTATCCAGTTTCCGTGCAGTGTTGATGAATGTGGGTTTTTACTGGTCGACCAACAGTGGGCTGTTCATGTGTCGGGAAATATCGCTTATCATTTCATCCTTACTTCACCTCTACTATCCAGCATGTCTTGCACGTCTTACTTGGATGGTTTGTGAGATGGGAGGTAAGTAGCCGCACAGCAGCAGTTTTGTTGGATACAGCTTCCAGAATTCGTTGAAAACAGTATGCAGCATCCTTGTGTGGGTTCCATCTAGATTTTTTAAAGGGTTTCGTTATAATGCAAGAGGTGCAACCATACAATAGTACAGACATGACTACAGCTTAAAAGAATTCACTTTTATTTTATCAAAGAGATCAGATTTCCATAAGGTCGAAAACCTATCAGTAGAAGTCAAAGCTTTACGTATACGGAAATCGTTTTCAGTTGATGAGATGTTGCCACCGAGGTATATAAACTGGTCTATTAATTTCAGAGGCTTGCTATTTAATGACGAGATGCCCCCCCCCCGAATAATGTGCATGAACCTTGTTTTATTTGAGTTCGTGTAGAGGACAATGCCTATTGCTGCTTTTTTCTGGTTATGCAGAAGAAGTTCAGCTTTAAGAACGTTTGTGTTTGAAGATTTCTCCATCAGGTTTGATTTCATACACAGAGAAAAGATGGAGCAAATACTTATAGCAACGAAACTGTTCGTGTTATGATAATGCTTTACAAATACTCTAAGGCTATGGTTAGCTCACTTGATCGGGACACTGATTTCTTTGAAATTGTCGCTGATGCACACACACACACACACAAATATATATATGTCAGCGCCAATGTCAAAGAAGTTATATATATATATATATATATATATACGTATTGTCATATTGTTTTTGTTTTGTTTAGGTTTTATTCGTTATATGGCCCATCAACTTTTGTGTATTATCTAATCCAAATCCAGCCTTTTAGAAGAACAATAGTTATTCTAATGAAACCATAGCATGGGGGCAGAATTAGAGGGTTCATACATTCTTAAGGCTTTTAGTCAGAAAGTGAACTTAGTAGCGCGACTGGAAATCGAACTCGTTTTCTTCGAGGCTGCAGTCCAGTACTTTAGTCAATTCCCCATGGGGACACCCCTTTGTTTTTGTTTTTTTTTGTTTTTTTTTTTTGTAGATAAGTAGATTTTTCTTGGGTCGCTGGTACATAAGAATTGTTGTGAAATTTGTTTTCTGATGTGTTTTTTTTTTTTTTTGCTTGGGTGGTTAAAAAGACGGAGACAAGATAGAGGAGAGTTTTAGTTGACGTTGTGATATTAAGTATGTGTTGTGTGTATGTGTGTGTGGAGGGGGAACCGGAAATTCTATCCGATCAAGCAGTTAGATGATGCTGATTATCCCAGCTGCGAAGAATATAATGTGGGCTGTGCCCCTGTGTCATTGATGTAACTTATAAACTGGTGAGCAAAACAACGTGAGGTTTTACGACTAATAAGAATAACATGAATTCCGTATTAATCCAGTACAAACGTAATATGACACCTCCGATGGAATTTTGTCAATATTTAAGAAACTTAAGCAAGAGTGGATCAAGGCCATGAGTCTGGAGCACACTGTGATAACTGACCAATCAAGGGTTTTTACAATGACGTACGACCACTCCAAGGAGTAGGCAAGAGTATTTACGGTCGTCCGCGTGGTTTGTAAAAACATTGAAACTTTGAAGCAATTTCTATTTAGATTTTGTTCTACCGTTGAAATACCTGTTTTCATCCTGTTAGATTTCAACAAATGCTAAAATCAGTATATGATTAGGCTACATTTTTTATCAACCTCTCCGCACGAACCGGATACGACACAGGATTAATTCTTAAGCTGAGTTTAACAGGTTGGAATTCAGAGTTTTCCTTCTCCTAGACTGGTTGCTATATCAAGGTTAAAGAGCACAGTCTTCCCTACTATTTGCCTTTGGTTGGAGGGAGAATAGCTGCATTCATAACTTTCCCAAGGATATCAACACTATGCAATTTGCCTCATGCAGGATTTGAACCTGTGCAGCCGTGTCCATTTCTAACGACGATAAGCAATACACCAATACATATATGTATTTGCGCAAACCCCTCCGCTATAAGCAGGATGTGACACAAGGTTAATTTTTAAGTGGAGTACAAGTAGTTAGAATTCAGGGTTTTTTTATATTCTAGACTGGTTGACTTTCCAGGATGAAGAATCCACGTAGTCCTATAATTTACCCATATTTGGAGGTAGAGGAGAGGGATTTTAGCCTTTCCCAAAAGGGCAATAGCGCATGTGAAACTCAAATAGCTTTATTTAAAATTTAAACTCGGGTCACCGATTCCATTTCCTACGACGATAACCGTTTCGTTAAGCACGCCAACTAGCTAAGTGTGACTCATTGAAATTAGTGTATATTAGAAAAGTGACATACATGATCGGTTACGTTGGCGTAAATTGATTGATTGATTCTAAAGGCATGTCAACCCACTAAGGGTTAGTTTTGTGCTTGGAGCTTGATTCAGTTTCCCTTTTGAACAAATTATTTCAGTAATGTGCATAGCTAGAAAATTATTTTGTGAAAAACTGACGATTGAGAGTGCGTGTTTATCTCTCTGAAACTCTGCCGAGAATTTAGCAACCCTAATCTACATGTGTCACTAAATCTAAAAATAGAAAAATGTAACATTACGGTTCTGTTTGTTCGTTTGTTTGGGTTTTATGGCATAACAACTTTTGTAGGTTATTTAATGGCAAATCAATTTTTATACAAATAAATAGGTCTATATCAAATTATTCCGTTTAGCATATGCACATAGTTTAAATGTCAAAAGCATTTCTATTTCAAGCAATTCAGTTTATTCAAACAGTTCTAATTCAAACAATCCAGTTTCAATGTCAAAAACAGTTCAATTTCAAGCAATTCAGTTTAGCAATTTGACCCATAGATAGGACCATATCAAGTGCTAGAACACCGAGTCAGAGTGGACCTGGGAGCAATGGAAATGAAAGAGTACTCCGGATTCCCCAAATCTTCAACATTACTGGAATCTCACCATCAGACTATTTAGTGTCATATCTAGGACACTCGTTGGGTGAGTGGGGGTTCTTACCCTCTGCTGAGATGCAATTGGTGTATTGTACTGCCCCAGCCGACTGGACAAATTACGGTTCTCAAATTGGATGTTTGTGATACTACGATACCAAATAGTCGCTTGTACCACCACGGATCTCAGTAGACGCTTTTTGCTCTACGTTACTTATATAGACATTTGTACCACCCCGGTTATTATGAGTGTAACACTACGCCTTAAGTGTCAATCAGACCTCGTGGTAACCTCGTCGTGAGAAAAAGTGACGAATACACAAAACACCGTTTTGGTTTTCTAATATAAAAGTTTATTCGCTACTACACCGCTTAGTAGACATCGAGAAGAGAGAAAAAGAGTGTGAAAAAGGAATCCATCACTTTAGCTTGATATAGAAAAATAAAAATGAATGAGAGAGAGAGAGAGAGAGAGAGAGAGCAGATATAGACCTTAATATTATCTTTCTCGTTTTCTGTTGTAGTTTTCACACGTGCTTGTACGCTAATCTCGTCTTCATGACTTTGCTGCTGATGTAGGAACCCTTCACGGAGATCACCCCAAAAGGGGACCGTAATTTTCGGCGGTCTTCACGTCTAGTCCTCAACTGACTTTTTCCCCATGTTTTCTATCCTGCATCCACTTTAACTATTTTTCCGTTTGATTTGCTGCTGTTTTATTTCTATTTTTAACCCGGACGTTCGCAGCTATCCCGACCTAGACTTGAGGACGCCCTCCCTGTTCACCTTTCTATTTTCTTCTTCCTTTTAGCCTTTCTCTCTCTTTATCTTTTTGACTGCCTCGAACTTCTATCTCATATAAATCTTTCTTTTTCCACTGCCTTGTGGTCGACCAGTAAATCTAGCTAGGAAATGACTTATTTCTAAAAAAAAAAAATCACCCAACGTCCTTAATTGTATTACTTTAAGATCCACGTAGGTCATAACTTCCAGAAATAACCTTTCCATATCTTGTCGTTAAAAATAAGTCAGTAGCAGCCCAGAAGTGAAAGAAGACGCGCGATTAAGTTTGGCACAAGAAGGACAATACTATCATATACCTTGCGAGGATTGAATTCACAAGTAACTGTTACTGACCTTGCTCGAATCATCCTTAATTTACTGAGATTGAAAGAGTTTGGCACAAGGACACAAGTATGTGGTACCCAGTAAGAATCGAATTCACTAGTTATGGTCGGTTATCCTTGCTCGTTATGCAGTATACCAGCCAAATCACTCTTGATTTACTTGGAATAATTTGACACAAGGCCAAAAGCATGGGGCACACAGTGAGAATTAAACTCTGCTTGCCTAGCTCACTAACCATTACAATCTATTAGTTTATCAGCATCGGTATTATATTTGCCAGTTTATGCTCTCCATTAGATGCCTCAACATAGTAGCCTTGTGTCAGACTAAGCTAACCTCAGAAAATAGCTATACTGACACCAAATTGAAGGTATGTATAATTCAATGATTTTATTTTAAAGTAGGTTATGTGTGCTGCGTCAATAATCCGGGGTCTGGTCTTTCTTTTCTGTTTCGTAATTGAACGTCTGTTATTAATGCTCACTAAACCGGCACTTAAAACAGCGTAGTGTTCAAAAGCTGCTGGATAAAAAGGGCGGGAGAACGTGAAGTTTCGTCGGCGTCGAGTTTCGATCCTGTAATTATATGCGAATGTGACATTTACTTCGGTACACTGACTCGTTGTTAGGGCACAACTACATGATTAGTGGAGGAGGGGGGAGTTCAGGACGAGTCGAATTGTCGCTCAGCACCCACCAGCTGTGTCTCGTGATACTCACGCATCCAGCCATACCCGATCTTCAAAGAAGACATATCGATACACTTGCGAGCCCAACATATGGTTAAGAGATCCGCGTATTCGTGCAAACTGCACGATAAAACCTTCTGCTAAAAAGTGAAATTTACGCTTATAATCGCCATCTCCCTAAGAAGTCTGCTTCCTGAAAGAATCAGAATTTGAACAGTACATCTAAACTGATTGTAGTACCATCACTTGCCGCAAGCTGATTTGACAAAATAAGTAAGTAAAGTGGGCGACTTTAGTCGAGGGTGACCCAAAGGCTCCCTTGTCAATAGCTACTGCACCGCTGTATAGGGGAGGGTGCTATTCCTTTCCCTGGATTGGTCAACTTTACCCTTGATCCTAACCTTATAATGCTGAGTGCTAAGCAAGGCGGCATCAAGTACCAGTTTTTAAGTCTTTGGTATAACTCGACCTGGGATTGAACCCCAGTCTCCCGGACCATTGGTGAACACTCTTCTCATTAAACCAATGGCCTGGTTGAAAACAACAGAAAAATGATTGGTTGATTGACTGGTTGATTTTATGGTATATCAACCCGTTTAGGGTTATTCTATGACTAGAGGATCAGATTTTGAACAGTACACCTAAACATATTGTAGTACGGACACTTACCGCTACCTGGTTTTACGAAACACTTTTCCTGAACAAACAGGAAAGCAACAAAAGATGATTAATTGACTGATTGATTTTAAAGGTATGTCAACCCATCTTAGGTTCTTTCATGTCTAGAGAACCAGAATTGGAAGAGTACACTCAAACTGATTGGAGTACGGTCACTTGCCGCTAGCTGGTTTAGTGAAATATTTTCCTGAACTAACGTAAAACAAGAGAAAAATCATTAGTTGATTGAACGATTGATTTAAATGGTATGACAATTCGTCCAGGGTTATCTTATGTTTAAGGGACAAACAAATGACTGATGCTTAATTGAATTGTTTGTGATACATAGCAATACTTGGAATCCTGTAACTTTGTTTACTAATGAAAAATTGAATTGTGTTTTTTATCAAACTATGGGTATGAATCTATTTTAAAACTTTGTCGGCATTAAAGACCTATCGAGGTTGATATGCCGTAAAACAAAACAAATCAAACAAACAAGCAAAAAACTAAAATGAATTGATTGAAATGGATCTGTTTTTATATTTTACTTTGTGTAAACAAAAAATATGTACTTATGATAAACTGAATTGTTTGAAATAGAACAGTTTGGTCATTTAATCGTGTATAAACAAATGACTGATATTAAAATATTGACCGTAGCGAAGAGGTTGGGCTCACACCCACACGCACACACACACACACACACACACATATATATATTATATATACTTATATATATATATATATATATATATATATATATTCTCCATATATATATATATATATTTGTAGGAATACAGAGAGAGAGAGAGAGAGTGGAATGAAGGAGAAAGTAAATCTCTTTTCTTCTATGCACACACACACACACACGTACAAATATATATATATATATATATATATATATATATATATATATATATATATATATATATATATATATATCGGTGAGTGTATGTGTGGAAGTTTTAGAATGAATTGTGATAATATGAAAAAAACTGGACAATAAAATTATATATATATATATATATGTATTATGTTTAAAGTTTGCAGTATCGATGATAAGCATGTTTCATATTTGCTGGCCTCGTTAGGTATGGTTGTTGGATACGCCGACTGTCGTTCTGCAGTGGAGTAACTTCAACCCACCTCGTAACGAGGCCACCTGTTGGCCGTGGGTGGTCAGCCATAATTTTTGAGGAAGAGATACTGCTTAGTGAGCAGTCTGTGACATGGAAGCTAATGTGGTCACGTGACCCAATTGTCAGAGTGGTCACGTGACCTTCAATACTCCACTTTGGCCTTTACTGAGCTAAAACGGGTGGCTGGAGAGGCCCGATCAGATCAGTCGACATTTCAGATTAAGCCCTCTGATTGTCCCGACCATATACATCAAATCGCTCTTGAGGTAAACAAATTTTATATTAAAGGTGCTAGAAGGCGGTTGCTGAGTTTCAATCGCGTTGAGAAAAATAAGACTTTGCGTGTCCAAGGGATGACCCTGAACTACACGGATTCCAGTCCAGAAAGTAGGGTAAGGAGGATTACCCCTTCATTACAATTATACCTAGGTCCACTATTTTTAAAGTGACATCACATAGAACTCTTCAGTTGTTTACTCGTTATCATATTTACCCCTCCGCTCGAACAGGATATGACACAAGGTCAATTTTTAAGCGGAGTTTAACTTCGTTTACTCGTTAGTATTATTATTACTTATTTGAAACCTGTGTTTAACTTTTTCTTGTTAGATAGGAATACTTGATAAATAGAATTACAAGGGTTATTTGAAACCATACACTAGTGCTAAGATTGTTTCTATTAGATAGGAATACTTGATAAATAGTATTACTAAGTAATTTACGAAGCTCTTTGCTTCGATCTGGCACAAGGCCGAATGAATGGGGCGCCCAATGAGGCTCGAACTAACTTGTGTAGGTTTGCTAGTCTAGCTTGCTAACCGTTACACCACCAGAGTGTGCTAACAGATGAGCTCTAACCGGTTTTAAGATAGTTACATACAAACTATTCGTTCACAAATCATATATATTTATATATATATATATATATATGTATATATATCTATATATATATGTGTGTGTGTGTGTGTGTGTATTTATATAAAGAATTTGGCATTAAATAACCCACAAGCATTGATATGTTATAAAATATTAACCAACCATATTTGCGATCAAGAATATATTGACATTATAAAACGGAAATGTCTTTATGGTTGACTAAAGAGAACCTTCACTAACATGTAATTATCGCAGCAGCTCACGAAATATTCGAAATAACAAGCAGTCATTCCCATAGTCAACCTTAACGGGAACAAAACATAAATATATTCATCTTATCATCCACTGACAGACTATTTCATTGTATCACAACTCATCAGTATGTCAAGTGACGGGAGATGCTTCTCGCTGGAAACGAAACCCGGGTAATTTTATGTCAAGTGAATATCTTACCCCTGAGCTATCGTCATCTAAGTATAGGCGAAGGAATATTTTGGGTATATATTCACATATACGCTTATCGGCTACCTGAGTGCTCATTTCATGAGAAGAGCTTTGCATTTACGCTTATGTGGCAGCCGGCAGTTCTCCACTCAAGTGCTCAACTCTCACTGGGGAGGGAGCATATATATTGTCATCCACAGAAAGACTGTTTCGTTGTATCACAGCTCTTCAATGAGGATAGACGTTGCTGTATCTTCGGTAAGGTAGTTACTTTATTTAACGGCATATCAATTCTTTGTGGGTTATTTTAAACCAAAATTTGATGAATTTATAGATATTTGATTGTAATCATAATTATATTTTCAATGTTCCATTAAATTTCTTTTATTAGTTACCATTATTGACTTTGAAGAATTCCTATCCAATATTGGGACCCTAACAGATGCTAACGTCCACTCCTGGTTAGAATAAACCGGAGATAACAACAACGATGTGGTACTGTACACTTCCCAGAGGTCCAGAACTAGAGCCACAATATTGGATGTTATTTAGTGTCACCCTTAGAAAGCCATTTTAAAAATCAAATAAGTCATTTATTTGAACTCTGTTATATGGTTTCACGTATTCTTGTCTAATACTAATAATTTACACAAAATTATGTTTTCCAATATTCCTATCCAATACTGATATTTTATACAGACTGATAGGGTTTCAAATATTCCTCTCCTGTACTAATTATACGTACACAGGTACGTGGTTTCAAGTACCTATTCCTATTTAATAATCATAGTCTTTTGTTTGCACGTAATTATGTGGTTTCAAGTATTTTTATCTAATACTAATAATTTACATAAAGTTTTATAGCTTCTCATCTAATACTGTCTATTTTCAAACAGATCTATTTGATCCATTGATGGTCAGATTGGACCAGGAATTAACGGCAATGAAGAAGTACTTCCCTATCTTGAGAACTGGAGCCTTACCACCGGATAGAGTTTAATGTCATACACCGGACACTTCATAGTGACAGTACACGATATATTCGATAACAGAAATCATAGATATGAATTTCTACCAAGTTTCACGTTTTTACAATCTTCAGTCGAAAAATCTTAGTCCTACGTGCGGGACAAGAGGATAATACATAGAAAGCTCCGACTAAGAAACGGAAGTGAAGGTGGCTGGTAAAAGATCTGAAATATTTGAGAACAATAAACTTAAGTAAGTGTTGTATACTCATATGCATGCAAAACACAACGACTCAATGAAGACAAGCGACACAGTTCTTTAGAAAAATATACCTCTCACTTTATTGAGAGGGTTGTGTGTGAGAGGGAGTTGGAGACTGAACAGAACTACAACATATTGACCCCCACTCTATTGGCCATAACAGCGTTTTTTTCCCGTTCTCCAATGCTGCTCAACCGGGGGCCTGGGGGCCCAGCCTCTCTAGGTGCTGGTTTTCTCCACCGCATCTTATCTCTAACTCTCTGATCACCAACTGATTAATCGGGGGCCTGAGGGCTCCCTCTGCTGGGTGCTGGCTTTCTCTACCGCATCTTGTTTCAACTGATTGAATTTCCTGTGCATTGAGTAATATAATAGTCCAACGTACACTTTCTTCTTGTGGGCGTCACAAATTCGCACTCATTCAACCTGCCCACGGTCAAGGTTATAATATCCTGGTCGACCGGATGTACCTGTTATTTACACCGGTGCATTTCCTATTTTAACAGCCCGACCGGGTCGTAGGTCAATATGCAACAGAAGAAGATTATCGTTAAAGACTAGAAAAATACACAAAGAACATATTGGACAAAAAGTTCAATTTTTCATACCATATGGCCGCTATTCTGTCTATGTGTGTTTGCGTGTTTCCCGATATATTAGTATTTCATAAACCTATATTATAAGGACTTGATATATATTTGGTTATCTTCACTTAGCAAAAAAAAAAAAAAAAAAAAAAAAAAAAAGCACACCGTAGTGCGTTTTTGTAAGCGAAAAGTGTATTTTTAGAAAAATCTTAGAAAATAAATTTCCGTTCAATTTACTACTCATCTTAAGTGTGGCATATTAGTTAATCTGGGACCTAAGTCGACCCCAAAGTTTTCTGCTTAAAATTCTGGCTAGACCTCCACCTATTGTATGAGTCGACTCCCAAACATACGGTAAGATACTGATGGGCCAAAATTTACCCAGTTGGCCTAAATAAGGATAGGCTGTGATAAACTGGAGCAAAAGCATATAATTTTATGGGAGTTGAACCTTATGAATGTGTGTGAATGAATATTTTAAAAATTACAGTGCAGTATCTTAGAAGCAAGGTTTTAATCGCTAATAAAATAGGGGGTGTCCTCGTGGTGTAATGGTTAATTCGATGGACTGCAGAATCGTAGTAAGCGAGTTCGTACTCTAGTCACGCTATTACGTTCTCTTTCGAAAAAATACCCTTGGGAAAGGTATGAACTTCTTATCCTCCCAGTCATAGGTTAAATAGCATCACTGCTGTTCTTCTAGAAGGATGGCGTTGGTATTAAATAACCCACAAAGTTGATATGCCATTAAACCAAGAAACCAAACCAACCTGATAGAATAACCTTTATTTAATCTTTATTTAAAATGTTGTACCATGTAAGTACTGTAATACTGTCAATGTGTTTATATTCGATGAACTACTATTATGTCTAATTAAACTGTCATATCTCTAGTTGTGTATATTAGACATAATTATTCTCTAAAATCAGAATTACATCAGCCATAAATGAAACACGCAAATCTTACACATCAGAGCTTATATACATGGGAATTCACAATCTATTGCGTTATCATGAAATTTCGCTGATGAAAAAAAAATACCGTAGATGTCTGAACGGCCGCGTGGGTACAATGACGTTCCAGTTAATGTTTACTGTTAGTGTATCAGCAGTTGGAAATGGCCTGTGATATAGCGTTAATATAATGCTTGATTTTATTCACGCTTGAAATGTTTTCCTTTTTTTTTTTCTTTTTTTTTTTGTTGAGACCTTTTCATGCTTAAAAGGTCGACTTGTACAATGCAATTTACAGTAATGATAATTCTGTAAATTTTATTTACCCCTTTTTTGAAAATATTCCGATTTCAATCGAATTGAATGCCTCATCAAAAGGTGTCACTTTTTTAAATAAAAAAGTTCATGTTTCAGCAGCTACGTGTCATAAAAATTAAAGAATTAAATATGTTTTCGAAATTTATATGTAAATCTCTTACAGTCTTGAATTTGAGTCTGAGTTTTGTTCATCGGCATATCAACTTCTGTGGGTAATCTAATGAATTACAGTCTTGAAGGTAGGTGTATAATAGGTAGAGTAATGCATTTAGATATTCTTCTAATCAAAATCTGAATGCAAAATCATATCAACATTGAAAAAACTGTCGGCAATGCTTAGTATTCCCTGCAGAACCCCTCCCCAAAATAAGGGTTCTCCTGAGTATGATACTAAAGTGCATCTGATGGTGAGGCTCCAGTAGAGTATTCCTTTATAATCATTTACACCAGATCCACTCTGACCAAGTGGTAGTACCTGTTAAAGTGTCACTTGGAGTTCAAATAGATTTGTTTGCAAATTATTCGTTTTCGATTGGAACGAAAGCAAAAAAAAAAAAAAAATTGAAGGAAAAAAATCACAAAACATGTAAATGTGTACGCACAATAAACGCGATTCTTTAACCTCTATGTATATAGGTATATAATAACACTCGACGAGTTAACATGACTTTAAAATCAATCGATCAATCAATCTTAAAAGAAGAAATTAAATTGCAATATTTTAATTGCTTCTTGAAATGCGTGCTTTTTTATTTTAACAAATATTAATTCCACTTTTCCCCCTCTTTTATCATGTTTTTTTTAACCAAGTTAACGACCGGAAAAATGTTGAAACACAAAATATATTATTGAACACTTATTACACATTTATCTTCGAGGTACATCTAAACACTTCTAATAAAAGATGAACAGAGTAATCGCTTTACCTAAGCTTTATTCAAATATAAGTAAATTGTGGCCCAATTAAGTTGGAAATTCTTGTACTGTTCTTAGCGACTGATCCAGGAAGAAACATCTATGTTTGACTTCACCACAATTTTGAACAAGAAAAACCATAAAACCCAGAAGTGAACAAAATTACTTCGAAGTAGTTTATACAAGTTATTTTCTCGTGTTTTAGGAACGATTTTAAAGTGAGTGAGTGAGTGTGTGTGTGTGTGTGTTGTTTTGTTTTTTTACGACTGAATTATTTTTTTGAATAAGTAATATATACATTGTTTAATTATGAAGTGACTTGACATCGTACTTTTATTATATTATCGCCATACTGGTATTTAATCCTTTTTTCATCGATTAAAGGCGGCTTTTAAACGATTAAAAAAATCTTCAAAAAGCCAGAATAATAGACAAGTCAATCCCTTGAAAAATTCTATTCGTCATGTTTTAGTATTTTTACGATTTGAGAATTTAAGAACAAACGACATTTTCTACGAAAGATCTGCTTCGTGATATCAAAGTAACCTTGTGAGATTATTCTACAAAGGAAGACATTTGATCTTATTAATTCAATACTTAAAAAAGAAAAAAAAAAAAAAAAGAAAAAAGAAAAATCCAAAAAACAACACCCCCACCAAAAATTGATCCCAAGACAAAACAAAAGAAAGAATCAAGTAATCTTTTACTTATCTTATCAGAGTCTTTTTTTTTATATACGAGGGTCAATTCAATAAAATGAATTTTGTCTTGGGAGTTGGCAATAGGAAGTCCTGATTACAGGTGCACCTTTTACAAAGAAATCTCGAGCGATGAGTCTTTTCATGTTCCAGAAGACTGCTAACATGATCTTTTTTATTGAACACTGCGGCCGGAACTTTTTCTTTTCTGGAGAGTCACTGTATTTCAACTCCATGAAATATATGGAGTCGTTTCAACTCTGGTTTGTAGCGGTAAACCCATGCTTGCCTATTTGTTTGTTTTATTTTGGTTGGGTTTGGTTTCTATGTTGCATGGCACATCAACTCTGGTGGGTTATCAAATGCCAAAGCCATCTTTGTAGGAGAACAGCAGGAATTCTATATAAGCCTTAGCTAAGGAGATAAGTGGGTTCATGCCTTTTCCTTGGTTATTTGTTCGAAAGTAAACGTAATAGCATGACTTGAGCTTGAACTCTCTTACTAAGATGTCACAGTCTTGCACTTTAACCCCCAGGCGATTTTCAAAGAAGACTCTCAGCATAACCTTCTTTACTGACCGCTGGGCTCAAATTTTTTTCTTTGCCAGAGAGTCAGTATATGAACTTTGCAGTAACTAAACACAGACGAAGGAGTAAACATTCATTCATTATATATATATAAATATATATATATATATATATATATATGTATAATAAATAAATATATATCATCATCATCATCATCATCATGTCGTGCCGCTAGCACGGATATCCCTGATCCTCTCTCGCCACTTCTCCCTATTATTAATCGCCTCTGGCAGGTCTTCTGGGCTACACCCCGTATCCTCACATAGCTATTGTATATATGTTCGAGCTGGTCGTCCTGCTTTTGCTTGGCCATATGTGGGGGTCCATAGGAGTACATCACTTATGAATATATTGGGTGTTTCAGAAAAATCGATATCATTTTGTAATATAATTATGTAACCAATTCTGGTTCAATGTTTAATGTTTAAGTGCCTTCTCTTTTCCTGTGAATGACGTTTCTAGAACTGTAAAAAAAAGAATAAAAAATCCCCCCACCCCCCAAAAAAAACATCGGTAAAAAAAAAAAAAATGAAAACATTATCCATGAAATTTTTTATTTGCTGTGAAAATTTGAGATATTTAAATAAGGAGCGTCAGTTATGAATTTGTCCTTACTTCGCCAGCATTGAACAACGTGTTTTGCTCACTTTTCTTGGATGGTTTGTTAGATGCGAGGTAAGTGGCCATACAAATGCTTTTTTGGTAGGTGCTGCTTCCAGGACTTGTTGAATCCTTGAGTAGTTTCCAACTTGGTTTTCTCAAAGCTTTTCATTTAAAGTTTGAGTACTGCAACTGTGTTTCGTTACTGCCAGTACGGTAATGCTGACACGGATACAGCATAGATAAATAACTGCTTTATTTCATTTGAGAAATCAGATTTCAATGGTCGATAACCTGTCAATAGCAGTCTCCCTTTTACCTCTAAGCCTATTGACAGTAGATGAGATATTGCTACCGATGTATATAAATTGGTCTACCAATTTTAGAATCTTGCTATTTAATGAGAAAATCTTGATTAAAACACATGAAATCTTATTTATCTGAGTTCATGATGAGACTGGTGCTTCTTGCTATCTGATTCAGGCTAGGGAACGGAGATTCGGCTTGAGATGGTGTATTTGCTAGAAGATCTATATACTTCGCGTACCTGTGTACATGTTGATATATTTGCTATGATAATTCAAAAAGACAGAATGGTGTAAAAACAAAAGCTAAAACAAAAACCCAAATTAGTTATTCCACTGATCGAAAAACTAAGTTGTATTTTGTCCTCGTGGCGTAGTGGCTAAAGTACTAGCTTGCGACCTTGAAGTAATTGAGATCGATTACCAGTCACTAAAGTATGTTTGCCGTTGGGCTTGAATTGGTAAAAGCATAAACCCTCTTATCTTCTCAGCAATTGATTAATGTGTATTACAACTGTTTTTTTTTTATGAAGATGGCTTTGGTATTGGATAACCTACGAAAGTTGATATGGCATTTAACAAAGAAATTAAACCAAGTGTCTTATTTGAAATTAAAAAAATCATTCTAAATTGTTTATTTATTGATTGAATAAAAATACCACCATTAAGAAATATTACTCGGGGTCGGGAGATCATTTCAGGTGATATCATACATTATTTGCGAACATTTTTCACATTCCTTAAGGGAGTACTCTATTTACATAGTACACTCTCTCTCTCTCTCTCTCTCTCTCTCTCTCTCTCTCTTTTAACTTTCTGAAAAGTTTTTTATCTTTCGAACGCTTCAAAAGAGGTAAATTTTTTTATGGCACCTGTCAAAGAGTACTTTTCTTTTAAGGTACGTGGGGAAATGGAATTACCTCAGAATTTTTATGATCTTAGCTCAATGGACGAAACCAGTACCAAGAGGACGAGGATTAGCGGGGGTATAATCTGATCAATATACAGACGAAGCACACCCACGAACAAAATTAGTCATAGACTTCCATAAAAGATTCAATAAAAAGAAAGACTTCCGTAAAGTAAATAAGAATGGGCGCCTCACGGGGTGTAGTAAAGTAAAGTTAGCGACCATAGTCGAGGGTGACCCGAAGGCTCCCTTTTCGATAGCTACTACACCAAGGTGTAGGGGCGGGCGCTACTCCATTCCCTGGATTGCTCCACTTTACCCTTGAACCGTACCTTATAATGCTGAGTGTTAAGCAAGGTGGTATCAAGTTCCATTTTTAAAGTCTTTGGTATGACTCGACCTGGGATTGAACCCAGGTCTCCCGGGCCATTGGCGAACACTCTAGCAAGCTAGACGAGCAAACCTATACGCGTGAGTTCGAGTCTCATTGTGTACCTTATTTACCCGGCCTTGTTCCACATCTAAGGAAAAACTTTGTAATTTGCTAAATTAAATGAGAATGCCCGCCCCAACCGGTGTAATGGTTAGTATGCGAGACGAACAAACCTCCGAGTTCGAATCTCACTGAGTACCTAATTCATACATCCTTGTGCTACATTTAAGCACAAAAGCTTTGCAAAGTACTAAGTTAAATCAGAATTTATCTGATTGGCTTTAGTGGTTCATCGACTGCTATACATGTGTCATGAAACTGATGAAAGTTAATGTGATAAAATCCCCATTGTTGGTTGTTATATTATTTAAAAAAAAAAAATGAAATGAATATCCCCCCCCCAGTAGACCGCCTCCAAAACTACCTAAAATTCAGTAGTAAATAAAAGTTAAAACGAAGAAGAAGCATTTGAACTCAGGAGCCAACAGGAAGAAATACATCAATATTGGTCAGTATGTCTTTAAGTCCTATCAAATTAAAATGCTGAATTTTACAAAATGTTATGCTGTATTTTGTTTGTGAAATAATGCTTAAACTATGTGTTTTAAATGTAAAGACACGCTTACTCTACTATAAAGCCAAATTGATGTTAAGACTCTTTCCAAATGTCAGCGAACAAGGCAGAATGTTTTTGAATCTCTTCTATAATATAATTTAAAAATTCGTAAAGAAAGCCCTAACAGTAGTTTAGAAGAAAAAGTAAATGCCTAAAACACCCTGAAGCCTACTAGGTTCCCAACTGTAGTATAGAAAATAAAAAGCCTACGAAAAGTCCCAATACCGCAAAAAAAAAAAAGCAAAAATCAGTACCAGTGAAAGTCTGACGAAAGTACCTTAATCTTGGACTTAAGTTAAAACTTAAGAAAACTTAAATCAAAATTACCCCCCCCTTTTTTTGCGTACACATGGGAAGCAGCATGATGTACGTAAAGGTATTTGAATAAACCCATGGACGACCAAACTCAATACCTAAACGGGTCCTGGACGTGAGTTTGACGACTTTACGCTCAGGATCGCTAGTTCGATCGGGGAACTACTGCTGCTCCTCTATAAGAGTGGCTTCTATAGAAGAGAATAAAACAGCAATCGAAAGATAACCATGACCCACACTCAAACCACATACACAAACCGCATCGCTCTTCGCGCGGGTAAAAAAGGGGCGCGTCCTGCTGAGGTTGGAGCCCTGGCCTCAGTGTTCGAAACATCAGCTACAGAGCTCAAACAATCAAAACTACTAAAATGCAAGCAAACACTACAAATAGCCACATTTAACGTAAGAACCTTAAATAGAATAGGACAACTACCAGAGCTAATCGCATCGGCCGAAGAACATAAGATAGACATAATATGCATACAAGAACACAGATACACGCACACCGAAGATATCAAATATCACGAAACTGGCAATGGGTGGTCGCTCGTCTCTGTATCCGCATGGAAAAACTCTGTCAACGCCGCAGTAGGAGGGGTAGGATTACTTATAGGACCTAGAGCATTAAAAACGCTTAATAGCGTTGAGAAAATACAACCTAGAATGATGGCAGCTACTTTTAACGGCAACCCCAGAGCAACAATCATCTCATGCTACAGCCCCACCAATGTTAATGAAGAAACTGAACTAGTCACCTTCTACGATGAGTTATCCTCATTAGTGCGTAGCATCCCGAAAAACAACATGTTAGTCATTGGCGGAGACATGAATGCCCAAATCGGGAAAAACGGAAACAACAAATACAGCCTCCACAACACGTCAAATAGGAATGGGCAACATCTAACAGATTTCATGATAGAAAATAGATTAGCATGCCTCAATACAAACTACCAAAAAAGGGAAGGCAAACTATGGACATACACATACGCAAACAATACTAAAGCTCAGATAGACTACCTCCTTATAAACAAGAAATGGAAAAATAGTGCATTGAATTGCGAGGCATACTCCTCTTTTGAGGGTGTGTCCACCGATCACCGAATAGTCACGGCGAAAATACGGTTAAGCCTACGAAAAAACGCCAAACGAACAGCGACCACCAAACACTATGACTGGGCCCTATTGAACAACAAAGATATAAGAGATAAATACGTATTAGAATTAAGAAACAGATTCGAAACACTACAAGAAAAGACGAAAAAAAGTACACCAAACGACGAATATGAAAATTTCGTCAATGCGCACATCGAGGCAGCAGAGAAATGCATCCCAACAAAACTCAAAACAAAATATAGAGTCCCATGGGAAACTTTTGCGGTGAGAGAAAAACGTGCACTAGTGAAAACAGCCTCCAAAAACTATCGAAAAAACCCAACAAATACAAATGCCTTAAAACTAAAAACGGCACAATATCAATTAGCAGGCACATATATAAAGGAACAGACAAAATACATTCAAAATCAGATAGATAAGTTTAGAGACTCGGTGGAAGATAGACAATCTAGGATAGCCTGGCAAACAATAAACGAAGTGAGTAGAAGAAAGAACACAGCCAAAGCAAAACTGAAAGCAGCAAACCAACAAGAAAGAATAAAACTGTGAAAACAGCACTTCGAAAACTTACTTGGAAACCCACCAAAAATAACACATGAACCAATCACCAGAATAATTAGCAAACAATTAGACATTAAACTAGGACCGTTCACACAAGAAGAACTCGACTCGGTTCTCAGAAAAATTAAAAATAGGAAAGCTGCAGGGCTGGACGAAATTCCCCCGGAAGTATGGAAGACCAGACAATTCGACGACATACTGCTCCGACACTGCAACGCAGTATACAATCAAAATCCGATAGATAGATGGATGAAGGGATGCATACTCCCCTTCCCTAAAAAGGGGGACCTCGGATTAGCCAAAAACTACCGAGGCATAACACTTACATCCATAGCAGCCAAAATCTACAATGCCCTACTACGAAACCGCATAGAACCTAAAATCGACAACATACTTAGAAAAAACCAAAATGGCTTCCGAAGAAATAGATCCACGACCTCACAAATATTAACCATCCGTAGAATCCTTGAAGGTGTACGGGCAAAGAACCTACAAGCGACATTAATATTTGTCGACTTTACCAAGGCTTTCGATTCCATTCACAGAGGAAAGATGGAACAAATCCTACTAGCGTACGGCATACCTAAAGAAACCGTAGCGGCAATAACGATTCTCTATAGAAACACTAAAGTAAAAGTACGATTACCGGATGGAGACACAGAATACTTTGACATTGTAGCAGGAGTACTACAAGGGGACAGGCTGGCCCCGTACCTCTTTATCATTTGTCTAGACTACGTACTTAGAACATCGATTGACAAAATCAAAGAGAATGGCTTCGAACTGACGAAGAAAAGAAGCAGAAGGTACCCCGCAAAAACAATTACCGACGCCGACTACGCCGATGACATAGCGATACTGGCAAATACACCTGACCAAGCCGAAACACTTCTGCATAGTTTGGAACGAGCAGCAGCAAGCATAGGCCTCTATGTTAATGCACACAAAACTGAATATATGTGCTATAACCAAACGGGGGACATCTCCACTGTAGAAGGAACCCCTCTTAAACTAGTAGACAAATTCACGTACCTAGGAAGCAGCGTCGAATCAACCGAAAAGGACATCGAAACGAGGTTAACGAAAGCATTGACAGCTATCAATAGGCTATCGATTATATGGAAATCAGACCTAACCGATAAAATAAAACACAGTTTCTTCCAGGCAGCGGTCACATCGATACTGCTATATGGCTGCACTACATGGACGCTAACAAAACGGCTGGAGAAGAAGTTAGATGGCAATTACACAAGAATGATGCGTGCAATCCTAAACAAGTCCTGGCAGCAACACCCCACAAGACACCAACTGTACGGCCACCTGCCCCCTATCACGAAAACTATTCAAGTTAGACGAACCAGACATGCAGGACACTGCTGGAGAAGCAGAGATGAACTCATAAGAGATGTACTCTTATGGATCTCCACTCTGGGCCGCGCAAAAGCAGGACGACCAGCACGAACGTACATTCAGCAGCTATGTGAGGATACGGGATGTTGTCCTGAAGACCGACCTAGAGCGATGAACGATAGGGAGGAGTGGCGAGAGAGGGTCAGGGATATCTGTGCTACCAGCGCGATATGATGATATTATTTGAAGGTCTCATTTATTGATTTTAATGGCATATCAGCCTGTCTAGGGTTATTTTGTGCCTAAAGGTTAGGGAATTGCATTCATATGCTTTGTGTACTTATTTCTGAAGAGTTTTTGGTTCAAAGTTATATGATATGAAGTATTCCTATCTAAATAATTTGCAAACAGTTCTATTTGACGCATAGATGGGAGTCAAACAGATACTATTGCACCTGATCAAAGTGGACTTGGGAGTAATGGCATTAAAGAAGTACTTCACACTCCCCTGATCTCTCGAACTGAAACTTCACGATCAGATGCAGTTTAGTGTCATACATAGGATACCTCTTTTTGAGAAAGGGTCTTATTGTTGCATAGCCGTAATACATATACAACTATACACATATACCTGCGGAAACAAAATCAACGAACACACTTCTTTAGAAAAAATATACCTCTCACACTTTATTCATAATGGTTGGAAAGGGTTGTGTGTGAGAGGTGAGTTGGAGACTGGACAGACTGCAACATACTGACCCCAAGTTCCTCTGTCTTTAGCAGCACTTCTTTCTCATTCTGCTGGGCTGCTCAACCGGGGGTCCTGAGGGCCTAAGCCCCCCACCCCCTGCTGGGAGCTGGTTCTCACTGCCTCGAACTGCAACTCGAACTTCAACTGCTACTCACTCCAACTAACTCAACTCTCCGTGGCACCGGGTTATATAATTGTTTGACATCCACCTGCTTCCTGTGGCGTCGCAATTGCACCGAATTCAACCCGTCCACGGTCAAGGTGATATCCTGATATCTTCGACCGGATGCACCTGTTATTTACACAGGAGCATCTCTTATTTGACAGCGCGGGCGAGGGTCAATATGCAACATTATTTCTCTGTCGGGGATACAAACAGTGTATTCTCAACTGTAGCTGACAAGACAGTTGAATTTCGTAGATGAAGTATTGTCTGTTATTATCCTTGAAAGTTACATGTCTTTAATTTTTATTTTCTTTTTTTAAAAGCAACAGGAATTGGCATGAAAAAATGGATGTAAAAAAAAAAGCAATTAAATAATTTATCATACGCTGATTTGTTCAGTGGCGGGATGAGCTAAAACTTTTTAAAAGGGCCGGCGAAAAGGGTCCAAAAGGGCTCATTGAATCCTACAACGTAATCAAAGAAATGAAATAAAAGCAAAGATTTTAAACACATGCTAAATCTATTCAATCGATTAATCAATTGTAACGCTGTGTAAACCTATCTTGATTTGTTTGTTTAATCTTTCTTGGGTTATTTAATGCTTAATCCATCCTTCTTGAAGAACAGTTATAATACTATTTAACTGGGAGGATACAGGGGTTCATACCTTTCCCAAGGGTATTGGTCCGAAATTGAAGGTATTAGCGCCTCTGGAGTTTGAACTCGCTTACTACGATTCCGAAGTCTAGCGCTTTAACCATTACGCTTTGACGACACTCCTAACCTATCTTACATTATTTTATGCAAAGAGGTCAGGAAATCGTCTTGATAGCACGATCATATTTATATTTTTGTGAACATATTTACCCAACCCCTCCGCTCAGGCAGGATATGACACAAGGTCAATTCTTAAGCGGTGTTTAACAGGTTTGAATTCAGAGTTTTCCTTTTCCTAGACTAGTTGCCTCACCAAGGCTGAAGAACCCAGTATGCCCTACAATTTACCCATAGCTGGAGGGAGAATAATTGGATTCATACCTTTCCCAAAGGTATTAGTGCTATGTGAAATGCAATCAGTCTTGTCCAGGATTTGAACTCGTGTCGCCGTGTCCATTTCCAACGACGATAACCATTACACTACGGACACCTCTATATATGCTTTCGTAAATGTTTCTCAAAATTTCTTTTTGCACACGGTCCTATCAAATACGATTTTTTTAAATAGATATATTTGACCTATAAATAGGACCCGTTGTGAAAACTGCTTAATATTGAATTTATTCAAGGCACCTTTGGTGGTGTAACGGTTAGCAAGCTTGACTACCAAACCTACACGAGTGAGTTCGTGTCTCAATGGGTGCCCCATTCATTCGGCCTTGTGCCACATCGAAGCAAAGAGCTTCGTAAATTAATATTGTATTTATTCATGCTGATATGCACGTCGTCCAAATACAAGGAAAATTTTTTGAAAAGGAAAATCTCAAATCAAGAGACAAACAATTCAGTTAATTTTAGATTAATAATTTGAAATCGTTTTTAATGTATAACTAAACTTGAACAGTGTGCATTTTTCAATGTTGACCTTTCAATATGTGCATCTTTCAATATATTCATTTTTCAGTATGTGCATTTTACAATATGTACATCTTTCTGTATATGCATCTTTAAATATGTGCATCTTTCAATTGTTGCATTTTTCAGTATGTGCATCTTTCAAAAGATGTATCTTTCAATATGTGCATATTAAGTATGTGCTTCTCTCAATATATGCATTTTTTAATATATGCATTTTCAGTATGTGCATTTTGCAATATGTACATCTTTCTGTATATGCATCTTTAAATATGTGCATCCTTCAATTGGTGCATTTTTAGTATGTGCATCTTTCAAAAGATGCATCTTTCAATATGTGCATGTTAAGTATGTGCGTCTTTCAATATATGCATTTTTCAATATATGCATTTTCAGTATGTGCATTTTGCAATATGTACATCTTTCTGTATATGCATCTTTAAATATGTGCATCTTTCAATTGGTGCATTTTTCAGTATGTGCATCTTTCAATAGATACACCTTTCAATATATACATGTTAGGTATGTGCAACTTTCAATTTGTGTATTTTTCAACATTTGCATTTTTCGGTATGTGCATCTTTCAATATGTGCATCTTTCAATATGTGCATCTTTCAATATGAGCATCTTTCAGCATGTATATCTTTTAATATAGACACTTGTAAAAAAAAAAAAGTAAAAATTACACACAAAACTGTAAACTTTTCCAATTTTTTGCAAGAAAATGAAGTTTGTAATTGACAGAAATTTCAGAAAGTAAATCTTTTCCGATGCTTACCAATGGAAAAAAGCTTCAAGCGAGGCACTCATGGAGTAACAGTTACCATCGTGGGAAATGGACATGGGGATCCCAGTTCAAACCCTTAACGAGGCTTTTTGAATTTCACATAACGCTAATACCCTTGGGAAATACATGAATCCAACTATTCTCATTCCAGCTATGGGTAAGGTAAGTAGCCGGGCAGATTAGCCTTTTTAATCTTGTTATGGCAACCAGTCTAGGAAATGTAAAACTCTGAATTCAAACCTGTTTAAAGATTGACCTTGTGTCACCTTTTCAGGCAGAGAGGTTGGGTAAATACACTTATAAAAGTTTCTAGGTGTTCATTTGATTGTGTGTACTAAAAATTTCTTATCTAAATATTCCATGAATGAAACAAAACATAAAGAAGATACTTTAGGATAAAGGCTTGAGGAGCTTTTAGTGTAACGATTATCACCATAAGAAATGGAATCGGTGAGCTGAGTTCAAATCCTGGATGTTTTGTTTCACTTTGCGCTGATGCCCTTGGTAAAAGGCATGAATTCGTCTCTCCCTCTTTTTTTCTCTCTTTAAAGAGGTTTGTTCTAATCTAAGGAATATTTATTAAAAAATCATATTGTCCTGTCATAACCAATTATTATAAAATGAATAACATTAATATTTATACTTGGCACAGACAAATTAAGAATTTATAAAATATGTCCATGATTAATGTCTGTCCATCAGGAAATATTTTGTGTATTTTTTAATTTAAATCAATATTCAATAAAATCTTCTTTATCAAACCGCTTCAATGAAATATTTTCATTTTAATCGATTAATGTCTCTTTATTTATCTCATAAGGGGATGAAACTTCTGTAATATGTGTGTGTGTATAGGTGTGTGTGTGTGTGTGTGTGTGTGTGTGTTTGAAAGATAGATAGATAGAGAGAGAGAGAGAGAGAGAGAGAGACACACACAGAGGGAGGTGAAGACACACGGAAGACTTGAAGGACTTCGGCGAAGGATTTGGACACTGCAATATTGACTCATAACTTCTTAACCACGCTGTGCTTCTATACAGGGCCCTCACTTAGCACCTCTTCTGCTTCTCGGCCGAGGGGTACTCAACAAGAGGCTTCCTGTGGGCCTCTGCCCCAGCGGGGCGTCCAACCACTCACTAACACTCTCCGTGACTGACTGAATCCCTTCTGGCAGCCAACTGCAAGAATGAGAATGACCGTTTCTCTGTGGGTACCTGTGTATATGTAATCTCACGAGATCCACGTATTCCGGCTGTCATCTTCGTGGCGTATTTCTGCTTAATTACACAGGTGCATCCTAGCATCTCATTGTTTACACAGTTGGAAAATCCAGCTCTGTCAAAGGTCAATATGCAACAATGTGCATAAAAAGAAGAAATAATTGAGAAACATCTAAACAAAAGCGTAAGTATTTCATTCCGACCTTAATTTATACATTAACAGAAAATAAGAGAATCGCTTTGAAACAAGAGCGTACCGGCCATACTATTACTGAAGTCTTTCTCTCGCTGAAGTCCATCTCTCAAAGAAGTCTGACTAATTGTCCAACCTCTATTTATACTATCTAGGGGTTTGCCATTTTCATTACTGGCGATCAGTGTTCAGACGCTTGTGTCTCACTTTATTCATATATGACAGATATTTTCTCAGAAACGAAAAAAATAAAGCTGCAAATACATCATGCCATTCCTCTTTGATAAACTTTTTAATAGATGGAATGGTCGTGATTCTAAAGTGGAAAGATTTTAATATTAATTAGTTAACAATTATGAAGAGTATTTTATGTGTTTGTGCATTTTTAGTAAGTAAATAAACATTCAATATAATCATTAGCTTGCTAATCTTACAATACATTCAAACTTTTTTGTGTCCTCTATGAATATACATTGATATCCAAGTAGCTCTAATCCAACAAATAGGATAATAATAGTTTATGTTTATACTTTAAAGGTCATTTTGTGTTTCGTTTCTTTTTGACATCCGGATGTTGTAAGCCCATTCGGCTGGGGCTGTAGAATACACCGACTGTATCTCTGCAGAGAGGTAAGACCTCGACCCAACAAAGTTCCAGGATATGGCAGTTAACTATCTGATAGCGAGGAGATTTGGGTTGTGTTGAGTACTCCTTTATTACCTTTACTCCTTGGTCCACTCTGACCCGGAGTGGTCGCACCTGATAGGATTTATGGGTCAAATAGAACAAACTATGCGAGCAAAAAATGACTGATGTTAATTCATGACTGTTATTTAGCAATACATAAAACTATTTAACTGTATCCCCCAAAAGCTCAGAATCGTTCCAGAATGCTATCTACAAAATGTGTTTACAAATCTTAAAGTAAAGATGGCGTCCATAGTCGAAGGCGACCCGAAGGTTCCCTTTTCAATAGCTACGACAGTGAGGTGTCGGGAAGGGCGCTACTCCTTTCCCTAGATTGCTCCACTTTGCCCCCTGTATGTACCTTATAATACTGAGTGTTCAGCAAGGAGGTATCAAGTATCATTTTTGAGTCTTTGGTATGACTCGACCTGGGATTGAACCCCGGTCTTCCGGGCCATAGGCGAACACTCTACCCATAAAGCCGTTGGCATTAAATAACCTACCATGATTGATATGCCATAAAACCCAACTAAACCAAACAGTATTTTGTCTTATCATTCTTATATCTTTTCTTCAGTTTAATACCATCTAAATTTTTATCACGATTTCCTTTTATTGCGTTCTCTACTTTCTTTTCGTAAGTAGTCTTAACTATCTATCTTTCACTTTCTCTCCCTCTCTCTCTCTCTCTCTCTCTCTCTCTCTCTCTCTCTCTCTGCCTTATTTCTATTTTCCATTTGCTACAAAATGGATAAAAAGCATCTTGCCTGTAGTGTAAGGGATGGCTAAATAGATACATATATTGGAGTATGCTCGAATACTAAGGAGAGTCCTCAGAGTTTAGGAGAATTGCAATCATCATCGTTGGTTGCTCCGATTTTTAGAGTTTCGTGTGTCTGCATTATCATCTTACCGTCTGTGGCAGAACATGAAACTCCGAGTTGCGGAGTTGGAAACGGAACAAGTATATATATTGCCAGAAAACTCAACGGGCCGTCATTTGGCTATTAAAAATTTATTTCTGTTGGCCACTCCACATGAAAAATCAAACTTTTCAGACGGAGAGGCCTGCTGAAATAGATTTATAATAGCCAAATGACGGTCCGTTGAGTTTTTTTTAGGATAAAATGGAGCAATCCAGAAAAGGGAGTTATGCCCTCCCCTACACCTTGGTGTAGAAGCTATCGAAAAGGGAGCCTTCGGGTCACCCTCGACTAAAGGGAGACAACTTTACTTAACTTTACGGAAGATATAAACGATGTAGAGCCATAAAACGTATATACTATTAGCCTTGCAATTCAGCATTTAACCATTCCAAAAATAATCAATAATAAAAAAAATGCTGGGTTCTTCAGCCTTGGTGAGGCAACTAGTCTAGGAGAAGGAAAACTCTGAATTCAAACCTATTAAACTCCACTAAAAAATTGACCTTGTGTCATATCCTGCGCAAGCGGAGTGGTTGGTAAATATGATAATAAAAAATATGCTCCCTCCTGTCTTAATTTTACCAAGAATTTTTTCAACATTTCCTCATATTTTTTCATTGATGAGCATTGGTCACATATCTTAGCAGAATTGTGATTTGAAACTCTCACTGTATATTTTTATGATTCAAGTGTATCATCAAAGAAGGAGATAGTGTTGCTAATAAATATTTGCTGTCTTAAAACACGATTTTTTTTTGCGTCATTATTCACGACTCCTCGTTTATATATGTTTAGATACCTATGAAATATAAAATTATTTTTTTTTTAAATTCCCAGGTTACGAAAGGATGATTTTACTCCTCTATTATCAAATAAAATTAAACATTTACAAAAAAAAAAAAACCAAACATATATTTTAGTGGAAAAAGAAAAATTAAAATGTCCTTTTTTTTTTTTTTTACTATTACAAGAAATCACTGTCTTCTCTTGAAAATGTCAACAAAACGGACATTTTTTTCCTTTTTTTTTTTTTTTTGGTATGGCTTAGGATAATCGTATTGTTCCCAACAATGCTCTTTGTTAGAAATGACGACCTATAGGAAATAAGAAAAAAATTATTCATAATTTTTTAAGGGCGCCAGTCGAAGAATAGAAGAGTGTGTTGTCTTTTGGCGAAGGAGAAAGAATCAGGTTAACAGCCGTAACATTGCGCGCTAAAAATCGTTCTGCATGAGTTCACTTCTACTTTGTCTGGGAAAAGAAAAAGATTTTTTTCTTTCTCTTTTAAAGGACTGACTTCATACAATATCTTTTTTAGTGTGTGTGTGTGTGTGGGGGGGGGTAATTGGTTAGAGGAAAAACGTTAGACTACAGCATTGCACATTTTGCGTACTGAGAACTAACTGACTGGTATACATATATATATATATATATATATATATATATATATATATATATATATATATACATACATATATATATATGTATATACATATATATATATATATATTTATATATATATATATATATATATATATATATATATATATATACAAAAGGATAGATAGATAGATAGATAGATAGATATTGACATTCTGAGATAGATAGATAGATAGATAGATACATACATACATACATAGATAGATACATAGATAGATAGATAGAGAGAGAGACGGGGGAGTGGAGAGATATGGACAGGTTGAGTTAGATAAATATTGGCAGACGGAGATAGATAGATAGATAGATAGATAGATAGATAGATAGATATGGGCAGTTTGGGATAGATACATTTATTTATCACCCATAAATAACTACCTGTCTTCTAAATTTCTTAAAAAACGGTAATTTTCTTCTAAACCAAAGCCCTAAGGATTTATATCTTACTAAGTTGTTTATTACCAAATTTTGCACCATTGAAACACCAATAAAATATTACAACTCAAGATAAATTAGCAGCAAAACTTTAAGTAAAGGAAAATTGTACAAGCATATATAAAAAAGACAATTACTTTATATATATATATATATATATATATATATATATATATATATATATATATATATATAAGGTTATTATAAGTAAGGTTATTAATTAAAGTTTAAATCGAATTCAATGTAAAATCTGTAACTCAGGTCAAAATGTAATTAAAAAATAAAAAAATTAAAAAGTTTTTAAAAAATAAATTCACTACATTTCTAACCGAAATTAAAATTTAAAACGGAAGTGAGCTTAATGAGGAGATAACTCTTCACCCCTCTTCTATCCCCTCCCACTTTTCTGTGTCTATTCTAGTTTTTTTTATCTAAAAGATCTGAAGAAGTCCTGTTAATTTTTTTTCGTGTTTTTGGAAATTTCAAAAATGCGTAACAGGATGGAAATAAATTTATAATCCTATGTGACCGGTTTTGTTGTTTTTCTTAAAGAATTTATTGCTCTGTATTATTATTTTTACATTGAGCTCTTTACCAGGAAAATTTAAATATTCACTCATGAATAATTTCTTGTCCTGATGGAATTACTCCCAACTCCGGTTTAACTGGACCAAAGAATACCTATATATATATATTAACGCTTT
Source organism: Sepioteuthis lessoniana (assembly GCA_963585895.1). NCBI lineage: Eukaryota > Metazoa > Mollusca > Cephalopoda > Myopsida > Loliginidae > Sepioteuthis > Sepioteuthis lessoniana. The sequence goes on along the minus strand of OY757925.1, from coordinate 50,118,413 downwards.
GAATGTACTATCTCCAAATCATTTTTTTAGTTAGGGTCTCAATTTCAATATTCTGTTGGAACGTGAACGTTTATTGTTCCTTTCGACATTTAGACTATCTTTTACCCTTTGGCCAATCCGATTTTTCTGCCCTCATCTAGTCTCCATTTTTTTTTCTCAGTTCAATTGGATAAATTTTTGGTGCTCGTGGTGAAACGGTTACCTTCTTAGGAAACGTACATGGCGACCCTAGTTCAAATCCTGGGCGTGGTTGCTTGCCGTTCGCATAGCGACAATACCTTTGGGAAAGGTATGAATTCAGTATTCTCCCTCCAGTTATGAGTTAATAGAGGGACAGACTGCGCTCTTTAGCCTTAAAATGACAACTGATCTAGGAGAAAGAAAACTCTGAATTTAAATCTGTTTAATTCCGCTAAGAAATTGACCTTTGGTCGCATCTTGCTTGTGCAGAGGGGTTGGGTAGATATCGTATATATCACGTCTGCATTGAGTTTGTGACCTCTTGTGGCATTTTTTTCTCGTCACGTTATTCGGTTATTTAGTTTAAACATATTTATTATTGTAATGCCAAGAAACTTTGATTTTGAGTTTTGACATAAAGTCACCCGTCAACAGGCTACCTTGACCTTTTTTCATTCAACCATCTTTTACTTTGCCCTTCTTACTAATCCTTGTAGAAACCAACTGAATAACAAACGTAGACAATTTTGAGAGGGAGAGGGAGAGAAAGAGAGAGAGAGAGAGTGGGCGAGAAGTAGGGCGAGAAAGAGAGAGAGAGGAAGGGGGAGAGAAGGAGGGAGCAAGAGAGCGAGAGGGAGAGAGAGAGAGAGGGAGAATAAACCATCTTTTTCATCGAGTTTACTGCATTCGTTTTGAATGTAGTAAACTCGATGAAAAAGGTGATCCACTAGGAATGGTACAAATGAGATATGTACAAATCAGAAAATGCTGGAGAAAATAAAGCCCAAAAAACCCTCTGGAACTTCGATTCGTCCATTCTTGCCCAGAAGACCAGACCTAATGTTTATAAACGAAGCATAACAAACATCTAAGCTCGTGCCAAAAGGTAAAAAAACAAAACAATGTGGACGATAAAGGTGACAGTATTACCAATCATAATCGAAGCACTCCGAACTATCCCGAAGAGACTAAGAAATAGAATAAGTAAACTAGAAATCCGAGGAATAAGTGATGCTCTCTAGACTACAGCTACACTCAGACGCACAAGAATACTTAGAAGAGCTGAGGAAACTTGCAGTCACTTGGTTTCCATTGAAAACCACCAGATACGACACGTATGAAACAATAACAACAACAACAACAACAACAATAATAATAATAATGATAAAATGATAATAAGGCATAACTGAGTGGGTGATCCACTGGGAATTGTGCAAGAGATTGAAATTTAACCATACTACCAAATGGTATATGCACATAATAGAATCCGTCCAAGAGAATAGTTGACGACCTTAGTCGAGGGTGACCCGAAGGCTTTCTTTTCAATAGCTACTACACCGAGGCGTAGGGAGGACGCTACTCCATTCCCTGGATTGCTCCACTTTACCCTTGATACCTACCTTATAATGCTGAGTGTTAATCAAAGCGTCATCAAGTACCATTTTTTATGTATTTGGTATGACAGGACCTGGGATTGAACCCCGACCTCACGGACTTTTGGCGGACCTGACGAATAAAATTCTTTGAATTTCGAGATACGCCAAAATCCTGGCCAGAACCCCAGTCGAAGTCTTAATCAACAAGAAAAAAAGAACATTTTACCTTGTGAATGTAGCAGTTCCAATGGACGACAGAGTAAAAATAAATGAAAGTGAAAAGATAGACAAATACTTGGATATTGTCAGAGAACTAAAAAGACGTGGAATATGAAGAAGACAGTGATGCCAATAGTAGTTGATGCACTGGGAATGGAAAAAAAAGATCAGATGAACAATCGAGATCATCCAGAGCATAACACTGTTAAGCTCAGCAAGAATACTAAGAATAGGAGGATTTGCTGTCACTCAGATTCCATTGAAAGACAACCAGTAGAAGCTGGTGGGAAAAACTACTACTACTAATAATAATAATATTTTGAGATACAAACGGATCTCCTAATCTTGGCCATATGACAAAACCAGGTGATAGTCAACAAAAAGAAAAAAAAATTGAGAACCTGCTGAATATTGGACTTTGCCGTTCTGGCTGACCACAGGGTAAAACTGAAAGAAAGCGAAAAAGAGAGATAACTACTTAGACCTTGCCAGAGAACTGGGAAAAAAATATGGAATATGAAAGTGACCGTGATACTAATTATAATTGGCGCTCTTGGTATAGTAACCAAAGGATTGATAAAGGGACTGGAGAACTTGGAAATAAGAGGATGAGTGGAGACTATCCTAACTACAACATTATTAAGACCATCCAGAACACTGAAAAGAGTCCTGGTGACTAGAGGAGACTTGCTGTCACTCAAACTCCAGTAAGAAACCATCTGCGAAATGCTGGCGTGAAAATCTCTCAATAGAGTGAAATAATAATTTCAAGCAGATTTACAAAACTCGGCTGCAGTTTTGTGTATATAGTATTTGACATGTTGCTAAAATTTAAGTCGTTGGTAGTTATTCCCTAGTTTTATAAGAAGTGTTGGTATGTTCCCACAACAAACTACCACTTCTTACGAAACTAGAAAAAAAAACTAATTCAGATTGTTTTTTATTTAATAAGTAAGAAGTGGTTAGTGTATTGCTACAATAAAAATGTTCAGCTCTGCTTTTCATTCTGGGTGAGTCTTTGAACTTTTTGAATGAACCCTTGCATTCTGGTTTATGCATCCTCTAATGAATGGAATGGTGGAATCGCTGTCGTTTGCATAGTTCTCAGAGGATCACCGTTCCTACCCAGTCATGTCTATTTTGTACTACTTGTATACCAACATGGTGTATAACATGTATTAGAGTTTTCTTTTTTCTTTTTCTTCTTTTTTTCTTATATCCCCTTAGTCTATATTTACCCCTCTGCTATGTACTGTTTATCTTGGCTGAAATAAAAGCTGTTTGTTGAGAATTGATCCTGGTCGCTATTATCAGGGTTTCAGTTTCTCTCGTATTGTAATCTTTCGGCAGTAAATTCTGATTTATGGCCTCCCATATTTTTACCTCCGTCTCTTTCTTTCTTTCTTTCTTTTTTTCTTTCTTTCTTTCTTTCTAGTTTTCCTTCGCATATTTTTGCATTCTACTAAATCATTTTTATTCCTTGCTTTTTGCTTCTCTTCCTTTTCTCTGCAGCAACTTTTATTTCCAAAGTTTCTTTCACACCTCTCATCTTTTATGACTCGTTATCTCTCTCTCTCTCTCTCTCTCTCTCTCTCTCTCTCTCTCTCTCTCTCTCTCGCTCTCTCTGTAAAATTGTGATAGCGTAGACACCGAGTTAACAACGCTTGGTGACTGTCAGTTTCTTGTCAATGTGATCATCACTGAAATATATATAGGTTAGTTGGCCGTCAGTTGTCGAGGACAACCCTAAGGCTCCTTTTCAATAGCTACTACACCGAAGTGTAAAAGAGAGCACTACTCTTTTCTCTGAATTGCTACACTTACTTTGTACCTTAAAATGATAAGTATTAAGTAAGGAGGCATCAAGTACCATTTATTGAGTATTTTGTATGACTCGACCTAGAATTAAAACCAGATCTTCCGGACCTTTGGCAAACAATATATATATATATATATATATATATATATATACAAATTACTGGTACAATTCCACTGGCGTATTCATTTTAATATAGGAGACTTAACTTTAATGTGTAAGCGATTAAAATCGATTGAAATTAGTTCTGAAATAAAAACTTGCGACTGGTACAATTTTAAAAGTACACATTGGTTATAACTGGACAGGCGAAGAAGATGGAATCTTAAAAGAAGAGGAGTGAAAAAAATTCTCCAAATCAACCTCAGAGATCTGTAAACAATTCCAGTTTGTATGATCTCTCTCTCTCTCTCTCTCTCTCTCTCTCTCTCTCTCTCTCTGCAGACAGTTGGACGCGGTGTATTGATTACGACAGTCATACGGTGTATGTTGATTATATATATATATATAAGTAAAAGTAAAGTTGGTGACCTTTTTCGAAGGTGACCCAAAGGTTCGCTTTTCAATAGCTACTATACCGATGTGCAAGGCGCTACTCCATTCCCTGGATGGCTCCACTTGACCCTTGATCCTTACCTTATAATGCTGAGTGATAATCATGGCGGCATAGAGTACCATATTTTGAGTCTTTGGTATGATTCGACCTGGGCTTGAATGCCGGTCTCTCGAACCATTGCCAAACATTTTACTCATTAGCCAATGGCCTGGTTACATATATATATATATATATATAGGTAGATGTTGACGGTCAATTTCTTGCCAATGAGATCATCATTAATTTATATACACCCAACCCCTACCCACGATCTGTATGCTACAGAAGCCAATTTAAAGCGGTGTTTAACAGGTTTGAGTGCAGAGTTTTCCTTCCCAGAGACCTGCTGCCATACCAAGGTTAAAGGGCTAGTCGGCCCAACTATGAGCCCCTGGCCAGAGGAAGAACTGATGGATTCCAACCTTTCCCAAGGGCATTAGTGCAAGGTGAAATGCAAACAATCTTCTCCAGGATTTGATCTCGAGTCACCGCGTTCTTTTCGAACGATGGTAACCATTACACCACGATTGCCTCTATATATGCTCTATCACCGATATTGAGCACACTTTATATATATATATATATATATATATATATATATATATATATATATATATATATAAGAAACTGCATTATATATGTATATATATATATATATATATATATATATATGTTTGAGGGATCTCAGATATGTTTAACACCTACATAATATTCATACCTGATCAAAATTACACAAGGTTAATTGGAGTACAAATTTAATTCTTTGAATTGACTTCTATTGAAAATAATGAAGTCATTTGGAATATTTTTGAAGGCGTTCAACTCTCCTGCTAATGAATTCTGACCTTTCTTGATTGGCACATCAAACCGATTGCAATGAAAAATTAATTCCATTGATTTCAGGTAACCGTTACTGGAATTCATTAACTGGAATTAACAAATATAGAATAATGAAATCCCAATTTTCACAGGTAATAATTATTTGGTAATAATTTCTGTCCATTTAAAATTCCATCCTGGCTTTTAGGTTCTTTTTTTATTATAATATCATTACCAATGACGCTATCACAACCCCTATACATAAATAGCTAACAACAACAACAACAACAACAACAACAACAACAACAACAATAATAATAATAACAACACACAGATCACCTAATCTCGGCCAGAAGACCAGACCTTATAATAATCAATAAAAAAAAGAAAAAAAGAAAAGAGAATTTGAAAAATTGTCGACTTTGCTGTCTCAGCGGACCATAGAATAAAACTGAAAGAATGTGAAAAGATGGATAAGTACCGCGACCTTGATAGAGAATTGAAAAAGCTGTGAAACATGAAAGTGACGATTGTACCAATTCTGATTGGTGCTTTTTGGCACAATAACGAAAGGATTATTAAAAGACCTGGAGGACTTGGAAGTTGGTAGACGAGTAGAGACTATCGAAATGACGGCATTACTGAGAACGGCCAGAATACTGAGAAGAGTCCTGGAAACTTGAGAAGACTTGCTGTCACTCAGACTCCAGTGCAAGACCATCAGCTAACATTGGGGTAAAAAAACTTGCAAGGAGTGAAATAATAAAAACACCAAACAAAATCAACAACTGAAACCAAAGGACTTGGCCATCTAAACTGACAACCCCCACCCCAAAAAAAAAAAACAAATAGATAAAATAAAGCAATAAATCAGATGTATTTGTTAAGAACGTAAAAGAAAAACGTACTTACTAATTGATATGTTTGTGCTAACAAATAATAGCATATCAGTCAAAGAATTAGCGAGAAGAAATGAGAGAGAGAGAAGGCGGGGAGGAGAGATTGACAGAGGTTGAATGACACCCACAGCTATGTGAAGAAATAAAATGAGGGACAGAGGAATATCGTCTTAGAGCAAGCTAAACTTAGACAACAGGAATAAGATGATAATACTCAACAACCACTCAGCACTAGCAGGATGTGACACAAGGTCAATTTTTAAGCAGAGGTTTGGATTCAGAGTTTTCTTTCTCCTATACTGGTTGCCATATCCTGGTTAAAGAGACCTGTCGACCCTACTATTTGCTCATAGCTAGAGAGAGAATAATTGGATTCATAGCTTTCTCAAAGGTGTTAGTGCAATGTGAAATGCAATCAGCGTCGTTTATTTCCAGTGACGGTTCCCATTACACCAGAGGCACCGCCACCGTCATGTACATTTAGAGCTAGGCAGAGAGAAAAGAAACATCATATACATAAGAATGAACGAGCATATTATCTCGAACGGCAAAGAGAAGCGCATAGATTTAGAATGCAAAATATAAATGTTGAAGATCGGCACAGTTTCAGACAAAAATTGAATGCACAAAGAGCGTCTTAGGAGAAATGATCCAGTGATTTATATTTTGTTTCGTAAAATTTCCATGGGTCCAGCTAGTACTTTATATTTTCTTCATGCAAAATTAAATACTTAGTTTTCTTTTCTCTATTTTTAAACATGGATTTTTTTAATATATATTTTTCTTAAAAGAAATGGTTGTGTATTTCATTGCTTTTAAAACAAATGGCTTGTTAAATTGTTTTTCTCGCTTCATAAAGTTTTCGTCGTTTGTGTATGAAAAAAAATGAAAATGTGTTTTAGAAATTCCTATTTAAAAAGTAGGAAAAAAGAAACACGAACCAAAAAGAAAACTATGTATTTATTTATTTTGCATTAGAAAAATATAAGATATTTACATCTTTAAGTCAGGCTCAGAGGGTGTTATCAAAAAAAGCTGTCTTTTTTTAATGAACTATATCTCAGTTCAATCAACTAGATATGTGCCCTATAAAAAAGCCTATTTTTATTTAATAGACATTTTGAAAAAAAAAATGATACATTCATATAATCACGTCGCAATATATCATAGTGTTGCATTGCTTGGTCTTGAAAAAAAAGTTGCTGGAGAGAAAGACGAGATGAAGAGATAACGTTTTACAAAGTCTTTGGGGGCCCTTCCAAGTGCAAAAAACTACGATCAGTATCACCGTCACATTCACGTTCCACAGCTTTTTCAGCTCTCTGGTAAGTTCCAAGTATTTGTCTATCTTTTCGTTTTTGTTGGGTTTTTTTTTCATTTTCACTCTGTGGTCTGCTTGAACGGCAAAATCCACAAGATAACAATTTTTTTTCTTGTTAATCAACCCTAGATCTGGTATACTATTCTACCCGGGATTAGATGATCCATTTGTATCTCAAAATCCCTGAAGATTTTATGCGTCTCATTCTCTGAGTCAGAATCTAGTTTGTGCATATACCCTTTGTTAGTATCGACAAATTTAAATCTCGGGCACAATTCTTGCCCAGTCGGCTATTTTGAAACACCCTACTACAGGGTGCCGCAAAATAGATCGGGTCATTGGTATAACCGTTTGAGCGATCGCCAATGGTCCGGGAGACCGGAGTTCAACCTCAGGTTGAGTCATACCAAAAACTCCAAAAATGGCACTTGATGCCACCTTGCTTAAAACTCAGCATTATCAGGTATGCATCAAGGGTAAAGTGGACCAATCTTGGGAATGGAGTAGCACTCTCCCCTACACCTTGGTGTAGTAGCTGTAGAAAGGGGAGCCTTTGTGTTAACCTCGACTATGGTCACCAATTTTACTTACTGAGACAAGCGCAATGGTGGTCATTTGGAATACGTCCTATAAAAAATGCATCCTTCGAGCTATCAATATTTTTTAATTGCGAATATATCAGCTTCCAGGACATGCAATCTTTTTTTGAGTTTCTTGTCTCAGTAATATATTCTTATTATATTATATTGCATCTATTTTGCGACTGTTTTGGATGATTTTGCCTCCAAAAAATTTGTGACGCAATATATTTTTCCGCTCTTGTCCAAGGCATTGTGATCAAGGATTAATAGTTGTTATAGTATACTATTTTCAAATCGTAAACAAAAAAGAACACAACATTATAATAAGTATATATATATATATATATATATATATACTTATTATAATATTGCGTTCTTTATATATATATATATATACTTATCTTGCCTTTAAGGGATTCACAATATTGTTAGCGGCCTCTAAGTGGGGTTAAGAATACTCTGAATACATCCCATACAGAGGGGTCAGATCCTCTCCAAAACCGATGTCTTGGGTATGGCACTAAACTGCATTTAATGCTGAGGCTCCAGTCCGAATGATCTGAGGAGTGGGAAGTACCTCTTCATTATGCCCAGTCGGCTGGGGCTGTAGAATACACCGACTGTAAGACCCCCCCTACCGAGTGTCCTGGATATGACACTAAACAATCTGATGGTGAGGTTCCAGCAGTGCTGGAGCTTTGGGGAATGCAGAGTACCCCTTCATTGCCATTGCTCCCAGGTCCACTCTGGCCTGGAGTGGTAGCACCTGATAGGGCCCTATCTATGGGTTAAATAGAACTAACTGCATACTTATGCTAAACTGAATTGTTTGATTAAACTGAATAGCTTGAAATAGAAATGTTTTTGACAATTAAATCGTACTTACATTTAAACTGCGTGCTGATGCTGAACAGAATTATTTGAAATAGAACTGTTTTTCGACATTAAAACTGTATTTACACTTAACTGAATTGCTACATATAACTGCTTGAATAGTTTGAAATAGAAATGTTTTTTACAATTAAACTGTGTACCCATGCTAAACTGAATTGTTTTAAATAGAACAGATTACTTACATAAAAATGGATTTGGCGTTAGATAATCTACAAAGGTTGATATGCCATAAAACCCAACAAACCAAACCAAACCAAACCAAACCCCTTCATTGCTATTACTTCCAGGTTCACTCTGACCCATCTATAAATGAAAAAGAATATGTTTAAAGATTATTTGTTTTTTTATCGGACTGTGCAGAAAAGAAAAAAGCCCTTAATGAACAACAGCACAGAAATCTAAATATGAACGTGCAATGAACGTTATTCACTGACCTTTAGGCATAAAACAACCCGAGAGGAGTTGACATGCCGTTAAAATCAATCAATTCAAAAAGGTTGTCCTGTGTATGACATTAAACTGCATCCGGTAGTGAGGTTTCAGTTTAAGGCCCCGTGAGAAATGTGAGTTTACCACTTTGTTATCATTACTCCCAGGTCAACTCTGACCAGAGTGGTAGCTCCTGTCAGGGTCTCATCTATGAGTTGAATATATCAGTAAAAATAGTCATATAATAGTCATATAACAGAATGCAAATTATAACGATTAAGTATAGATTGCTATAAGTGAATAAAAATGATTGTCATTATTATTTTTTAGCATTTAGGAGGCGTGTTTAGGATAACGGTTATCGTTGTTGAAAATGGAATCGGTGGTTCGTGTTCAAATCCTGGAGGAAGCTGTTTGCGTTTCATTTCTTGCTAAAATAAAGACATGAATCAATCTCTTCTATTTCCAGCGGTTGGTAAATAGAAGAGCACATTGGATGTCTTTGCCATGGTCACGCAGCCATTTCAGAAGAAGGAAAAGTCTCTATTTAGATTAGTTTTACTCCGCTGAAAAAATGATCTTGTGTCCTTTCCTGCAGGTGATTATCATTAGTTATGTTTGCTTAAAAGAACAAACTTCGACTTCAAATAATTCAAGAAAGGTTGACATGCCGTAAATCGTACAACCAACCAACCAACCAACCAACCGAAATACTGGTATAAGAAAAATCAACCGATTTACGATGAAGAAAAGAAAAACAGGAATTAAATTGCCTGGTGTGATTGAAAACAATTCAATGTGATGAAAGAATAAGCCAACTAAGGAATAAATGTATGGAAGAATAAAAGAACAAAGAACTATTAGAGGATAAATAAAGATGAAATAATAATGATGGAAATAAAAATTTGATTTATAATTTAAAAATGTCAGATCGATAAAGAAATATTCTCAACAAAATACAGTTTTGCCAAATCAATAAAATTACGTGAGGTTATTACAAGTAAGTAAAAGTAAGTAAATTTGGCGACCTTAGTCGAGGGTGACCCGTAGACCCCCTTTCCAATAGCTACGACACCAAGGTATAGTGGGGCGCCAATCCATTCCATGGATTGCTCCACTTTACTCTTGAGCCTTACCGTAGAGTGCTGTTTTAAGCAAGGTGGCATCAAGTACCATTTTTTGAGGCTTTGGTATGACTCGATCTGGGATTGAACCCTGGTCTCCTGGACCATTGGCGAACACTGTACTCATTTGGCCAATGGCCCGGTTATAACGAATAAAATTAGAAAAGAGAGTCCGACGGGAAGGAAGGAATTAACTCAGGAACAAAAAATAGGGAATAAAGAAAGACAGCAAAAAAGTCTAGAAGAAAGGAAGGGAGAAAGGAAAGAAAGAAGGGAAAGAGGAAAGAAAGAATGAAGGAAGGAAAGAAAGAGGGAAGGAAGGAATTAATGAGGACACAAAAGGAGGGAAAAAAAGAATAAAAGTCTTTTATGAAGAAAGAGTGTCGGTAAAAAAAGGAAGAGAAGTCGGTATTTTGAATGGAAAGAAAGAAAGAAAGAAAATACGAAGAAAAAGAATAAGGAAAGAGAAAGAAGGAAGAAAAAGAGAAGTAGAGTTCCATAAAAAAAGAACCCACCCAACCATTTTACCCATATCTGCCAAATAAACGGATGGATTCATGCTTTTCCTAAGGGCATTAGCGTAAAGTGAAACGCAAACAGCCTCGTTCAGGAATTGAACTCGGGTCACTGATTCCATTTCCTATGTCGATAACCATTATACTAAACACACATGAAGAAGGTTGTTAAGTAGAACTGTTGGAGGAATGGAAAAAAAATTAAAGAAGAAAGAAGTAAAGGAAGAACAGAGAAACAGGAAAGAAGGAATAACGAATGAATCATAGAGGGAACAAGTGAATGCAGGGATAATTTACTTGAAGACAATTAAAGAAGAAGAAGAGGAGGAGGAGGAGGAGGATTTTGGAGAAAGTGAATAAAGAGATAGAGAAACGAAGGAAATAAATGAAAAGCAGAGGGTGAAGATGATCATATCAAATGAATTAAAAAAAAGAAGTTTGAATAATAATAATAATAAGAAGAAGAAGAAGAAGAAGAAGAATGCAATAAGAGGAGGAAGAATACAATGTATGAAAAGAATGTTATCCTCATCGTCATATGAAGTAAAGAGTTTCGTGATAAAAAGAATACTCCACCACCAGCAACAACAATAACAACAACATTAGCAATAATGATAGAAGAAGAAGAAGAAGAAGAAGAAGAAGAAGAAGAAGAAGAAGAAACAAATAAAGAAAGGGAAGAGAGAGAGGATAGGGAGAAAAGTATTTCAGAGGGTAATAGCAAAGGGAAAGAAAGAAAGTAAGAAAGAAAGGCAAGTGAGATGAAATCGGGAGTAAAATTTAGAGCAAGAGTAAAGAAGAAAAAGAAAAAAGGAGCTAGAGGAAAGAAAGAAAGAATGAATGAAACGAATAAAAAGAAAGAAAGAAAAAACAAGTGAAGAAAGGCAAGAAAGACAAAATAGGGAGAAAACATTTGAGGGAGCAAGAGTAAAGAAAAAGAAGTGTGTGTGTGTGTGTGTGAGAGAGAGAGAGAGAGAGAGAGAGAGAGAGAGAGCAGAAATGAAAATGGAGACGCTATTAAAGTATCGAAAAATAGGGAAGAAGATGGTGAGGAAAAAACAAACAAAACAAAAATAAAAAAAAAAATAAATAGACAAAAAAAAACCGCTGCAAAAAAACACCGAGAAGAAGAAAAGATGATAGGTAAGGAGAAGCCGAAAGAAAAGTAAGATAAAAAGAAAGTAAAAAAAAAAAACGAAAAAAAAGAATTAAATAAAAACAAAATAAAAAAGAAAGAAAAAAAGAAAGGAAACGAAAAAGAGGCTCTGTTAAAACCAAACAGACTTTTTATTTGTTGTCACGATAGAAGAGAGACAAGAACGACATGGTCGAACAACAAGGGGAGATAATAAGATTCGTCTTTTGATGTATAATTTCTTTTGATCCGCTTCTCGTGTTCCTCCTTTTGCCTTCAAATTAGTACCTCTCGAATGAACGGACGCGGCCGTCGACTGGACGTCGCCTTGGAGAATAAGCCTCTTTGGAAATGAATCGGGGAAAAGGCGGCTCCGGAGCCAATCAACTAGAGGAACGGGTGTAGAAAGGAGTTGGGATTAGGAAGAGGTTAGGGCAGGTCATGGTGGACGATGTGGAACAAGACGGATAAAAAAGAGGGAGAACAAGGAGACAAAAAGGAGAGTAAGGATCGAAAAGAAAGGAGAGCTTAAATTGCAAAGAGCTCAACGACGAAGCCCCCCTCCCGCTGAAAGATAGAGTGAAAGTTTCACACCTGCATAGTTAGGCATACGATTGCAAGCGTCTCTTCACATACCACTCACTTGTCTTTGCAGTCAACCGTGAATCTTTAATGTTAATGCCTGCTTATGGCAACCAATCGATATCCGATGCCGGTAACCTCGGTTACACGAAAATTAGATTGTTTATGCATTTATAAGAGGGTCAGTGATAGTTACTGAGGTTGTCACGAATTTTCTATCGGCTGAATTAATTTGAGCACCTGCCGTAAAAGTCTGGATGCTGATTTTCAAGGGATGCAGAGGAGTAATTTCTAAAGGAAGAATGGGCAAATTACATCCGTATCTTCCTCAATCCCTTGGCACATCTGACTTTGAGTCTAGCTCAAATATACCTATTTATATTTAGATAATCTTGTTTTCAATTACATACCTATCTATGGTTCGTGTGTGTCACGGGTTCAGGAATGGATTCATATGTTACTTAAAAAAATACATTTTAACAAACTCTAACACATGAGTGAAGAACTCTTTCATGTTAAAGGCTATATTGAAATTCATTGTTCTTTAATGAGGCTAAAATTAGAAAATGTCTAGCGTGTTTCCAGCCAAAATGATTTTTAAAAATTTGGCGACCGTAGTCGAGGGTAACCCGGAGGCTTCCTTTTCAACTGCTACTACACCGAGGTGTAGGGGAGGGCGCTACTCCTTTCCCTGGATTGCTCCACTTTATCCTTTCATACGTACCTTATAATGCTTAGTGTTGTGAATATGGATTATCTCCTCTTTGATAACCCTATCTATGAAAACTGTACATTTCCGCTTGTCAAGTCGGACGAGTAGTAAGATTCTTAATTGAATAAAAGATTACTAGACAGAATCTCTTGTCCTGTTTTCATTACACTGAGTGTTAAGCAAGGAGGTATCAAGTACCATTTTTTAAGTCTTTAGTATAACGCGACCTGGGACTGAACCCTGGTCTCCCGGGCCTTTGGCGAACACTCTACCCACATGGACAATGTAGTCCAAATTTACTGCATACAAGAAAGGAAAACTCTTGTGACTTTTGATGACATTAATATGACTTAAAAGTCGTCCAAATTTACTACTTAAAAGAAAAGAAAAACTTGTAACCTTTTGAAGACATTAGAATTATTTAAGTAAGAAAAGTTGGCGACCATAGTTGAGGGTAACCCGAAGGCTCCCTTTTCGATAGCTACTACACCAATGTGTAGGGGAGGGCGCTACTCCTTCCCTGGATTGCTCTACTTTACCCTTGATCCGTACCTTATAATGCTGAGTGTTAAGCAAGGAGGCATAAAGTACCATTTTTTGAGTCTTTGGTATGACTCAACCTGGGACTGAAACCAGGTCTCCCGGGCCATTGGCGAACACTCTAACCGCTAGGCCAAAAGTAGTTCAAATTTTCTGCTTACAAGGAAAGAAAAACTCTGGTAACCTTTTGACGACATTAAAATGTTCGAAAAGTAGTCCAAATTTTCTCCATAAAGGATATGAAAAAACTTTATAAACCGTTGATGACATAAGAATGGCTCGAAAGAAGTTCAAATTTTTGTACTTAAAAGACAGTAAAAAAATTTATGAATTTTTTTAATGTCATTGAAATAGCTTAAAAGCAGTCCAAACCTTCCGTTTAAAAGACATCAAAAACACTACCCACTTTTCATTATCATTAAAATGACTTAAAAGTAGTCCAAATTTACTGCTTAAAAAGGAAAAAAAACTTAATAAAGCAAAACAAGAAAACAAAGAAAAAGATTTTTAATGGCATCAAAATAGCTTAGTAGTAGTCCAAATTTACTGCTTAAAAAGAAAAAAATCTTAAAGCAAAACAAGAAAACAAAAATTTTAATGGCATCAAAATAGCTTAGTAGTAGTCCAAATTTACTTCTTAAAAGAAATAAAAAATTTTACTAATCTTTTAATGACTATAAAATGAATTAAAGGAGTATAAATTTTCTGCTTAAAGAAATGTAAAAATTCCTAAACTTTTAAATACATTAAAATGATTTAAAAGTTGTTCAAACTTACTGCTTATAAAGAAAAAAGCACTTTTTAATATCATTAAAACAACTTAGAATTAATCCAGATTTATTACTTAAAAGAAATGAAACAAATCTATTAACCTTATAATGATATTTCTAAGATTGATTATGATGAAAAAACATTGGGTATTACGTTCTAAAGTAAAGGTTCCCACTGTTGGTTGGCCTCACTTGGTCTGGAAGGTCGCATACGGCTTTAAGATCGCATATTTCCCCATCTCTGGTGTAAGATATTAGAGATAGATAGATAAATAGATAGATAGATAGATAGAGAGAGAGAGAGAGAGAGAGAGATGGAGGTGGAAAGAGACAGACAGACAGACAGACATCTCAAATATGCTAGGATGGAGAAAAGAATATCGAGAAGAGGAGGAGAAAAAGAATTTAAGGAGGGGGAAGATGTGCAGAAAGAATTGGTGATGAAGAAGGAACAGAGATTGATGGAAGAGAATATTTAAATCGTTAATGTGATGAAAATAAAAGAATTTAGATTCATTTCGTTATTAATATTTTTTTTTCTGATACAAGGTTATATTGGATTATTTATTTCAGGTGTGTACGTTGTCATGATTTCCCCAAATCTATATATTAATACCTTTGTATCTACCTACGAATTAAAAGTGAGCGCCACGGGAAAATGAAGTTATATTTCTAAATCCAACCAGAGGAAAGACCCACAATGCACCTGCCTTCCAACCTTTTTCATTCAAGAGCTTGAGCGGATCATAATGTTAAAGTGAAATTGAATAATAAAAAAAGCTCAGATATTAAAAGAGGAATCAGGTTTGCTTGTTGGTTGGTTGGTTGGTTATTTATACGGCATGTTAACTCTTGTTGGATTATTTTATGCCGGAATCCGTTTAAGAGTCATAAGCTGCAAATATATACGGTACAAAAAGTATCTTTACAATCATCTTAAACAGGTATACATTTAATACTGAATTGAAATATCAGTGTTATAAGAGCTAAAGTACGAGGTGAGACGATAAAATTGTTGTCCTAAAGAAAACAACACTACAGCTTTATTCAAAAATTTTATTGAAAAAATCAATTCAGGTAACTTGATTATGTGGTAGAGCTGACATCTATTCAATGTAGCTGCCTTCAGCTTCAATCACCGCCTCGATACGGATCCGGAACTGGGGGCATGCCTTTTCCACAAGCGCCGGCGGGAGCTCTGTGAATACTCGGCGGATGGCGGCGATCAGGCTGACTTTGGTGTTGTGGGAGGTCATGTTGGTGATTTTCTCGACGTATGACCAAACGAAGTAGTCCAGCGGTTTCAGTTTGGAGGAGGGGACCAGTGAAAGAAGGGTACAAAGTCGTAGCAATCCTTCTGAAGCCAAGCCTGTTGTGGGCCGGTGCCGAGTCCTGCTGCCACGCCCAGTGTCTGCCACCGGTCACCTGATTGCACCAGGGGATCACCACACTCTTCAGTACATCCAGGTACACTTTGGTGTTGACTTTCAGGCCGACTTCAAATGCGGCCTGGTTGGAGGTCGGATAAACATCCCACTGTTCTACAAGAATGGTTTTGGCATTAAATAAACCACAAAGGTTGATATCAAATAAAGAAACCGATCCAAACAAAGATAGGATATGTGCTGCACACCAAGTAGAACAGACAGCAGATTCCATGGGTAATTATTGTATTTTTACATCTACCAAGGTTTTTGGAATGTATGATCACGAAAATAGTGTTGCATGAGTTGTTTAAAATTTTCAGTAGACTTACTAGCCAGAAAGAAGTGCCTGTTTGTGATTCACGCATGCGTATGATTGTGTGTGTGTGTGTGGAGGGGCGATAGAAATATGGCTTGGAAGAGAAAGGGTGACATTTCCAAAACGTTTAAGAATCGCTGGGCTAAATTAAAAACAAAGCATTTCCAGGAAAAGAAGGGATTAATTTAAAAAGTAAAACTAAACTGAAAAGTTTCTCTTCCATCTCTCTCTGTCTCTCTGTGTCTCTCCCTCCCCCATTCTTCCATCTCTCTCCTCCTCTCTTTATCTCTATCTCTCTCTTTCTCCCCTTCACTTTCTGTCTCTATAACATTCCATCTCTCTTTCTTTCTCCAACCCTTTATCTCCATCTCCCTCTTTCTCTAACCTTCCTTCTCTCTTTTATAACACGTTCACCCTCAATCTACCCCTTCGTCTCCCTCTCTCTGTTGTCTTATTTTTTACTTGTTTCCAACTTTCTCTAACTCTCTTACTCTCACTCTAACCTTCCTTCTCCTCTCTCTCTCTCTAATCCCTCCGCTCTCTTTAACTCATTTACTCTCTCTGTAATTCTCCTTCTCTTTCTTTATCTATTTCTCTCTTCTCTCAGTAACCCTTCCACTCTTCTCCCTCTCTTGGTAGCCTTCTCTCTTCCCTCTCTATGACCCTTCCACTCTCTCTTTCTAACCCTTTTTCTTTCCTCTCTATAATCCTCCCGTTCTCAATAAACCTTCCACTGTCGACCTAATTCTCACTCTCTCTCTCTCTCTCTCTCTCTCTTGTACCCATTCTATTCTCTATGTAAACCTTTCAATTTCACATTCTAACCTTTCTTTCCCCCCTCCTCTCTCTCTCTCTCTCCATCTATCTCTATTCTTCTTTTTAACTCTCCCACTTTCTCAGTCTCTCTATCTCTCTCTAACTCTTCCGCACTTCTCTCTTTCTCCCACCTTCCATCTCCGTCTTCCGCTCTTGCCTCCTTCTCGGACTCCCTCGCTTTTCTCTTCTCTCTCTTCCCTCTCTCTAACTCTTCCTCTCCTTTCTCTTTCACTCACCTTCCATCTTCCTCTCCCGCTCTAGCCTCCTTTTCGTCCTCTCTCATTTTTCTCTCTTCTCTCTCTCTCTCTAACATCCTCTTTTCTCCCGCTCTCTCTCCGCTTCTGTCCCAATCTCTTTCGCTCGCTTGATTTCTTGCTCTATGGAAAAAAAGATAGCTTTAAGTTTATTTTAACTTCTGTATTTACTATGTTCTTCCTCTGTTTATATTGGAGATAAATGTTGAGACATGTTCTATTAAACTGCTATAAACGCCCTGTGTCTGAATTGGCTCGAATTCACGGTTCCCTAAAAGATGAAAGGTTCAGCCGACGCCCCCACTGATCTTAGCGTCGAAATGCCGTGATCATCTATTTGTCTTCCAGCGCAGACAAAAAACGACACATGGTCAGTTTTTTGGGTGGAGGAATCTAAAACCCACTCCGCCCCCAAAATGAATCAGCCAACACGTTGGGGTAACAACAGGAATTTAAACATCGGAACTAATCTTGAAATGTTAGTGACGCATCTGCTAATTATAAACGATTGAATAAATAATATAAAAATACACTTACCTTTGCGTAACTGTTATTGTCGCAGGAAATGAAATCGGTAATCTGAGTTCAAATCCTTGACGCGATTTTTTATGTTTCACTTCACGCTAATACCCTTTGGAAAGGCATGAATCCAACACTAGTTATGAGTAAATAGTAGGGTAGACTGTGTTCTTCAGTTTTAGTTCGTTAACCATTGTAAGAAAAGGAAAAACTATGAAAACCAGCCAGGTCTATTCCGTTTAAAATTGATTTTGTATCATATCCTGCCCGTGACGGAGGAATTGTTTTGGTTTGACTTTGTGGCATATCAACTCTTGTATATTATTTAATGCCAAATCCGGTTAAAACACATGTATTAGGCATGTATGATTTGTAAACACAAGTCAACAAAGTTAAATAGCTCCAAGTATTGCTATGTATCACTAACAATTCAATTAAACATCAGTCGTTTGTTTACACAGTCAAATGCTCAAGCAGTTCTATTTAAAACAATTCAATTTAGCATGTAATTTCTTTGTATACAGCTTAAATGTCGAATTGTTCTATTTGACTCTTTCCGATGCCACCACTTCGAGCCTGAGTGGACCTGAGAGTAATGGCAATGAAGGAGTACTCTGCATTCCCCGAAGTTTTTTTTTCATTACTGGAGCCTCACCATCAGATTGTTTAATGTCATATCCACGATACTCATTGAGAGAGGGGTCTACCCCTCTACAGAAATGCAGTCGGTGTATTCTACAGTCCCAGCCGATTAGTATGAAGAATTTGGGTAAATAAATACTACCAACCCACCTTAATTTTCGGGATATGGCGCGCGTCACGCTTAGGGTGAGTGAATATAG
>OY757925.1:50019732-50094732 GCA_963585895.1 Sepioteuthis lessoniana | reverse complement strand
ATTACAATTTAACGCTAAGAATGTTTTTAATCAGTAAAATCTTAATAGTGCCCTATACAAATCAATGCAGAACAATAGAACAATATTTTCAACTGTGAAAGAGAAAACAGAAAAAAAAAAAAAAAAAAAAAAAAAACGCTGAAAACTCACTTGAGACCGTTTCATTCAGCCGATTCTCTGGTAAACCAATATTTGATAAGCAACATTAATCTCGTGAGTTTTTCTCTTGTTTTTTTAATTTTTTTTTTATTGATATCCTATTTTATAGTTGAGAACATATATATATATATATATATATATATATATATATATATATATATATATATATAGCAGTGTTAGTTGTCACTATCTGACTTTGTGGGTTTGTGGCAAACCAAATACGATAAAATTAGGAAAGTGCTCAATATCTGTGATAGAGCTATCATATAATAAGCAAATATGTATATTTGGGAGATGCTGTGGTGTAATGGTTATAGTCGTAGGGAAACGGACACGGCGATACGAGTTCAAATCCTGGACGAGACTGATTGCATTTCCCATAGCCCTTGGGAAAGGTATGAATCCAATTATTCTCCCTCCAGCTATGGGTAAATAGTAGGGCAGATTGTGTTCTTCAGTCTCTGTGTGGCAACTAGTCTAAGCGAAGGAAAACTCTGAATTCAAACCTGTTAAATTCCGCTTAAAAATGACCTGGTGTCATATCCTGTCAGAGCAAAGTGGTTGGTAAATATAAATAAGTAAATATATATTAGCTGTTATATATATTTAAGCTTATCTGTGACCCAAAGTTTTATGACGTTTTAAAAACGACATTCATCAGGCAGAGAAAGAAAGATAAGGAAAAATCGAAATTATCGAAAAACATAGTCAAAAGAACGTTAGAATTGTGTACAACTCTTTATGTGTGTGTGTGTGTGTGTGTGTGTGTGTGTGTGCGCGCGCGCATGTGTGTGTGCGTGTTTGTGTAGGTTTATTTGCGTATTATTGTGTGTATTGAACGTATACCTAATGTTTAGTATGTGTCTTTATGAAGACCATGCGCCGCCTGATAAATTTGTGGTTGTCTCCTTTGGCGATACATCGCGTCTCATACATCCTGGAGACAATCTAAAATTTATCGGGCGGTGCATGTATCTTCCTACATATACATATTAAACATCACTTCTACGTCCACACACAATAATATGCAAATATAACCTACCTCCCAACACACACATACACACACATAAAGAGTTGGACATAATCTTAACGTTCTTTTGACTGTATTTTTCGATTTCTTCATTATCTTTCGTTCTCTGCCTAATGATAGTCGTTTATAAAACATCATGAAACCTGAGGTCGCAGACAAGCTTCCATGCTATTAAATGTATATAAAAACTAATGTATATTTATTTATATATAGTCATCCACAGACAGACCTATTTCGTTCTATCAGAACTCATCAGTGTGGCTAGACAGTATCTTCCCGTAGCTGGGATCGAAACCCGGTTGACTCAAACGCCAAGCCAAAGCTTCTAACCATTCTGCCGCGAGGAGATATTAGCTACGAAGTAAATTTTAAACAGTTATGAATCCCAATTACTATTGTTTACATAAATCCGTTCAAATGGTTGCCGAGACCTCAATTCAACAACGAAGAGGCTTGCAATAGACGCTAATGGCAACAGGATTACTTCTTCGCAAGAGAACTCAACCCCACAGGGGTAGGGGAGTATATATATATATATATATATATATATATATATATATATATACATATGAACTTTGTGTGTATGTGTTTGATTGGCACAAAAATTGGTCAGCCTATTTTCAATATATTTGGTGCACATGTGGTTGACTTCGGGGCATTTTCTATAGAAAGGAATGATATTTACTCCTCAAAATTTTGTGAGTAAAAACTCCAAATATAAACCTGACTCTCATACTGAAAATAAAGAGAGATTATAATTAAATCTCAATTACAGGGTAAGTCTGAACAAGCAGTTCCCACATTTCGTATATCTATACAAGTAAATATTGCATTATATTATTCTCATATATTAAACTATCGAATTTAAATGGGTCCAATTACTTTGTAAAGAAAAGCACTTGAGGCCTATTTACACAACGATTTATTTCAAGTGTTCCCAATGTTCAGAGAAAGGAATCTCACAATATCCTTCGTTGGGAAACCCTGGAAACATGTGTTATTGATTCACTAGAGATACGATAATTGATGTTTGTCTTAAACTGATTTATATTTGTAAAAAAAAAAGTGGCAGATTTATTTAAGCATGTTTCTGTACTTCTGTCTTGGATTAGCATAGTATCTGCACGCATTGTTTAGAATCATTATAACTACATCCAACTGTGATCAGTGTAGTATCTGTGCCCTGTGTCCAGAATGAAATCGTCGCACTAAGGCTTTCTACCATTGATCAGTGTAGTATCTGTGCCCCGTGCCCAGAATGAAATCGTCGCACTAAGGCTTTCTACCAATGATCTGTGTAGTATCTGTCCCCCGTGTCCAGACTGAAATCGTCGCACTAGGGGTTTCTACCAATGATCAGTGTAGTATCTGTGTCCAATGCCCGGAATAGAATCGTCGTACTAGGGCTTTCTACCAATGATCAGTGTAGTATCTGTGCCACGTGTCCAGAATGAAATCGTCGCACTAGAGGCTTTCTACGAAGGATCAGTATAGTATCAGTGCCCTGTGTCTGGAATGAAATCGTCGCACTAGAGCTATCTACCAATGATCTGTGTAGTATCCAAACTCCGTGTCCAGAATGAAATCGTTCCTTGGGCTTTCTTCTAATGATCAATGTAGTATCTGTGCACTGTGCCTTGAATCCAATTTTTTTCCTATGATCAGTGTTGTAAATGTGTGTTCCTCCTTAGACCAAAGTGTCGCTCAGCAGAACACTGTCTATGATCAGTATTGTATATGTGCAACTTATAGGTTTTGTAGCTTAACTATTAGAAGAGCTGAAAATAGTCTTGGATTAAAGTTATCTGGGATTGAACATATTTTCTGATGCAATCAACTATCTTTAACATCACCAATATGATATCTTGCCAAGGAAAGTTCATGTAGATAAGTAATTTTTTTTATTCTCTTTTAATTTTATAGAAGTAAAGAAATAAAGAACCGCCAGTTACAATTAAAATAATGCTCAAGATTTTCACTGTAAGCGGTGTTGACAGTAATGGATGTCGGCACGAGTGAATCATAGAAAAGAGGGTAAATTTCACAACGGTTTCAAGCAAACAAAGGAAAGAAGCAGAAGGTACCCCGCAAAAACAATTACCGACGCCGACTACGCCAATGATATAACGCTTCTGGCAAATGCACCTGCCCAAGCCGAAATCCTGCTGCATAGTCTGGAACGAGCCGTTGCAGGCATCGGCCTCCATTCCAATGCACACAAAACGGAATGTATGTGCTTTTATCAAACAGGCGACATCTCCACACTAAACGGTAGCTCTCTGAAATTAGTTGACTAGTTCACCTACCTAGGAAGCAGTGTCTCATCAACCGAGACAGACATCGACACACGACTAGCAAAGGCATGGACAGCAATCAGTAGGCTCTCGGTCATATGGAAGTCAGATCTGACTGATAAAATGAAACGCAGTTTCTTCCAAGCAGCGGTCGTGTCGATACTGCTAGATGGATACACTACATGGACGCTAACTAAACGTATGGAGAAAAAGCTTGACGTTAATTACACAAGAATGCTGAGTGCAATATTGAAGAAGTCCTGGAGACAACACCCCATAAATCTGCAACTACCATCCATCACGAAAACTATTAAAATTAGACAAACCAGACATGCGGGACACTGCTTAAGAAGTAGGGACGAGCTCATAAGTGATGTACTCCTGTGGACCCCTTCACATAGACGAGTAAAGATAGGACGACCAGCTCGAACCTACATACAGCAGCTCTATGCAGATACGAGATGTAGCCCCGAGGACCTGCCGAAAGCAATGGACGATAGGGAGGAGTAGCGAGAGGGGATCAGGGATATCTGTGCTGATAGCGTGATATGATGATGATGATTACGACAACGATCCACCCCCAGCCCTAGTCGATCGAGGGGCAAAATTTGGAGAACGTAGGTTAGGTTTACTTTGGTTTGGTTTTATGGCATATCAACTAATCTAATGCTAAATCCTATATATATATATATATATATATATATATATATATATATATGCTTGATTTATAAACACAATTTGTTGATAACATTTTTAACGAGCCAGCGCTCTTTTTTGTCCACAATTAAATAGTTTCAAGTATTGCTATACAACAGTCACAATTTAACATCAATCATTTGTTTGCACTCATAGTTTGTTCTATTTGAGCCTTAGATAAGACCCTATCAGATGCAACCACTCCAGACCAGAGTTGACCAGGGAGCAATGATAATAAAGGGGTACTCCACATTTCCTAAAACTCCAAAGCTAGAGCCTTACTATCAGATGGTTTCATATCATGTCTAGGACACTCCTTGCCTGGAGGGTCTTACCCCTCCTACAGAGAGGCAGTCGATGTATTCAGCAGTCCCGGCTGACTGGGCTGGAGAACATCGGTAGGTAGGAAGGTAAAAATTATTTTACTGATATTTTTTATGGGATTAGTTGGTTTGGTTTCTTTGTTTAATCGCGTATTAACCTTTGTGACTAATGCTAAAGCCATCTTTGTAGAAGAACATCAGTGGTACTATTTACCTCATAGCCGTCGGGGTATATTCATGTTAGTTTAATTATATATAGAAAATAGAATAGCAATAAGAATAGGCTAAAACACTCATGACTAATTTACTCGTTGTCGATACTTAGGTGAGCCAGTATCCCATCAACAACAAGTCATGTTTTTTTAATTCTTTTTTTAATGTTAACCAGCTTTAAAGCTTAAAATATAACATATATATATATGTGTGTGTGTGTGTGTGTGTGTGTGTGTGTGTGTGTGTATGTGTGTGTGTAATAATGTATATATATATATATATGTATTACATATATATTTTTTCTTTTTTTATAAAATTGAAAGAAAAATTTCAATTTAGTTGTTTTATTATAGATTTATTTCAGGTCTATGGTGACTCTCTTCAGATGGAGACAGGAATACTGTTATGTATTTGAATATAATTCACATTGCTTCCGGCGAGAAGAGAATCTAAAAATTTATTTAATCCTATCAATTTTTTTTAATAAAAGAAAGATTTAATCCTTAGACTATATTCCTCAGATTATATATATATATATAATAAAAATGAACTTTGTATGTGTTTTATATACACGGTTACATTTAACCGATTTTATTAAAAAAAACTGCTGAGGGCGATCCAAAGGTTCCCTTTTCAATACCTACTACACAGAAGTGTAGGGATGGCGCTACTCTCTTCCTTGGATTTCTCCATTTACCCTTGATCCATTCTTTGTAATGCTGAGTGTTAAGCAAGGTGATTCTATGTATTATTTTTTGAGTTTCACGGGCCATTGGCGAATACTCTACCCACTTTGTGGAATTCATATGAACACTCATGATGGCGTCTTCAAACAAAGTATTTTCGTTAAATATTTAGTGATTGTTTAAAGTCACACTACATTGTACTTGGTATAGGTTTTGTTTTCTTTATTAATTGAACTATTAACTTTCGTTGGTCTTTTAATGCCAAAATAATCCCAGTAGGAGATTGGTAGTGCTTTTTTACCAATTGCAGGAGTTCGTTCTTTTACCAAAAGCATTAGTCTCAAAGTGAATGTAAAAGCGTAACCAGGATTGGAACTACTTCCGACGATGTCACAGTAAAATGTGTTAGTCATAACGCTATGAGGGTACTCCCTACTTGTTATCGATGGTTTCTTCCAACTTATATATATGTATTTTTAAAACAATTTTCCACAGATATCGATTTGGGTAACATCTTCTATTTACAAATTGTCTCATCTATTTTTTTCACACTGTCAGAATAATAAAATAAGTATAAAAATAAAATTATATATATATATATATATATATATATATATATATATACCATTGGACTATATATATATATATATATATATAATTATATGTATGGTGAACACTCTATCCTTTAGACCAATAGAATATATATATATATATAGAGAGAGAGAGATGATATGTAGAAAATATGTGGAAAGTTGGATAAAGCGAACACTTAACTCAAATTTAGATGTGTGATGTATTGTTCGACTTTATTTCATTTTCACAAACTTCTTCAGAGAGAGACTGTTTACTGAGCTTTTCTATTTAAAAGCATGAGAGGAAAAATTATAAGATGGTGGAGGGGGTATAGTTGTAGCTGGAAAGCTGGGAAGGATTTAAAGTCAAACGTTTCATTAAAGATTTCCGCCTGAAGAAGTTCGTGAAGATGAAATAAAACCGAACGAAATATTTCACATTTAAATTTGACTTAAGTGTTTGACTAATCCAACTTTCCAAATATTTCTATCATACTGTCAGATTCACTACAAATCTATCTTTTCAACACACACACACACAAACACACACACACACACACACACACACACACACACACACACACATATATATATATATATATATGTGTGTGTGTGTCCCATTGGTCTAGTGGGTAGAGTGTTCACCATACGCCCGAGAGACTGGGATTTAGTCCCCTGTCGAGTCATACCAAAGACTCAAAAAATGATTCTTGGTGCCGCTTTGCTTAACACTCAGTATTATACGGTATGGATCAAGGGTAAAGTGGAGGAAATCAAAGGAAAGAAGTAACACCCCCCTATATCTTCGTGTAGTAGCTAATGAAAAGGGAACCGTCTAGTGCCCTCGACTATGAGTGTGTGTGTGTGTGTATGTGTGTGTGTGTGTGAGATGAACGACTGCATGAACACTAATGTTATAAGAAATTAAAAGAAAAATTTGTAAATAAAAGTTTTTTTCGGTCTTCGTATATCATGATATGTTTATTTCATGATTATTTATTTTTCAAGACTGAAGGTGCGTGAAGGTGTGTACCACAGGATAAGCTTCACGTGTAAACGAGACTTAAACTTTAAAGCCTAATGATTTAAACATTCGACTTTACACGTGTTTATAAATAACTTCCAATGCGAGGTGCCCGTGGTGTAATGGTTATCGTCGTAGGAAATGGACACGAGTTCAATTCCTGGACGAGACTGATTACATTTCACATAAAACTAATACCCTTGGGAAAGGTATGAATCCTAATTATTCTCCCTCCAGCTATGGGTAAATATTAGGGTAGACTAGGTACTTCAGCAACTGGTCTAAGAGAAGGAAAACTCTGAATTCAAACCTGTTAAACTCCGCTTAAAGAGTAACCTTGTGTCATATCCTGCCCGAGCGGAGGATTTGGTAAATATGATATGATAAATAACTTCCTATGCGGTTTTTTTCCTTGAAGATATCGTTAAGAAAGATCAGTGTAAAACTTAATGGATCTTCAAATAATGAATTTTTAAAAACATTTTGATAAGAATTTTAGCGTTTGAATGTTATGTTTTCTTCGTTTTTTTTATACTTTGTAGTGGTTTGAATTTGTAGTGAAGATTTCATGACATAATATTTCTCCTATGAACTCCAACTCCTTGTCACACCATTGTTGACTTTTCAGTAAAAATCTATATGACCGATGAATTCTTTCTTTCTTTACACGCACCCCCCACACACATTCCACTGTTTTTATTACCAAAGATTGCAGGGTCCATTAAATATCTTAAAAACAATTACGACAGTATATGGTTGTCACTATCTCACTTGGTGGGTTTGTTGCAGATCAAATGCTGTATTATTTGGAAAGTGTTCGATATCTATGATACAGCTATTACATATTATAATGATAAATAAATATATTTTAGTTTATATATATATATATATATATATATATATATATATATATATATATATATATATATTTAATAGCATGGAAGCTTATCATCGACTTCTGATAATTGTTGTATAAAGTCGGCATGAAACCACTGGTCGTAGATAAGAGTCCATGCTATTAAATATATATATATAAACTAATATATATTTATTTATCATTATATATATATATATGTGTGTGTGTGTGTGTGTGTGTGTGTGTGGTGTGTGTGTGTGTGTGTGTGTACAGTTTCAAAATCCCTGCTAATAAAAATTTACGCACACTCATTGAATCAACATATACCTAGCGAAGGCGTTGACTGCTATTGATAAGTAAAGTTGGCGACCGTTGGAGAGGGTGACCCCAAGACACCGTTTTCGATAGCTACTACACCGAGATGTAAAGGAGAGTTCTAATTCTTTCCCTTGATTGCTCCACTTTACCCTTGATACATACCTTATATTGCTGAGTGTTAAGCAAGAAGGTATCAAGTACCATTTTTAAAGTCTTTGGTATGACTCGACCTGGGATTGAACCCAGGTCTCCCGAGCTATTGGTGAACACTACCCACAAAGCCAATGAGCCTATAATACAGAAATCTGATCTATACGATAAAATAAAATTTCTTCCAAGTTGTGGCTGTGTCCAAACTACTGTACGGATGCACCAGATGGACACCAACAAAACGCATCGAGAAAAAGGTTGATGGAAACTACTCAAGAATGCTGTGTGCTATCTTGAAAAAATTCTGGTTGTAAAATTTAACAAAACAGCAACGGTACGGTCACTTACCTCCGATTTTGCAAAGCATCCAGGTTGGACAAACAAGATATGCGGGGTAACTATTGAAGATGTAAGGACGTACTCATAAGTAACGTTTTCTTATGGACCCCATACACATGGACGTGCCAGTGTTGGCAAACTATCAAAGACTAACATACATCAGTCCAGTGCGGACACTGGATGCAGTCTCGAGGATCTACCAAGAGAAATGGATGATAAGGATGTATGATTAAAGAGAGTCAGGAACTTAGTGCTGTCAGCATGGCTTGATGATGATGAGGATGATATAATTTCACGTAACTAATGATACTATTCTTTTGTAAATAGTTACAGCTCCAAGCAATTATTCTTAATACTAATAATTTAAACACAGGTATATGCTGTTCTGTCAGCTAGAGCCGACTACACCTCTGCAGAGGGTTAAGACCCCCCACCCCACCCAACAAGACTACCAGTTAGCTGTGGGTGGCGATACGTAATGGAACCTGGTGGCTGAGCAGATCGTAAATCGGCAGCCAAAGTGGTCACGTAATCTGAAACATTCCAATTTGGCCCTTTCTGTTTGTTTGTTTGTTTGTTTGGTTTTATGGCATATCAACCTTTGTAGGTTATTTAACGCCAAATCCATTTTTGTGTAAATAATCTGTTCTATTGAAAACAGTTCAGTTTAGCATAAGTACACAGTTTAATTGTCAAAAACATTTCCATTTCAAACTTTTAAAGCAGTTATATGTAATAATTCAGTTAAGTGTAAATACAGTTTTAATGTCGAAAAACAGTTCTATTTGAAATAATTCAGTTAAGCATAAGCACGCAGTTTAAGTGCAAGTACGGTTTAATTGTCAAAAACGTTTCTATTTCAAACTATTCAGTTTACTCAATTCATTTTAGCATAATTATGCTGTTAGTTCTATTTAACCCATAGATTTGGCCCTTTCTGGGCTAGACGGAAAAGCCCTATCAGATCCGCTGGCTGGTCATCTCAAGCCCTAGCACCTCTATGATAGCCTTGACCGTATTATTCTTCAAAGTGCTCTTGTGACAAACGCACAATTCTTTTTATCTTAGAAGTGATAAAAAGTGGTTGCTGAGGTTCAATCGCGAAGAGAAAAACAAGACTTTGAGTTTCCTGGTGAGGCTCCAGTCCGGAAGGTTTGGGGTGCAGAGTACCACTTCATTTCGATTGCTCTCAGTTCTGGAGCTCAGTGAAGTCTGGAGTATTTTTCTATGCCATTACTGCCTGGCCCACTCTGACCCGGAGTAGTAGTACCTGTTAGGGTTCCATTTATGGTTCAATTAGAACTATTCGATCATTTACAAAATATTTTTATTATTTACTTGTAACCATTGAGTTGTGTGCAATTGGTTCGTATTAGAAATAATTCAAACTATTTAACTCTTTGTAAACGAATGATTAATATTGATTAAAACTATAAGAGTTAGCAATACATTTTATTCCATTCCCCTTCATTAGCAGTCTTAAGCGAACCAATGTTTAGATGGGAAGTTACATTTGTTTAGTTTTCTAAAACACCCCATATAGCGTAATCAAGGGGGTTAAGGTCTGTGTTTAAATCTTGTTTAATTGCTGTCCTCACAGTTTTCTTGTGGACTTTCAATTCATTCGCGAGCTTTATTATTGACGTTGTAGGGTCCTTCTCAATCGCCGTAGCGACAGCAGTCAAAAAGCCTACTTTTCTGTTTTTGTTCAATCCTCAACTCCCTCTTTTTCTTTAAAAGCTCTTTTTTAAAAGCTCTTTTTCTGTAATTGTTTTCCTTTACTTGGTATACGGTAGACAAAGAAATTTTGGCTTGGTTTTGGCGTTAGACAACTTATAGATTCTTTGTCATTTCTTTTCTTGCTCACTTATATTGGGCTGAATTTTAATAAAAAAAAGTTCTTGAATAATAGAGGTTATCACGAAAATTTAGATTTAACGCGTTTTTTTTTTTTTTTTCAAAAATTTAACACTTTGCAAACAAATGATTAACATTGATTAAGATTATAAGTGTTAGCAATTTTGATAACCATCGATGTGGAAACTAATGAGCTCCAACTCATTTAAAAAATAATTTTACCGACAAACTATTTGCTTACGAACTATATATATATATATATATATATATATATATATATATATATATAGTTCGTAAGCAAATATATATATATATATATATATATATATATATATATATATATATATATATATGAGGGTCATTCAATAAATAAGGAGTTTTTTTTTTTAGAAATACATTGTTTTTCAGAATTTTTTTTTTCACAAATGTGAACTCTGCATTATTTGGAATTGATTCATAGTAAAAATCACTTTAATCTCGCAAACATATTTATTTTGAGGCAATTCAAAATGGAGGCAAATCAAACAGAATCCTCCAGGTTTGATCAGAGGTCTGTCATCAAATTTTTGGCAGCTGAGATGTGAAAACCAGGTGAAATTTACTGACGAATATATCATGTGTACGGAGAATTATGTTTTAGTCAATAAATATTTATAAATGGTCTAAGCAGTGCTTTGCCACAATGAACCTGAGTCGAAAACACAGTCTATTCTGTGACTCACTCGGTAAAGGAAAAGTTCTGGGCGCAGCGGGTCTTCTAAGAGATCAAAGAACCCATCACAATTGATTTCTTAGAAAAAGTTGCAACTGTAAACAGTGCTTCCTATTACAAACACTTTAGGGAAAATTCCTCTTATTTATTGAATGAACCTCGTACACATGTGTGTGTGTGTGTGGGGGGGCAAATAGAGAGACCGATAGATAAATAGATAAATAGAGAGAAAGAGAGAGAGAGAGTGAGAGTGAAAGAGTGAATGAGAGAGAGAGAAAGTGTGTGTGTGTGTGTGTGTGTGTGTGTGTGTGTGTGTGTGTGTGTGTGTGAACGAGGCTGTGGGTTTGTGTATATATGTTTGATTAACAGGAATAGTATCTATCTATCTATCTATCTATCAAAATAACCTGGATTAGTACTTATAGTACCACGGATGTAATTGTCTACAGAACGTGCTTGTTAATCATAGCTCTATTGTAGGTGCTATACATACATACATATATATATATATATATATATATATATATATATATATATATATATATAGAAAGAAAGAAAGAAAGAAAGCGAGAGAAAATAGAAACAAATCACAAATGATGTGCTGTTTTGCATCTGTATATACATCCGCCAGATGCTGTTTCAACTTGTTTACGCAGTGTAGACGAACAACGATATCTGACTTTTTATTTTTTAACTTTCTTTTTCTTTTTAAAGAAATCTTTCTTTTTTATTCTTTTTAATTCAAACATAAATAAAAAGAAAAATAGCTTAAAAAATAATGCCTGTTATTCCTTTTCGAACTCCAGACCGCACTTTACTGGGCAAGGTTGTAATTACTCACCCACCTTTCACCTCCAGAATTCCCACCGTAAATCAGATTAATCTGATAATCGTTCGATTCTCCCTGTGTTCCCTCACAAATAACTTCAACCTTAACCCTAACCTTTTAAGTTGACTTACTAAGCTTAGCTTAATATTAATGAAATGAAATGTAGCTTTGAAGGGGTTTATTACGCTAATCTTACCACCGGACAATGCTTGCATACCAAGAAAATCAGACTTCAAATGTTTAATTTTTCACATAGGCTGGAATGTTACCTGTATGAAATACCCAACAATATTGATTATAAGACCGGTCACTGTCATTAAAAACTACTCTAAAATAGGATATCTTGGGTATGACCCTAAACTACATTTAATGATAAGGCTCAGTTCAAGAGATCTAGGGAATATCGATTGCTCCTTCAAAATCATTTCTCCCAGATTCATTCTTTTAAAACTGAACCCACGGTGGGGGTCACGTATACTGGTCACTGCCAATATAACATGATTCTCTTACTTCAAACACGTCATATATCTTGTTGAAGCGCAGCTCAGTTCGTAACCCGTTCGAATTCTCAAATATAAATTCGAACAAGGAATGTTGTGAAATCTCAATCGTGAAATAGTTATCGGTATGGTTGAGCATTTACCCAACCCCTCCGCTCGGACAGGATATGACCCAAGCTCACTTTTTAAGCGGGGTTTAACAGGTTTGAATTCAAAGTTTTCCTTCTCCTAGGCTAGTTGCCTCATCAAGGCTGAAGAACCTTGTCTGCCCTACTATTTACCCATAGCTGGAGGGAGAATAATTGGATTCATACCTTTCCCAAAGGTATTACTGCTATGTGAAATGCAATGATTGAGTGTTTATAATTTGAAACTCTCCTTGTTGGTACAGTTTCATTCATGGATCGTCAAGCTTGATATTTCTTAAAATATGATTCCTATGAATAAAAAAAAAAACGGTTGTTCCTCCAACCCATTAGCCGTGGTAATCTTTTTTGATGACAAATGATTTGAATAGGATAAGTCGATCTCTTTTCCCAAAAGAACAATAATGCTAGTTGATTTGAAATAAAACAGTTTAATAGCAGTATATTCAGAGTTATGTAATCAACTATGGTTTGACATCGACAGTTATAAAAAACAGAATACAGCGTTCGGATTGGTTATATGTGTGTCGGAATTAGATTTGGTCCTGATTTATGGCATAGCAACCTTTGTAGGTTATTTAATGCTAAATCCATTTTCATACATACAAATAGTTCTATTTCAAAGAATTCAGTAAAACATAAGTACGCAGCTTAAAGGTCAAAAACAGTTCTATTTCAAACTATTCAGTTTAGTCAACAAAGTTAAATGGTTCCAAATACTAATCTGTATCACAGACAATTCAATTAAACATC
This sequence comes from Sepioteuthis lessoniana, assembly GCA_963585895.1. Taxonomy (NCBI): domain Eukaryota; kingdom Metazoa; phylum Mollusca; class Cephalopoda; order Myopsida; family Loliginidae; genus Sepioteuthis; species Sepioteuthis lessoniana. The sequence continues at coordinate 50,081,275 of OY757925.1, read as the reverse complement.
AATCATTCATTTACACACAGTTAATTTCAAACAATTCAGTTTAGTACAAGTATGCTCTTTAGTCCTATTTGACCCATAGATAGGACCCTATCAGGTGCTATCAGAGTGGACCAGGAAGTGATGGCTATAAAGTGGTACTCCACATCTCCCAAAGCTCCAGTATTACTGGAGCCTCACCATCAGATTGTTTAGTGTCATATCTGGGACACTTTTTGAGGGATTCTTACTCCTCTGCAGAGAAGCAGTCGGTGTATTCTGCAGCCCCTGCCAAATGGACGATAAGTCATTTTTAAATGTTGAAACAGTTCTATTTCAAGCAATTCAGTTTAACATAAGTTCATAGTTTAGTTCTATTTAACCCATAGATAGTACTCTATCAGGTGCTACCACTCCGGGCCAGAGTTGACCTGGGAGCGATGGCATTAAAGTAGTACTCCGCATTCCCCAAAGCTCCAGCAATATTGGAACCTCAGGACACTCGTTGATGGTGTCTTTCCCGGGAAGCAGTTGGTGTATTCTGCAGCCCCAGTTGACTGGGCCATAAGTCATTTTTAAATGTCAAAATAGTTCTATTTCAAGCAATTCAGTTTAACATAGTCCGCGTTCCCCAAAGCTTCAGCATTACTGATACCTCACCATCAGATTGTTAAGTGTCATAATCATGACACTCGTTGAGGGGGTCTTAACCCTCTGCATTCTGTGTATTTTATAGCCCTAGCCGAGTGGGCCATCTGTCGGTCTTCAGTTTAAATTAGCAATTTAGTGAAAGGCTTGAGTTATTTACTAATGAATGCATTTGTATGTGAGCTGGCTAACATGCCTATACGGAGTTATCTTTCGGCCGACTGCTATCAAAATTACGTGTGTGCTCTGTGTCTTTCTCTGTACGCCTTGATTCGTTCTCTTCGCTGACCAAATACCAACTAACTTGTGACGTCAAAATCCTCTCATTATATGCACATCTCATCATTGTCCAAATCTATTCCGAAGTTGAAAATACATCTCAAATCAGCTATTGTTTATTTCTTTTGCTAGCAAGAATTCTATTCCACACCTGGGTTGCACCCACCAACCCAAAACAATATTTCAGATGTTATCAAACGATATTTAACTGTCGTCTCTCGCCAGCATGGAAATGAACAACACGGGTTGACCTTCTCGCTATACGGGAGTCACAGCTGTGTCTTCTCAACAGCCGACTTGTTCTCTTAGAAAATTATAAAAATCTGATTTTTCGCATTAACCCAATCCTGACAGCTGTGAATAGAATTACAACTACGGTATTTTCAAAAATAAGTTAGCCTTGTTATATTAAACCGATTAACTTCGTTAACTTGTGACTCAGAATAGTAGCACCTGTTAGGGGGTCAAATAAATTTGATAGAATCGTATGCAAAAAATTTCCAACACATAAAATGAAAATATAAATATAAAGTAAAAGTAAAGTTGTCTCCCTTTAGTCGAGGGTAACCAGAAGGCTCCCTTTTCAATAGCTACTACACCGAAGTGTAGGTAAGGGCGCTACTCCTTTTCCAGAATTGCTCCATTTTACCCTTGATACGTATCTTATATTGCTGAGTGTTAAGCAAGTAGGTATCAAGTACCATTTTTAAAGTCTTTGGTATGACGCAACCTGGGATTGAACCCAGGTCTCCCGGACCATTGACAAACACTCTACCCACTAGACCACTTGACTGATATAAGAATGTACAATGTCGTAATTCCCTAAGCCCGCGGCATGAAATAACCATGGATGAGTTGAAATGCCGTAAAATTTAATCTAATCTAATCAACTCATTTAAAAAGTCCTTAATAACGTTTTAACTCTCCTTACTAATCAAATTTCTCCCTACCTCCTTTCCAGATTTGGTCCTTTTACAAAAATACAAAATTTAGAGGGGTGTCCTCGTGGCGTAATGGTTAAAGCGATGGACTGCGGAATCGTTGTAAGCGAGTTTGTATTCCAGTCGCGCTATTACGTTCACTTTCGGGCAAATACCCTTGGGAAAGTTATGAACCCCCTTATCCTCCCAGCTATGGGTTAAATAGTACCGCTTCTGTTCTTCTCGGAGAATTGCTTTGGCATTAAATAACCTACACAGGTTGATATGCCATTAAACAAAGGAACCAAACCAAACAAAATTTAGTTCGCTGTTACAATAAAGTAATATAGATTTAAGTCCTTATCCAGACAGAGGTTTTCATTTTCAAATTCGTCAAAGCGTCGATCATGGAAGACGAATTCTCGATATATAGAGTGCTAGCTAAACAATCATCGAAAAACACATTTTATTTTGACATAATTTATTTATCAAAGATAATGTCCATCAGAAGAAAAGTAAAGATGGAATGACTAGCTAAAAAATTATATTACTTAATCTGAGAATACAAGTAATTACTACTAGTATATGCGTTCGAATGTTACGCTCTGTCATCACCCTAGAAAAATGAAGGATAATTCCGTTTTGATTATGAAGAGAGAAAAATAACAAGTTACGCCTAAGATAGAAAAAGAAATCAAATATAGAGAGAAAGAAAGAAAGAAGCTTAGAGAGGGGAAGGGATAATAATATACATCAGGTGTTTATCGCCAGCTTCAATGAAACGGTAGGATAGAAGGAAAAAGGAAAGAGGGAAAAATAGTAGAGAGTGTGTGTGTGTGTGTGAGAGAGAGAGAGAGAGAGAGAGAGAGAGAGAGAGAAGGAGAAAATAAATAAATAAATAAATAACGCTTATTTTACACAATGTAGCATGGGGTTTTGGAGAAGGAGGTGCAAAATGTGAATTTAAAAAAAATTATTGTCTCAATACGCCTTCAACACAATTCGCATGCCTTCAAAATAAATTCTTCAGAGATTTTATTCCATTCCCCCTCAATAGCATTCTAAAGCGAACCAATATCTAGATGGGAAATTGCATTTGTTTTGTTTTCTAAAACGCCCCACATAGCGTAATCAAGTGAATTAAGATCTGTGTTTAAATCTTGCTTAATTGCTGTCTTCACAGTTTTCTGGTGGACTTTCAATTCATTAGCGAGCTTTCTTATTGACGTTGTGGGGTTCTTCTTCATCGCCGTAGAGAGAGCCGTTAAAAAGCCTACTTTTCGGTTTTTGTTCAATCCTCCGCTCCCACTTTTTCTTTAAAAGCTTTTTTCCGTACATCTTTTCCTTTATTTTGTATATGGTAGACAAAGAAATTTTGGCTTGGTTTTGGCGTTAAGCAACTCATAGATTTTTTGTCATTTCTTTTCTTTCTCACTTATATTAGGCTGCATTTTAATGAAAAAAAAAAGTTCTTGAAAATTTAGATTTAACGCGTTTTTTTTTTTAAATTGGACTAATCAGACAATAAAAAAAAGTTAGAAAAATCATTCCATATTTTGCTTCCGCACAATATATATATATATATATATATATATATATATATATATATATATATATATATATATATATAATGTACTAATGTCAAAGCATATTCTTGATTTAATGTAGAAAACATTCATCATTTGCTGATGAATGAGTATGCTTCGCCAAAAGCACATTTTACATCTCTTTTCGTATAGCATATAAAAGTAAAGTAAAGCTGGCGACAATAGTCGAGGACGACCAGAAGGCTCCTTTTTCAATAGCTACTACACCGAGGCGCTGGGGAGGGTGCTACTCTTTTCCACTTATTGCTCCACTTTACCATCGATACGTACCTTTTATTGCTGTGTGTTAAGCAAGGAGGTATCAGGTGCCATTTTTAAAGTCTTTGGTATGACGCGACCTGGGATTGAACCCAGGTCTCCCGTACCATTGGCGGACACTGTACCCATTTGGCCAATATAACATATAAACTCCTTTAAATGTATAAAAAAAATCCAAAGTTAAAAAAAAAATCTTTTATTCCACAAAAACCTTTTTTCCTGACGATGACCTCAGGTCAAATCTAGTTGAGAACAATCAAAGAATGAACAATATAGAAGTAATATTCCCATTAACCTTATCATTTTTATTCGTTTTTTCTTCCCCCCACATCTCGCTCTCTCTCTCTCACTATCTATCTATCTATCTATCTTTAAATCTCTCTCTCTATCTATCTATCTATCTTTAAATCTCTCTCTCTCTCTCTATCTTTAAATCTCTCTCTCTCTCTCTATCTATCGTTAAATCTCTCTCTCTTTATCTATCTATCTATCTATCTATCTATCTATCTTTAAATCTCTCTCTCTCTCTATCTATCTATCTTTAAATCTCTCTCACTTTCTCTCTCTCTCTCTCTATCTTTCAATCTATCTTTGAATCTCTCTCTCCCTCTCTCTCTCTCTCTCTCTATCTATCTATCTATCTTTAAATCTCTCTCTCTCTCCCTCTCTCTCACTCTCTCTCTCTTTCTCTCTTATGTATATATATAGATAGTTATTTTTTGCTTAGTCCTCATTTCTTGTACAGTCGAAGAACAGCTGTTTTTTACTGTCGTAAAAATGACAACTGAGTAAGTTGCAAAAAAGAATCAAATAAAGAAGAAAAAAAAGGCAACTAAAATTTAAAAGATGAAAGAAAATACTAATTAAAATTAATAATAATTGTTTCAAATTTGTTTCAATTTCTTTTTTTCAGATTTGTTTCAAATCCGTTTAGAATTTAAATTTGAGCCTCTTTAAGAATGATAAAAATTTAGAACTACTAGGGTGAGTCAAAAGTTTTGCAATATTTTGATAAGTGCTCATTTACGGCGAGTATATCACGTTACGGAAGCAGTTCAAGCTGTGGTCGGTGCCCGATGTATCGTTGTAGTTGGAGCGCTGACACGCTGTGCATTGCTTTACTTTGAGCGTGATTTGAGAGCTGCACCGACAAACATATCAAATAGACTAATTCAGGAACTTTACGAGTTCGAATCTGGCCATCACGCCATGGAAGCAACTAAAAGCCTTTTTTTTTGTGAAAAGGGGAAGGTGCAGTTGATAACTGTAGAGTAAGTAAATAGGTCAAGAAATTTCGCTAAATTTGTAATAATGTCTACGATCAGGCACTGTCAGGTTGGCCTAAAACCATAGATTCCGATGCCGTGTTTCAAGCCACTGAGATAAATCTGGTGAGTAGCATACGGAGGGTATCAGGCAAGATCGAATTCTCACTGTCCAGAGTAGTTCATCACCTTCATGATCTCTGCAAAAGCATCCGGACTTGCTGAATTGTACCTCATGTAACTTGAATATTGCACAAATTTTGACTCATCCAAGTAGATTCAGTTTGTAAAAAGGGGTGTCCCCGTGGTGTAATGGTTAAACCGATGGACTGCGGAATCGTAGAACGCGAGTTCGCATTCCAGTTGTACTATTACGTTCACTTTCGGGTAAATACCCTTGGGAAAGGTATGAACCCCCTTATCCTCCCTGCTATGGGTTAAATAGTACCACTACTGTTCTTCGAAGAGAATAGCTTTGGCATTAAATAACCTACAACGGTTGGTATGCCATTAAACAAATAAACCACAACCACTTCAGTTTGTAAAGGGTAAAAGAACAAAGTTTTGGGTCTATATTACTAATTGGAAATGATTTGTCTGTCCTCTAGAGACATCCTAATGCTCACAACGTTGAGGTACCAAATTTGATATGAAGACTTATTGGTCTCAAGGGAGGGTTTTTTTTTTCATTTTAAAAGGAATTAAAATATCCAAACTTCAAAAGAAAAAAATTACGAATTACTAAAATAATTATTCACATTTAATTAAACATTACTAAAAAGGTTTATAGTTAGTTCTGCAAGCTGGGAAAATGAAATAATCATATAATATTATTGTCAAGAAATAACAATCTGGACAAAAATAGATACATCTAAATCAATAAATCCTTTGAATTGAATTAGCTTAAGTCTGAAAAGCATTTCTATATTTTTGTGAAATCTTTCAGAGGAATATATCAACTTTAAGATAATGTAAAAATAAAACTCTTTAATATATTTTTGGTACGTTATCTAATCTTTCATAAAGACTCTCAGTGTGCGAAAGCTGAATATACTAATTTACGAAGTTCTTTACTTCGATGTGGCACAAGGCCGAATGAATGGGGCACTCAATATGACTAAGGCTGAATATAGGCAAATTTTGTGGCTAACAGTGGCCTTTGTGTCAAAAGTTGGCAATTTTTGAAGATTTTTAGTTTAGCAGAACATGTGCGTTATCTTACTCTTAAATTTTCTGGCAAATACACATTTCTAAAATTTTGTTTCTATCATTTTTGTTCAAGTTACGGAGGTTTGAAGTTGAAAGTTTAAAAATCATATCTACAAACTATGCATTTACAGATCATATATATGTATAAGGAAGATTTGGCATTAAATAACTTGCAATCGTTGATATGCCATAAAACCAAACCAAACCAAACCAAATCTTATAGATTTGATATATACGTGTAAAGAGGATTTGACATTAAATACCCTACAATGGTTGATATGCCATAAACCCCGACCAAACTAAATCATATATATTCAATATATACGTATAAAGAGGATTTGAAAGTATATAACCTACAATGGTTGATATGCCATAAACCCCAACCAAACTAAATCATGTATATTTAATATGTACGTATGAAGAGGATTTGGCATTAAATACCCTACAATGGTTGATATGCCATAAAATCCAACCAAACTAAATCTTTTAGGTTTAATATATATGTATAAAGAGGATTTGGCATTAAATAACCTTCAATGGTTGATATGCCATAAACCCCAATTAAACTACATCATATATATTTAATATATATGTTTAAAGAGGATTTGGCATTAAATACCCTACAATGGTTGATATGTCATAAAATCCAACCAAACCAAATCTTATAGATTTAATGTATACGTATAAATAGGATTTGGCATTAAATAACCTCCAATGGTTGATATGCCATAAATCCAAACCAAACAAAATCATATATGTCTAATATATACGTATAAAGAGGATTTGGCATTAAATAACCTACAATGGTTGATGTGCCATAAAATTCAACCCAACCAAACCAAATTAAAGAAACTTGTGGCTCCATCTGTTGAAATCCATGGGACAACATCGTTTATATGTTCATCCTTACTTCACAAGTAATGCACTGCATGCCTTGCTCATCATACTTTTTGAGATAGGAGGTAAGTGGCTGTACAGCTGCTATTTTGTTGGTTGATGGATCCAATATTTTTTCAAAACAGCACGAAATACTCTTGTGTAGCTACAGCTTGAAAGAATTCCCGTGGTATTTTATCTGAGAGATCTGATTTCAATATGATCGATAACCTTTCAAAAGCAGTCCACCCTTTACCTATGCATGTGTTGACATTTCAGTCGATGAGATATTGCCATCGAGTTATATGAACTGACCTACTAATGTCAGAGACTTTCCATTTAATGAGAAGTTGGTACATGAAAACATATGAAATCTGTTTATCCGAGTTCACGTTGAAAGCAATATCTTTTGCTGCCGACTCCAGGAAATACAGCAGAAATTGGTTTTCACTAGATATGTTTGCGAGAAGCGCTAGATCTTCTAAATAGTCTGCATAGTGTCATTATAGCCGTAACAGCTTCTTTCAAAAAACTATATACATGGACTCTTTGCTTAATCTTTTTCTCTTTATGGAATCAAATGCCTTGGAAAAATCTACAAACAAGTGTTCTGCCTTGAGACTTTTTGCATGTTAAGGGATAATTCCTTTCGAAAGTTAATGTGCGCTACTGGAGTTCGAACTCGCTTACTCTCGATGTAGTGGTCCAGCTCTTAAGCCATTACGCCAAGGGGACTTACCCCAATTTCTATTTTGATGTGTTTATGGTCAACTCTGTCCTATTCGTGAATTAGAGTCATCTGCCTCTAAGAAGCGTATATTAAAAAAAAATCATCTCCCTTTAAATAATAAAAAGGGCTGTTGATGAAGATCTTCGTAAATATCTTTGTGAAAGGGATCACTCAATCTTAAATATATCCACTGATCCTTCACTAATGATGAAGAGGGAAGCTGAACAGAAATAATTATAATTTTTAAACAAATCGTTTTATCCATAGATGGATCCCAAACAAGTACTACCACCCCGGGTCAGAGTGGGGCTGTGAGTAATGGCAATGAAGGTACACTCCAAACTCCCCAGAAAACCATATCTGGAACTATATCATTCGATGCTGTTTAATGTCATACCCAGGGTATCCCTTTTTTTAAAGATTTCTTGCCCCTCCGTAGAGAATACAGTCAGCGATTTATAAGCTCTGCCAAGATGATGACCTTTGGTGGTGTCTAATAAGAGAATTTGCATTTTAGTCAATAAAGTTGACATTGGACAATCTACTTATTCTATAATATCTCGTACATTTATATACGCGTAAAATCTGCTATATACTTGTGGCATTAATGACAGTATGTAAAAATCAGAATACGATATCGTATTCTTGAGTTTACAGAGATTTACGAAAGCAAAAATCTGTTTAAAGTTAGATACGTTGTTTTGTCGGGAAGGGAATAAAATAAAACAAGATTAAGTAGTTTCCTGATTAAAGACAGAAATAAAATTATATTTTTATGCCTTTATAAAATAAAAGCAGAAATACATCCAGTCACAAATTTACGGCAAGTTAATCTTGCTGCCTATTTCTGGCAAGCTTAATTTTCCGATGGTGTCCTATACTATATAGTAGAGTTATTTAATAAATCAGGAAAATCTTGAAGAAAAAGAATACATTTTCTTTTTCAGAATTTTTTCCATACAGGGGAAAAATCTGCAACGCTTGCAATTGGTTTATAGTAAAAATTATTTTAATCCTCCTAAAAATGTTTGTTTTGAGGCTATTCAAAATAATGGCAAATCAAACAGAGTGCTCCAGGCACGAAAAGAAGTCTTCCATCAAATCTTTGATGACTGAGAAGTGGAAATCATGAATGAGACATGTGTACCAAGAAGCATGTTTGAGTCAAAATATTTTTTTTTTAAAAATGGGATATACATGCGTCTGCCACTCAGAGCCTGAATGAAAAAGACTGTCCATGGAGTGGAAACAGTAATTTTGCGCTAAAGAAAATGTTCCAGGTACGGCATTTAGTAACAGATGTTATCCTGAGAGACTTCTAGGATACGAAAGGAGGTCTCACTATTGATTTCCTTGAAAAAGATGTAAATAATGCTTTCTATTTCTAACCCTTTGGCAAAACTTCTCATATTTATTGAAAGACCAATCTTACTAGCCTTGGGCCAAATACAAACTCAGTTTAATAACGAACAATCTATCTATCTATCTATCTATCTATCTTGATAGATTGATAGTTTGTTCTCTATATATTATAGAGGATGATTTGTTCTCGAGGTTTTGTTAGACACAAAATTCCGAGTTTCGGTTCCACAATTAACAACACATATAATATGAACAACGCAGACAAAAGAAATTTCACAATAAGAATAATGTTAAAACAAATATTTTTAGAACATAAAATAAGCGAGGAAAAATAAATACAAATAGCAATATTCGATTATGTATGTTGTGTATATATGTGTGTGACTGGGTATGTGTGTGTGTGTGTATGTGTGTGTGTGTGGGGACTAAAAAGTAAACTGCTGCAGAGTATGTGTCTGCCCGCTGACTGAATGTGTGTGTATAGGTATAAAATCGGAGATGTTGACGTCCAGGAAAAGGTAAGTATACTAATTTCATTAGGACTATGAACGTATTTTCACTGGCTGTAAGTTCTCCCACTTTTGGCTGTTGTGCTGCTGTCAAGTTGTTTCAAGCTGTATGTGGTTAGCTTAGAATATAGTGCGAGAGAGCAAGAGATGAAACGGGCCAAGTTGTCTGGAGCTGGGAGAGCGGAGAGTAAAGAAAGTTGCTTTCGTGAGCATGAAATAAATAGCTTTCCAAGTTACGAGACCAGCTCCAAACGCAAGGTTTACTTTTGCGTGGGACAACTTCGTTTGGGATTCTAAACGCGGGGACGTAGTTGAAAACACAGGTACGTGACTACTCTCTTTAACCAGGTTCCTGAAACCACATATTTTATTTTGGCGCCAGACTATTTTTGTTTTTGGAACAAGTTTTCTGCAAATGTTTTTTTAAAATCCTGTTTTTCCAGAATTTTCCACTCCGACTGATCTAAAAATATGGGAATGTAAATTATATATATATATATATATATATATATATATATACATCAAACGCTGATTTGCCAGTTAAACGGCCAATTTTTTCTTACTATACATATTTTCCCCTAGGTTTTTGTATTTCACATTTCTAATCATCGATCGTTAACTTAAAATCATTAATGTCACCCCTCATGGTCCTGATGATGGTTCAGTAGAACCGAAACGCTATAGTGTCGACCCGTTAATAAATCATTCCTTCCACTTGGATCGTTGTTATCAGTTTTTCTACATACATATATATATATATATAATAGAACATGTTGATCTATGAATAGGGTAGATCTAGAATCTACGGCGTTTGGTGACTGTCAATGTCTCAAGATAGGAAATGGACAGACACCAAGCACCGTTGACTCTGTGTCTACGCTATCCTAACTGAGATTTACATATACTCGATCATTGATATTGAGAAGAAAAGAGAGAGGCAGCGATAATATTACACAGAAAATACTTATCGTCGGCATCAATGGAAGAATGGAAGGAATGAAGAAAGAAGTGAAAGTAGAATGTAAGGGAAGATATAGAGAAAAAGAAACGGAATATATATATATATATATATATATATAGAGAGAGAGAGAGAGAGCGAGAAAGAAAGAGAGAGAAAGAGATGAGAAAAAGAAATAGATAATGCTTATTTTAAAAATTTATTTAGTATATAACCGGGGCATTGGTATAGTTGGTAGAGTGTTCGCCAATGGTCCGGAAGACTGGGGTTCAATCCCAGGTCGAGTCAAAACAAAGACTAAAAAAATAGCACTTGATGCGGCCTTTCTTAACACTCAACGTTATTAGGTTCGGATCGAAGGTAAAGTGGAGCAATCCAAGGAATGGAGTAGCGCCCTTCCCTACACTTCAATGTAGTAGCTATTTAAAAGGGAACCATCGAGTCACCCTCGACTAAGGTCACCAACTTTACTTACTTTGTATGTATTTTTATACAACCTCTCCGTCACAGACAAGATATGACACAAAGCCAATAATTCGTGGGGTAAAGTCTATCTGAACTGATCTTTCCTAATAGACTGGTTGTCTAACCAAAGCTAAAAATCCAATTTCCTCTTCTACTCACCAATAGCTGGAGAAAAACATGCGGATTCTTGCATTAGCGCTAAATGAAACACAACCAGCCTCGTTCAGGATTTGAACTCATGCCACCGATTTCATTTTTACGACCATAGCTGTTACGCTTAGCGCGCCTCCTCAGCTGGGAAATTTTGGTATAATGATAAGGTATATATCGAGGCAACGAAGAGGCCTTGAAAACAACGGTTTTACAACATTTATTCTTGAAAATCAAATACTTTCAGGGGAGACCGCAAAAGGCTATATAGATCCAGCCGTGTAGCAGGATGTGGTGCAAGCTTATATTAACTCGGTAATGGTGTGGGGGTGTTCTGTTGCGATTTCTCGGGGTCATTTTTTGAACTGGCGTCGATTTTGACACCTGTGACATACATCTTGTCGCAAATCATTTTCAGGTGTGTATTTTAATGAAGATGGTACCATCAGATCATCAAATGGCAACCCTCTGAAATTAGTAGATAAGTTCATATACCTCGGTAGCAATATTCATATAGCTCGGTAGCAATATTCATATACCTCGGTAGCATTTTCATATAGCTCAGTAGCAATATTCATATACCTCGGTAGCAATATTCATATACCTCGGTAGCAATATCTGATCGATTAAAAACGATGTCAACACATGCATAGGTAATGTTTGGACTGCTATCGACAGATTATCGACGATATGGAAATCTGATCTTTGATGAAATAAAACAGGAATTCTTCCAAACTGAAGCCGTGTCAGTACTATGGTTGCACTACTTTGACTCTAACGAAATACTTGGATAAAAAGCTAGATAGGAACTACATAAGGATCCTGTGTGCTATTTTGAAAAAATCCTGGAAATAGCATTCTAAAATACACCAGTTGTATTGCCTCTTACATTCCATTTTGTAAAACATCCAAGTAAGATGAGTGAGACGTGTTTTGAGGGATATACCTATTTAATGACTTCCTAGACTCCATGCCACATTACGTAGCCGCCGTTATTCAGGCGAAAGAAGAAGCTACCAATTATTAGGAAGATTTATTCTTTTCTTTTCTTTTCTCTTGTATCGTCTGTTCCAACGAGAAGTTTTCGGGATGAGGATAGATTAATATGTTGATCTATCGTTTTCCTCTTCTTTTTTAATTGAGCTATGATTTGGTTTGATTTGGTTTTATGGCATCTCAACCATTTTAGGTTAATTGATGCCAAATCCTCTAATATTAAATATGCTTGATTTGTAAACACATTTTCTTGATAACGTTTTTAAACGAGCCGACGTTCATTGTTTTTCACACAGTTAAATGGTTCCAAGAATTTCTATGTATCACTAACAATTCAATTAGACATCAGTCATTTGTTTATACACAGTTGAATGACCACACATTTCCGTTTCTAACAATTCAATTTAGTAGAAGTCATTTGATTGCATTGAGTTTGAATGCCAAACGTCTATTTGACCCATACATAGGATCCTATCTTGTGCTACTACTCTGGCATTGAGTGGATCTGGGAGCGATGGCAATGAATGAGTACTCCACATTCCCCAAAGCTCCATCGTTACTAGAGTTTCATCATTAGATGGTTTGATGTCATATCCAGGATACTTTTTTGTGTTTTTTTTTGGGGGGGCGGTCTTACCCCTCTGTTGAGATTTAATTTCGTCTATAAAATATCAAATGAAAAAAAGGCGCCGCCAATGAATTTCCTCTTCAGTCGACAACCCTCTTCCTCGTTTTGAAGACGTAAAGAAAATGCTGGAAAACATTGAAGTAAGGATATGAAACATCTATTTTCCTCTGTGTATGAAATCCACCTCAAAATCTATGTAGATTATTAATTCGATCGAAGTTTATTTAAAGCTCTCAAAAAGAGGAAAATATTCAACTCTTATTAACGATGAAGACCACTTGAAGATAAAAACCTTTTTGTAAGATAAAGAAATATGAAGAAGAAAAAGTTCGACCAAAGTTACATTATTCAGTTAGTTCATCAAGAAATGAATCGTGTGGATATTTAATGTCCGACACAAAAATCATATAAAATCTGCAAGTGAAGAACATACGAAAGAAGATTTTTAAAAAAAGAGTAAAGGTAGAGATAAACAATTTTCCATTCTGTTTCATAAAAAAAAAAAAAATAGAAAGGAAAGATAAGCATATGTATATTAGGGATTCTGTAGACTTTATACAGAAGGCTTGTGAAAGTGAACGGACAGCTTAAGACAAACTTTTTGACGTTATCCATATATCTCAACCTTTGAATACTTTTTTTTGTACTTGCATTAATTTGATTCAATTTTTTGTTGACCGGCATATCAACCTTTGTGGGTTATATAACGCAAGAGCCGTAATTGTTGAAGAACGGCAGTCATACTATTTAACTCGTAGCTGGGAAGATAAGAGGACTCCTACATTTCCCAGGGGTATTAGTCCAAAAATGAACGTAATAAGGCGACTGTTGTTCGAAATCGATCACTTTCGAGATTGCAGTCTAGCGCTATAACCCTTGCTCTTGTATAGAAATCATTTGTTAGATTTTGCACCTATTGTTTATTATCATTGATCCTATTTACCCAACCCCTCCGCTCGGGCAGGATATGACACAAGGTCAATTTTTTAAGCGGAGTTTAGCAGGTTTGAATTCAGAGTTTTCCTTCTCCTAGACTAGTTGCCTCACCAAGGCTGAAGAACCTAGTCTGTCCTACTATTTACCCATAGCTGGAGGGAGAATAATTGGATTCATACCTTTCCGAAGGGTATTAGTGCTATGTGAAATGCAATCAGTCTTGTCCAGGAATTGAACTCGTGTTGCCGTGTCCATATCCTGAGACGATAATTTGTTTATTATCATTGATCTGTGCGGTTCGAACTGGTGAAAAAATTCCTTTCTTATTTTTATTTCAAATAACCTTGGGTTCATTGGTTGGTGATGCTAGACATAGTAATATATATATATATATATATAGAGAGAGAGAGAGAGAGAGAGAGAGAGAGTCATCCACAGACAGATCTGTTTCGTTCTATCAGAACTCATCAGTGTGGCTAGACAGTATATATATATATATATATATATATATATATATATGTGTGTGTGTGTGTGTGTGTGTGTGTGTGTGATTAAATATTGGTATTAATTATTATCATGAACAGACTTCAAGTCTGTGGTAATTTTTTTTTTCTTTCTTATCTTTCATATCATTATCATTGCGCCTGGTATCAACATTTTTTTCTTTTTGATTTCTCCTGGTTGTTGTCGTTATGCTTGTTATCTCCCTTGCAAACCGTCAGTGACGACACTGGGTAAGTTTTTTAATTAGCTTCGCTTTGATGTCCTATCTGGTCTACATTTGATTCCCATCAACAAGTCACTTATCAAAAGAAAGAAGCCGAAAGCAGTAAGATGATTTAAAATCACCACAAGAATGTTACAAAGAGGGAAAAAAAAACAACAAAAAAACTTGTGAAGAATCACAGGAAGTGAATATTCTATACATCTCTTGAGGTGAGCAATGTTATATATATATATATATATATATATATATATATATATATATAAATAATTGATAAATTGATAGATAGCGAGAAGAAATAGATTAAGAAAGAAAGAAAGAAAGAAAGAAAGAAAGAAAGAAAGAGATTGAGAAAGAAAGTGAAACGAAATAAAGAAACAGGGCAGAAATAGACTGAAAAGGAAATAGATGGAGAAAGAAATCAAGAAAGCGATTAAGAAATGAATGAATGAATAAATAGATAAAATAAATTTGTTAATAAATAAAGATTATTATGAATTGGTAAAATAAAATAAAATACATATCATGCATGCATACATACACACACACACACACACACACACACATATATATATATATATATATATATATATATATATCAATGTGAGTCTCTATTTTTTCGCTCTATAGTTCTCTCACTCTTAGTGTCTCTCCTTTCCCCAGTCTCTCTCTCTCTCTCACTCTCTCTCTCTCTCTCTATATATATATATATATATATATGTGTGTGTGTGTGTGTGCGTGCGTGCGTAAAGGCTTTCCACATTATTTGTTCATCTTTGTGTAATATAATATTTCAGTCACATAAAATAGATGGATAGATAGATAGAAATAGAGGAAGGAAAAAGAAAGAATGAATCAGACAAAGAAACCAAAAGATAGATAAATAAATTAATTTATCAAGAAAAAGAAATAAAGAAAGATTGAGAGAAATAGACAAAGAAAGAAAGAGAAAAAGAAATGAAATGGGAAAGAAAAAAGTTGTGAAGAAATAGAATAAGAAAGAAAGAAAGAAAGAAAGAATTAAGAAATAGTTCTAGAAAGAATGAAAGAAAGAAAGAAAGAAAGAAAGAAAGAAAGAAAGAAAGTCACTGTCAAAGAAAGAAAAAAAGGAAGGAAGAAAGAAAGAAAGAAATAGATTGAGAAAAAAGAAAGAAAGTGAAGCGAAATAAAGAAACACAGTAAGAAATAGACTGAAAAGAAAGTAGACAGAGAAAGAAATTAAGAAAGAGATTAAGAAATTAATGAATAAATAAATAAAGATTATTAAAAATTAGTGAAATAAAATGAAATACATATCACACACACACACACACACACACACACACACACACACACACACACACACACACATATATATATATATATATAAGTATATATCAATCTGAGTCTCTCTTTCTATATTTCTTCCGCTCTGTAGTTCTCTCACTCTCTAGGTCTCTCCTTTCTCCAGACTCTCTCCCTATCACTTTCTCTCTCTCTCTCTCTCTCTCTCTCTCTCTCTCTCTCTCTCTCTTTCTATATATATATATATATATATATATATATATGTGTGTGTGTGTGTGTGTGCATAACGGCTTTGCACATTAATTGCTCATCTCTGTAATATCTCTTTCTCTTTCTCTCTCTCTCTCTCTCTCTCTCTCTATATATATATATATATATATATATATATATGTGTGTGTGTGTGTGTGTGTGTGTGTGTGTGTGTGTGTGTGCATAACGGCTTTCCACATTAATTGCTCATCTCTGTAATATAAATATTCAGAGACATAAAATAGATTGATAAATAGATTGAAATAGACTAAGAAAGAAAGAAAGAAAGAAAGAAAGAAAGAAATTGATAAATAGCCCGAGAAAGAAAGAAAGAAAGAAACCGACAGACAAAGACCACAAGGAACAAATTTTCCGAGAAAGAAAGAAAGAAAGAAAGAAAGAAAGAAATTGATAGGGAAAGACCGAAGTAGAAGCAGTTAAGTTAATCGCGTAATTGGTTCTAGCTGACTGGACTTTCATATGTCTAACCAGTTTTGCACGCATGCGCGTTTGAGTTATTCCAGCGTTGTTCATGTTGTGTAAGCTAATAAATGCTTCTGGTTCGCGTCCAGAGTTGCTAAGGAGAAAGAGATGAGAGCGGATAGCCTGGCCTCTGCCTCGTTTTCGTCACACTCTATTTGGAGACGCGCTTTTAATGCGCATGCGCCGACCCATTCGTAAACCTCCATTTTAAAAAGATGAAGACAAAAGAACTGCAGCAATTTAAGAGTGACAGGAAAAGTTCTTTCCGTCATTAGCGAAGAGAGAGTAGTAGAGAAGGAGTGAGAAAGAATCAGAGCGGAAGTAGAGAGAGAGAGAGAGAGAGAGAGAGAGAGAGAGAGAGAGAGAGAGATGGCTGTTATGTGGGAGAAAAAATGGAGGAAGAGAAGAGTTTAAAGTAACTGGCTATGAGAGAAATAAGAAAACTTAAGTAAAAGAAAGAAAGGTAATTAATGAAAAGAAGGTCGAAGGAAAAGTCTAAAGAAAGAAATAAAAACAAATCCAACCACAACAACAACAAAAGAAGAATGTAGAGATAGAGAAAATGGTTGAAGCAATTGAAGAATAAAAAAGTCGGAAAGAAAGAATCAAAGAAACAAAGATTGTAGAAAAAAAATGAAGAGATGAAAGAAAAAACGAAGGAACGATGACAAGAATGAAAGAAAGGAAGAAACTGATAAACAAATAAGAAATGAAATAAATAAATAAATAAATAAATAAAGAAAGAAAGAAAGAAATAGTCAAAGAAGGAAAGAAATAGTCAAAGAAAGAAAGAAAGAAACGGACAGACAAAGAAATAATGGAAATGACTGAAAAAGACCCAAAGAATGATAGTGACGGAAAAAGAAAGAAAATAGAAAAGAAAAATGAAATATTCCGATAAAGAAAGAAAGAAAAAAGAAAGAAACATAAAGAGAAAGAAATAGTCTTGGAAAGAAAGAAAAAAAGAAAGAATCACTGAAAAGTAAGAACGAATGAAAAATGACAAAAAAAGGAAGAAAGATTAATGGAAAGAAAGAAAAAGAGAGATTAAAGGAAAGTATAAAGGATGAAAGATTACATAAAAGAAAGAAAAAAAAAAGAAGAAAACTTACGTAAAAGGAAAAAAAAAGATTAAAGGAAAGAAAGAAAGAAAAAAAAAAAAGAAAAAGAAAATAGAAAAGCGAAGGAAATATTTTAGAAAAGAGCGAATGACGGGATGAAAGAGAGAATGAACGGACGAATACAAGAAAGAAAGAAAGAAAGAAAGAACAATTATTGGAAAAAAAGAATAAGAAAGAATAAAAGATTTCATGAAAGGAAGAAAGAAGAAAGATAAAAGGAAAGAAAGAAATATCAAAAATAAATAAATAAACGGAAAAAATCGAAAGTTGATTCTTTCTTTTCTACAATCTTTTTTGATTGTAGAAAAGAAAGAATCAAGCGATAAAACAAAACAAACAAAAAAATGAAAAATATTCATAAAAGTCAGCAAGGCTTCATATAGAATGGGTCATGTTAACTTGCTCTATACTAAGGTGACTATTTACTAAAGCGCAGTTACCAATATCACTTCTAAACCCGCGTGCTTGACTAAATCATCATCATCATCATCTTGTCGTGCCACCAGCACGCTCTCTCGCCACTCCTCCTTATCGTTAATCGCTTCTCTCAGGTCCTCAGGGCGACATCCCGTATCCTCACAGAGCTGCTGTATGTAGGTTCGAGATGGTCGCCCTGCTTTTGTTCGGCGATGTGATGGGGTCCTTAGGGGAATATCGCTTATGAGCTCATCTATGCTTCTCCAGCAGTGTCCTGCATGTCTGGTTCGTCTAACTTTGATAGTTTTAGTGATAGGAGGTAGGTGGCCGTACAGCTGCTGCTTTGTGGGGTGTTGCTTCCAGGACTTGTTCAAAATTGCTCGCAGAATTCTTGTGTAGTTGCCGTCAAGCTTTTTCTCCATCCGTTTCGTCAGCGTCCATGTAGTGCATCCATATAGCAATATCGACATGACCGCTGCTTGGAAGACTTCCATATGACTTTCATATGACCGAGCAAATTCTAAGAATTTTCGCCAAAATATCTTGTTTCCAAAAGAGTGTGGCAGTTATCAACCAAGATGTGGATCAAAATCAACACCTATTTTAGCATTTAGACGGTAACATTTCATTTAAGAGAATTATTGACGTCCCCGATGAGTTCATCTAGTGAATAATCCTGATCTAAAAATACATGGATAAAAAAACATCTAGTAATATTAAAACTGATGGACACTGTGTCGATTCAAATACTGTGAACAGGCGAAAGAAGAAGCTAGATACATATTGTCAATTAGTAATTTACTAAGCTTTTTGCTCAGATGTGGCACAAGGCCGTATGAATGCGACACCTAATGAGGCTCGTATTCACTCGTGGAGGTTTGCTAGTCCAGTTTGATAACCAGTACTCCACCCGAAGCAACTAGGTCATAGGAGAGAGGTAATCTATTAGGCTTTTTGCTTAGATGGGGCACAAGGCCGTATGAATGGGGTAACCAACGAGACTCGAACTCACTTGTGAAGGTTTTGCTCAGATGTGGCACAAAGCCGAATGAATGCTGCACCTAATGAGGCTCGAACTCACTCGTGAAGGTTCGCCAGTCTTGCTTGATAAACATTACGCCAACTGAGTCGCCCAGTTATAGTAATTTACTTAGTTTTTTGCTTAGATGTAGCACAAGGCTGTATGAATGGGGCACCCAGTTAGAATCGCACTCACATTGTGAAGGTTAGTTAGTCTAGCTTGATACCCATTACAACATTCGAGGCGCCCAGTTCATCGGAGAGTTGTAGTAATTTATTAAACTTTTTATTTACATGTGGCACACGGCCATATGAATAGGACACCCAATGAGACTCGAACTCACTCGTGAATATTAACTAGCCCAGCTAGTCTAACCATTAAACCACTCGAGGCACCAATTTTGTTAAGTAGCTTTCTTTTTCTTTTTGATGCTGTTGTTCTTATAGCCTTTTTGAACAGGAAGTGCATAGTTGGATATTGGAATTAGATGAATTTGAAAAAATTAGAGGATTTAATTTCATCCTTAATATTTCTTTCTTTCTTTCTTTCTTTCTTTTTTTCTGATTACTTCTTTCTTTCTTTCTTTCTTTCTCACAATCTTTAATTTCCCACATCTTTCTACCTGAAATCGTTCTTTCTTTTTCGTAATCTTTCTTTCTCTTTTCTTGTAATATTCTTTCTTTCTTTCTTTCTTTCTTTCTTTCTTTCTTTCTTTCTTTCTTTCTTATCTGGAAATCCTCCCTCCCTCCCTCACTTTCTTTCTTTCTTTCTTTCTTTCTTTCTTTCTTTCTTTCTTATCTGGAATAGTCTTTCTTTCTTTCTTTCTTTCTTTCTTTCTTTCTTTCTTTCTCATGATTTTTAATTTCCTAATTCTTTCTACCTGAAATCGTTTTTTCTTTTTTCTCGTAATATTCTATCTTTTTTTTCTTTCTTTCTTTGAAAATCCTTCTTTCTCTCTTTGAATATCTTTCTTTATTTCACATAATTTTTAATTTCCCATGTCTTTTTTTCCTGAAATTGTTCCTTCTATTTCGTAATCTTTCTTACTTTTTTCTTGTATTATCCTTTCTTTCTTTCTTTCTTTCTTTCCCATGATTCTTCATTCCCCCATGTCTTTTTTTCCTGAAATCTTTCTCTCTTTTTTTTACTCTTTTCCTGTAATATTCTTTCATTCATTTATTCTTTCTTTCTTTCTTTCTTTGAATATTTTTTCTTTCTTTCTCTTTGTTTTCCTTTGAATATTTTTTCTTTCTTTTCTTTATTGATTTTTCTTTCTTTCTTGTAATTTTTAATCGCCTGTTCTTTTTTTGTTCCTGTAATCTTTGTTTGTTTGTTTCTTTCTTTTCGATCATTTTTTCTTTATCTATTTTTCATTTTCCTTCTTTCTTTCAACCATATCCGTCCCTACCAACAACCAGGATATTCCTTTTTACTTCCTTTTCCCCTTTGCACTATCCAGCCTCAACTTAAAAGTCACCCTCTTTTTTTTTCTTTCTCCAAAAAGATTGCATTGTAAAGTTAATCCTTTGGAAGCAGTCTTTGACATTTTGACACACTAGAATTCTTTTCAAAAATCTTTGCCAAAGAATTAGATGGTAAACGAAGGACTCACGGCCCGGAAACGCTGAAAACACCAGTTCCTACTAAATATACAAAGTTAAGCATCGATAAGCTTGCCCTCTACTTAAATTGGTGACCCCCTAGACTAACTAACCTTCACGAGTGAGCGCGATTCTAACAGGGTGCCCCATTAATTTTTAATAAGAAGAAAAAAGTTCTCGAAGAAAGCAATGATTTTATCTTGAGTAGCTAAAAGGATCCCATGCTAGATATTTCTGTCCTCTTACTCTTACTCTGAGGTAAGATAAAGCCTTCTAGCTGAAAACTTGCTCTATCCAAACGTTTTATTGTTTTCCCTATGACTGTTATAGTTTCTGTGGAAATAATTGGAAGACTTACTTCCAGGGTATCCTTGGGTGAAGTTGTGTCGGTAACATATCTCGTCTACTGCGTCGGGACAATCATTTTTATTCTACATTCACCGTCTTCAAAGAATTCCAAATCAATTACTCGTAAGAGAACTATGTATATATTTTCTTGTAATATTCTTTCTTTCTTTCTTTCTTTCTTTCTTTCTTTCTTTCTTTCTTCTCTGGAATATCCTAGCTTTCTTTCTTTCTTTTCCATGAGTTTTAATTTCCCACGTCTTTCTTTCCTGAAATCGTTCTTTTTTATCGTAATCATTCTTTCTTTTTTTTTTTATATTCTTTCTTTCTTTTCTGGAATAGTCTTTCTTTCTTTCTTTCTTTCCCATGATATATATATATATATATATATATAGACCAGCTAGATATCACGTCAGCTGTCCAAAGACAATAATTGTTTTCACTAACTTCGTCAAAATCCATGAATTATCTTCTTATTTATTAAATTTTGCGCCTGGAAGATGTTATCATCATCACTACCATCGACAGCACTGATCCTTTTGAGCCCTCTCCTGCCATCCATCACTATTGGCCATCGCATTAAGTCTTCTTGACAACAACCAGTGTTTACACAGAGCTGATGAATGTAAATTTTTGCAGCTAAGCCAACACCGGCGTGTCCAAGTGTTGGAGTCTGTTAAAGAACCTCGTTTACTTTACCAGCAGTATTCAGCATGTCTTGGTTGCTTTTCTTAGATGGTTTGATAGATGGGAAGTAAGTGGCCATATAAATTCTGTTTTGTAGGGTATTTTGACAAGGATTTGTTCAAAATAACACGCAGTATCCTTGTGTAGTTTCAATCTAAGTTTTTTTTTTCGGGAGTTTCGTTCGAGTTCGAGTGGTGCGAGTAAACAGGAGTACAGAAACAATTACCACTTGGAAGAATCCTCATTTTATGTATATGTATTTATCAGACCTCTTTACAAGAGAAGAATGTGACATAAAGTCATTTTCAAACTGGTTTTAAGTTTAACAAGTTTTAATTCAAATGTTGTATATTGACCTCCGACCAAGCCAAACATGCCATTCCAAAGACGGCGAAAGTTGCATATTCCATTGGCGTGGGTGAGCTTGGCTGATAATATGGGACAGAGTTAAAATCTCACGGTACAGTAACAAACTGATGCACCGGAAGAAGGTGACCTGTGAACTGCATGACAGTTATTTCCGCTCGATGATGATCAAAACATGCCATTCCAAAGACGGCGGAAGTGGATATTCCTTTGGCCATTTATGGGAAGAGATTGAGTGGGCGTTGAACTATTATATAACTCAGTGCACAAGAAATTCAACCAGTTTGGAGATAATATCAGTTTGGGGATCAGACGAGTTGGAGATAAGATGCAGTAGAGAAAATCAGCACCCACAGAGGCGGGGCCCCAGACCCCCGGTTGAGCAGCCTAGGAGAACGGGAAAGAAACGCTGATGGCCATAAGAGTGGGGGTCAATATGCTGCCGTTCTGTTCGGTCTCCAACTCCCTCTCACACACAACCCTTTCAAATAAAATGAGAGGTATATTTTTCTAAAGAACTGTGTCGCACACAACCCTTTCAAATAAAGTGAGAAGTATATTTTTCTAAAGAACTGTGTCGCTCGTCTTTATTGTGTTGTGTTATGCATATAGATGCATATGTATATATGTTTGTGTAGTTGGTCATGAGTATACAACACAAAGTTTTCTTTCTAGATAACTTGCCATACCAATGTTAGGGTTGGGATTTAAAGAATACTATTTAAAGATTTAAAGAGTACTATTTGCCCATAGCTGGATGTAGAATAGTTGGGTATTAGAGTTATGTGAAATGAAAACAGCCTCGTACAGGGTTTGAACACGTGTCGCCGTCTCCATTTTTTAAAATTCCGATAATCATTATACTACGGGCACCTCCATAAAGAATTTCAGTTCTATTTTGTCTGAGTTTTGATTTCCATATGATCGATAACGCATCAATAGCAATTCTCGATTTACCGTTGATGTCTTGACTTTGCTTTCAGTAGATGAGATAGTGCACCCGAGGTATATATAACTGGTTCTACTAATTCCAGAGGCTTGCAATTAAATGAGCAGATAGTACCATCTTGATTAAAATACATGAACTGTTTTTTTCTGAGTTCTCGTAGAGACCAATGCCTCTTGCTGTCTGCTCTTGGCTATACAGCAAAGATTCGGTTTGACCTGGTGTATTAGCAAGAATCACTAGATCATTTACGTAAAGATGTGAACATTTTAGTTTAATATAAAACTCTTACTCAAAGCTGGAGTATGTCAGGAGCAACGAGTCTTCTCAGCTCTGATAAATTTGCTAACGTAGATTTATTCATTTATTCTGTCCAACATATTACAGGAGCTTGCTCATTGGCCTAGTGGGTAGAGTGTTCGCCAATGGTCCGGGAGACCGGGGTTCAATCCCAGGTCGAGTCATACCAAAGACTTAAAAAATAGAACTCGATACGTCCTTGCTTAACATTCAGCATTATAAGGTACGTAGCAAGGGTAAAGTGGAGCAATCTAGGGAAAGGAGTAGCGCCCTCCCGTACACCTCGGTGTAGTAGCTATTGAAAAGGGAGCCTTCTGGTCGCTCTCGACTACGGTCGCCAACTTTACTTACTTACTTACTATACAGAAGTCATTCAAAGCTTTATCTCGCAAACCATTAATAGGATTCTGTCTTTGTTCTTTCTTTGAAATCTAAAATACTTTTTTTTTGCAAATTTACTTCATTTATCATTACTTTTAATCTTTAAAACCTTTCTTTCTTTCTTTCTTTCTTTCTTTCTTTTACTATTCAATTTCTTTCTTTCTTTCTTTCTTATGATATTTAATGTCTTCTTTCTTTCTTTCTTTTAATATTTTTTCTTGTTTTTCTTTTTTTCCCGTCGCTTGTCATTCTCCGTGTCTTTCTCCGGTAATCTTTCTTTCCTCATTCTTCTAATGTAAACATTCTCAGTTCCTCTAATATTTTCTTTCTTTCTTTCTTATGATATGTAATGTCCTCTTTCTTTCTTTCTTTCTTTCTTTCTTTCTTTCTTTCTTTCTTTTTAAATATTTAACTTTCCCGTATTTTTCCTCATTTTTTTTACAGTAATCTTTTATCCTGTCTCATGGTATTCTTTCTTTCTTTCTTTCTTTCTTTCTTTCTTTCTTTTTTTCTTTCTTTCTTTCTTTTACTTATTTTTCTTTAGTTCATGTAACTTCTCATTCCCTGTTGTTGTTTTTTTTCCGGCAGTTTTTCTTTCTTTCCGACTAATGTTTTTCTTCTATTTTCCTTCTTCTTTTTTCAACTAAATCCTACCTCCCAACGACCAGAATAATTCCTACCAGTTCCCATCCCTCTTTGCAACATCCAGCCTAACCCTACCCTCATAAAAGACGCCCCCCCTCTTAATTAGGCAATAAAAATCTGTGGCCTGCATTAACCTTTAGGTCTTGGGGCCGATATAGACAATCAAGATAATTCGCCTGATGTTTTGCGCAAGAACTCCAAACATCCTCTGGCATTAGTGAGTTCCACCCCTATGTCCCCTCGGGTAGGGTCGGATATTTGGACATGGGATTCTGACATGGAATTGGCCTAGCATGTACCTCTTCATGCCTTATTTCTTGCGCTGCATTTCGTTGCTATGCTGGAATTCTAAGGAATTCTTATGGGGATACCAAACTGTAACAGATAAAATAAATACAAATCCCCGATTTGGATACAGAAGGATGTTTTTGGCGGGGTGGTGGGGGTATGAATTTAAGCAATCATTATGCTAGATGAAACCCTTCTTTTTCTTATTAATCTTGACTAGTATTCGAGATTCTTCAGTCCTCAATGGCCCAGTCGGCTGGAGCTGTAGAATACACCGACTGCTTCTCTACAGATGAGTAAGACTCCCCCAACGCGTGTCCTGAAATGATGCTAAACAAACTGATGGTGAGGTTCCAGTAATGCTGAAGCTTCGGAGAATGTGGAGTACTCTTTTATTGCCATCGCTCTCAGGTCCACTTTGGTCCGGAGAGGTAGCACCTGATAGGGTCATATCGATGGCTCAAATAGAACTAAACTGTATACTCATGCTAAACTGCATTGTTTGAAAGAGAACTGTTTTTGACATTTAAACTGTACTTATGCAAAACTGAATTGCTTGAAATAGAACTGTTTATAAGTATAAAAATGGATTTAGCATTAAATAACCTACAATAGTTGATATGCCATAAAACCAAACCAATCCAGTCTTCAAATGCATCCCTTTTAGTCCCCGTTCGTTCTTTCAGTACCGCCCGACACACTCTCCTATTTTCTCTGTCTGTAACTTGTCACTTGATCTAAACTGTGTCCTGAGTATGACACTCAATTGCATCCAGCGGTGAGGTTCCTGTTCTGGAATTTTGAGGAGTGTGAAGTCACCTCTTTGTTACCATTACTCCCAGACCAAAGCCATCTTTGTAGAAGCAGTGGTACAATTTAACACAGAGCTCGAAAGGGATCATTGGCTTCATATATTTCTCAAGTTTATAAGACCGAAAGTGAACGTAAAGCAAGGCTGGAGTTTGATCTTGCTTACTATGATGTTGCTTTCCAGCACGTTAACCACTGTGCCAAAAAACACCAGGTAACATGTAGGTGAGGTATTCTCACACACACACACATATATATATATATAGTCATCCACAGACAGATCTGTTTCGTTCTATCAGAACTCATCAGTGTGGCTTGACAGTATCTTCCCGTAGCTGGGATCGAAACCCGGTTGACTCAAACACCAATACAAAGCTTCTAACCATTCAGCCACAAGGAGACATTAGCTGTGAAGTAAATTTTAAACGGTTATGAATCACAATTACTATTGTTTACATACATCCGCTCAACGGTTGCCGAGACCTCAATTCATTTACGAAGAGGCTTGCAATAGACGATAATGGCAATATGATTACTTCTTCGCCAGAGAACTCAACCCTACGGGGGTAGGGGAGTGTATATCTCTATAGTCATATACATATATATATATATATATATATATATATATATATATATATTAAGAAAAAAACACAAACCGGTCACATTAGGATTTTAAATTTATTTCCATCCTGTTATGTATTTTCGAAAAATAAAAAAAAATGCATAAGATCTGAAGAAGTCCTGTTAATTTTTTTTCGTGTTTTTTGATTTTTCAAAAACACATAACAGGATGGAAATAAATTTATAATCTTGATGTGACCGGTTTGTGTTTTTTCTTAATGAAATTATTATTCTGTAATGTCAGTTGCATTGAGCTCTTTACCAGGAAAATTTAAATGTTCACTCTTGAATAGTTTTCTTGTCCTGATGGAATTACTCCAAACTCCGGTTTAACTGGACCAAATAATATATATATTTATATATATATATATATATATATATATATATGTGTGTGTGTGTGTGTGTGTGTGAGTGTATGTGTGTGTGTATAAAGAGAAATTAAGAACAAAGTAATACAAGTGGAAGGAGAGATTTATTGAGAAACAAAGTCGACACTAGCGTTTCGGTTCTAATGAACCATCATCAGGACTATGAGGGATGATATTAGTGATGTTAAATTAACGATGGATATGTAAAAAATGTAAAAAATATTAAAAAAAACTTTGGAAATTTTGTATAACAAGAAAATGTTGGCTGTTTATGACAAGAAAAAGTTGGCTGTTTGTTGTTTTAAATTAAGTCATTTGGCTATTAGAAATATTGTGTAGAATTTATGTTCCGTTTGTTTATCGAGAAAAAATTCGAATCATTCCTTGTTTTCGACGAATTTCTAATCCTATAAGTCTGGTTTTTTCAAATTTATATGCCTCAGAAATTTCCAAACTAAGAATATAAGCCTCAAGGCACAGATTTGTGTAATCCAGGAAAATGTTGGGGTGGACAAAAAACGCTGGGTATGCTGGTAGGTATGATTTTTTCTTGTATATATATATATATATATATATACACACATATAAATTGTCATCCACAGACAGACTGCTTCGTTGTATCACAACTCTTCAGTGTGGCTAGACACGTAGGACGCTTGAAGCTGGAATCGAAACCCGTCCAACTTTTGATGGAACTGCAAATCCACACATTATGATCGATAAAATTATACGAAATAGGATCAGCAGCTCCAACAAAGGAGGTGTCCAGTATATGAAATTATATCTTGAACAGTTTTGGGCATCTAAGGAGTGCTGAGTACCTTATTGTTGCCATTACTCTCAGGTCCACTTTATTATCACTTAGATTCCCATTTATGGGTCAAATTGATCCGCTTAAAATCATTCTTATTTGACGGGAAATGTTGAAGCCAATCTGAATTTTGATAAATGATTATAATTAAAAAGGAATAGTTACTTGAAACCATATAACAGTATAGATTATTAGTATTTGATAAGAATACTTGAAATCCTATATGTGCAAAGATATGATTTTTATAGACCAAAAAAAAACGTGTGATAAAAAATATGATTGCAACATAACTCTGAAGATATTTTTATGATCTTAATCATTTATCAATGAATTCATTTTCGGCTTTAAATAACTCATAAAGAATTGATATGACATTGACCAAACCAAACCATTATATGTATATATATATATAAGTAAAGTTGGCGACCGTAGTCGAGGGCTACTCGAAGGCTTTTCAATAGCTACTATACCGAAGTGTAGGGAAGGGCACTACTCCTTTCTCTGGATTGCTTCATTTTATTCTTGAAACATACCTTATAATGCAGAGTGCTAAGCGAGGAGTATCAAGTACCACTTTTTAAGTATTTGGTATGACTCGACCTGAGATTGAACCCCTGTCTCCCGGGCCATTGGCGAACATTCTACCACTAAGCCAATGGGCCGGTCTATATACTGAAATGAAAAAACTCAAGGCCTTCAGTGGATGATTTCACTCATTAAATTAATTACCAACGTAAACGTTTTGGTTTTTATGCCTTCTTCAGGGCGTGTGACTTATTAACTGAAACGAAGAAGATGGAAAAGTTTTAAAAGATTCCATGTCTGTAGGTTAAATAAATATATATATTGAGAGAGAGAGAGAGAGAGAGAGAGAGAGAGAGAGAGAGAGAAAGAGAAAGACGGACGGTGAACCGAGTTCAAGTCCTGGATGTGGCTTTTTGCTTTCCACATCGAACCGAGTGCAAATCCTGGTATTGGTATAAAACTAACTATTCTCCTTACAACCAAAAGTAAATAACAGGAAAGACTGAGTTCTTTCTTCTTGGTCTGACAACCGGTCTGGGAGAAGGAAAACTCTGAATTCAAACTTGTTCAACTTCGCTAAAAAAATTGACCTTGTATCTCATTCTGTTTGAGCGAAGGGGTTGTGTGTGTGTGTGTGTGCGTATGTGTGTGCACGCACATGTGCTTTAGTGTGTGTCTGAGTAAAATATTTCATTTAAAAGATAAAATTCATTTGAGACGCCCCATCCCGCCTCACTCCACCCCAAATGAGACATAGCCCTTTCCACGGAGAGTCATCCACATGGGGATTTGAGCATCATGGGAGTAGGGTACATAGAGGTCATGCTACTGACAGTTCAAAATCCTTTGAATATTAAAAATCGATCCTCATTCAACACATGGAGATCTTTCGATGCTTGTTCATTTTGCGTCGATTCATTCAGACTACTTAAAAGCCTATACTGTCAACTTAAGTCAACGATACAATTAGTGCTGTCCAATAGTCGAGAATGTTTGAGTAGCCCGTGATTCAAGAATATGAGTAACTGTCTTGTTTAAGTATAGAGTGATGTATCAATAGTGTATATAAATTTGACCGACTATATTTTTGCAAAAGAATGCCCTGTATGACGTTAAACTGCATCTGGTGTGTGTGTGTGTGTGTGTGTGTGTGTGTGTGTGTGTGTGTGTGTGTGAATGTTATAAAAAATTCATTATGTGATATTTTTATAAGAATCCATATTTTCGAGAAAAAAAAATTATATTGTCGTTTTCTGGTATTTTTCTTCGTATATCCAATATTTTCCATTAGTCTAAAGGGATACTAGACAGAATACGAAGATTTATATGTCATTCAAAGAGGCGAAATCTCCACACTAAACGGTAGCTCTCTAAAACTAGAAGACAAGTTCACCTACCAAGGAAGCAGTGTCTCATCAACCGAGACTAGCAAAGACATGGAAGCAGTGTCTCATCAACACTCGACAATCAAAGGCATGGAAGCAGTGTCACAACAACACGCGATTAACAAAGGCATGGAAGCAGTATCTCATCAACCGAGACTAGCAAAGGCATGGAAGCTGTGTCTCATCAACATGCGACTAGCAAAGGCATCGACAGCAATCGATAGGTTATCGAAGTCAGATCTGACCGATAAAATGAAATGTAATTTTTTTTTCAAACTGCGGTCGTGTCGATACTGCTGTATGGATGCACCACATGGATGCTAACTAAACGTATGGAGAAAAGGCTTGACGGCAATTACACAAGAATTCTGCGAGCAATATTGAACAAGTCCTGGAGGCAGCACCCCACAAAGCAGCAGCTGTACGGACGCTTATCAATCCTCACGAAAACTATCCCACTTAGAAGAACCAGACATGCAGGACACTGCTGGAGAAGTAGAGGTGAACTCATAAATGACGTACTCCTGTGGACCCCCTCACATGGACGAGCAAAGGCGGGACATCCAGCTAGGACATACATACAAAAGCTCTGTGCCGATATAGGATGTAGCCTTGAAGACATACCGGAAGCGCCGGACGATAGAGAGGGGTGGCGGGAGAGGGTGAGGGAGATCCTTGCTGATGGCGCGACATGATGATGATGAAAGCTAGAACCCAAACCAAACAAAAATTGAATTGCCAGATTAAAGCCATCTTTCATCACCTATATGTATTTACCCAACCCCTCCGCTAGGGCTGGATATGACACAAGGTAAATATTTAAGTGGAATTTTACAGGTTTTAATTCAGCTTTCCTTCTCATAGACTGGTTGCTTAACTAACGCTAAAGAACCAGGTCTGCTCTACTATTTACCCCTAGCTGGAGAAAGAATAATTGGTTTCATACCTTTTCCAAGGTATTAGTGTTATGTGAAATGCAATCAGCGTCGCTGAGGATTTGAATTCGTGTTGAACGACGATAACCATTACACCACGGGCACCTCCAAAATCTCTATCACCTATGTATGAACTTAGTTTCTTTGTTTAATGGCATATCAACTTTAGTGGGTTTTTGAGTGCCAAAGCTATCTTTGTAAAAGAACAGTAGTAGTACTATTTAACCCAGAGCTTGGCTGCAAATGAAATATCAAACGATGAAAATACCCGAAAATGATGTTTTAACAAATAAGCTTATTAAACCGGAACTCTCAAGACCTTGTACCAGACTAAGCTAGGCTGTGTAAAACATATATAAAACGGATTGAAGATTTTACAAGAATGATTCGGCATTTGTTTGTATTCAGGCGAATCCGTTTTTATCCGTATCCACCCCCACATTTATTTAAAAAAAATCTTTTTTTAAATTCTTACTTACTGCTTTTTTTCTGCTTTTTTCAGCATTTAATCTATTAAAAATGTTGTTGTTGATAGGAGGGAGTGTTTCATTTCTGTGCAATTTGCTTGATTTTATTTGTGTTTATATCATTATCGTCTGCCATGATTCAATTAGCCACTGACAAGTCCCGGATGTCATAGGTTAAAGACCGCCCGATCGAATGACAGTGCCGCAAAAAGGAAAAAAAAAATCCAAAATAAAGAAAACGACGAACGAAAGTAATGGAATTAGGACGAAAATAAATGTGCAGCGTCGGTAGGATTTATAAATGAAGGGAGAGAGAGAAAGAGAGTGAGAGAGAGAGGGGGGGAGCGATTTAGGAAAGGGGAGGTAGAAGGGGAAGAGAAGGGAGAGAGAAAAAAATGAATGCAAAGTAGAAAATATATTAGTAATCGTTCAAATAAGGAAATAATTAATAAAAGTATAAGAAATGAAGGTAGAAGAAGAAGAAGAAGAAGAAGAAGAAGAAGAAGAAGAAGAAGAAGAAGAAGAAGAAGAAGAAGAAGAACTAAAAGACGAAAAATAAAGGAGAGGATGAAGAAAAGCTGAAAAAAGAGGAATAGAAAAACTAAAAAAGAAGAAGAAAAAGCTTAAGAATGTAAAAAAGAATATAGGAACACCTATATAAAGTAAAACAAGAAGAAGAAGAAGAAGAAGAAGAAGAAGAAGAAGAAGAAGAAGAAGAAGAAGAAGAAAGAAAAAAGAAATTAGAAAAAATAAAAAGAGAAAAGAAGAAGAAGAAGAAAAAGAAGAAGAAGAAGAAGAAGAAGAAGAAGAAGATGAAGAATGGAAAGAGGGGAAGAAAAACTAATATATAAAACTACAAGAAGAAGAAGAAGAAGAATGGAAATCGAGGAAGAAAAAGACCAAAAAGATAAAAGAAGATGTGTCAAGAAAAGGAGGAAGAAGAGGACTCTTCGGCATTGCGTAGATTCATCACAACAAGATACTTGAGGAATACATTAAAAAGAACAAAGAGAGACTTATTACAGCAGACAGTAACAGCAATGTCAACATAAAGACTAATAGTAAAACAACCAATACTAGAAAACAATAATGGGAAGAAAGATAACTCTAAGGATATTTCAAGCGACAAACTAGCCAGATTGTACACGAGAAGAACAAGACCTGAACAATAAAGGGAAACCCCAAGAGAAAAAGTGAGTCCTATGCCATAAGGACAATAACATAAAAGTAAAAACTGATAACACGCAATAGAATTGCAAGTGAAGATTATGGAGAGAAAGTAATAAAATGTTTAATCATATGATAAGCGAACGCGGCAAACTTAGCTCAAAAGAAGTACAAGACTAGGCATGACTGGGTAGGAAAGGTAATCCATTGGGAATTGTGCAAGGTTTTTTTTTTTGTTTGGTTTGATGGCATATTTAACCAGGGTTGGTTATTTAATGTCAAATTCTGTTTTTACATACATATTAAATATATGATTTGTAAATACATTTTGTATATACTCACAGTTAAATGATCCAACTGTTCAATTTCTAACATTTCAATTTAGCATATGTCAACAAAGATGAATGGTACCAAGTATTGCGATGTACCATTAACATTTAAATTCAATATCAGTCATTTATTTAAACACAGTTAAATAATCAAGTTCTATTACTAACCATTCAATTTAGCATAAGTCAACAAAGCTAAATGGTGCCAAGTATTGCTATGTATAACTAACAATTCAATTAACTATCAGTAATTTGTTTACACATTGTTAAATGATCAAACAGTAATTCGATCTAGCATAAAACATCTATTTGCACTCAGTTTAAATGTCAAACAGTTCTATTTGACCCATATATAGGACTCTATCAGGTGCTAGTAATCCAGGCCAAGGGGACCTTGGAGCGATGGTAATAAAAGGGTACTCCACATTTCTCAAAACTTCTGCATTACTGGAGCCTCATCATCAGATTGTATTCAACAGTTCTTGCCGACAGAGCATGTGTGCAATTGATTGACATTTGACTATATCAACCAACAGTATATACACAAACCAGAATCTGTGCTTGGGAATGAAAGCCATGAAATTCTTTGGGATTTTGAGATAGAAAAGGATCGCCAATTCTTAGCTAAAAGACCAGACCAAATGTCAATTAACCAGAAAAACTTACCACAGAGTAAAAATAAAAGAAAGCGAAAAAAAGACAAATACATGGACCTTACAGAGAGCTGAAAAAGCTGCGAATTATGAGGGTGACTGGTAATAGCTAGAGTTAATTTACAAGAAATAAGGAAATTGCTATCTAGTGGATTTTCATGAACTGCCGGACCATGGAGAGAAAAATAAAAGAAAACGAAAAAAAAGACAAATACTTGGACCTCGCCAGAGAGAAGGAAATCGTCATCTCGTGGATTTTGATGAACCACCGGACAACACAGAGAAAATAAAAGAAAACGAAAAAAATAGACAAATACTTGAACCTTGCCAGAGAGCTGAAAAAAACTGTGGAAGATGAAGGTAACGGAGATTTAATTTTAATTAGAACGGTTCCAAAAGGGTTGGGGAAAAAACTGGAAGAATTATAAACCAGAGAAAAGATCGAGACTATTAAAACCACTGCGTTAAGAGCGGCTAGAATACTTAGAAAAATCCCGGAAACTTGAGGAGACTTAATGTTACTTAAACTCTAGTGAAAGATCACCATCAAACGCTAGTATGAAAAAGTCAATAATAATAATAACAACAACAACAACAACAATAATAATAATAATAATAATAATAATAATAATAATAATAAATACCAGCCCAAAAAATGGCCCAGTCAGTTGGGGCTGAAGAATACACTGACTGCTTCTCTGCAGAGGGGTAAGACCCCTCACCAACGAATGCCCTGGATATGACAATAACCAATCTCATGGTGAGGTTCCTGTAACACTAGAGTTTTGGGGAATGTATAGTACGCTTTCATTGCCATCGCTCCCAGGTTCATTCAGGCCTGGATTGATAACACCTGATAGTGTCCTATTTATCGGTTAAAGAGAACTAAACGGTATACGTACGCTAAACTGAATTGCTTGAAATAGAACTGTTTAGACATTTAAACTGCATTCTTATGCTAAATTGAATTGCTTGAAATAAAACTGTTTTGAAAGGTAAACTACATACTTATGCTAAACTGAATTGTTTGAAATGGAACTGTTCTTGTATACTGAACTGAATTGTTTGAAATAAAACTGTTTGACTAAACTAAACATCTTGAAATAGAAATGTGTTTGACAATTAAACTGTGTACTAACGCTAAACTGGGTTGTTTGAAATAGAACTGTTTTTTACATTGAAACTGTACTTTCGCTAAACTGGATTATTTGAAATAGAACAGTTTTGACATTTAACTGAGAGTAGACAAAAACTATACTTATACTAAACTGAATAGTTTGAATTAGAACTGTTTGACTAAACTGAATAGTTTGAAACAGAAATGTTTTTGACAATTAAACTGTGTACTAATGCTTAACTGAATTGTTTGAAATACAAATAGAACTGTTTATTTGTATAAAAATGGATTTGACATTAAATAACCCACAAAGGTTGATATGCCATAAAACCCAAAACAAACAAACAGCCTTAAAAAAGCCATTAGGACTAATCATATCAAAGCAGTACTTGATAATACACAGGAGAGTAGCAAGTGTAAGTTGCATGGTTACGGAGAGGAAACAATTAATCACATTTTAAGTGAATGCAGAAAACTAGCTCAAAAAGAATAAAATAATAGGCATGACTGGGTGTGTAAGGGGATCCGCATGGAATTGTGCAAGAAAGTAAAATTCCAGTATACTAACAAATCTGTCCTTGAAAATGAAACGCATAAAATTCTCTGGAATTTTTGGATACAAACATATCACCCAATTCGAGCCAGAAGGCCAGACTTAGTTCGGATCAACAAGAAAAAGAAACTGTCATATAATAGATTTTGCTGTGCCTGTAGACCACAGACAGAAAGAGAGAGAAAGTGAAGAATGGCCAAATACCTGAACCTTGCTAGTCATGTAGTCATGTAATTGTAGTCATGGCTTTTGGAACGGTTTCCCGGAATCTGGAAAAGAAACTCGATGAACTGGAGAATAAAGGAGGACTTAAAGCCATTAAGACCACAGCACTATTAAAATCCGTCAGAATACTTAGATGAGTCCTGGAAACCTGAAGAGATTTGCTGTCACTCAGACTCCAGTGAAAAATTTTAAGTTAGAGCTGGTGTGAAAAACTCGCATGGAGCAAAATAATGATAATGTCTGAAAATGTTTAAAAATGTCTGAAAATGTTTAAAAAAAGTCTAAATATGTTTAAAATTTCAGAACAAGTTGTAAACTTCATTGCGAGAAAACTGGCCAGTTGATCTTCATCTGGAGAACAAACAAAAACGTAAAAATCCAAAGAAACATCTTCTATCGAGACTCATTATCACCTTTACCGTTTCTTATAGCAATGATACCATTAAATTACATGTTAAGCAAAGGAGGCTGCAGATTTACAAAGTCGCCAGAAAAGATAAACAAACCACATGTACATGGATGATATTAAAACTTTTGCCAAGAATGAAAAAGAACTTGAAATCCTTATACAAACTATTAAAATCGACAGCCAAGATATAGGAATGGAATTTGGAATTGAAAAATGCGCAATGCTAATAATGAAAAAAAAAAAGCAACAGCTGAAAAAATAAAACTACCCAATCAGGAAAGCATCAAAATAATTGAAGAAAAAAAAACCTATAAATACATGGCAATATAAGAAGCGGTTACCGTCAAGTAAACGGGGATGAAAGAAAAAGTAAGAAAAGTGTACCTCAGAAGAACAAGAAAACTTGTTGCAACCACAAACTGCAAATCAAATTTATTCAAAAGTACATATATATATATATCTAAGCAGTCTTCCTTGTATGATAATCTCGACTTATCTTAAATTGGACAAAGGAGGAACTCCAAAATATAGACAACAGAACAAGGGAATTAATAACAATGCAGAAGGCCTTACATCCGAGAGATGATAGAAACAGATTTCATGTATGAAGAGAATAAGACGCAAGAAGATTAATCAGCTTTGACGATTGGTTGGTTGGTTGGTCGGGTTTTACGGCATATCAACCACTGAAGATTATTTAATGCCGAATCTTATTTTTGCCCAGTCGGCTGGGGCTGTAGAATACACCGACTGCTTCTCTGCAGAGGATTAATATCACCCTAACGATTCGGTTTCGGTTTCTTTGTTTAATGGCATATCAACGTTCGTTGGTTATTTAATGCCAAAGCCATCCTCGAAGAACAGCAGTGAAGCTATTTAATGTTATGAAATAGCCGAGGGATTTCGGTTCATGCCTTTGAGTTTAGTTAGGTTGGGAACCTTTCGGCTCAGCACATGGGTTGGTTGGGTGTAAGATTGAAGCAGGTGTTAACGCGGGTGCGCGCGAGCGGATGAAGGTGTCACTCAGATGTCATAACATTCCGAGACGATACTGAGTGACAAGGTGCGGGTGACGTCACGCACCGGAAGCACACGGAAGTTTGTGTGAGAATTTGAAAAAAATAAGAGTCGGGTTTTGGACGCCGAACGAGAAGGATCGATTTTTGGAGCTCGCAGGCGCGAGGCGAACGTGCGCCCTATGAGGGCCGCTCGAGTTGGGGGCCAAATGAATAAGACAGCGTAGAATATTGTGTCTCTCCTCCTTACGTCGAAACCTTTAACTCAAAGTTAATAAAAAGGTTTCGTACCTGAACAAGAAGTCGTTACGTGTTTTCGAATATTGAGATTCCTATGTTCTTTATATGTTCTATCGTTAATGAACATTACATGTCTATTTCGCACATGGCCATATTCGTGTATATGGCTACGCAACATAGACATATTTGGTGCCAGAACTTGGGCATATCGTTCATGATATGGTTTTCGGTTGGGTTACCATGGTTCCACGAAGACGATCAGAGATGCGGCTAAGAACAAGGAGGAATCTATTTCGGAGCGGCTTGTTCAGGCGATCGAGGGAGAGAGAGAGAAAACACAAGGCCCCAGAAAATAAGAAACAAGGAAAAGAGACCAAAAACACGAAGAACAAATTCGGCGCCCCCCAGAAAGAAAAAGGAAAATGTCCAGCACCGAAAAAAGAAGAACAGCGCAACCCCAAAAGAAAAAAAGGAAGGCGTGAAAAGAAAAGAAAAAAAGAAGTAACACAACTCAACCCCAAGAAAAAAAAAAGGCATGAATAAAAGAAAAAGAATAAGAAGGTATTTGCTCATTTACGTCTGTCATAGTTTAATTTACGAATAGAGTTTGAATGGTTGTGGAGGATAGATTTGGAAATAATTCTAAAATTTAAAAAAAAAAAAGAAAGAAAAATCGTTGGTAGCATAGAAAATTATGATTACTACTGTATGTGACTTTGTACCCTGGTGGGAGGAGAGAAACAAAGAGTAACAGAGAAATAAGCTCGCAGTGACAGAGAATAAAGAAAGGTGGTCACTGTGGGGACAGAGGATTGTGTCGCGCTCATGATTAACAGCAATAGTAAACAATATTTTGTAAAGAAATTTTATTGTAATAACGTATTTTTATGAATGGATTTTACGATAGACGGGGTCATTGTAGGTGAAGTTTGTAGTAAATAACGTTTTTATGAATGAAAACTTGTAACTTGTTGGTGGTCCGGGCTAATAATATTCGGAGATTAGAATTTTGATTCGAGACCTTGGAGATTTCGCTCATCGATGGGATTACCGGAAGAATTTCGCATATGTGTAGTTAGGACCTTTGAGACAGGTTTCGATGCTGGAGAATCGATGTTTTGGGCGCTGAAGAAATCAGGCCAGGTTTTTGTTTAAGTTGTCGAATCTGAAAAAGTCGGATGTACGGTGGAATGTCCATATCGACTGGAAAATTGTCTCAGATATCTCGCCAGAGAGGCAGATCAACGAAGAGACGGATGTTTATTGTGTCTGACAGGGCAGACGGTTATTTTGTGAGTTCCCCCTGGAGTGGGACTGTGAGGTTTTGTTGAGGAAGATGTTCGGAAAAACATGGGTTTGGAGATTAGTTAATTAAGATATGCGCAGAGTTTTGGTGGTCTCATTGGATGTGTTTGGAAAATTCGCGGACTCGATTTTGTGTCGAGGGAGAAATTTTATTGAGTGAGCTGATAAAGGTTTGGGTGGTTTAGAAAAGAACACCCGGTATTTTAAGGGCGAAAGAAAGAAAGAAGATAAAAAAGAAGGGTACTCGTAAGCTGTTGAAAAGATGTAAGATAGACCGTTTGACGGTGGTCAAAAGTTGGAAAAAACGGGGAAACATGTATCTTGGTTTGATTACGAGCTATGCTTGGTTGTGGAAGGTTAAAATGTGTACATTAATTAATGACAGATATTACGTAAGAAGGAGATATAAAGTTAGCAGTAATAAGTACGGACGTAGAAGGAAGGCAAAAATGCAAAATACAAAATGAGATTTAAAAAAAAAAAAATGAGATCTAAAAAAAAAAAATGAGATTTAAAAAAAAAAAATTTTTTAAATATGAAAATAAGAGAACAAATTAAAGACTGAAAAAATATACATGCCGAACGAGTGACTGTTGAAAAATAAAAAAAAAATAAGAAGAAAAAAAAGAGAAAAAAGAACCAGAAAATGTGGTCGGAAAAAGAAAAAAAATTAAAAAAAATAAAAACGATGGACAATACGAACACTTTTTATTTTTATTTCAGTGACTTTTGAGTTTGGGACTGACGCATGCTTTTTGTTGTATTATTTTGTTGAAATTGTATTGCTGAAGATTTTGTTGCTCAGTTCGACATAAGGGGGAGCGGCACAATAGTTTAAGAAAATAATTTGTCATCATCGATGACAAATAATTTTATTGTGGTTGGATAGGTATGTTATGAAATAGCCGAGGGATTTCGGTTCATGCCTTTGAGTTTAGTTGAGTTGAGAACCTTTCGGCTCAGCACATGGGTTGGTTGGGTGTAAGATTGAAGCAGGTGTTAACGCGGGTGCGCGCGAGCGGATGAAGGTGTCACTCAGATGTCATAACAGTCCGAGACGATACTGGGTGGCAAGGTGCGGGTGACGTCACGCACCGGAAGCACACGGAGGTTTTTGCGAGAATTTGAAGAAAATAAGAGTTGGGTTTTAGACGCAAAACGAGAAGGATCAATTTTGGAGCTCGCAGGCGCGAGGCGAACGTGCGCCCAATGGGGGCCACTCGAGTTGGGGGCCAAATGAATAAGACAGCATAGAAGATTGTGTCTCTCCTCCTTACGTCGAAACCTTTAACTCAAAGTTAATAAAAAGGTTTCGTACCTGAACAAGAAGTCGTTACGTGTTTTCGAATTCCGGGATTCCTATGTTCTTTATATAGTCTATAGAAATGAACATTACATGTCTAGTCCGCACATGGCCATATTCATGTATATGGCTACGCAACATTAACCCCTAACTGGGAGGATGAGGGAGTTCATGCCTTTCCCAAGGATATTTGTCGGAAAGTGAACGTAATAGCGCAACTGGAGTTCGAACTCACTGCGATTCCACACTCCTGCGCTTTAACAAATACACCACGAGGACACCCCCTCACCCCAACGAGTGTCCTTGATAAGACACTAAACAATCTGATGGTGAGGTTCCAGTAATGCTGGAGCTTTGGGGAATGTGGAATACCCCTTCATTGCCATCGCTCCCAGGTCCAATCTGGCTCGGAGTGGTAACACCTGATAAGGGCCCCATCTATGAACCAAATTGAACTAGATTGCGTACTTATGCAAAACTAAATTACTTTAAACAGAACTGTTTTTGACATTGCAACTGTACTTACGCTGAACTGAATTGTTTGAAATAGAACTGTTTTGACATTTAACTGTGTGTGGACGAAAAATGTACTTATACAAAACTGAATTGTTTGAATAAGAATTGATTAACCGAATTGAATAGCATGAAATAGAAATGTTTTGACAATTAAATTGTGTACTTATGCTAAACTGAATCGTTTGAAATAGAATGGATTATTTGTATAAAAATAGATTTGGCGTTAAATAACCTTCAAAAGGTTGATATGCCATAAAACCCTAACAAACAAACAAACCAACCAAATCTTCTTTACACACATATATTTAATGTATGATTTGTAAACACATTTTATTTTAAATAAGCTCATTTTTTCACACAGTTAAATGGTTTCAAGTATTTCTATCCAATTTGAATAATTCTATTTACTATTAATCATTTAGTTTGCTTTAGTTTTATGACATATCAACCATTGTATGTTATTAATGCCAATAACTATTTTTATACATAAACAGTTCTATTTTAAGCAATTCAATTTAGCATAAGTACACTGTTTAGTTCTATTTGACCAACAGATATGATCCTATCAGGTGCTACCTTTCCGGGCCATATCGTACCTGGGAGCGGTGGTAATAAAGGAGGTCTCGGCATTTCCCAAAGCTCGAGCATTACTAGAGCCTTACCATCAGATTGTTTAGTGTCATATACAGGACACTCGTTGGGGGAGTCTTACTCCTTTGCAGAGATGCAGTTGGTATGTTCTGCAGACCCTGCCGACTGGGTCAATTGAAGATTGTGTGGATGCTGTAATTCAAGGGCCTGGAATATCAACGAAAATAGCAAAAAGGATAAACAAGAAAACAAAACTTATAAGATCGAGATTTAAAAAAAAAAAAAAATCATGAAGAAAAAGAATTATTTGGAGATTTCAAGTGATAAACCCCGGAAATTCCCCCGGAGATAACTTTGACATGACTATGAAAGGAGAAACCTAATGACAGAAACTGAATATCAACTACTAGCCGCGCAAAGATTAATCATATCAAAGCAAAGATTAATATTCCGTAGGAGAATATCAAGTGTATGGTTGGTACGTGGTGAAAGAGATGAAACTGTTAATAACATAAATGAACGCTGTTACTGGCACAAAAGAGATATAAACCAAGGCTCGACTGGTGGGAAAGGTGATCCAATGGAAAGTGTGCAAAAAAAGAAAAAAAAAAAAAAAATGAAATTTTACCATATTGATAAATGATATATGCACTAAACAGAATCCATTATAGAAAACTGGGATACAAAAAATTTCTATGGGACTTAGAAATAGAAACGGATCACCAAATCCCGGCCGAAAGACAAAACCTAGTGTTAATTAACAAGAAGAAAATAACTTGTCATCAAGTGAATTTTGTTTTTCAAGTGGACAATAGAGCGAAAATAAAAGGAAGCAAAAAGATGGACAAATAATTTGACCTTGCCCGAGAGCTGAAAAAAAAATCTGTGGATGATGTGGCAGGGTTACCAATCATTCTTGGTATCCACTCTCTTTTCCAGGGCTTGGAAAGAAGACTTGTAGAACTGGAGATTAGAGAAAGAATTGAAACTATCCAGACCACAGCACTCTTAAAATCAGCGAGAATACTTAGAAAATTCTTGGGGACCTAAGGAGACATGTTTTCCCTCAGATATCGGCAGAAAATCGCTAGTTTATATATATATATCGAGGAAGAATCGAGACAATACAAATTGCAACATTGTTGAAATCAGCCAGAATACTTAGAAGAGTCTTGGAAACGTGAAGAGACTTACTGTCACTCAAACTCCAGTGAGAAACCATCGGCTTATGCTGGTGTGAAAAACTCAAAAAAGGGCGGACCACAGAATAAATCTGAAGGAAAGTGAAAAGAAAGATAAGTACCTCGACCTTGCTAGAGAATTAAAAAAAAACTGTGGAACATGAAAGTAACGATTGTGCCAATTGTGATTAGTGCGTTAGGAACAATAACTAAAGGATTATTAAAAGGCCTGGAGGACTTGGAATTTGGCGGACGGGTAGAGACTATCCAAACGACAGCACTGCTAAGAACGGCCAGAATCCTGAGACGAGTCCCAGGGACTTGAGGAGATTTGCTGTCACTCAAACTCCAGTGAAAGATCATCAGCTGACACTGATGTGAAAAACTCTAAAGGAGTATAATAATAATAAATTATATCAGAAGCTTGAGTATATTTCAGCCCTTGCAATGTTTGTCAACGGGCTTACGTAGGCGAAATTTTCAGGGCTATTAAAAAGCGTATTCATGAACACATCTGAGATATTAGTTGATTTTCGTTATGTTTTAGTCAAGCATGATTCATAAATCCAACGTTGTTTTAATTTTAAAGATTCTAAAATGTAAAAGTACATAATAAACAACACAGAAAGATTGTTGAATTTAATCTTATTTCTAATTAAGATACTATTAAATAAAGGACGGATTCTTTGAGCTTATCTCCTTTAGTTAAATTAACTCAAAAGAGTCACAATATCCCATATCTGAATTAGTGTTCATTAATCAGTTTTTATTAGTTAAAACTTTCATTATACTTACATTCAATATCTTCCTAATGAAAAATACAAATAAGTTACTTTAAATACATCGAGCACATAAAAAAGCCGTGAATTTTGTTTAAAGTAGAACGCAATTATCGATGAAGAACGAAAAAAAATTCATTTTTCATTTGTTATGCTCAGATGAACCGGACCATTGGTCAGAATGAGTAGAGTGTTCGCCAGTGATCCGGGAGGCGGGGGTTCAATCTCCAGGTCGAGTCATACCAAAGACTCAAAAAATGGTACTTGATGCCGCCTTAACACTCAGCATTATAAGCTAGGGATCAAGGGTAAAGTGGAACAATCCAGGGAATGGAGTAGCGTCCTCCCCTACAACCTGGTGTTGTAGCTATTTAAAAGGGAGCCTTCAGGTCACCGTTGACTAAGGTCGCCAACTTTACATAGAGGACTCATTGGCCTAGTGGGTTCGACAATGGTCTGGGAGACCGGGGTACAATCTCCAGGTCGCGTCATACCAAAGACTTTAAAAATGGTACTTGATACCTCTTTGCTTAACACTCTGCAATATAAGGTACGTGTCAAGAGTAAAGTGGAACAATCCAGGGAAAGGAGTAGCACCATCTCCTACACCTTGGTGTAGTAGCTATTGAAAAGGGAGCCTTCTGGTCGCTCATGACTACGGTCGCCAACTTTACTCCCTTCTTTTTATATAACTCTAAAGATAGCCGCTTAGAAGACTGGATCGTTGTCAAATAATATAAAACACAAGTGTAGCGTTCTGTGTGTACATCTGTGTGTCTGTATACATAATATTCAAAAAAGAAAAAATAAAAGAAAGAAAGGAAGAAAGAAAGAAAGGAAGAAAGAAAGAAAGAGAGAAAGAAAGAGAGAGAGAGAACGGAAATTGAGAAATCTGTCGTTTTTTTTTTTTTGTTGCAATTTTTAAAGAAAGAAAAAATTAAAGTGAAAAAGAAAGAAAGAAAGATCGAATCGTGTGATTTGTGGCTTTCCACATCGAAAGAAAAATAAAAATAAAACCCTGAAAAGTTGTTGGTAAAGCAGGCTGACGTCACAACGAAATGGTTTCTTCAGTTTTTGAGTTCGTCTGCTTGGCTATGAATCTTTTGAATCTACATTGACAGCAACAAGGAAGAGAGAGAAAGAGAGAGAAAGTAAGAGAGTCTCTCTTTAATAACAACACAGAAAATTGGATTTTTCCTATAATTCTGTGTACTCCAGTTAAAAATTGACTTTGTGTTACACCCTGCCCGTGGGTGGGGGGAGATTGAGTCAGTACATACATAATATTCGAATGTGTTCGAAATGAATCGAGACAGACTGTATTTATAAAGAAAGTAAGCGATGAATAAAATGCTTATTATCAACAAAGTCCTGCAAGTTTTCAATTGGTTGAAATTTCTTCTTTTTGGATGAATTTTCAGTTTAGGAATGAAGAAAGCAAGATCTGAGGAGTACAGTGCTGCATTTGCACAATTCCATGTTTCACAAAAATGTTAAAAAAGAGAAAGGTACTGAGTCTAAGTTTGTTTTTTTTTTTATTTGGAACTGAGACGATACTAGACGACTAGATATCACTTCATCATTTAAA
Source organism: Sepioteuthis lessoniana (assembly GCA_963585895.1). NCBI lineage: Eukaryota > Metazoa > Mollusca > Cephalopoda > Myopsida > Loliginidae > Sepioteuthis > Sepioteuthis lessoniana. The sequence goes on along the minus strand of OY757925.1, from coordinate 50,037,751 downwards.
TTACTCAGTTGTGAATACGTTTTCATTTCATATCTTTGATAATTGGAGGTGCCCGTTGTGTAATGGTTATCGTCGTAGGAAATGGACACGGCGACACGAGTTCAAATCTTGAACGGGACTGATTGCATTTCACATAGCACTAATACTCTTCGGAAAGCCAGCTATGGGTAAATAGTAGGACAGCCTTGGTGAGGCAACTAGTCTAGGAGAAGGAATACTCTGAATTCAAACCTGTTAAACTCCGCTTAAAAAATTGACATTGTATCATTTCCTGCCCGAGCGGAGGGGTTGGTAAATATGATATCTTTGATAAAATAAAACGGAATTTCTTCTAAGCTGAGACTGTATCAGTACTAATGTATGGATCCATTACTGGACTCTAACGAAAAGCATTGCGAAAAAAGAATCCTACGTGCTATTTTGAACAAATCCTGGAAGCAGCACCTCTCAAACAGCAGATGTACTGCCTCTTACTTCCCATCGTACGAACCTTCCAAGTACGACGAAAAAGATACGCTGGGCACTGCTGGGGAAGTAAGATCGAAGTGGTAAGCAATGTTTTCTTATGGATTCCTACACATGGACGCGCCAGTGTTGGCCGAGCAGCAAAAACTTACACCTATTAGCTCTTTGCGGACACTAGATACAGTCTAGAAGACCGGCAAAGAGTGATGAACGATAAGAACAGATAGTAAGAGAGAGTCAGGGAACTCAAGTCTTGCTGATAGCAAGACTTGATGATGATGATCATCATCATCATCATGACTTTTTTTATCATACATCGTATGGTGTAGAGAAAGTAACCTTTCCACCATTCCCCTACGGTTAACGTCTCCGCTTTTATTTAAACAAATGTAAGAGTAATATTAGAATATCATCAACCTATTGACCCTTGTAGGGATATTTGTTTTCCGACGTGATCAATCGGCACGGTACTTTTTTAATCTCATTAAATAATTACATGACATATTTGTTGATAAGGCCTTGCTTAGCTGTCTCACTCTGCAGGAAACGGAAGTCTTTTCGCTGAGGAATCTGGGTAATTTATTTGCAGCGAATTCTTAATGAAAACGATTACTTCTGCTTGGAAATATCTTGTGAGATTTTATTTGTTTTTGGAGCAAGAATAGAGGAAATAAGAATTATATATATATATATATATATATATATATATATATATATATATCATTTCAGTGTGTGTGTATTGTGTTAGTTAGTGTGCCAGTTTGCGTATTTACAGACATACTTATCAGCCCTATGAAAGCTCACATTAATCATCTCGAATTCAAGACCTCTTTAATCCTATTGATATTAGCCGGATACTAGACGACCCTTGAAACCGTTGGGTTCCTGTTGTAACGACGATGCTGCAACTGGTTCTGTTTGAGAATGAGTGAGGGATTCTAATCATCCTTTCTTAATTACCTCCGTTATATCAAGAATTTAGATGATTAAAATGTGCTGTTCTGTGTGATCCAGACCCCACAAAATTATTATTCAGTTGCAAATTGATCTGAAAATTGGTTCAATCTAGCTTGATTCCTCGGGTAATGGGCCACTCCTGATCAAATTTGGCTAGTGAACTCCTTTCACTTCGAGAAATGTTTTTACTGTTATCTGTTTATTCATTATTAGAACCCGAAAGCGCTCGGACCACTTTTGGTAAAGATTAACCTGGATGGACTCATTACCCCGAAAAGCAAATAAAATTTCCGTCTGCAGGAGCAGTACCTATGTGGGTGAATAGGGTGTCATGTAGTGGTCACTTGTCACCACTTGGTGCCCAGCTGTGAGCCTGATATTAAAAGTTCAGTCATGAAAACTCTTGCTGTAGGTGCGAGAGACGGTCAGACATGCGATTACGTGCTTTTTTTAAAAAGAAAGTATAAGTTACTGCGTGATTAAGAAGAAACGATTTAACTTTCGATTTGGTATTTTTCCGTAGAAAATAAATCAATTCGTACAAAGCAAATAGAATGAATGTGTATTACTATATATTTTAATGCCTGACAACGCCAAGTTCTTCTGCTAAAAATGCAATAATTACTATAATATAATACTATAGCATGTATACTGATAATTTGAAAAAGAGAATTTTTAGATGAAAAGCATCAAAAATCGATGCGGAGTCTCCTTGGTGTAGTGTTTAACGTGCTGGACTGCGACATCGTAGTGAGAGAGTTCGATATCCAGTCACGGTATTACTTTCACTTTAAAAATGCCCATGGAAAAAAGCATGAATCTCCTTATTCCCCTCAGCTATGGGTTCAATACTACTAATACTACTGGAAGCAACACTAAACGAAATAACAGCCTCTCATCTAAAAAAAAAAAAAGAAAAAAAAAGAGCAAACGTTCACTTAAGACGAACGAGATATGCGAGACACTGTTGGAAAAGAAAAGAACTCATTAGTGACGTTCTTCTATGAACCCCAATACGTGGATGCGCCAGTGTTGGTCGACCAGCAAGGACTTATCTACAAAAGCTCTGTGCGTACACAGGATGTAGTTTAGAAGACTTGGCGCGACTGATGGGCGATAGGGACGAATAGAAAGAGAATCAGCGAAATCCGGGACGTCATCTTGACTTCATTATTTGACTACTTCTTCAATGATAGCTTTGGAATTAAGATAACCTACGAAGATTGATATACCAATAAATAAAAGAAGCACTAACACCCTTGGGAAAGGTATGAATCCAATTATTCTCCCTCCAGCTATGGGTAAATAGTAGGGCAGACTAGGTTCTTCAGCCTTGGTGAAGCAACTAGTCTAGGAGAAGGAAAACTCTGAATTCAAACGCGGAGGGGTTGGGTAAAGCAACTAGTCTAGGAGAAGGAAAACTCTGAATTCAAACGCGGAGGGGTTGGGTAAATATGATAAACAAAAGAAGCAAACCAAACCAAAAGTCAATTATGGCATTTTTTTACAAAAACTCTTCTTCTTCTTCTTCTTCTTCTTCTTCTTCCACATATTCATCTACTTTTCTTCTCTTTCTTTTATTCACCCCATTCTTTATATTTTCTTCTATTATTTCAATGCTGTTGTTATTAGATCAAGAATAACCTGCAAGCCCACTGAAAGAGATGTTGAACTTGTCAAACTGTTTTTCTCCTGACCTAATAACTAAATAAACTCGAACCCCGGTACTATTCGCTTACAGTATTTAAAAAAAAAACTTTGTGAGCCGATTTCCTTGTTCCAATCGATTATTTCAAAGAAGACAAAAAGAATTTTTTTTTAAATCACGAAGATATTTCGACCAGGCTCGAAAACTGAAGAAATTAAATCAAATTGTGAAGCACAAAAACTCCACCCATCATTACTGGAATACTTGGGGCAGTTCAAAAAAAATTTCTTGCGAACTAATGCAGAAGAACTAAAAACCTGGGATAAAATCGTAACCATCAAAGAAATAAGTAAAAGGTTGTTGGCGACCGTAGTCGAGAGTGACCAGAAGGCTCCCTTTTCGATAGCTACTGCACAAAGGTGTAGGGGAAAGCGCTACTCCTTTCGCTGGATTGCTCCACTTTACCCTTACCTTATAATGCTGAGTGTTAAGCAAAGTAGCATCAAGTACCATTTATTGAGTCTTTGGTATGGTCTCCCAGGCCATTGGCGAACACTCTAACCATTATACCAATGTTCGTTATAATCAAAGAAATATCATAGCTAAATCAAGCAAAAATGGAAAAACGGGTGCTGAAAAATTGTGGAGACTTGCTGTCACTCGATCTGTAGTAACAGACACCAGAATCAACGGGTCTGACAGCCCAAAAAGTATAGATAATAATAGCGCTATAAAGACCGTCTCCGTAATAAAAAACCCTCCCTCGCGACATTCCATACTTTAGCAGAATGTCGTTTATATTGCCAGGGACCACACTGTTTGTCACACAAGACCAACATGAAAAACAAAGATTACACACACACACACACACACACACATACGCAAAGACACACACACACACACACACACACACATATATATATATATATATATATGGGGGTGGTAAAAGTTTTGAATTATAATAATAATAATTAGAAGAAGAAGAAGAAGAAGACGAAGAAGAAGAAGAAGGCCTAAAAAGGCACTCGCTCGAAATAATCATGGTGGCCTTTGCATTTATGAACCAATTGGAATACTGAAAGACACGAATGGGTCACATGATGACGAAAAAAAGAAAAAGAGAGGGAAGCAGTATAACTTAAACAAATCCCTCTCTAACCTCTCTCTCTCTCTCTCTCTCTCTCTCTCTCTCTCACACACACACATACACGCACCCAAACACACACACACACACACACACATACATATATATATGAGTAAAATAGCTTCATAGATTGGGCTCGTTGCTTTGGTTTGGCGAACAGTTTAGGAGAAAGAAAAACTCTGAATTGAAAACTTGAGGTGTTGTTCCAGAGAATCTGGGGCAAACTGGGACACCATTCTTCCGTAATGAGCTTATCTGAGAAGTGTGGCTGGTTCTACTCAAACCTTCTCCATAATAAACAAATCACTTGTTTTGGTAGTCCAACAGTTCATACCTTTAACCAAACTGGTAGGTCCTCATACGTTAAGATTCATGGAAGAGTCCATCACTCACACACTCACACACACACACACACACACACACACACACACACACACACACACACACACACATATATATATATATATATATATATTTCACTGGGTAAAACTAGGTTTATCCTTACTTTTACTTCTACTTCTTTCACTTTCGAGTTGTTATTCTATATTTGTGTTAACACATACAAACAACACTGTATTTTGAGGGCTGGCTAAGTTGTGCACAGATAAAAGGGCTATGCATTTGGCTTCATGATTATACTTAATGAACTATCAGCCTCAGGCACATGGGTTCAATCTTGGCACAAGGCCGGAATTTGACGCTGAAAACAAGTGAAATACGCATAAAACCGGATCTATCACCGATCATAAAAAAGACAAAATTGTTTAAGGCTTTCGAATTGGAACAAATCACTCAGTCCAAACTGGGAGATCGAATCGAGTAAATTAGCGTTCGTGTAGACCACAGAGAAAAAACCGAAGACGGTAAAAAGCGAGATGGTTATTTAGAACTTGAATAAAGGCTGGAAAGAAAAATAAATTGATATTTTTTCTTAGTCGGCGTAGACATCATTTATTGCAGGACTTAGGGATCGAACTACATTTTATTTCTTAGCCCAGGAATTGGAATTCATTTCACTGGCTGATTTAGAAATTGACAACAAAACCCGGAGGATCAAATTGGTATAAAACAACCTTGTCTAAAGAGACCGTTTAAAATAAAAACAATTCCTTCAGTCAAATATTTCCTTAATCAAAAAATTGAATGTTTGACGCAAGCCAAGAAACAAAAAAAACCAACAAGAAACAACGAAAAAACAACAAAAAAACAAAAGAAGCAAAACAAAAAAAAAAAAAAACAACCAAAAAATTTATACAAAACAAAATAAAACAAAACGAAACAAAAAAAAAAAAAAACAGAAAAAAAGGCAATAACAAATAACGTTGGTGGAAGTTGAGACCGAAGAAGTTTCTGTTTACTTCCAGTCCGTTTGAAAGTCGATAGAGCGGTCGTGTCGTGTACGTCATCAACTGCGAGTGGATTAAGAGCAACACGTATTTTCAGCCTTGAAAACTGTCACAGCCCAGTCGGCTGGGGTTGTGGAATATTCCGACCTCGGCAGAGTGGTAAGACCCCCACCCCATGAGTGCCCTGCATATGACATTAAATAAACCGATGACGAGGCACCAGCCCTGGAGCTTCAGGGAATATAAGGTACCTCTTCATTGACATTGCTCCCAGGTCCTCTTACCCGGAGTGGTAACACCTAATAGGTCAGATATAACTGTTTGATATTTACACTGTGTGCAAACAAATGACTTATGTTAAATTGAATTGTTAGAAATAGAACTGTTTGTCCATTTAACTGCATGTAAACAAATGATTGTCTAATTGATTTGTTAGTGATGAATAACAATACTTGGAACTGTGTAAAACGAATGAGTAATATTGAAAAGAATTATAAATGTTAAATAGCAATACCTGAAACTATATAACTGTCCACCAAAACTGAATCATTGGTATTACATAGGAATCATTGGAACTATCTGACTGTGTGAATGAATGAATCACGTTGAATTAAACAAATATTGTTTAATAGCAATACTTGTAAACACTTCAATATCTGCAAACAAATGATTACTGTTGAATAGAATTATTAATGTTAGATGATAATACTTGAAACTATTTAACTGTACGCAAGTAAATGATTAACAGTAATTTGGCATTAAATAACTTACAATGGCTGATGTACCAACCAAGCCAAATGTTACATATTTAATATATATATAGAAAGAGTATTTGCCATTAAATAACCAACAATAGTTGATATGTCATAAAACCCAACTAAACCAAATTGTATATATTTAATATATATGTATAAAGAGTATGTGGCATTAAATAACCTACAATGGTTGATATGCCATAAAACTGTCACTATTTGATAAGAGACGATACTGTGAGACTCATCAAAAGAATAATACGGAAAAAAAATTGCAAGCCAGGAAAAAACATCGTATTAGGATAAATCCGTTGGATTCAGACCCTATTCGATCTCTGACTCAGACATTGAACCACCCTTTCAGTTGTGCTAGAGAATACTCTGATTGTATCCTCTACAGAAAAGTAAGATCCCCAAAGGGTGTCCTAGGCATGGCACTTACTGATGAGAAGAAGACCGTCAAGTATCGCTTTGTTACCACTACTCCCAGGTCCACACTGACTAGGAGCAGTAGTATCTGTTTGGGTCGCATCTATGCTGAAAAGAGATCTGCTTGAAAATTATTCATATTCGATAGGATTGTGTACAAAAAATACTTTAAAGGAACAACTATACAAAAACTATAAATATAAACATGCAATGAACGCAATTCTCTAACCTCCTGGCATAAAATAACTCAAGACAGTGTGGCATACCGTTAAAGTCGATCTATCAATCAATCAAAAAATCGGAACTCGGGTTAAAAATCTTTATAAGCGAAATTCTATAAAAAAAAAACTTTAAAAACAAAATGTTTGCTTAAAAAAAGAATGAAACCTTAGAAGGAAGAATTGATAGCTTTGATTTATTTTCTTTGTTAAATGTCATATAAACCTTCTTGAGTTATCTTAATGCCAAAACTATCCATGTAGATGAACAGTAAGAGTACTATTTAACCCCTAGCTGGAGGTGGGCGAATAAAATACCTCTCCGAAGTGTCCGAATTTGATCATGATAGCACGACTGCATCTCGAACTCGTTTACTCTAATTTTGCCGTCCAGCACTTAAGCCACTACGCCACCAAGATTCCTTCCTTGTTGTCTCTGAGCAATGGATTTGTTCTCAATTACCTCGCGCACTCAGTAACGTTTCATTAGGATTTCAATTTCCATAGATAAGTGCGTTGGGAGTACAAGCAGATTCAGCTGATATTTCGGTGGCGTTTTTCATTCTGACAACTGTCACACAACTAGACACCCATTCCGGGCAAGAATAATGTAAGGAAGAAAAAAAGAAACAAAAAAGAGAAAGAAAAAGTTTTGTCTTGATTCTAAATTCTTTATTTTCTTTATTGTTTGTTTTAACCTGCCAGGTCACGTCTTCGAGACAAAAATCCAGGAATGAGATGTTACCGTTTCTCTTTTACTAATAAACAAGAACATTTTTCGTAACTTGTCAAAAATTCTGATAACAAGACATTATATTGGGCTTTTAAAAAATATCGTAAAAAATCTCCTCCACTCAAAAAAAAAAAAAAAAAAGAAAAAAAAAAGAAAGACCGAAAAATAAAAAAAACAAAACAAGATAAAATAAAACAAGATAAAATAAAACAAAATAAAAAACCTTCTAAAAGTTCTAATTCTTTAGTTGATGGTAAAGACGTGTTAGTTGGGCCGGTTCCGAGAATAGAAATCTCTTATTTTATTTGAAAATTGTCAATAAAAACACAGAGTGAAATTAATTCAAGAAAAAGGAAAAGAAAAAAAAGAAGCTTTGCAGTTGCGCAGTGGTTAGCTTGTTAATCGCGCAGACTTTTACAACTGCTGTCACTTTGATTCTAACAGGGTGGTCTTCAAGGATCTCGGCAACCGGTTGCGCAGGCTTGATATATACCAACTATTCAAAAAGAACGTTAGTGCACGTTGGTGAAGGCATACTCTTCCAAATGGTTGCTCAGTCGGTTGTGAAATAATGTTTCGTGAATTGGTGCATTGGATGATTGTCATATTCACAATAGCAGAGCAGCCAGATTCTTTATGTCTTATGCAGTTCGTGAGGTCCCAAGGATAGTAATTGAATGAGACTAAGAGGCATTACCATATATATATATATATGAACATAAAGTCCTTTACTTTAAGTTTCACGTGGTGTGCGTAATTATCAGACGAGATGATGATTGTGCACAACGCAAGATATATCGATACAGCCACGTGAAACTGAGTGTCGCACGCGCGTGTGTGTGTGTGTGTGTTTGCTTGAGAGAGAGAGAGAGAGAGAGAGAGAGAGAGAGAGTGTGTATGTGTGTGTGTGAGTACATTTGTGTGTGTATATGAACCAGCATAGGTGTATTTAAGATTATAAGTATGCATTACAAGAAAGTGAAGAGAAGCAATGTTTCTTGTAAGTTGCATTGCTTCATTTCTCTTTCCACACACACACACACACACACACACACATATATATATAGGGTGTCCCCCCATTATGTATACATATTAATCAGTGACTGTATCTAAAAAAAAGAAAAAAAGAATGGTTCAATTACATTCAACACTGATAAATCCTGGTAAGTTTACGTTGTGTTCAACTGTAACATACGGAATCTAAGGTGCCCCGAGGTCGTGATTGTTGTATTTAATTGAGTTGTTTAACTTTATAGCATGAAACCTGCACCAATCAATGAATTTATAGCAAGAAATGAAACAGAATGTATCGAAACATCAGTTGAAACGAGTTAATAAGTTTGCAATTCAATCTGCCGCAGAATGGTCATCAGTTTAAGCACTGTGTGCAACTCTGTTCTCGTTATCAACAGTGTCTGAATAAAGAACAATCATCAGTTTAAGCACCTGCGTCACCCTTTCTGTACTTGTCTTCTTTAATTTGGATTATAAAACATAGATATATCTGAAAAAATATTTTGTTTATTATAAGTCAAAGTGTGTTTACATTTTTCAGGGAAACTCTCCCTCTGTCTGTCTGTCTATATATATATATATATATATATATACGTGGTGTGTCGTATATATATATATATATGTATATATAAAATAAATAAGTATTAGATATATATATTTAATTCAATGGAAATTAAACTGCGACTCCCTAGATATAGAGCACTCTCAATATTACATTGCACTTGGTTTGACACAAACACACAAAGGAATTTAGTGAAAACAAACACTGTTATAATATATATATATATATATATATATATATATATATATATATATATATACTAGCAGTACCCGGCAAAGCGTTGCTGTGACTCAGTTTGTTTAAATGGAAAAAAAAGAAAATGCATGTTTCTGATATGTTTAATTTTCAAATACTCGCGGATACACAATATTCTTGGTTTGTTCCAGTTTCCGTGTAGATAAAGAGATTGTCTGGATTACCAACTCTGGAACAGGCAACATATAATTGCCAATGTGAGAAGCAATCAGTGTGTAAATATAAGCCCCACAATTCTAAAGATTGTCCCTGTGCTTTGTTGATCGTGATTGCAAATGCCAATCGAATTAGGAATTGCAGTCTCTTAAATTGAAATGACATATCTGTTGGAATCATAGGAATTCGTAGAATGGGGACATCTTCACCTTTGAAAGCCCCTGTCAAAATTGTTGCTTCTATGATGTTGATCATTAATTTTTTTTTTACTAAAAGACCTGTGCCATTACAAACCTTGGGTTGGTTAATATTTCGCAACATGATAATTGGCACACCATAAAATATTTATTAAACAACAAATATATCAATAGTGAAGAAAAAATTTAAGAATAAGTTTTCAGAACAAAAAGAAATTTACTTACTAGTGAACCAACGAAATATGGTTTAAAGTTTATTAACGAAAGAAAACTTTTTAAGGAATGTCTTTCGTTGAAGTTAAACAAAAAAAAAAAAAAGAAAATAAAATATTTAGTTAACAATTCGTTACTAATGAACCGACGAAATATGGTTTAAGAAAGAAAACTTTTTAATCGATGTCTTTCGTTGAAGTTAAACAAAAAAAATGAATGTTGAAAAAAAGAAAAGAAAATATTTAGTAAACAATTCGTTAGAATAAAGAGAAATTTACTTACTACTGAACCAACAAAATATGGTTTAAATTTTAGCGTCTCTGTTTAAGTTAACCAAAAAAGAAAGAAATGTGATAAAAGCAGAAAAAAATTATCGCGTAAAATTCTTGGAAAACGAAAGTAATGTTTCCTTTCATTATTTGCGTTCGGCTTTTCCCGGGGAAAAACGACTTGTTAAAAATATTTCATTTAATTATTGTAATATTTTTGGATATTAAGTATGTAAAAAGACGCCCGTATTCGAGTAAAATACTCTCACAAAATTTTAAATCAATTAGTGGTATAAAACTGGAGATTACCTGTTAGTAACAAACATTTACATTTTTATTTATATAGATATATATATATAAGATATTATTCGATCCAGTAAATCCAGAATAGGGAATAATCCCAATCATGACAAATAAGATATTCAAAAATAGAATATTTAATAAAATAATCCTTGTAAAGAGCTCTATGTCAATAAGATCCACAGAGCAAATAGGGGTCCACTGGTGAATACTCTACCCACTATAATAATGGGCCGGTCATATATATATATATATATATATATATGTATATAAGAGAATATAATAAACATTTTTTGACTAAATATTTTTTTTTTGTTAATCCTTTCGAATTGCCGTATTGATCTTATGATATTCGGCTGGAATTGGTTGATAAATCTTCCATAATTAGTTATTTCCGGAGTACTTTGGCCCATCATCAGGGGAGGATGTATTACAAAAGTGATTCAACTTTTGTATGCACATTACTAGTTTGTATGAAGAAGAGCGTCTGTACTGTTGTATTGAGTAGCGTTTACTTTTCGAAATTGGTTCTATGAAAAAAGCGTCAGTAGCTAAAGACATTTAAGTACATTAGCACTGGTTTGAAAATGAATTCTGTTAAGTTTGGGTTGTATGTTCCTAATATGTAGTGCCTAGAGAATCTGTAGTTTTTGCTTGTTATTTTGATGTTCTAATATTGTTGTGTTTTCAGTAAGAATTTTCTGTAATTCTGTTGCTGGGCATGAATGTTCTTTTAAATGCTGTGCTATGGAACTTGTATAAGAAAGGCGCATTGTAAGTCTTCTCGATAGAGTAGTTGAGGTTAGACCAACATATATATTATTATTTTCAGAGATACAATTTCCTAAAGGACATTTAAATTGATATATAACGTTGTTTTTTTTTTTCTTTTTTTTTTTTGTAAAACTCTAATCGAAGGAGAGGAATTATTTGGAGGTTTTAAATTTATTATAATATATAATAAGTTTTATCTTTTATTAGGATCAGTGGGCAGTATGTTTCTTTGAATCAATAATTTTAATATTTTTTCATCTGATTTATAATAGTAGTGCATTTGGTTTCGGTAAAAAAGTTTGATATATGTTTGTTGACTGAGTGGAGAAGTACAGTGTTTATTTTGTTTGTTAATATTTTTAATCATACTTTTATATTTTATCTTATAACGAGGTAGAAAACATAAAACAGACTCTCATCAATAATGGAATTCCTTACTATTTTGTTGATGAACAAATTAAACGTATGATTAAAAATGTTAATATATATCAATTTTAATTACATCAATTCAAAATAACAAGCAAAAGCTACATAAGATCAATACGGCAATACGAAAGGAATTAACAAAAAAATATGTAGACAAAAAATGTCTATTATATTCAATCAAATATGTATTAATGAATAAATGCTACCAATATATATATATATATGCACACACACACACACACACACACACACACATATATATATATGTATATATATATGTATATATATATGGGAAAACTGGAAATAAATCCGAGTGTGTAAAAATATATTGAGATGAAAAAAAAACACAAGCTATTCATATTCTGATTTTATTTTTTAGAGATATTAAATGTTTCGGTTTTTTTCTCCTTCTTCAGGGCGTCTAAGTTGCTAAAGGAAACGAAAAAATGAGATAGCTTTAGAACATTCCACTTTTGGTAGTAGCGTTCGGTTTCGACTTTGTATGATGCAACTAGCATTCGAAAATTCATCAAAAATATTCATATCTATCTATCTATCTATCTATCTATCTATCTATCTATCTATCCAAGACGATTGAAATCTTTCTCTTCGTGTAATTCAATCAATCTATCTATCTATCTATCTATGTAAATGTTTATATCAAGTTCGTATCAATCTATAATTAACATTCCGAGATATATCTATCAGTCTTTATCGTTGATGATCTTCCTTCTATCTCTCTGTTTAATTCGACTATCTGTTTATCTATTTATCTTTCTAAATATATATAAACGGTGAAAACGAATTATTTTCGATAAGAGATTCGGTAACTTTTCATCACCAATCTGACCAAATAAGGAGGGATATATATATATAAAAAAAACCCGGTCTTTAATAGCATTGTAGTTTGAAATTTTACTTGATTCAACAGTTTTCCGACGTTTCTTTATTAAGTAGGTAGACTAAAATCTTAGTGGTTTCAAAATTAAAGTTGTCATAACTTTCTTAATTATGCTTCACCAAATTGATTTATACCTGCTCTTTTTTTTATATCAGATAAATTGATAGATAGGGAAAGACCGAGATAGATAGATAGATAGATAGATAGATATTGATTTAATCGAGCTGTTGTCTAGTTGTTTTGGTTACTATAGTAACAGTATTCCAGTAGAGGTAATCTCTTGCAATCTTCATTTACGTATTCTTTATTTCGAACCGAACCCTTTATTTCAATTTTCGAACGTGCCACATTTGAAATATTAGGCCAATGTCCCCAGAATCCAAAACGTATTCTCTAGTACTTAATCCAGGAAACATAAATAGAAGTAAAAATGCACTCTTTGTCTCTCTCTCTATATATATATATGATGAAATAAATACATGCTGACCGATTCTTTGAGCCTTTTTTTAGTCTGCTGCAAGACTCAGGTTTCCTGAAAGGTTTTTTAAGACATAGGGAGAAATAGATTTTTGCGTGTTATTCTAATCCAGAGTGAGGTAATAAGGGGTTCGAATTTTGAATTTGCCTTTGACCTATTGGTATGGTTTATTAAATGGCTCATCAACCACCGTGGGTTATTTAATGTCAAAGCTATCCTTATTGAAGAACCGCAACGGTACTATTTAACTTATAGCTGGGGGTTATAAGGGGTTTCACACCTTTCTCAACGGTATTTGTCCGAAAGTGAACGTATTAGTGCGACTGGAGTTCGAACTCGTTCAAATGCGGGGTACCCCTTCGTTGCCATCGTTCCTAAGTCCACTCTGGTCCGGAGTGGTAGTATCTGGTAGGGTCTAATCTATGGGTCAAATATAACTGTTTGACATTTAAACTGAGTACAAACAAATACTTTATGTTAAACTGAATGGTTTGAAAAAGAATTGTTTGATCATTTAACTGTGTGTGATTTTTACTTGAATTATTAGTGATGCATAGCAATAATTGGTACCTTTTAACGGTATGGAAAAAAGAAAAAAAATGAGCTCAGGCTCGTTTAAAAATGCTATCAACAAAATGTGTTTAAAGATCATATAAATCTAATGTATATGTATAAAAAGTATGGTTGTTATGCTAAACCAAATCAAACCAAACCAAACACACACACACTCTCTCTCTCTCTCTCACACACATATGTATATATATATATATATTTATATATATATATATATGACTGTGTGTGTGTATGAGAGAGAGAGAGAGAGAGAGAGAGAGAGAGAGAGAGAACTGTTTTTTACTAATTGATTGATTGATTGATTGGTTTTAACGGTTTGTCAATCCCTTTGGGGTTATTTTAGGCCAAGAGGTTAGGGAATTGAGTTCATTGTACGTTCATATGTAAATTTTTTGTGTAGTTGTTTTTTAAGATTATACGACTCCTTTCTAAACAGATCTATTTGACTAATGGACGGGAACCTAACAGATACTACCACTCCGGGCAAGAGTTGACCTGGGAGTAATGCTTATAAAGGATTAGTCCACACTCCCAAGACCTCTAGAACCGGAGCCTTACCACCAGATGGAATTTAGTATATACCTGTGATACACAGATTTTGAAAGCGTTTTACCCCTGTGATGGAGGATATATTCAGCGCATTTCAAGCCCTTGGTGATAAGACAGGGTGAGATTTCTACTGATTAATGTTTTTAAAATTTTCAAAAAGTACTCACTCAATACTGTTTGAAAATGCGTAAAATGTTTTTTATTGTCTAAGATTGCAGGCACCATTATAAATGATTTTAGAGTTGTCCTATTATTTTATTTATTTTTGGGGAAAAATGAACTGGCTTAGTGGGAAGCAGATGCTAATATCATCAACTGGAATTTGAACCCGGGCTGACGGTTCTATATATCTTATATAAAACCATGACGCCACTCACCCATCCATATTATCTCTCTCTCACTCTCTCTGCTTCTTTCTTTCTCTCTCACGTATATATATGTGTGTGATGTGCTAATGCGAGCGCGTGTGTGCATGTGTGTGTGTGTGTATGCGTGTGTAATATTTTTTCCGTGTTTCTAAGCTAACCTTATTTATACACACTCACACATTCTTATATATATATATATATAGTAATTTTTAAACATCTTTATGTATATACAACACGGTGAATTATCAAAGACAAAAAATTAGACTTTGATTTTTTTTCTCGGAGAAATTTATCATTTAATTATATTTTGTTTGAAAATCTATTTATATTTATGGAAAGAGAAGTCTTCCAGTCTTCATTTTTGTCCGGAGAGAGACAGGATCTGTTGTCAAAAGAAAGAGAAAAGTAATATAAAATAAAGGCAGTGAATAAAAAAAAAAAAAAAATCCCGAAATCAAAACGCAGACATGACCTACTCTCATGAACGCACGCCATGACCCTGTGTTATCAACTTTGCGTTGTTGATCAAACAGTTGATTATATCTCTGGACAAAAAAGACTGCATCAAAGATACCCCGGGGCCGCCACCCTGGGTGGCAAAGAAGACTGAGTCTCAAACGGCTGTATTAATTCATTTGCAGAACGGCCTCTATTTCCGAACACGGTTCTTCTTAAGTTGTTTTTTGTTTTTTGTTTTTTAAGCGTTGAGAAACCCAAAATGAAGAGAGGTGGGTCGTCGTGTTGTAATGGTTCAAGCTCTGGACTGCAGAATCGTAGTAAGCGAGTTCGAAATCTAGTCGCGTTATTACATTTACTTCCGGACAAATACCCTTGGGAAAGGTATGAACCCCCTTATACTCCCATAGATAGTTCCACTTTAGTTCTTCTAGAAGGATGGCTTTGGCATTAAATAACTCAAGAAGGTTGATATGCCATTAAACAACCAAACGTAAAGAGACTCCAGACGAACTCATAAGAGATGTACTCTTATGGACCCCCACACATGGCCGTGCAAAAGCAGGACGACCAGCACGAACATACTTTCAGCAGCTATGTGAGGATACGGGATGTTGTCCTGAAGACCTACCTAGGGCGATGAACGATAGGGAGGAGTGGCGAGAGAGGGTCAGGGATATTCGTGCTACCAGCGCGACATGATGATGATGATGATGAAAACTTTGAAACATAGAAACTTACTTTAATGCATTTTAATATGCTAAAACTTACTCATCATTGAAAAAGGTGCTCTTTTCAGTATATCTATAAACACACACACACAAACACGTATATATATATATATATATATATGTGTGTGTGCATTTGTCTGTCTTTCTGTCTCTCTCTCGATATATGTATATATATATATATATATATATATAAACATCTCTCTTTGTCTTTCTCTCTTTCTATATATATACATAAATATATATACATACATATATATATAAACACAGGTCTCTTTTTGTCAGTCTGTCTATATATAAACATATCTCTCTCTCTCTCTTTCTCTTACTCTCTCTCTCTATATAAATATATATGTGTGCATATAAACATATCTTTCTCTTTCTCTCTGTCTCTCTCTTTATATATACATATACATAAATACATCGTTTTATTTGTCTGGTTATCTGTCTATATATAAACATATCTCTCTCTGTCTCTTTCTCTTACTCTCTTTCTCTCTCTCTCTCTCTCTCTATATATATATATATATATCGAGAGAGGGAGAGAGAGAAGGGAGAGAAAGTGAGAAAGAATTGATATTGCAACACTCAGAATATTGCAGCACTCAGAATATTGACTCGATTCGCAGCAGAGAAGTAAGAGCCAATAAAAAGAATTGTCCTGGATATGACAACAAATTCATCTAATGATTTGGTTTCACGTTTAGAAATCTCTTTATGGCTATTATCCTCAGCTTCACTCGAATCTGGAGGAAGTCATACTAGTGAGGATCCCATCTATCGGGCAAATAGGTCTGTGCAAAAATTATTTGTTTTTGATAAGATAATAAATGAACAAATAAATACCTCGAAAGAAACGACTCCACAAAAAATATTGTACATATAAATATACAACGAGCTCGATTCATTAATATTCTAGGCATAAAATAACCCTTGACAGGTTGATATCAATCAGTTGATATAGCTGGAATACAGTAAAAGTTCTTATATAATACTTGTACAGGTTCCAAAATAGGGGGAGTATGAACAGTACTCAGAACCCATATTGAATAAAGTATGGTATATCTTTACCCCTGTACAAATAATTACGAAAGCGGACTACGCCGATGACATAGCGCTTCTAACAAATACACTCGCCCAAGCCGAATCCCTGCAACAAAGCTTGGAACGGGCAGCAAGTGACATAGGCCTCCATGTTAACGTAGACTAGATAGAATACATGTGCTTTAATGAAAAAACCAACATCTCCACACTAAAGGGTGGGCTTTTGAAACTAGTGGACAAGTTTACCTATCTCGGAAGCAGCGTCCTATCAACCGAGAATGACATCAACACGCGACTAAAAAAGGAATGGACAGCTATGGGTAGGCTGTCGATCATATGGAAATCAGACCTGATCGATAAAATAAAACGCAGTTTTTTCCAAAATGCGGTCGTATCGATACTGCTATATGGATGCACTACATGGACGCTAACTAAACGTATGGAGAAAAGGCTTGATGGTAATTAAACTAGAATGCTCCGAGCTGTATTGAAAGGTTCTAGAGGCAAAAACCCACAAAAGCAGCTAGTACGGACATCTACTACCCATCACGAAAACTATCCAAGTAGACGAACAGTCCTGCGGGAAACAGCTGGAGAAGTAAGGACGAACTCATAAGTGTAACACTCCAATGGAACACTTCACTGTACAGAGCAAGTAAGCTACAGCTAGAGCAGACTACTAAGTCTGTATACAGATACCGATGAAGGGAAGGCTCCGGAGCGAGGACGTGCGATAGAGAGGGGTCGGTAGACTGCGTACAGACAGTGGTCATATGATGATGATATCCAATGTCACATTGTGGCTGTGTATTTCGAATTGTTATCATCTGTATTTCATTTCACATCTCCTTATTCATCTATGCTCATCTCTCTCTCTCTCTCATCTCTCTCTCTAGATATATATATATATTTATTATATATCTTTTTGTCTGGCTGTCTATCAATAATAAAATATCTCTCACTACTCTCTTTCTCTCACTCTCTCTCTATATATATATAAATGTATATATATAAACATCTCTCTCTCTCTCATCTCTCTGACTAAATATAAACATAGTTCCCAC
>OY757925.1:49927232-50012232 GCA_963585895.1 Sepioteuthis lessoniana | reverse complement strand
CCGGAGTAGGGAACAATTCCATCAGGACAAATAGATTATTCAAATTCTGGAGTCTTTGACTTATATCAATGCTCTTAACAGGATGGAAATAAATTTATTATCCTAATGGGACTGAATTTTGTTTTTTCTTGAAATTATATATATATAAATAAATAAATTGAAATAAATCCGACAGTATGAAGAAAATTAGAAAAATAACCTAATCCAACAGTGATGAATTTATTGTAATGGAAAGTCAACGTTAGAACGTTTTGGTTTTGGAAAATCTTCATCAGGACGTTAAGATAGGGAAAAATGTTGCGAGAAAAGCGATGGATGTTTTAATAAAATAACAGGAGAAAAGAGAAGGGTATAAAAAATGTATACAAAGGCTGCTGCTGCTGTTGCTAAAATAAATACCTTAAAATTCCCTTAGACAACGTGGTCCGCTTGGTGGCCGAGAGGTCTGAAACTTAGTCTAACGTAAAGTTGGACTGGTTTCGATCCCGGCTTCGAACGTCCTGCGTGTCTAGCCACACTGAAGAGTTTTGATAGAACGAAACAGTCTGTCTGTGGATGAGAATATATATATATATGAAGAATTATCATATAACCGTTCAATCAGCAATCATTTTAAAAAGACTATCTCATAATTGGTACAGGCAATGATGTTTAAATGTGTAGAACTTCTTGGAGATACAACAAATTGAAAGATGATAAAAGCAAAAATTACCAGAACACGTCAGAGCAAAGAAGAAAAGAAAAGAAACAGAAAAGAATTAAAACATCCATCGCTGTTCCAGCAACTTTTTTCTCCATCTTAAAGTCCTGATGAAGGTTTACTAAAACCGGAACGCCTTAACGTTGACTTTTCATTATAATGAATTCATCACTTTTAGATTACTTTGTTTTTCTATTTTCTTCATTGGCCCAGCGGTTAGAGTGTTCGCCAATGGCCCGGGAGACCTGGGTTCAATCCCAGGTCGAGTCATACCAAAGACTTTAAAAATGGAACTTGATACCACCTTGCTTAACACTCAGCATTATAAGGTACGGTTCAAGGGTAAAGTGGAGCAATCCAGGGAATGGAGTAGCGCCCTCCCCTACACCTTGGTGTAGTAGCTATCGAAAAGGGAGCCTTCGGGTCACCCTCGACTATGGTCGCTAACTTTACTTACTTACATATATATATATATATATATATATATATAAAGTTCACTTACCCCACTATAACTCAAGTATTGGGTAAAGCGATCTTTATTACTTTTCAATTTTATATTATATTATATTATTCTTAATGTTATATTCTAATTTTTTATATGCCCTACACTGAGTATTAAGCACTGTTTTATTTTATATTTTTAAAATGTTGTTTTTGTTTTTGAACTCACGATAGATATAACTCTCTCTCTCTCTCTCTATATATATATATATATATATATGTGTGTGTGTGTGTGTGTGTGTGTGATGCAGGGCAATGGCAGCTCATAATTATGCGTTGTTTGAGAGTTCTCCCAGTAAATTTTTGTCTCCCCATTCATCTTAAGTATCGTGTCTTTTGTCTTACCATAATTCCCTATTCGCCCCACAGCGACGCAGCCCCCTAAGACCTTAACAATATTTCCTGCCCTAGAAAAAAAAAAGGGAACCTTCAGCTTTCCTGTCTTTCTTGCTAGTCTTCTGTATTTGGACTCATATGTTTCCAATTAGGACTGAACAAGCAATTGTTTCCTACTGTTCGGATTGTAGACTTTTTGTCTTCTTATTTTTTATTTTTATTTTTATTTTTTTTCATCTTAGGGCTTTGCCGGCATTCATTCATCATCAACTCTGATACAAGAAAACTTCACTTTAGCTTTATATCTCAGGGTCATCGTCGAATCATTGATTCAATAATCGATGCAGGGACAAAGAGAGAGGGGGAGAGGGGGGAGATAAAGAAAGAAAGAGTGAGGGAGAGAGAGAGAGAGAAAGAGTGAGAGAGAAGACCTTAGGAAGTAGTAGATGTTTATAAACACAGGCATAACACTGACCTAGGCTTTTGTGAGGACTTAGCGTAATTATTCGTGTAAAACATACACTTTGCCCTCATATTTAAGGCCAAAGGTTAGGAGTGCGTATTATATATAAGAACAAAATATTAACTTATATTATCCGGATATAAGCAGCTCTAGTTCTGGAGATTAGGAGTGAATAGACTATCACTTCATTGCAATTACTCCTATGTTCACTCTGACCCAGAGTGGCAGTAATTGCTAGGGTCCCATCTATGCGTCAAATAGATCTTTTTGAAAATTATTTGTATTTGAAAGGAATACTTGACACCTTGGGAATATTTGTTATCATAAGACAATGTGCAAAAGAAAAACCTTTTGAAACAACAAAAGAATTTAAATATAAACGTATAATGAATACAATTACCTAAGCTCTTGGCTTCAAATAAACCTAGACGTAATATACTACTACTGGATCTTGACAAACAACGAAGAACTTGCATATGTAATGATATAATCTTATATTTTTATTCTTCGACTGTGACGCGTTTGTGGAGCAGGAGAGCAGTCGGAGAGAGTTTGCCCATACAAAGGAGCTGTCGGGAGTCGGAAAAGACTGCAGAAACTGACTTCATCCAAAATTCTAGGCCTTATATGGTTTTAAAACTCTCATGCAACCCACATGGCCACACCTCTTCACCCTTGCAATACTTGTTTTTCCTTGACTATTGTTTACAACCACGCAATGCTTGTTCTCCATCGGTCACAGCTTACATCCATGCATTGCTTGTTTCTCAGTAGTCACTTTGAGGATTTTTTCAACGGCCGGATGAATCTGTAAACTACATCCACCGGGTTCATCGCCGGTCAAGCCAATATATTACACATATCGTTAAAATCAACCTATCAATCAACTCCTCTTGTTATGAATCATGCTGCATGAAGATAACCTTCAAGAAAACAAGTTACGAAAATCTGAAACTCAGTGAATATTTGAGATGAGTCATTGTCAATTAGCCTAATTATTCGTCTATAACACGCACTTTTGTAAAACCTACTAGTCAGGTGCTCGTATTATATACAATGACTAAATATTAACTTCTTATTCGGCTATCTGCATCACCATTTGCTGGATAAGATGACTGAATATCTATTATACAAACTGACTAATGTTTAATAAACACTTCTATTTTATGCTGCTACAGAGAGATAGCCACTGGAATGTGTATTTGCTTAGCACTGAGGAAAATTGACAAATAACCATTTACAAAAAAAACCCCCAAAAAACAAACGAAAAACAGAATAAAATACAATTTCTAAAATATCTCTAAGTTAATCCATATACGTGGGGGGAATAAATTTCTATGATAATCTTTCTTTAATTTTTATCCTTTTAATTCATAAATGAGGTGTTAAACTACAAGATCAATTCATATACCTCATATTGCAAAATCTATTGATACACAGACACACCAATAGTGACCGACCTACAAAAAGTTATATTTATCAGTTTATTGCGTATACTGGATGTCATATAGAAGACCTAAAAGGTCCGTTAGCTGATAAGAACAGATGGCGAGCGAGCGAGCGAGAGTGAGAGAGAGGGAGAGAGAGAGAAAAAAAGAGAGAGAGAGCGAGAGAAAGGATAGAGAGAGAGAGAGAGAAAGAGAGAGAGAGAGAGAAAGAGAGAGAGAGAGTGGGAGAAAGCGGGTCAAAGAATCCATTATATCAGCAAGCTTTGATGATGATGATGATGATGATAATGATATTTACCAACCCCTCCGCTCGCGCAGGATATGACACAAGGTCAATCTTTAAGCGGAGTTTAACAGGTTTGAATTCAGAGTTTTCCTTCTCCTAGACTAGTTGCCTCACCAAGGCTGAAGAACACAGTCTGTCCTACTATTTACCCATAGCTGGAGGGAGATTAATTGGATTCATACCTTTCCCAAGGGTATTAGTGCTATGTGAAATGCAATCAGCCTCGTCCAGGATTTGAACTCGTGTCACCGTGTCCATTTCCTACGACGATAACCATTACACCAAGGGCATGATGATGATGAATATTTTTTCCATAGGTATCTTTCAAGACAAATAGATTTATTTGATAGGAAAAAAATTTCAATAGTATAGACTGCTACGGACAAGTTACGACTATTTAGTATTCAGATTGTAATTCTCTGCCGTAACAGATCCTGTAGTCTGAGTATTGAAAGCGAAGAGAGAGAGAGAGAGGGGGGTATATCTAGGATAGTATAACCAGAAGTTCGTCGACAAGTTACTTATTAATCCAAAAACCTCATGGGAGTTGGGCTAGGAAATTCTTCGTCACACAGCTTCGTTAACAGGATTTCGGGTCGGCCACCAGGCATACATACCGGGTGGTTATATTTGCATTCTAAACTTGGCTTCAAGTAAATATTGCTTAGTGCCTGAAGCGCCCCAAAAGGAGATGCTGACAGAGTCAAGAATTTTTGTACGTACCTGCTCGGCTCCCACTATAAAACGGCCTTGTGCCATATTCTCGGATGTCAGTTAAATACCAGCTTCGTTAACCGGTTGGTACCATTAGCTTATCATTTGTTTAGATCAATTCACAATTCCTTTTCTGGTAAAAAAATGTTAAAAGTAGCCCTGGCGTTTAAAATTTCTGAGAAATTTATTTTGTTGAAATCAGAGTCAATCAAGATGGAATTCGAAAAACTTCTGTTGCACCAAGTTCTTAGAAAATCAAGGCAAATATCTAGATAGCTAATAAATATGTATACCGCTATCCCTGATAACTTAATGGAATCAGTACACTTGGGTAATGTTCACTTTTATTTCTTATTTAATAGTAAATAAACTAATAATAGATAAGACGCTAAACATTTTTCATCTATTTGTTAAATATTCTGGATTCATAAAATATAGATTAAACAAATTAGATTAAATCATTTATAATAAACGTTTATCATTGTTAAATTCTTTGTTGTCCAAGACTCCTTTCTTTTTGATTGACAACTAAAACCCTTCGAAAAATACAAGGAAAAACCTCGCCGATAATCCGTAACTGTGAAATATTGAAAAAAAAGAAAAAAAAAAGAAAAAAAAGAAGAAAAAAAAAAGAAAAAAAAAAGAAGAAAGAAGTTATTTCTCACATAAACTTTTAATTATTCTCCTTTGACCGATGATTTTTAATCAAATTATTGGCATTAATGAAGGATTTCTTAAAATAACTGAGTTTTCCTACATTCTTTTTAATCATAGGAAGAAATATTACAAAATAAGAGTATGTTTACTTCGGGTCTTAATTTTGCAGTGAATTAACAAATTACACATAAGAAGCAAAACATTTTTATTTTATAGATTCCGGCTTTTGAAAATTTACCTAAAATAAATTGATTTATTATTTAAAACTTTGATAGAGAAGTGCATTATAATAAAGTGTAAGTTAGTTTAAAACTATATATATATATGTATATATATATATATATATATATATATATATATATATATATTATTTGCGTAAAATATTTTTCACCATGAGACTATGAAATGTCTGACGGATCTATGTAGTTGCAAATCCATTGATATAATGGTTAGAGTGTTCGCCAAAGTCCCTGAAGATCTGGGTTCAATCCCAGGTCAAGTCATATCAAAGACTCAAAAAATGGTACTTGATGCCTCCTTGCTTAACACTCTGCATCATATGGTATGGATCAAGGATAAGTGGCTCAATCCAGGGAAAGGACTAGTGACCTCCTCTAAACTACGAAGTCGGTATTGAGAAAGGAACCTGTAGGTTGTAATCGAATACCACGAAATATATATATATATATATATATATATATATATATATATATATATATATATATATATATATACCGTGGTAGCAATATCCCATCCACTGGAAAGGATGCCAACGTACGTACAGATTAAGTTGAGCAATCCAGGGAAAGGAGTAGAGTCCTCCCCTACACCTCGATGTAGCTGGTATTGAGAAGGGAGCCGATGAGTCGAAATCGAACTCCGAGGAATATATATACCTCAGAAGCAATATCTCATCTACTGAAAAGGATGACAATGTTCGCACAGGTAAAACACGGACTGCTATTTACAGTTTATCGACCAAATAAGAATTTGATATCTCTTATGAAATGAAACTGATTTTTTTTTTTAAGTTGTAGCCGTTTCAGTGCTAATTTATAATCGCATAACTCGTACCCTAGCGAAATGCATAGAGAAAAGGCTAGCTGGGAACAACTAGGCATTATCCTGAATAAATCCCGGAAGCAGCACCCCACAAAACAGAAGTTCCGTGGCTATTTACTTCATATTGCGCAAACGACACCAGAAAGATGATCTAGACATGCTGGACACTGCTGATGTGGAAACAATGAACTTATAAACGATGTTCTCCCATGAACTTCAACATCTGAACAAACCAGTGTTGGACAACTAGCAAAAACTTATATACATCCGTTCTGTGATAACACTGGGTGTCGTCTGGAGACGTTACCAAGAGTGATGGGTAATCGGATCAGATGGTGAGAGAGAGAGAGAGAGAGAGAGAGAGAGAGAGAGAGAGAGAGAGAGAGAGGGGGGATTTAAGGAATGTGTGCTGCCATACGATGAAAGATGCGAGTACTTGTTTCGTAAAGAGATAAGAATGCTCCGGTTTCTCTTAAATATTTGGGTACGTGCTTCTTTTAGAGATCTCCCAGTTAATTCTAGTCTCCCCATTCACCTTATATGCCCTCCGCTGAATATCAAAGACTATTTTATTTTATTAATTCATCTCTTTTATACTTGGGTACGTGCTTCTTTTAGAGATCTCCCAGTTAATTCTAGTCTCCCCATTCACCTTATATGCCCTCCACTGAATATCAAAGACTATTTTATTTTATTAATTCATCTCTTTTATACTTGGGTACGTGCTTCTTTTAGAGATCTCCCAGTTAATTCTAGTCTCCCCATTCACCTTATATGCCCTCTGCTGAATATCAAAGACTATTTTATTTTATTAATTCATCTCTTTTATACTTGGGTACGTGCTTCTTTAAGAGATCTCCCAGTTAATTCTTGTCTCCCCATTAACCTTATATGCCCTCCACTGAATATCAAAGACTATTTTATTTTATTAATTCATCTCTTTTATACTTGGGTACGTGCTTCTTTAAGAGATCTCCCAGTTAATTCTTGTCTCCCCATTCACCTTATATGCCCTCCGCTGAATATCAAAGACTATTTTATTTTATTAATTCATCTCTTTTATACTTGGGTACGTGCTTCTTTTAGAGATCTCCCAGTTAATTCTAGTCTCCCCATTCACCTTATATGCCCTCCGCTGAATATCAAAGACTATTTTATTTTATTAATTCATCTCTTTTATACTTGGGTACGTGCTTCTTTTAGAGATCGCCCAGTTAATTCTAGTCTCCCCATTCACCTTATACGCCCTCCGCTGAATATCAAAGACTATTTTATTTTATTAATTCATCTCTTTTATACTTGGGTACGTGCTTCTTTTGGAGATCTCCCAGTTAATTCTAGTCTCCCCATTCACCTTATATGCCCTCCGCTGAATATCAAAGACTATTTTATTTTATTAATTCATCTCTTTTATACTTGGGTACGTGCTTCTTTTAGAGATCTCCCAGTTAATTCTAGTCTCCCCATTCACCTTATATGCCCTCCGCTGAATATCAAAGACTATTTTATTTTATTAATTCATCTCTTTTATACTTGGGTACGTGCTTCTTTTAGAGATCTCCCAGTTAATTCTTGTCTCCCCATTCACCTTATATGCCCTCCGCTGAATATCAAAGACTATTTTATTTTATTAATTCATCTCTTTTATACTTGGGTACGTGCTTCTTTTAGAGATCTCCCAGTTAATTCTAGTCTCCCCATTCACCTTATATGCCCTCCACTGAATATTAAAGACTATTTTATTTTATTAATTCATCTCTTTTATACTTGGGTACGTGCTTCTTTTAGAGATCTCCCAGTTAATTCTAGTCTCCCCATTCACCTTATATGCCCTCCACTGAATATTAAAGACTATTTTATTTTATTAATTCATCTCTTTTATACTTGGGTACGTGCTTCTTTTAGAGATCTCCCAGTTAATTCTAGTCTCCCCATTCACCTTATATGCCCTCCACTGAATATTAAAGACTATTTTATTTTATTAATTCATCTCTTTTATACTTGGGTACGTGCTTCTTTTAGAGATCTCCCAGTTAATTCTAGTCTCCCCATTCACCTTATATGCCCTCCGCTGAATATCAAAGACTATTTTATTTTATTAATTCATCTCTTTTATACTTGGGTACGTGCTTCTTTTAGAGATCTCCCAGTTAATTCTAGTCTCCCCATTCACCTTATATGCCCTCCACTGAATATTAAAGACTATTTTATTTTATTAATTCATCTATTTTTTATTTGGGTACGTGACTGAAGCAGTTCATTCCGTAGTCGGTACCCGCTAAGCTTGGTTCGTTTGTTTGGGTTTTATGGCATATCAAGCTTTGCAGGCTATTTAATGCCAAATCCATTTTTATACGAATAAACAGTTTTATTTAAAACAATTCACTGTAGCGTAAGTAAAGTTTTATTGTCAAAAACAGTTCGGTTTCAAACAATCCAGTTTAGCATACAAAAACCCTTCCATTTCAAACAATTCAGTTTAGCATATGTTCGCAGTTTAAACGTCAAAACAGCCCTATTTCAAGTAATTCAGTTTAGCATAAGTACACAGTTTAGTTCTATTTGACCCATAGATAGGACCCTATCGGGTGCTACCACATCGGGCCAGAATGGAACAGGGAGAAATGGCAGGAAGAGGTACTCCGCATTCCCCAAAGCTCCAATATTACTGGAACCTCACCATCAGATAGTTTAGTATCATGTACAGGACACTCGTTGGGACGGGGGCTTACCCTTGGGCCGAGAAGCAGTTGGGGTAATGTACAGCCCCAACCGACTGTGCAAACTGTGCTTGGTAGTATTGTAGTTGTTAGTGGGCTGCCACGTTGGGCTCAGTTTAACTGTGTGTGTGATTTGAATATTTCAGAGATGAACGTGATACGTAATCTAGAATTTATTCTCTACGAGTTCGCACTTGGCTATAACAACACTGAAGCAACCAAAAATATTTGTTGAAGGAAAGGTGAATGTGCAGTTTATTACAGTACTGTAAGCGGATGGTTGAAGAAATTTTGCTTGGATTCCAAGAACGTCGAGGATCAAACAATATCAGAAAGACGTAAAAGCGTAGGTTCCGAGGCCGTAACCCAAGCCAAATCCGGCGAGAAGCACTCGGAGAGTATTAGGCAAGATCGGAGGTGCCCGTGGTGTAATGGTTATCGTCGTAGGAAATGGACACGGCGACACGAGTTCAAATCCTGGACGAGGCTGATTACATTCCACATAGCATTGATACCCTTGGAAAAGGTATGAATCCAATTATTCTCCCTCCAGCTATGGGTAAATAGTAGGACAGACTGAATTCTTCTGCCTTGGTGAGGCAACTAGTCTAAGAAAAGGAAAACTCTGAATTCAAACCTGTTAAACTCCGCTGAAAAATTGACCTTGTGTCATATCCTGCCTGAGCGGAGGGGTTGGTAAATAGGGTCAGGCAAGATCGGCATCTCCCAGTCCAGTGTGGTTCGTCACATTCAGGACCTCTTCAATAGCATATGGTGTCACTGAATTGTGCCTTATTTAACCAAAATATTGCAAAATCTTTGACCCATTTTCGTAAAATCAAATTTTGTACTATTGCCAATATCGCTACTCCCGTGTTTCGGGACCGATAGAACATAGAATTTAACAATTGATTATTTCTGAGATTGATTGATTGCAGGTATATATAATTTCATTGAAATAGCGTAAAATGAAACCGTGGATAAAAAGGAACTACCTCTTTAGGGGCAAAGCACTTTTTCAGGTTCAAGGCACTGATTGTCGCAAATGAGCGAGAGGTGTTGGGGATATTTGTATAGAAATAGATAGAAGGGGACACAAGTCAAAAAAGTGCATTGACAAGTATGTGTGTGTGTGTGTATGCACATCGACATCTTCCCCTCTTACTTCGACCCTTGCCTGACCACACCCGTATTTCTTTGACTGGCAGCTGCAAATAACGACAATTCCCGTTTTTCGTGATTAGTGGCCCACATTAGCATCTGGGGCTTACGTGGGGGCTTACGTGAGCCATGTTGGAAAAGAAAGAAAGAAAGAAAGAAAGAAAGAAAGAACGAATACATGAAAAACCTGGAACGTGAAAACTAAACTAGGCAAAGGTAAGAAAGATGGAAAGAAAGAAAGAAAGAAAGAAAGAAACTGATAGATAAAAGGATGATTAAACAAATAGATAAAGAAAGAAAGAAAGAAAGAAAGAAAGAAAAGGGCAAAGAAAAAGTAAAAAAAAATAAAGAAAAAAGAAAACAAATGATGCAAAGAAAGAAAGAAAGAAAGAAAGAAAAGGAGATATGAAACGAAAGAATAATTCAATAACAGACTACGATAGATAGATAGATAGATAGATAGATAGCATTGTTATCCGTATTAACTACTAAGTCTCCCAAATTCGTTTTTGTTTACTCGTAATACGACCAGCCCAGTCGGCTGGAGCTGTAGAATAAACCGACACCATTTCTGCAGAGGAGTAAGACACCCCAGACGAGTGTTGTCGATATGATATTAAACTATCGGATTGCGAGGCAGCAGCCTTGGAGATTTGGGGAATGTGGAGTACCCATTCAATGCCATTGCTCTCAGGTCCACCCTGACCTGGATTGGTAGCACCTGATAGGGTTTTGTGTGCAAACAAAATGACTCATGTTAAATTATGATTTTTATATAGCAATACTTACAAAAATATGCAAAAAACGAGCTCAGGCTGATTTAAGAATGTTATCTATAAATTGTGTTTACAAATCACATATATATTTGATGTATATGTATAAATAGGATTTGCAATAAAATAACCTACAATGTTTGATATACCATAAAAACCAAACCAAGCCAAACCAAATCTTATGTATCTAATATATATGTATTAAGTGGATTTGTCACTAAATAACCTTTAATGGTTAATATGTCATAAAACCCAACGAAAGCAAATCTTATTGATTTAATATATATATATATATATATAATATATATATATATATATATATATATATTAAATCTATAAGAGTTGCTTTCGTCACAGCCTCTTTCGTCTCCTCTATTGTCTCATAACTACAGCCTCTAAGCTTAGAGAATAACCAAAAGTCACAGAGAACAAGGTCTGGACTAAAGGGAGGCTGAGGAACTTTCTTGATGCCCATCTTGGTCAAATCGTCTGTGACAAGGATGGAGTTGTGGACTGGTGCATTGTCCTGCTGGAAATGCCGCTGTCCCGATTTGAAGAGTGCTGGCCTCTTCCCAAGGAATCTCTTCCTGAACTCCCTTAAAACCTCAACATAATAACCTTAACCCTAACCCTTCTGCCAATCAACTGTGGTGTATTGACTTCCTTACTCCTCCCACACCTTTCATCATCCCTCACAGACTCCCTGGCTTCCTTGAATCTGTTATGCCACTCAAAAACTGATGCTCGATTCATGCAAGATGGTCGAAAAGCAGTCTGAAGCATTCCATACGTTTCTGTGGCAATTTTTCTAAGTTTAAAACAGAATTTTATTGCATATTCTTCTAAAGTGTCCTCATGTCAAGATTGGATTTTTGAAATTCACCAGCTGTGACAATCAGGCTTTAGTAGGGTGATTCTAATTCCTGCTGTAGCTGTTCCTTTGAACCTGAAATCATAAAAAATTGTCAGTCATCCCATAAGATGTATCACAATAAGATACTGAACTTTCAAGAGTCTACGACAATTTTAAATGCCTGTAAAAAAAAAAAGTGTGGAAACTTAGTGAATGCACCACGTATAAAGAGGATTTGACATTAAATGACCTATAATGGTTGATACGTCATAAAACCAAACCAAACCAAACCAAACCAAATCTTGTAATATGAGGGTTTTTTAATGTTATGTAATATCTAATTTTATTATTTCTGGTCATCCCCATTCAAGCTATCCCTCTAGCTGCTCGTAAATTGTAGCAGTTTTCTATCACCTATAGACAAGGAAAGCTAACTTAATACTCTCTTGACCTTTAAAATTAGACATCGACTGTAAACAAGTGTATTTTTCTATATTCTTAGAAAAAGTAATATTTTTCAAATTCTAATAGTCATAAAATAAACTTTTCTGTAAAATACCACGTGTCTATAATAGCAACTATTGTATTCATCTAAATTTCTGTGATAAAGCTTGATAATTGTTATCACTTAGCATATTCAGACTATTTACATCATCTTTATCGGTAGACTTATTACGTTTCGGCTGATGCATCCTTCAGCCTTATTCTGGTGTTTCACGGCGAACTCGAAAGCTCCCACGGAATCTCGAACTGAACTTTACAGAGGTAGCTGTTCTAATTCTGTTAACGATAGCCGGGTACAATTCTTACGTTATGGTACGTAATCTTTCTTATTCTTACTTATACTTGGGATTGAATCTGCAACCTCCAGATGATTTCCAACTGAGCTATTTAATTGCAATTTTAAAGCACTTTAAATCAAACGTCGAACAAGACTGGTTTTCTTGTATTTTATGGTATATCAACCCTGATGGGATATTTCATGCCCGATCATGTTTACTCACACACACACACACACACATACAGGGTGAAAACTTCAAAAAAGATTGTTTACACCATTTCTTACTTACGTAACCATGTTATACTAATTTGTAGGATCGTGTCAAGGTTGGCAATGGGTTTAGGAACTTTTTATTTTGCTATTACTGGGGAGGAAATGTAGGTGTGAGAATGGGTTTAGCCCAATTGCTTATTCGCCTAGAAAACACTGGGAGATGTTCTCATGCCTTAAAAGAGAGGCACCAGTAAAATGAAAAAAAAAAAGAAAAAGAAAAGAAAAAAGCATAAAAAACTAGTTTTTAAATTCACCAAAATCTATTTTTTATGCTTATAAATATTAGCACTTTACTAATCAATCCAATTTTTTTTTAAGTTGGAGACGTTCATAGCATAACGGTTATGGTAAAGGAAAATGGACTCGACAACTTGAGTTCAAACCCTGTACTAGGCTTGTGAATTGAATTACCACGACCAAAAAATCCGGCAGGGAAACACTGGACAGTTATTTCGACCTTATTAGGTCTCATCAGCAGTGCAAACCGTGATTTCTACCATTGGAGATCGAACCAGCGACCACAGAGCCGAAACTCTACCACTCAACCACATTGCACACAAGTGACGCCAAATTAACTGGAGGCTCGGTGGTAGATTTTCGGCTCTGCATTCTGTGGTCGCTGGTTCAATCTCCAGTGGTGGATATCACGGTATACACTGCTGATGAAACCTAATAAGGTTGAAACAGCTGTCCAGTGTTTCCGTATGTCGCGCGCAGATGATCACCGGATTTTCTGGTCGTGGTAATTCAATTCACAATAAAATTCCTCTACTTAAGAAAAGAAAATGTACATCTGTACCAGGCTGTTTGCATTTCACATGACGCTAATCCCTTTGGGAAAGGTATGAATCCAACTATTCTCTCTTCTGCTATGGGTAAATAATTTATTTCCTGTTAATTTACAGGAAGGCACAAGGCCTTGAGTTTTTGGGGGAAAGGGAAGGGTGCGGTCTTGCATTAACTATGTTTTTACTAAGGGGACCGAGCTAGCCACATTCGCCGACCCATTCAACAATACAATATATAGTCATTCATCCGTCACCATGCGCGCTGCTACCACCAAAATACCACATTTGCTCTATGAAGAAAGACCTACTTAAAACCCCGGAAGTGATGCTATGGGTAAATAATCCTATTTACCCAACCCCTCTGCTTGGGCAGGATATGACACAAGGTCAATTTTTTAAGCGGAGTTTAACAGGTTTGAATTAAGAGTTTTCCTTCTCCAAGACTAGTTGCCTCACCAAGGCTGAAGAAACCAGTCTGTCCTACTATTTACCCATAGTTGGAGGGAGAATAATTGGATTCATACCTTTCCCAAGGGTATTAGTGCTATGTGAAATGCAATCAGTCTCGTCCAGGATTTGAACTCGTGTCGCCGTGTCCATTTCCTTCGAAGATAACCATTACACCACGAACACCTCCACGGGCTATGGGTAAATAATAGGACAGACTTGGTTCTTCTACGTTGATTTGACAACTGATCCATAAGATGACTCTGAATTCAAACCTACCAAAAAACAGCTCAAAGATTGACCTTGCGCCACGTTCAAAGAAGTTGGTTAAATGCTGTATGGAAGTAAATAATGGAAAAGAATCTATCAATGTGGAGAAAAATTGAAAAACAAAGTAATCCAAAGCGAAGAATTTATAGTGAAAGAAAGTCAACGTTATAACGTTTCAGTTTTAATAAACGAACATCAGGACTTTAGAAAAGATGATATCGAGTGATATTAGATCAACGATGGATGTTTAATGAAATTCAAAAACAAGGGAGGAAATTATACATACAGAGAAAGTACATACGACTGTTC
This sequence comes from Sepioteuthis lessoniana, assembly GCA_963585895.1. Classification (NCBI taxonomy): domain Eukaryota; kingdom Metazoa; phylum Mollusca; class Cephalopoda; order Myopsida; family Loliginidae; genus Sepioteuthis; species Sepioteuthis lessoniana. Next base: position 49,997,690 of record OY757925.1, on the reverse strand, counting down.
AATCATGAAATCAGCATTCATATTTAAAAAAAAAATATCACTTGAATGTGTAAGGCAATGATGCAAAAGAAATGGAACCATCAAGGGATATAACGGATTAAAAAGAGAAAAAAGAAAAGAAAAGAACCTAAAAATGAGAAGAAGAAAGAGGGAAAAGAAAGGGAAAGAAAGATATAACGAGGAAGAAGAAAGAGAAAAGAGAGAAGAAAAAAAAGGGACCAGAAAAAATATGCGTCTTGTGGCTACCCAGTTGCTCGTAAAATTGAATACTGTTGCAATATAAAATCCAGGTGAAGGACAACATGTACTGGACGTATGAAGCACTTAAAACTTATGTGCAGAAGATTTAAGAATGATTTCTAAAAAGGTCGAGACACAAAACACCGCACTATTGTTTGTTTGTTTGGGTTTTATGGTATATCAACCTTTGTAGGTTATTTAATGCCAAATCCATTTTTATACAAATAAATAGTTCTACTTCAAACAATTCAGTTTAGCCAAGTACACAGTTTAATTGTCAAAAAATTTCTATTTCAAGTTGTTCAGTCAAGTCAAACAGTTCTATTTCAAACAATTTAGCTTAGTGTAAGTATAGTTTTTGTTTACATACAGTAAAATGTTAAAACTGATCTATTTCAAACAATACAGTTTTGCGTAAGCACACTTTCAATTTTAAAAATAGTTCTATTTTAAATAATTCAGTTTAGCAAAAGTACGCAGTTTAAATTACAAAACAATTCTATGTCAAGCAATTTAGTTTGGCATAAGTACACAGTTTAATTCTATTTGACCCATAGATTGGACCCTATCAGGTGCTATCACTTCGAGCCAGAGTGGCCCTGGGAGCGATGGCAGATAAGGCGTACTTTGCATTCCCCAACGCTCCTGCATTACTGGAACCTCACCATCAGACTGTTTAGTGTTATATCCAAGACACTCGTTAGTGGAGGGAGTCTTAACCTTCTGCAGAGATGCAGTCAGGTGTATTCTACTACCCCAGCCGATTGGGCAAAACACAGTACACTAAGAAAAACACGGCGCTATCATCAACAAAATGTGTTTCCCCAGAAGGACTCCCCATGGCCTTGTGACTAACACGCTGAACTGCGAGATCGAAGTAAGTGATATCAAACTCCAGTCATGCTGCTGCGTTCACTAAAACCTTTGGGAAAAGCATGAACCCACTTATAGGTTAAATAGTACCTCTATTTTTTTCTGCAAGGATGGTTTTGACATTAAATAATCCTCGAAGATTGATATACCATTAAACGAAGAAATCAAATCAAATAAACTACCTCTATGCTCTTTAAACAATTTCTTTAACTAGTAAAATATACAAAAAATAAAAATAACAAAGAAAGAAAAACATAAGAAACGAATTAACTGTTTTGAATTCTATTCACTGTTCCTGAGAACTGTCTGAAAACTCGTTCTATGGACGAAATTTTAAACCACTTCCTGAACAAGGCTTAAATGAAATCTTTGGCCTCAATAAGAGATCATAGATTAGAACTATGTATTTGTGAAGCAGTGTAAGAGAAAACCAATAATTGATTCTTAAGGTTGTATAAACTATCAATCAAATTTGTTTCATTTTTAATTACAACAATAAACAGACTCATGTTTATTTGTGCTTTTTGCTCATCCTATAAATATAAAAGCAATAAGATCATTTTTTATAGTTATAATTTCATAATGTTTTAGTCTTCATTTACGGATAGACATATCTTATATAATCACAACAATATAGAACATAAATATAGACACAAAAGACAAATAGGTAGATAGAGAAATAGAAACACACACACACACACACACACACACACACACACACACACACACACACACACACACACACACATACATACATATATATATATATATATATATACAAGTGAAAAAAAGCAAAAAGACTTAAGATACGAAGCAGACATAAAAACAGAAAAAGTAGATAGATAGATAGATAGATTGGAACAGCCGGAGATAGATAGATAGATATGAACTGACTGTGATAGATATAAACAGACTGATACACACACACACACACACACATATACATATATATATATATATATATATATAGAGAGAGAGAGAGAGACAGACAGGCAGACAGAGAAAGAGAGACAGAGATACAGACTGACAGACAGACAGACAGAGACAGAGCCATAGATAGATAGATAGATAGATATGAACAGATTGAGATAAATATGAACAGATTAATATATATATATATATATATATTAATCTGTTCATATATATATATATATATATATATATATATATATATATATATCTGTTTATATATATATATATATATATAGCGAGAGAGAGAGAGAGAGACAGACACCAAAAAGAAAAAACTAAGATAGATATATAGATAGATAGATAGATAGATATGAACAAACCCAGAGAGATAGATAAGTAGATAAATGGATATGAAAAAACTCAGATAGATAGATAAATAGATAGATATAAAAAGTTTCACGGTCATCTTTGATAGTGTGTTGCCCAAACGAGTTAAGACAGGGCTGAAGACATTGGCGTATCAAATACGCCGGTTCTTTTCTATACTTCAATCCTCAAACTCCATCACTCTCACTCCATTTCCTTTTCCTCCGTTTTCTTTTTTTGTTTTCAAATTGTAATGAGGCGATTGTAAACCCGTATTGCGTAATAGGAAGACAGTGATTCGCTAGCAAGGCGACTTCTTTGTAGAATACCAAGAAGGAATTAATTGCTAGCGCGCAAAAAGATACGAGATCTCATTCACACTCTTCTCTATGTCTTTATCTCAGCTCCTTCAATCATTCTTTCTCTTGAACACACAACACAGAAAAATTTTTCTCTCTCTTCTCTCTCTCTCTCTCTCTCTCTCTCTCTCTCTCTCTCTCTCTCTCTCTCTAATTCAGTTGAATATACTCTCGCTTTCTCTCTCACGCGCACACACACACACACACACACACACACACACATACACTCACACTCTTTCTCACACACACACTCACACTCTTTCTCACACACACTCTTTCTCACGCACACTCTTTCTTTCTTTCTTTCTTTCTTTCTTTCTTTCTTTCTTCTCTCTTTCTTTTTTTCTTACAACCATTCATGAAGATATAGACTCGAATCAATAAAAGAGAAAAATATTTATAAAAGGCTATAAAAACAAGTATATAGATAAATGAATCTGTCTAGAAAGTAATGAGGCTGTTTTTTTGTATTTTTCAGATAGGCAACCTTGACTGCAGATGAAGTGTTCAATGTTTACCAAGAAAACGTGTTTAAACATTCGGTTCATAATTGTCTCTCAGAATTCAAGTTCAGCTGAAAAAGTTCGGATATCAAACAAAAATGAAACACAGGGACAAATTCTGTGACAATATATATATATATATATATATATATATATATATATATATTTACCAACCCCTCCGCTCGGGTAGGATATGACACAAGGTCAATTTTTAAGCGGAGTTTAACAGGTTTACATTCAGAGTTTTCTTCTCCTAGACTAGTTGCCTAACTAAGGGTGAAGAACCTAGTCTGTTCTACTATTTGCCCATAGCTGGAGGGAGAATAATTGGATTCATACCTTTCCCAAGGGTATTAGTGCTATGTGAAATGCAATCAGCCTCGTCCAGGATTTGAACTCGTGTCACCGTGTCCATTTCCTACGACGATAACCATTACACCACGTGCACCTCCTAATATATATATATATATATATATATATATATATATGTTGTCACATAATATGTTCCAGTGTTTCATTTTATATATATATATATATATAAAATCGGCTCATTAGTATAGTGGGTAGAGTGTTCACTCATGGTCCGGGATATCGGGCTCCATTCCTTACCTTCCTTGCTTTACACTCAGCATTATAAGGTCTGGATCAAGTGTAAGTGGAGCAATCCATGGAAAGGAGTTGGGCCCTCCCTACACATCGGTGTAGTCGCTATTGAAAAGGGAGACTTCGGGTTGCCATCGTGCACGGTCGGCCAACTTTAAGATGTAGATAAATATGTGTATAAATATTAATAATTATATAGTTTCAAGTAATTGTTCTTTTTGCATAATGATAATTTCTTTGCCTATCGTCTCAAGTATACTTATCTTATACTAATGGTTTTCTAACAAAACTATCTAACCCATAGATGGGGCCCTAAATGCACTACCACTCCGAGTCAGAGTGCACCTGGAAGTAATGACAATGAAGAGGTACTCTACACTTCCCACATCTTCAGAACGGGAGTCTCACGATCAGAAGCAGTTTCATATTATGCCCTGGAGACCTATTTTAGAAGGGAATCTTACTTCTTAAAAGTAGATGCAGTTGGTGCATTTTAAGCTTTGCCGACAGCTTTTCTTTCTTTCTTTCTTTCTTTCTTTCTTTCTTTCTTTCTTTTAGATCTCTATCAGTCTTTACGTTTTCTTTCTTTTTTGTCTCTTTCTTTCAGAGCTCTACCAGCCTTTTTCTTTCTTTCTTTCTTTCTTTCTTTCTTTCTTTCTTTCTTTCTTTTAGATCTCTACCAGTCTTTACGTTTTCTTTCTTTTTGTCTCTTTCTTTCAAATCTCTACCAGCCTTTCTTTCTTTCTTTCTTTCTTTCTTTCTTTCTTTCTTTCTTTCTTTCTTTCTTTTAGATCCTACCAGCTTTTCTTTCTTTCTTTCTTTCTTTCTTTTAGATCCTACCAGCTTTTCTTTCTTTCTTTCTTTCTTTCTTTCTTTCTTTCTTTTAGATCCTAACAGTCTTTCTTTCTTTCTTTCTTTCTTTCTTGTTTTTTTTTATCCCTCGTAACTGACATTTTTTACAAGATAATTTTTAACTCGTTTCTCTCCAGTCCCTCTCCTACAAACTTTCTGCTTTTAGTCATTTTCTTTCTGACTGCGTCTGTTAAGATTATTATTGTTTATATTTACTTAAGATTTATCTTTTACGTGAGACATTGTGTTTTATGCTTGTTTTAATGTGTTTTCGAAGCAAACAAAAAGCCAAAAGCAAATCACTTTGCTAGGTTAGTAATTAGGTAGATACAACACGACTCGTACATTCCAGGCAGGTCAAGGAAGGGTCGGCGAATTCTTTTGCACAACTCAACGTTGATTACCGAACGTAATGGACACATTTGGGTGGAAAAAGGGAAAAATGAATTGAAAAAACCCTAAAAAAAAAAAACTGGGAAGGTGAAGGCAGAATGAAAAGAAAAATGGAGAATTTAAGGATATGGAGAAAATAAATAAATAAATAAAAACGAAGTGAGAATAAATATGGAAGACTTCCAGGATAGAGAAATGGTTGAACCAAGAAATACGAAACAGTGGAAAGGAAAGGCTCACGGTAATCGTTTTTTTTTTTTTTTTTTGTTTTTTTTTGAGAATGAAATAGAAAATAAGAAGCAAATATAATAGAGAAAAGAGAAAGAAAAAGAAAATGAAATGAAATAACCTTTTAAAAGTCCGAACGAAAGAAATAAAGAAGTGGATTCAAAAAAAGGAAAAAATGGAACTTTTCCAAGAAAGGGGTATGATTGAACAAAGAAAAGTAGAAAGAAATAAGCAAACCCTCCCCCATGAATAAGATGTGACGCAAGGTCAAATTTGAAGTGAATAAATATGGTTTGAATTCATAGTTTTTTTTTTCTTCTAAGCTAGTCGCTTTATGAAGGCTAAAGAACACAGTCTGCCCTACTATTCAATCATTTCTAGCGGGAGCGAGTGGATTTATGACTTTCCCAAGAGCATCAGCGCAAAGTAAAGATCAAACAGCCTGGTACATGGTTTGAACTCGGGTGGCTGATTCCATTTCTCATGACAATAACCGTCACGCTAAGCGTGCCTCATAAAAGAAGAAATAAATAAATAAATGAATAAATAAATAAAGAAAGATGTTCGTGTTTACCCAACCCTCCTGCCACGATTAGGATGTAACATAAGTACAAATTTGAAGTGGAGTACATCTGGGGTAAATTCAGATCTTTCTTTCTCCTGGGCTGGTTTTCATACCAACGCTAAAGAGCCTAGTCTGTCCTAATAGAAAAGACTAGTTCATGTCTTTCCCAGGAGCATTTGTTCAAAATGGAAAGCAAACAATCTCATCCAGGATTTGATCTCACTTTTGTTTTACTTTATAAATCCCTCTGCTCCCTCTTACCTTGCACCATCGGATTATCAAGTTTTCAAATATTGTCAGAAAAAAAAAAAAAACAGTACATGAATTATGAAGGGATTAAGAAATGTCTCATTTCTTTGTTACAAACCCCAAAGTTTTCATTATTATAAGTAAAAATTACAGATGCAGATGAGATCCGATGTAGATTCCGGAATGAGAATTATCAGTGAGATTTCTGAGTTTTGATTGGGTCATTGGATTGTTCTCTCATGTGTCGAATTTTTCTTAGTATTGAAGTGATCAGTCGACAAGATCAGAGTTCATCTTACATAGCCTCTTGACCCTCCAAAAAATGTCTTGTGTCACCTTAAAACCTGAGCCAGGATAGAATTGGATTTTCATAGGCCTGTGTTAAATAGTTATGTAGGTGTGAAAGAAAAGTTAGTCAATGAAGAAGAGAAAAGGTAATAACGATAAATCAAAGAATCAATGAAAATAGGAGAAAAAAAAACCCCAGAAGAATGAGATGAAAATATGAAGGAAATGAATGACGAGAATTTAAAAGAAAGGACTGAAGAAATAAAGGAAATTAAGTGAAAAGGAAAAAGAAAGAAAGAGAAAAGTACGGAAAAGATTTACAAAGAACAAAAAAGAAACTGCGGACAATCACTAAAAAGAAAGTAATGAAATCAAAGAAAAGAAGAAGAAAAAAAAAAGAAAGAGGAAAATATAAAAGAAATCTGAAAAAAAAAAAAAATTAAAAAAGAAATGAAGCAAATATGACAATTAAAGAAAAAATACTGACACCGAAGAAATAAAGAAGGAAATATGAAAAACTGTACAAAGAAAGTAAGGATTGTAGCTAAAAACGACATACTGACATGAATAAACAACAACAATAACAACAACAAAATAACAAGAAAAAAGAAAGAAAAAAAATCGAAGAAACAGAAAATATCTTCAGAGAAAGAAAAAAAAAAGAAAAGCTACTATTTACAATAAACAACAGAAAACAAAGAAAGAAAAAAAGACAATAATTATGTAAAATCTAACAAAAAAGAAAAACAAGGTAAAGATAATTTCTAAAGAGAAAGTGTAGAGGTGAAAGAAAGAAAGAAAGAAAGAAAGAAAGAAAGAAAGAAAGAAAGAAAGAGGAAAATACAGAAAGAAGTCTACAAGCAAAAAAATGAAAGTAAATACAATTACTAGAAAGAAAGAAAGAAAGACGCAAAAAGAAAAGGCGTAGAAGAGAAAGAAAAGAAGAACGGCTTAAACATTAAAAGAAAGAAAGAAAGAAAGAAAGAAAGAAAGAAAGAAAGAAAGAGGAAAATACAGAAAAAATCTACAAGAAAAAAAAAAGTAAATACGATTACTTAAAAGAAAGAAAGAAAGAAAGAAAGAAAGAAAGAAAGAAAGATTATGCAAAAGAAAAAAGCGTAGAAGAGAAAGAAATGAAGAACAGCATCAAACATTATGTGAAAGAAAGAAAGAAAGAAAGAAAGAAAGAAAGAAAGAAAGAAAGAAAGAATTATTGCGCAAAAAGAAAAATCGTAGAAAAGAAAGAAAGGAAGAACGGCATTAAACATTATAAAAGAAAGAAAGAAAGAAAGAAAGAAAGAAAGAAAGAAAGAAAGAAAGAAAGAAACTGTGTTATGCAAAAGAAATGTGATATAAACAAAAAAAATAGATGGTAATGCAGAAAGATTTTTCATCAGAAGAAAATAGAAATAGAAATAGAAAAAAAAAACAACTGAATAAAAATAAACAGTTTTGAGAGAAAGAAATCGAAAGAGAAAACGACAAAATAAAAAAGGGAAAGAAAGAAAAAAGAATGTTTTATAGTAATGGTGAACCTTTTCTCCGAGAAGACTGAATATGGAAATTGTTTTTCATTTACTTAAGCGACTGGCGTCGCCGCGCCGCCAACCGAAAGAGAGGGGGCAATTGTTCCTGGTGAAGGCGAGGCTTTCCCGCCTATTTTCACTCCCCCCACCACCTGCGGGAAACACGTGATTCAAATATTTCAAGCGGGAAAAAAATTCAACAGTGTCTATCGTCTCTTGTAAAAGACGATTTTGCACAAATATCAATTGAGACTTTTGAGACTTTCGATTGAAATACAGGGTACGTGAAATGTTAATGAAAAGGAAATAGAAAGCAATGTTGCGATTGAAAACAGAAGAAAGAATGAAAAAAAAATGAAGAAGAAAGAAAAAAAGAAAGAAAGAAAGAAAGAATAACGAAGAATGTGCAACTAGTGGGGTAAAGAAAGAAGAGTTGAATGAATGTGTAGGTAAAGAAAGAAAAAATAATGAAAGAATAAAAGAAAAAATAATGAAAGAATAAAAAAAAAAAAAGAAATTGATAGATTAAAAAATGAATAAAGAAACTGAGAAAGATGAAGAAAAAAGAAAAAAAGGAAGAATGAAGGAACAAAATAAAGAAAGAACAAAAGATAGAAACAAAGAAAACTATACAACAAATGATAAAAAGAGAGAATGGGGAAAGAACGTGGATACAAAGAAAGAAAGAAAGAAAGAAAGAAAGAAAGAAAGAAAGAAAGAATTTGTAAAAAGTTAGGAAAAAAAGAATTGTGAATAAACGTTGATGCAAAAGGAGAAAGGAAGGAAGAAAAGAAAAAGAAAAAGAATATACAAAAAGAGGGGAAAAGAGAGAATGGTGAGAGAACTTAGGTTTAAAAAAGAAAGAAAAGAAAAAAGAAAGAAAGAAATATTGAGATAAAGAAACAAAGAAGAAATGCATCAAGAAGAAAGAAAGAATGAATGAATGTACAACAATAGAGAAAAGAAAGAAGAGTTAATAAATCTGGACGCAAGGAAAGAAAGAAGAATGTGTAAAATGAGGGAAAAAGAGAGAATGTTGAGTGAATATAGATGTAAGGAAAGAAAGAAAGAAAGAATGTTAAAAAAAAGGAAAAAGAGATAATGGTGAATGAACGTGAATCCAAAGAAAGAAAGAAAGAAAGAAAGAAGGAAGGAAAAAAGAAGAAATGCAACAAAAAGGAGAAAGAAAGAAAGAAAGAAAGAAGAAACGCAACAAAAAGAAGAAAGAAAGAAAGAAAGAGAGAATGTTAAAAAAAGGAAAAAGAGATAATGGTGAATGAACGTGGATCCAAAGAAAGAAAGAAAGAAGAAAAAAAGAAGAAATGCATCAAAAAAGAGAAAGAAAGAAAGAAAGAAAGAAAGAAGAAATGCAAAAAAAAGGAGAAAGAAAGAAAGAAAGAAAGAAAGAATGTTAAAAAAAAAGGAAAAAGAGATAATGGTGAATGAACGTGGATTCAAAGAAAGAAAGAAAGAAAGAAAGAAAGAAAGAAAGAATATGCCACGAAAGGCAAAACAATAATCATTTCTTTCTGTCTTTTTTCTCGCCTTATTATATGGTATCAAAAACGAGAAAGACAAGTCTTCCGTTTTCATTTGAAATATGTCCTCTTTTCACCTTAAAATGTCCTCTCTTTTTTCCTTTTTCTTAAAGAATACGAAAAGTACAAATTTGATTACATGTATTGAGTTCTTGAACAAAAGGGGTGTTATCATTGATGACGTAAAACGATACCAAAGTTGCAATCCGATTTCATTCCTCAAATCTGATAAGAAAGCTCTTTAGTTTTTTGAAGATCATTGACTGCACGAACAATGGACGCTATTCTTAAAATCTGGCCCCAATATCGATTGTTTTTCTCAACTACTCTCAAATACGTGAAATTTATTTTGGATTTCTGCCCATAATGGGAATGTTCAGAAGGTCTTTTTTTTTCATTGATAAATGTTCAGTAGACCAATGAATGGAATAGATGACTGTGGAGTCATTGAAGACTCTCATATTCATACAATGCAATTTGAAATCTATGACGTGGACGGTTGTTATGTAAAGAAAAAATATTTGACTTTTGTCAAAGTTAACAAACATCAAAACGTCGACCTAAACTGATGGTACACACACACACACACACGCACGCATATATATATATATATATATATATATATATATATATATATATATATATACGGAATGTTGAAGCAAAATTACGAATATTCTACAATAATAAGAAACGACTATATTATAAAACAAGATCAATTTTAATTTTAAGAAAATAAGCAAAATAAGAAGATGACACAAAAAAGTAAATTTACTCAATATAGCCACCATTTAAAAAAAAAAATATTGTATCAATACGCCTTCGAAACAATTTTCTTGCTTTCAAAACAAATTCGTGGGACATTTTATTCCATTCCTCCTTTATAGCAGTGTTAAGCGAACCAATATTTGGATGGGAAGTTACATTTGTTTTATCCTCTAAAACGTCCTATATAGCGTAATCAAAGAGTTAAGTTATAGGTTTAAATCTTTTTAAATTGCTGTCTACACAATTTTCTTGTGGACTTTCAATTCATTTGCGTGTTTTATTGTTGATGTTGTGGGGTTCTTCTTAATCACTGCAGCGAGAGCAGTTAAAAAAGCATTCTATTCGTTTTTTGTTTAATCCTCCACTCCCACTTTTCCTTAAAAAGGTCTTTTTTCTTTTAAAAAAAGTTTCTATGATTTTTTCCTTTGTATAAGGTAGACAAAAAAAACTTTGGCTTGGTTTCGGAGTTCAGGAAATCATAGAAAGTCCGTCGTTTCTTTACTTGCTCTCTCATATTGACTGATTTTTAATGAAAAAGTACTTGAATAATTGAGCTAATCATAAAAATTTAGATTTATCATGTTTTTTTTTTTTAAAGTAAGACAAATCAGACTAAAACGTCTTAAAAATTTCTCAATATTTTCCTTCCGGACTCTGTAGCCATGTTTCAATCCCAGATTGAAGCATCTCGCATGTCTAGCCACACTGAAGAGTTGTGATACAACGAAACAGTCTTCGGATGATAATATATATATATACTCCCCCCTAGTGGGTTGAGCACTCGAGTGTGGAATTACCAGCTGCTACATACGTGTAAATGCAAAGATTTTCTAACGGGTTTCGATCGCTGCTTGAAGCATCTTGTGTGTCTAGCCACACTGTAGAGTTGTGATGCAACGAAATAGTCTGTCTTTGGATAACAATTATCACGCCATCAGCACGGATCTCCCCAACTCTCTCTCTCTCTCTCTCTCTCTCTCTTGCCATCCGTCTCTATCGTCCATCGCTCCCGGGTGGACTTCAAGGCTATATCCTGTATCGGTACAGAGCTGTTGTATATAGGTTCTAGCTGGTCGTCGTGTGAAGGGGTCCACAGATGTATATCGCTTATGAGTTCGTTCTTGCTTCTCCAACAGAATATATATATATATAGTCATCCACAGACAGATCTGTTTCGTTTTATCAGAACTCATCAGTGTGGCTAGACAGTATCTTCCCGTAGTTGGGAACGTAGCTCAAACGTCAAACCAAAGCTTCTAACCATTCAGCCACGAGGAGATATTAGCTGCGAAGTAAATTTTAAACGGTTATGAATCACAATTACTATTGTTTACATACATCCGTTCAACGGTAGCCGAGACCTCAATTCAACTACGAAGAGGCTTGCAATATATATATATATATATATATATATTAGGTAATTAGAAGGAAACTCAAACCTGATTAAATTGTCATCATGAATTTATTTCGGCGATGAATATCATTGTACTCTCTGTCTCATCAGATGACTCCACACGTTTAATTTGACGTTGAAAAACAGCAAATATGGATTACAGTCTGTCTTCGGACGCAGAGTGGATATTACTGATATAAATATATACATACATATATACATATATATATAGTAGGTGTGTGTGTGTGTGTGTGTGTGTGTGTGCACGTGTATGTGTGTATCGGCGATGGGTTACTTGTCGTCTGAAGTACGCCCAAATCGAAAATAACACTGACCTCTCACTTTATCAGGTATATTCATCAAAATTACATGAAAATATTTTGAAATACGATAGATTTAATTTATTTATAGAAATCGCCATTGACTTCAATCACGGACTCCAGTCGACTTCGAAATCTCTAACAAGCCTTTCCGATGATCTGTTTGTTTAAATTGGTAAAAAACTGCCGTTGAACTTTTGGTGTTGCAGGGAGTTTCTTTTTTTTTTTTTTTGTTTCAAAATCACCCCCTCCACTCGTAATAGGGTGGATTCCAATCTGGGAAGTTAAGCGGCCAAATGTTAAAGGAATAATCAGAGAAATTTTCTCACAGCCAAGACTAGGTTCTCTTGCTTGTGAAGTCTGCTGTATTATCCTGTTGCCAGACGTGGGGTTTCCAGTTGACACCTTCGATCCTGAGTAGCGCTACCTCCACCAGGCACTTTATATATATATATGTGTGTGTGTGTGTGTTTGTGTGTGTATGTGAGTGTGTGTGTGTTTGAATATCGAATAAGAAAAATTTCAGACGATGTATTCATTATATGAAATTTCGTATATCTTCTGAATATATAATTATATATATATATTGTCATCCACATAGAGACTATTTCGTTCTATCAGAACTCTTCAGTGTGGCTAGACACGTAGGACGCTTGAAGGTCGGGATCGAAACCCATCCAACTTTACGTTAGACTAAGTCTCAGACATCTCGGCCAACAAGGGTACCACGTTTGGCTTTGGGAATTTGTAAGATATTATGTGGTAACAGCAGCAGCCGTTTGTTTACATTTGGTTTCTTTCTATTAGGTTTAAAAGCATAGCAACTTTCGTGGGCTATTTAATGCCTAAGCCATCCGTGTAAAAAGAATATTTGAGATGCTGTTTAACCCATAGCTTGGGGGGGGGTCCTTATCTTTCCCAAAGGTATTATTCTGAATATGAACGGAATAGCTCGACTGGAGTTCAAATTCGCAGTCCCGCACATGAGCCAATATGCTTCAAGAACTCCCCATATATATATATATATATATATGAGAGAGAGAGAGACAGAGAGAGAGAGAGAGAGAGAGAGAAAGAGAAAGAGAAAGAAAGAGAGAGAGGGAAGATCATCCATTAATGAAATTTCTTTGTAAAGCAAAAATTTCATTATTTCAAAACGGATAGATATTATTCAGTATAATTTGTTAGCAAATGTCAGTGAAACGTTGTGTGCAAAAATATAAATATGTAGCTGTGGAAAAAAAAAAGGGAACCCCCCCCCTCTTCTATACATCGTTGCAGTTTTATTTTTATTCTCAGAGTTTCACTACTATAAAATTCGGGGATAAATAGTAACTAACAATATCCATTTGGATTGTATAATGTTCACCAGGATGTAATGAAATCTTGCTATCTTTGGTTGAGAAGATTAGTTTTTTATTAAAAAAATTGTTTTCACTAAGTGCCACATAAGGTGATACTGTATATGATATGATAAGCCAGCCTGCAATCAGAGCTTCAACTGCTGAAGGCAGTGCACATATTTTTTATTACTAATTACTTGTTATGATGATACTATATGTTATAAAATTTTTCAAGGAGAATACAGAAAGAACATCCTATATTAAATTTGCTTACTGTGAGTTAATGAGCTTCGTCTGCTGAAGGCACAGATTAGGTTATCACGACAATGATATATTAATATATTTGATATTTCTAACATTCCATGGCTCAGTGTGTCGACAGAAACTATATATATAGATATATATAGAGTAAGTTTGCCGACAGTAGTCGAAGGCGACCCGAAGGCTTCCTTTTCTATAGCTTCTACACCAAGATGTAAGTGAGAGGGCTACTCCTTTCCCTTGATTGCTTCACTTACTCAGGATCCATACCTTATTAATACTGAGATTAAGCAAGGAACATAAAGTACCCTTTTTGAGTTTTTGGGATCACTCAACCATGGATTGAACTCCAGTCTTCCGGGCCATTGACGAATACTAACCATACGATTTGGTTTGGCTTGACTTTATGGCTTATAAACTACTGTTAGTTATTTAATGCCGAATCCGGTTTATACATATATATTAGATATATATGATTTGTAAACATAAGTCAACAAAGTTAAATGGTTCCAATACACTTATAATTCTATTCAATATTAATCATATGCTTGCAGGTAGTGAACTAGTTACAAGTATTGCTATTAACACCAATTATTCTATTCAACACACTTCATTCATATATACAATTTAATGTATTATTATTATGTATTACTAAAAATTCAATTCAATATCAGTCATTTATTTACTCACAGTTAAATAATCAAACAGTTCTATTTCTGACAATTAAATTTAATGTAAGTCATTTGTTTGCTCACAGTTTTAATATCAAACAGTTCTATTTGACCCATAGATAGGACCCTATCAGGTGCTCCCAGTCCGGATCAGGGTGGACCAGGAAGCAATGGCAATGAAGGCGTACTCCACATTCCTCAAATCTCCAAGGCTGGAGCCTCAGTATCAGATGATTCAGTGCCATATCCAAGACACACATGTGGGCGGATCTTACTCCTCCGAAGAGACACAGTTGGTTTATTATACAGCTCCATCCGATTGGGCTAAAAAAACTGTCTGGGAAAAAGAAAACAAAATTATTCAAATGGATAAATCTAAAAAATGATGAATGATAAATCTTTTTCATTTAACGAATTACCGTTTGGTATTAATTTGGAAAAAGTTTTGCGCATATATATAGTCATCCACTGACAGACAGTTTCAATGTATCTCAACTCTTCAGGGTGGGAAGACATCTTGGACGCTTCAAGCAGGAATCGAAACCCACCAAACTTCACGTTAGGCCGATTAATTACCGCTCAGCAACCGAAATCATTTGTATTAACTTTCGTTTGTTAACATTTTCCTCTATCGAATGCCGGAGTGCTCAATTTGTTAGAAGAGTTTTGCTTTACGCGGGTGGTAGTTTTAATTCCTTCGCCAGTGTTCTCAACCCCGGGGATGGGGGCAGACTGTTACGTTTTTATCACAACTCTTCAGTGTGACTAGACACGTTGGACGCTTCAAGGTGGGATCGAAACCCGTCTAACTCAGCGTTAGGCTGATAACTTATATATATATATATATATATATTAGGAATTCTTCGATCCAGTAAATCTGGAATAGGAAACATTCAATTAGGACACAAAATATTCAAATTTAGAATATTTAAATGCTCCTGGTAAAGAGCTCAATGTAAGAAAATAAAATCCATAGAGCAAATAATATCTTTTCAAGAATATTGTTTTTTTTTCTTGAAAAAATATATATGTATATATATTTACTCGACCCATTCACGACAGGCTGGATGCGAAAAAAGGTCAGTTTTTATTGGATTACTTCTGATTCAGTTGTGAAACCATTTAGATTTGCAAACCAATGAGCTATTACTCGTTTAAAAATAGGTTCTAAATAACTAATAATTCCATTTCATAATAATCCCTTGTAAAAGATGAAACAGTTCTATTTGATCTATAGGTGTTACAGGTACTACCGCTCCGAAGTATGGCGAAGTACTCGACATTCCTTAGCACTCCTGTAGAAGGAGCCTCACTATCTGATGGTTTGGGGTCATATCCAGCTCACCCATTGGGTTGGACCTCCCACACTGCCGAGGATCAGTCGGCATACACTACAGCCCAAACCGATATGGCAATCCTTCACCTTATTTCGATAAACATAAAAGATGCTCCGAAATTAATGCACCTTATTTATTTCCACGTCAATCACAGTAAATACAGAACGCATAATGACTGTGTTTGATTGAAAAGGTTTTCGGCGAGAAAACACGCTATATCGTTTTTTGATAGTTAACACAAGTGGCCCTACGTTTTTGTCAGCTTTGCATGTGATGCTCGTAAAAGTCTGCCCCAGTGGAAACAACATATTCGTTTATCAACTGTGATAACAGCGTCGTTGTCAGGAAAATGTTGTCCCCGTAGTCCACCTTTCACCGGACCAATGCGCCAAATAGTGAATACACCATGGCTTCAGGGCTAAAATTTTTCCCTATTATCCTGTCACTGTCCTGAAAAACAATTTTGATCTGTTCGAAAAGCAATTTTCCTTTTATTTTATTATGTATAGTTGTTTTTGGCATAATAAAAACACCATTAAACATTAAGGAAATGAATGATATCTATTTTCGTCAATTTAGTCTTGAAATTATGGTGCTTATTTTGGGTGGGAGTTGGCATTTTTTTGGAGACAATTAAACATCAATTAAACAATGAAGTTTTTTTTATTTCAATAATAATAATAATAGAATAGCAAATGTCGGCTATGCGATGACAGAGATGAAACCATCAATCACATAAGCGAATGCAGCAAATTAGCACAGAAGGAGTATAAAACTAGACACGACTGGGTGGGCAAGGTGATCCACTGCGAGATATGCAAGAAATTTAAATCTGACCATACGAACAAATGGTATATGCACAACACAGAACCTGTCCTAGAGAATGACACGCATAAACTCCTTTGGAACTTTGACATAAAGACAGATTACCTAATATCGGCTAGAAGACCAGACATAATAATAATCAACAAAAAAAAGAGAATTTGCAAAATTGCTGTCTCGGCTGACCACAGAATAAAACTGAAAAAATGTGAAAAGAAGGATAAGTACCTCGACCTTGCTAGGGATGGAAAAACTATGGAACATGAAGGCGACGATTATACCAATTGTGATAGGTGCTTTTGGTACAGTAACTAAAGGATTATTAAAGGGACTGGAGGACTTGGAAGTTGGCGGACGAGTGGAGACTATCCAAACTACAGCATTATTGAGAACGGCCAGAATACTGAAAAGAGTTTTGGAGACTTGAGGAGATTTGCTGTCGATCAAACTCCAGTGAAAGTCCATCAGCTAACGCTGATGTGAAAAACTCTGAGTAAATAATATGCAAATGTTGGTTATCTTGTGATAGAGATGAAAGGATCAATCACATAATAAGTGAATGCAGCAAATTTGTGCAAAAAGAGTAGACATGACTCGGTTGGGCAGGTGATCCAAGTGGTAAAAGCACAACCCGGAATACATCCTGAAAAATGAGATGCACACAATGTTCTGGAATTTTCAGATACAAACAGATGACTTAATCTCGGCTCGTGATAGCCAACAACAACAACAACAACACAAAAAACGAAACCTTCAAATAGTAGACCACAGAGTAAAAAAAATAAAAGCAAACGAAAAGAAAGACAAATACCTCGACCTTGTCAGAGAACAGAAAGACTAAGGAACATGAAGGTAACGGTGATACTAATTATAATCGGTGCGCTTGGAACAATCCCCAAAAGATTGGTTAAAGTCTTGGAAGACTTGGAAATAAGAGAAAAAATTGAAACTATGCACACTCCAGCATTATTAAGATCAACCAGAATACTGAGAAGAGTCCTGGAGACTTGAGGAGACTTGCTGCCTCTCAAACTCCAGTGAAAGACCATCACCAAACGCTGGTGTGAAAAACTCTTATGGGAGTAAAATAAAGAACGATTTTTAATTTCTGTGAAAGAAAGGTCAAGTTAATAAAGAAAGTCCCAAACAATATTTTCATTTGCGGATGCAAAAAATACGGAGCAAAAAATTAAATGAAACCTGATAATTATGGTTCATATCAAAGCTTGACAACGACTCAAAAGAAAATCAAATTAGATTTTTTAAGTCCAAAAAAAAGTGAAAACGAAATTATAAAAAAAATTCAGCCTTATTTCTTAACCCGTTGTAAAAAAAAAAAAAAAGATTTTGATAATTTTACGAACATAAGAACATGTAAAATGGTGTATGTAATAATGAACAAAAAATGATGAGTTATTGACAGGGAAGGTTCAACCGCAACTGTCTTACTATCAACATTCGTCTTAAATTCAATATTTTCGGTTATGAACAAAAATAGAGAGTAGTTTTAAGTTGAAATAAAAAAAAATACCCCAAAAACAAAAGGAAAATTCAACGCGATTTTCACGTCACCGATCTTCACGCTAAGTTAGTTAGATTTCTCATCTACGTTTATTTGTGATATTAACCAAGACATCAACCCTTCTGTCGATATACTCCACCCACGCCTATCCAAGATCTGACTCCCCACTTCTTTGTCTCTCTCTCTCTCTCTCTCTCTCTCTCTTTCTCTCTCACCTATTTCTCGTCATTTCTTGACCTCATCTTTCTACCCTACCAGTCTCTCTTCTTCGTGTCGGTCGTCTTCGTTCACTTCTGTCGTGTTCGTTTAGGTGAGCTTCACTGAACTTGTATCAGGTCACGGGGTCCAGGCAAGCAAACGGTACACTTTTTTTTCTTTTCTCACCGCAATTGTTTGTTTGTCTTTGTTAAAAACAACTTTTGAGCCCAAGATGTTGTTGTTGCTTTTGCAAGAGTTTTCAATACTCTGTCTAAACAAACCAGAAGCATCACAACACACACACACACACACACACACACACACACACACACACACACACACATATATATATATATATATATATAGTGGTGAGTGTATGTGTGTGTATTTAGGCAGCAGAATTTCTGGTTGGCATATTTTATTAAAGGTGACAGACAAGTATTTGGTGTTGAGTTTTTTATTTGCCTTTTCTTGTTGGCGAGTGAGATGTCACAACTGTGGATGAATGCAGTTCAAAAATTGTCCAATGTCTCCAATATTATAAATTGAGTACTCCCTGTATATATATATATGTGTGTGTGTGTGTGTGTGTGTGTGTGTGATTCCTCCATTTTCACTTATGATTACCGTTTCTTGATTCTCATGAAGGAGAAAAAATGAAATATCTATATTAGGGGATTAAATTGACAAACGCTTGTACAACACGAATACCACTCTCTGAGTGATTGCAGTTAGACTCCAGGGACAAGCCGAAGCAAGATAATTAGTAATCACAAACACCCTAGCAGAAAATGTTTTCCTTCTCGCAGTACAAGACCGCAATACACTTTTGCCAAATTGTTGTTCAGCTGTCATTTGCCTAAATAGCAGGACTGGTTAACAGGTTTTACTCCCCAAGATCTGTAGTGCTTTGAATTCGTACCTGTTCCTTCTCCTTGACTAGTTGCCCCACCAAGGCTAGGGAACCCAGTATGCCATTCTATTTAAGCTTTATACACATTATTTATTTCAGTATGAAAATTCTAAATAGACATTTGTATCTCTGATACACAAACATCAATAGCCCAGTCGTCTGAGGCTGTAGATTACGAAGACTGCATCTCCGCAGAGGGGCAATACCACTTCTCAACGATTGTCCTGGATATGTCACTGAATAATCTGATTGTGAGGTTCCAGTCCTAGAGCTATGAGGAATGTGAAGTACCACTTTATTACCATTACTCCTGGGTCCACTCTGACCCGGAGTGGTAGTGCCTGTAAGGATCCCATCTAAGGGTCAAATAGAACTGTTTGGTTTGGTTTTATGGCATAACAACTATTGTAGGTTATTTAATGCCAAATTACCTTTATACATATACATTAAATATATATGATTTGTAAAGAGATTTTGTCGATAACACCTGTAAACCCTCTTTTACATACAGTTAAATGGTTTCAAGTATTGCTACATGATGGTTATAATTTAACATCGGTCATTTCCTTACACATAGTTTGTTTTATTCAACCCATATATAGGACCCCATCTGGTGCTACTACTTCAGATTAGAGCGGAGCTGGGAGTAATGGCAATGAAGAAGTACTCCACATTCCCCGACTCTTTAAGGCTGGAGCTTCTCTATCAGATTGTTTAATTTCTTATTCCGCGGCAGAGATGTAGTTAGAGTATTTTACTGCGCCAGATGACTGAGCTCATAGAACTGTTTAATCCTTTAAAAGAGTGAAAATAAAATATTGCTGTTAATTCGAATTGTTAGTGCTAAATAGCAATAGTTGAAATCATGTAACTATGTGCGAGTAAAATTATTGGTGTTAGATAACAGTACTTGAAACTATTAAAGTCTTTGCAAACAAATGATTATTACTTAACAAAATCACTTGAGATTAGATTGGAATACTTGAAACCATTTATCTATCGGCAAACTAATGTGCTCTTGCTCGTTTAAAAATGTTATTTACAAACTATTCATTTCAAAATAATATATATATTTGATATATATGTATGAAGAGGATCTGGTATTAAATAACCAAGAAGATTGATATGTCATAAAAACAACCAACCAACCAACCAACCAACCACAGTTAATGGTAATCTCTTTCCATAATAAAAAACTTTCACAGGAAAAAATATTTCAGCTGATTTTATTACTTATTTTCATATATATTAGGTTAATCCCACCACACGAGGAGGATGTGACACAAGGTCATTTTTTAAGCGGAGTTTAATTGGTTCGAATTCAGAGTTTCCTTCTCCTAGATCGTTTAACATACCCAGGTTTAAGAGCCTAGTCTGTCCGACTATTTATCTAAAGCTGGCAAGAGAATAATTGGATGCGCACCTTCGAAGGTCCGGCAAAAATGTAAACAGCCTCGTTCAGGTCTTGAACTCGGATGGCCCAGTCCACACACGATAGTAAGCATTATGCTTCAAGAGCCTCTTATTTTAATCTAAGCATGAATCATATTCTTTTTGTACCAACTATGAAATATATACAAACATTCAGCAAATCTCTGTAAGGCATATCCATGTTCTCTTGTCATTAATCGATACTATATATATATTAGCCTAATGAGTAGAGTGTTTGCCAATGGTCGGGGAGACCGGAGTTCAATCCCAGGACGAGTCATATCAAAGACTCAAAAGATGGTACTTGATGCTGCCTTGCATAACATTCAGCATTATAAGATAAGGATCAAGGTTAAAGTGGAGCAATCCAGGGAAAGGAGTAGCGCCCTCCCCATATATCTCGGAGTAGTAGAAAAGGGAACCTTTGCGTCACCCTCGAATAAGGTCGTCAATTTTTTTACTATATGTATCTATATCGTCATCATCAAGTCTTAGACAAATGGCAATGGTAGCTCCATCTACCTAATATCTCACAATTTATTAAGTAAAAAGAAAAAAAAAGTTTGCAAATTGGCTAAATATGGGTTTGCTACTTTGAGTCTGTGTTGAAAGACAGTCCATGGAGTGGAAACACGCTGACTCACCCGGCAAGAAAAACGTTCCACACATAACGTTCAGTAAAGAAGATGATGCTGACTGTCTTTTGGACTCTTCACTATTGGTTTCTTTGAAAAAGGCGTAACTGTAAACAGTGGTTCCTATGGACAACGCCTTTGATAAAATTCATTTTATCGATTGAATGACCCACGAATATATATATATATATATATATATATATATATATATATATATATATATATATACATCATGTAGATGGTCTGAGATTTTACTGTGTAACAATCTTTCTGCGTGATTCGTCTTCCAAATCGAATGAAGTTCATTGATAAAAAAGCATATTATGTTGAAAAATAAATATTTGTTGTGTAATTTAAATACTTTTTCAACATTAGGTTACAGTTTTACACACACACACACACACACACACACATATATATATATATATATATATATATATATATATATATATATATATATTGAAAAGGAAGTCTTCAGTCGCCGTCGACTTCGTTCGGCCCACTTACTTATAAGACCTGCTAAAAATACTGATTTTGAATTTTTAGATTTTTTAACTTATATTTTTGTAATTTATATTTTTTAAGACATGCTCATAGATGAGCAGTGTATATAATGCCAGGAGTTTATTATTTCTTGTGGAATATTATTAAATCTTAACACATATTATTTGGTATTATTTATTACCAAACTCTACGGCATTGAAATTATTATATAATAAAAATATATCACTATCAAGGCATGCCAAAAGCATAGATTCTTTGCTTACTCTGTCGCTCTCCATCCCTCTTGGTCTTCGCTCTTAAAAAATCTTCCAGACAGCACCCATTGTTCACACAGAGCTCATGAATGAAAGTTTTTGCTAATTGGCCAACACTAGTGTGTCCATGTGTAGGAGTCCATAGGAGAACATCGCTTATGAGTTCGACCTTACTTCTCCATTATGACCCATATGCAGCAGACAAAAAATACGTTTACCCCTAATATATAAGAAAGAAAGCTTCGCCTGAGCTCGAGCTCAACAAGTTTTCCACAAACTTTTTCACCTAATCTTTATGCCCAGTCGGCTGGGGCCGTAGAATACACCAACTGCTTCTCTGCAGAGGAGTAAGACCGCCCCGCCAACGAGTGTCCTGGATATGACACTAAACAATCTGATGGTGAGGTTCCAGCAATGCTGGAGCTTTGGGGAATGCGGGGTACCCCTTTATTGCCATCGCTCCCAGGTCCATTCTGGCCCTGGAGTGGTAGCATCTGATAAGGGTCCGATCTATGGGTTGAATAAAACTAAATGGTGGTTGGCGTTTACTGTTTTTATACATTCAAACTGCATATTTATGCTGAACTGAATTGTTTAAAATAAAACTGTTTTGACGTTAGAACTGCGCACTAATGCTACACTGAATTGCCCCCAAAGAATTGTTTTGACATCTAAACTGTGTACTTATGCTAAACTGAATTATCTGAAATAAAACTGTTTTAACATTAACTCTGTGTATTGCTCAGTCGGCTGGGGCTGAAGAATACACCGACTGAACCTCTGCAGAGGGGTAAGACCACCCACCAACGAGTGTCCTGATATAACACTAAACAATCTGATGGTGAGGTTTCAATAATGCTGGAGATTTAGGGAATGCGGAGTACCCCTTCATTGCCATCGCTCTCAGGTCCACTCTGGCCAGAAGTGGTAGCACCATATATGGGTCCTATCTATGGGTTACATAGAACTAAACCGTGTTTTTTTCACTCTGCTGATTTTTGCATTTAAACTGTGTATTTATGCTAAACTGAATTGTTTAAAATAGAATTTTTTTGACATTGGAACTGCGTACTAGTGCAGAACTGAATTGCTCGAAATAAAACTGTTTTGACATTTAAACTGTGTACTTATGCTGAACTGAATTATCTGAAATAATACTGTTTGACATTTAACTGTGTATTGCCCAGTCGGCTGGGACTGTAGAATACACTGACTGCACCTCTGCAGAGGAGTAAGACCCCCCCCACCCAACTAGTGTCCTGGATATGACACTAAGCAGTCTGATGGTGAGGTCCCAGTAATGCTGGGACCTTGGGGAATACGGAGTACCCCTTCATTGCCATTGCTCCCAGGTCCACTCTGGCCACGCATGGTAGCACCTAATAGGGTCCTATCTATGGGTTAAATAGACTAACGGCATACTTATGCTAAACTGAATTGTTTGATTAAACTGAATAGCTTGAAATAGAAATGTTTTTGACAATTAAATCATACTTACATTTAAACTGTGTGCTTATGCTTGACTGAATTATTTGAAATAGAGCTGTTTTTTGACATTGAAATTGTATTTACACTAAACTGAATTGTATAACATAGAACTGTTTTGACATTTAACTGTGTGTAAACAAAATCTGTACTTATATTAAACAGAATTAGCTGAATTAGAACTACTTTACTAAACTGAATAGCTCGAAATAGAAATGTTTTTTACAATCAAACTGTACTAACATTTAAACTGCGTGCTTATGCTAAACTAAATTATTTGAAATTGAACTGTTTTTTACATTGAAACTGAACTTACACTAAACTGAATTGTTATATATAACTGCTTGAATAATTTGAAAAAGAAATGTTTTTGACAATTATACTGTGTACTCATGCTAAGCTGAATTGTTTGAAATAGAACTGATTATTAACATAAAATGGATTTGGCGTTAAATAACCTACAAAGGTTGATATGCCATAAATCCCAACAAACCAACCAACCTAATCATCCTAAGAAAGTATTTTGTCATTTAGAGCATTTTATAGAGGACAAAAAAGATGGAAATCACTTTTTGTATGTTCTAGAGATTACGGTGGATAGATTGCAACATAATAACGTCAATCCAATATTTTTTTCAGCATGTTTATCACTGAATGTGTCTTTACATTAAACAGGAGAAGCACAATCTTTCTCCTATAGACAAGTGAGAGGCGTTTTCTTCGAAGATTTTCAAGCTGTCGTCGCTGCTGTTAAGAACAGATTGTGGTTTAAAAATTCAAAATGAATTATATTACGGTGATCTCGCCATACACACACCATAACATTTCTTCCAATAAATCTTACCTTTAGAATAGGCTGTGGAGATTCATCCTTGTCAATCCAGTGCAATGAACATTCTCAAGAAAGACCTATGATTTTTCACCTGCAATAATATTCTTTAGATGTGGGTCATTTTTTTTTTTTTGCCTTTGTGTGGCTTACTCCTCATTTGAGTGTGTGTCCTCCAATCACCGAATTGTCACGGCAAAAATACGACTGAGCCTACGAAAGAATGCGACCCGAACAACGACCACTGTACACTATGACTGGGCCCTGATTAATCCAGAGATATTAATGATAAATATGCGTAAGCATTAAGAAACAAATACGATGCACAACAAGAAAAGACAGAATTTCATACTCCGAATGAAGAATATGAGAATTTCGTCAATACCCAATTAGAAGCGGCAGCAGAATACATACCAACTAAACAAAGAACTAAATCTAGAGTCCCATGGGAGACATTAGTGGTTAGAGAAAAGCGTGCAGACATAAAATCTACTTCAAAATTCAATAGGAAGAACCCAACCCATACCAATGTCATGAAACTTAAAAAGGCACCAAATGAATTAGCTAACATATACCTAAACTAATTGACAGAATACATTATCTGATCGATAAGATTAGAGACTCAGTTGAAGATAGACAATCTAGGATAGCATGGCAAACAATAAACAAAGTGAGCAGAAGGAATAACACTGCCAAAGCTAAACTGAAAGCTACCAGCCAACAAGATCGAATACACCTGTGGAAATAGCATTTCGTGAATTTACTCGGAAACCCTCTGAAAGTTACTCATGAACCAATCACAAGAATTTTAAGTAAGCAATTAGACATCAAACTAGGACCGTTTACTCAAGAAGAACTCGACTCAGTACAGAGAAAAATTAAAAATAGAAAAGCAGCAGGGCTCGATGAAATACCCCCAGAAGTATGGAAGATCAGACAATTCGATGACACTGCTCCAACACTGTCATACCGTATATAATCAAAATCCAATAGACAGATGGATGAAGGGATGCATTCTCCCCTACCTTAAAAAGGGCGACCTCGGATTAGCCAATAACTTCCCAGGTATAACGCTTACGTCCATAGCAGCCAAGATATACAACGCCTTACAACGCAACCGCATAGAACCGAAAATTGACAACATACTTAGGAAGAACCAAAATGGCTTTCGGAGAAATAGATCCACGGCGTCACAAATTTTGACTATCCGTCAAATTCTTGAAGGTACTATTTACCCCCCCCCGCTCGGGCAGGATATGACACAAGGTCAATTTTTAAGCGGAGTTTAGCAGGTTTGAATTCAGAGTTTTCCTTCTCCTAGACTAGTTGCCTCACCTAGGCTGAAGAACCTAGTCCGTCCTACTATTTACCCATAGCTGGAGGGAGAATAAGGGGGTTCATACCTTTCCCAAGGGTATTTGCCCGAAAGTGAACGTAATAGCGCGACTGGAGTACGAACTCGCGTACTACGATTCCGCAGTTCATCGCTTTAACCATTACACCACGGTATATGAAGGTATATGTGCAAAAAACCTACAGGCAACAATATTATTTGTCGATTTTACCAAGGCCTTTGGCTCCATTCATGAAGGAAAGAGGGAGCATATTCTTCTCACCTACGACTTATCAAAAGAAACCGTCGCAGCCATAATGGTGTTCTATAGAAACACAAAAGTAAAAGTCCATTCTCCGGATGGAGACAAAGACTACTTCGACATTGTAGCAGGTGTACTGTAAGGAGACACATTAGTCCCATACCTCTTTATCATCTGTCTAGACTACGTGCTTAGAATATCTATCGATAAAATCAAATAAAACGGTTTCAAGCTAACAAAAGAAAGAAGGTACCTCGCAAAAACAATTACTGGCGCCGACTAAGCCGATGACATAGTGCTTCTGGCAAATGCACCCGCCCAAGCCGATTCGCTGCTACCAAGTCTGCAAATGAAATAATGAAACTGGTATGAAAATGAATTGTGAGAGCTGATTGGTAAATAAGGTCTCCAATCCTATTAGACAGATTTTTACACCAAATGAAATAATGAAACTGGTATGAAAATGAATTGTGAGAGCTGATTGGTAAATAAGGTCTCTAATTTTATAAAACAACTTTCAGACTAAATGGAATGATGAAACTGGTATCAAAATGAAGTAAATTTATTTCTCTTTAAAACGATGTTGGTTTTTCAACATAGTCACCATTAAATACAAAACTTATTCCAAAACGTTGTACTTGTTTTCTTTTCATCAATGAAGAATATTTTCTTTTTATTTTTAATTTGTTGTTTAAAAAATAATTCAGTCGCGCACTTCAAATCTAATTTCACTAAAGGATTAAAAATTTTGGTCTTTCAACACTTCTTTAAATTTGAAGAAAATAAGTTAAATGATCCTAAATTGAGGATATTTTTCGGAAGCTTTGTGTCGTTCAGATTTATTGGCATAATGGTTAGAGTGTTCGCCAATGGCCCGGGAGACCAGGGTGCAATCCCAGGTGGAGTCATACCAAAGACTTTAAAAATGGTACTTGATGCCTCCTTGCTTAACACTCAGCATTATAAGGTACGGATCAAGGGTAAAGTGGAGAAATCCTGGGAAAAGAGTAGCCCCCTTCCCTACACCTTGGTGTTGTAGCTATCGAAAAGGTAGCCTTCGGGTCACCCTCGACTATGGTCGCCAACTTACTTAGTTCTCTCAAAGCATCTAGATCGAAGTTTGACGATCTTCCTCGTCTGGGTTTATTTATCAATGACGTATCGCTAGAACGAAATTTTGAAAATCAATTTCGGTCAGTTATGCCACCTTGGCCATAAACAATAGAAATTAGCTGTTTCTGTAGCGAATTTGTCATTCTTAAACTAGCATGGCATTACATGTCGATAAACCTAAAGTCGATACAAGTTGAGGATAATCAAAAATATTTAACGTAAAAGAAATATTTCTATTTGTTTTGTTATTTTTGTCCTTTCTCTCTCTCTCACTCTCTCTCTCTCTCCCCATTCTCTCTCTTGAGAGAATTCCCCTGGCGTAATGGTTAAAGTGTTGGATTGTGGCCTCGAAGTAAGCGAGTTCAAAACCTTGTTCTCTAACGTTCGCTTTCCGACTAATACTCTTGGGAACGGTATGACTCCCCGCGTCTTTCTCATCTATTGGTTAAATAGTATCATTACTGTTTTTTTGCAATGATGTCTTAGGCACTAAATAACCCACGAAGATTGATATGCCATTAAACAAAGAAACGAAACGAAACCATTCTCTCTGTCTTTGTCTCAGTCTGTCTATCTGTCTGTCTCTCTCTCTATATATATATGTATATACAGGGTGCGGAAGCAAAATATGGAATACATTTTGAAACGCTTTTTTGGTATGATTAGTCCAATTGAAAAAAAAATAATGCGATAAGTCTATATTTTCATGATTAGCTCTATCATTCAAGCACCTTTTTATTAAAATTCAGCCCAATATGACTGAGCAAGAAAAGAAACAAAGAATCTATGATTTGCTTAACGCCGAAACTAAACCAAATAATTTCCGAAATAATTGGAGTTTCTTTATGGCTTCCATCAAGCCCCAGACCTCAACTTCCTCAACTTCCTCAAATGTGGAGCGTTTTAGAAAAAAAATGCCACTTCCAATCCAAATATGGGCTTGCTTAAGACTGCTATAGAGTAGGAATGGAATTAAAATTCTGAAGAATTTAAGTATGCAAATCGTTTCAAAGACGCATCGATACAATAATGCAAAAAAAAAAAAAAAAAATGGTGGCTATATTGAGTAAATTTACTGTTTTATGTCTATCATCTTATTTTGAAATTAGAATTAATCTTGTTTTATAATAGAGTCGTTTATTAATATACAAGAATATTCCTAATTTTGCATCCGCGATCTGTATATGACAGTATTCAACAATGGACATAAATGGAGACACTGACAAACTAATATATTTGAGTGTACCATTGACTACATTTACACACAGACACACACAAACACAAACACAAACGCCCATACAAAGAAACACATGAGTGTATGAGTGTGATTGTGCATAATTAAGTAAGCTTATATATATTTATACACACACACACACACACACACATATATATATATATATATATATATATCTTTGCCCTGTCGACTGGAGCTGTAGAAAATACCGACTGCTTCTCTGCTGAGGGCTAAGACCCCACTCCCCAAATGAGTGTCCTGATATGACACTAAACAATCTGATAGTGAGGTTACAGTAATGCTGGAGCTCTAGGGAATGCAAAGTACCCCTTTATTGCCAACACTCCCAGGTCCACTCAGAGCGGTAGCACCTGATAGGGTCCTATCTATGGGTCAAATAGAATTAAACAGTGAACTTTTGCTAAACTGAATTGCTCGAAATAGGACTGTTTTAATATTTAAACTTCATACGTATGATAAATTGAACTGTTTAAAATAGAATTGTTTTCAAAAAGAACTAAGCTGTGCACTTATGCTAAACTGAATTGTTTGAAATTGAACTGTTTTGACATTTAACTGAACTGTTTTGACATTTAACTGTTAGCAAACAAAAATTTTAATCATACTAAACTGAATTGTATAAAATTTAAATCGGCGTTAAATGACCCGAAAAGGGTTGTTATGCCGTAAAACCAAGCGATAACCAACCAAGTATATATATATATATATAAGTTATCTCATATATATATATATATAAATATAGATATACATATATAAGCGTGTGTATACATATATATATTCATTTCACAGTTAACCCACTTTCTAAGTATTCGTCAAAAAGCAAATTTAGACACACATACACGTACACATACGTATGTGAGCAAGTATGCGTGTGTATGCTTGCGTTTGTATATATTGTCGAATACTTAGAAAGTGAGTTAACTGTGAAATATATTTATTTAATCTTATTACTCAAGACACTAATATAGATCTTTCTCTCCCTCCCCATCTCTCTCTCTCTCTCTCTCACTTTTTCTCTTTCTTTCTCTGTCTCTTTTTTTCTCCTTTTCTCTGTCTCTCAATATCTTTAATGTCAAAGACCAGTCGGTACAGTAACGTTTCTAAATGACCAACTCTTACGGCAGCCTATCACTATGATTGGAATTTTTCGGTTGAATTTACTTTTATTCAATAGACGAACAGAATAACTTCGTCACTTTTGAACTAACAGGATGGGCGCACGAAAATCTAATGAGCAAAAAGATGATTTTAAAATGGGACTTGTTCGAAAAGGTCGGTATTGTTCGACTTTCCTGTCCGACGGACTGTCTCCTGCATGGCCGAATGAGCAAAGACGACCAACCAGTGTAACAAGGAGAGCAGTGAAAGGTTTCGACTTCGAATACCAGGTGCAAATGTCTTGCGTGTTGGTTCACGGTGTAGAGACTTTAATGAAATAGGCTTTCTTCAAGTGAACGAAATGGTCGGATATTGCAGTGTAAGGAGCTCTTCTCAAAGAAGGGAGAAATGTACAAAGAATTCGGCATCTTGGCCGAATGGGAAGTAGATGGAACAACAACAACAACAACAACAAAAATGAAGTTGAAAAAAAAAAAAAAGAAATGAATAATAAGATGAAGAAAAAGAAATAGAAAGAAGAAAGCAAGAAAGACAATGAAAGAAAAAAGCGAACAAAGGAAGAAAAGCAAAGAAAAGCAAAGAAAAGTCAAGATAAAAGAGTGATGAAAGACATTAGTCTATGGGTTCCCAACTTATTTTGGTGGGCTGGTTGGTTACATTTTTACCATAACAACCCTTTTAGGTTATTTAATGCCAAATCATATATATACAATTTTCAAACGAATAGTCAGTTGGTAATATTTTTAAGGAAGCCATAGCCCGTTTGATCACAGTTAGATGATATCAAGTATTGTTATTTATTGCTTGCACACCGTTAAATGGTTCCAATTATTGCTATAAAAAACTAATAGTTTTATTTGCAGACATTTGAATCGTTCAAAGTATTGCTCTGTAATATTAATTATTTAATTCAACATCAATCATTTGCTTGCACATTTGAGTAGTTTCAAGTTTATAAAATGATTAAATATTTCTATTTGACCCAATAGATGGGACTCTAACAGGTACAGCCACTCTGGGTCAGATTGGAACTGGGAGTAATGGCAATGAAGAAGTAATCCACATTTCCCAAAGTTCCAGTACTGGAGCCTCGCCATCAGATGCAATTTAGTGTCATATCCAGAACACTCGTTAGGCAGTGGGGGGGGTCTACTCCTTTGCAGAGATGCATTCAATGTAATCTGTGGCAGCTTAAAGTGGACCTTGGAGGAGTTGTAATGCCAGAGTATTACACACTCCTCAAAACTAAGAGTACAGACAAACAAAATCTTTATTGTATAGACATAGCCCATTCGCCTTGGGCTGTAAGATACGCCGGCGACATCTCTGTAGAGGGTAAGAGCCTCCTCAACGAGTGTTCTGGATATAAACCATCCGGTGGTGAGGCTCCAATCCTGAAGCAATGGAGAATGTCGAGTGCCCCTTCATTAAGATTACTCCTGGGTCCACTCTAACACGGAGCGGTTGTACATGTAAGGGTCCCATGTATAGGTCAAATACAACTATTTTATCATTTACTTCACTTGAAACCATTTAACTGCGTGCAAACAAATTATTAATATTACATTGAATTAATATTTGATAGCAATATACTTTTTGAAAATGTTTGCACTTCATGAAAATATTTAGTTGTGTGTAAACAAGAAATAGAAGTACTTCAGACCATTTAACTGTGTACAAATAAAACTATTAGTGTCAGATAGCAATACATAAAACCGTTTAACAGTGTGTAAAGATATGAGCCATGACTCATTTAAAAACGTTTCCTACAAACAATTGATTTACAATTATATATATATATATATATATATATATATATATATATATATATATATATATATATATTTGAACAAATTATTGGTACCGGACAAATTATATAAACATGCCATGAGGGGAATCATATGTAATTTGGGAGAATAAAAATAAAATGGATATAAGGGGCCTTTTCTCCGCTACTTTTCTAACATCAACACCGGAGAAACAATTAGAAACGAGGAGTTAAATTAGGATTATAAAGCGGTAGATGTGACTAAGGGAAAAAAATGGGGGGGAAACTTATGTCACAGTAGAACTTAGAATGTCTCCCAATACATCCAAATTATGACTTGGTCTCTGTCTAGAAAATATAACCCTCTCTCTCTCTCTCTATATATATATATATATATATATATATATATATTACAGGATTTATTATTAAATAACCTACAGGGGTTGATATCCCATTGAGTTTATATATATATATATATATATATATATATATATATATATAAAACAGGATTTATTATTAAATAACCTATAGAGGTTGATATCTTATTGAGCTTATATATATTTATATATATATATATATATATATATATATATAACAGGATTTGTTATTAATGACATACAGTGGTTGATATCCTATTGAGCTCATATATATATATATATATATATATATATATATATATATATATATATAACAGGATTTATGATTAAATAACCTACGGGGGTTGATATCCCATTGAGCTCAAGTAATATGGACAATGTACCAATCCATATATACGCATAAATTAATCTTCCACACACAATTATTCACGAGGAACTGAAGATGCGGGAGATTTGCATAAAGTTTGTCCCAAGAGTTGATTGGCCAAAGGGTTAGGGTTAGGGTTACTATGTTGAGGTTTTATGAGAGTTCGGGAAGAGATTCCGTCGGAAGAGACCAGCACTCTTCAAATCGTGTCAGTAGCATTTCCACCATGACAATACACCAGTCCACAACTCCATTCTTGTCACAGACTATTTATCCAAGATGAGCATCAAGACAGTTCCTCAGCCTCCCTATAGTCCAGACCTTGCTCCCTGTGACTTTTGGTTATTCCCTAAGCTCAGAGGTTGTCATTATGAGACAATTGAGGAGATGGAAGAGGCTGTGACGAAGGTCATTGACTTGCTCAGACAAGAAGATTTCCATGAGGCCTTCCGGAAGTATTTTGAACGGTAAACTAGTGCATTGCAGCCGGAGGTGAATGCTTCGAAGGGGACTAGAGTTTTATGTGTGTACGATCAATAAAAATGTCCATAAGTCTGGAAACTTATCGTATGCGCCTCGTATATATATATATATATATAAAGAAAGTAGAAAAACAAAATAATCCAAATTAGAGGAATTTATTTTGATGTTTGTGGGGTATCTTCTGCTTCTTTCTTTTGTTAGTTAGAAACCGTTAGCCAAAATCCTACTACATAGTCAGGAACGAGCCGCTGCAGGCATCGGCCTCCATGTCAATGCTCACAAGACGGAATTTATGTGCTTTAATCAAACATGGGGTATCTCAACACTAAACGGTAGCACTCTGAAACTGGTTGACACATACCTAGGAAGCAGTGTCTCATCAACCGAGACAGACATCAACACGAGACTAGCAAAGGCATGGACAGCTACCGATAGTCTATCGGTCATATGGAAGTCAGACCTGACCGATAAAATGAAGCGCAGTTTCTTCCAAGCAGCGATCGTGTCGATACTGCTATATGGATGCACCACATAGATACTAACTAAACGGATGGAGAAAAAGCTTGACGGCAATTACCCAAGAATGCAGCGATTAACATTGAACAAGTCCTGGAGACAGCACCCGACTAAACAACAGCTATACGGCCACCTACCACCCATAACGAAAACTATCAAAATTAGACGAAACAGACCTGCGGGACATTGCTGGAGAAGTAGGGACGAGATAATGGGATATACACCTGTGGACCCCCTCGCATGGACGAACAAAGGCAGGACGTCCAGCTCGAACCTACATACAGCAGTTCTGTGCAGATATGGGATGTAGCCGAAAGCAATGGACGATAGGGAGGCGTGGCAAGAGAGGTTCAGGAATAGCGCGACACGATGATGATTTTAATGTGAAGCCAATGTTAAACGTTTCGGTTTTAAGAACCTTCATCAGGACTTTGATATCATGAGAATTGTTCACACGGCGATGGATACTTGTCGAGATAACAAATAAAATGTATATAACGAAAAAGATATAAACATGCATTTAACGTTCTTAATTTGAAAGTATTAAGTACGTGTTTGGCACGTGGAATGAGAAATAGGTAATAAAGAGAAATATGTAAGTTTTTACCTACCTCTGCATATTTCTCTAAAAACAGGGGGACTTTTCTGATCTTTCTTCAAACATCATTTCACATAATAGTTTTGAACCCACTGAGCCTCTGCAATTTAATGCATGGTACAACTAAAATAAATGATATGCAATGCAATGTGAGGAAAGGTATGAACCCCTTATCCCCAAGCTCAAACCAAATCTAACATAAATGATTCATCATCATCATCATCTTGTCGTGCCGCTAGCACGGATATCCCTGGCCCTCTCTCGCCACTTTTCCCTATCGTTCATCGCTTCTGGCATGTCTTCTGGGCTACATCCGGTATCTTCACATAGCTGCTGTATGTATGTTCTTGCTGGTCGTCCTGATTTACTCGGCCATATGTGGGGGTCCATAGGAGTACATCACTTATGAGCTCGTCCCTGTTCCTCCAGCAGTGCCTGGTTCGTCTAACTTTGATAGTTTTCGTGATGGGAGGCAGGTGGCCGTATAGTTGGTGGTTTGTGGGGTGTTGCCGCCAAGACTTGTTTAATATTGCTCGCAACATTCTTGTGTCGTTGCCGCCTAGCTTCTTCTCCAGCCGTTTTGTTAACGTCCAAGTGGTGCATCCATACAGCAGTATCGACACGACTGCTGCTTGGAAGAAACTGCGTTTCATTTTATCGGTCAGGTCTGATTTCCATATGACCGATAGCTTATCGATAGCTGTCCATGCCTTCGTTAGCTGCGTGTCCATGTCTTTTTCGGTTGATGAGACACTGCTTCCTAGGTAGGTGAATTTGTCAACCAGTTTTAGAGAGGTTCTGTCTAGTGTGGAAATGATTCATAATTTGGTATATTTATGAATAAAGTATACACAATATTGCAAACTATATATATATATATATATATATATATATATATATATGAATTAGTTTTTGGTACATGACAATTATTATTACAAAAAATGGGAATCATGCAATTTTATTTCGTTTTAAAATGATTAAAAGAGGGACCCTTTCGTCCCACCCGTCTTCAATAATTACATCATAAGTGTTTTAATAAGCAAACTTTCCAACAACAGTGGGGAATATTTAAAAAGAAATACAACTTCTACGATTCCCACCTAGTTGCTCAAACTATATATATATATTGGTGTTCTTCAATCCAGTAAATCTGGAGTAGGGAACGATTCCGTCAGGACAAATAAATCATTCAAATTTTGAATATTTAGATATTCTTAGAAGTGAGCTTAATGTAAATAAATTCACGGCGCAAATAATATCATTTCAAGAAAATAAAAAACCAAAATTCGTTCACATTAGGATAATAAATTTATTTCCATCCTGTTAAGAGCATTGGTATGAATCAAAGACTCTAAAATAATTTTTAACAAGAATTCATCAGATTCAATTGGAAAATAAAGTACATTAAGACCAGATACGAGGGATAGTCAAAGGAAGGGAAGAAGGGGAGGGATAGTCAAAGGAAGGAAAGAGCGGGAGAAATGAAATCCATTTCAGGTATGGAGAGCCTTTACCCATATAAGGCTTGTTCCGGTGCGTCCTCGTTTTAGATTTAGACAACTACAAAACCAATAAAATTAACACTTTAGCAATTACAGTGGTACATGTCCACATTTCAACCATTTCAAACAAAAATTATCAATTTTAATTCTAGTCTGTCTTCATTTTTTTCTTTGAAAGGGACCAAAACCCCTACCGTTAATAGTAAGACTTCTTTAACCATGTTAAAATATTTATACCAATTTAATAAATTATAGCTAAATATTCATTTTGACCACCTATTCAAATTTTCTACTACAGTTTAGATTTACTTCTATGCCTACATCTAGCTATTAAATCACATCTCTGATTTAATCGGTTACAGGCATCAGGATGCCACATAATTTGTATATTTTCTTCTAGACCCAAATTACATCTACCATGAAAGCAGCTCGGAGTATTAGACCTTTTTAATATACTCCATTGAATTTCTGGAGTTAAACTCTTATTTTTCAATTTCAAGAAATATTAGTATATATATATATATATATATACGTGGTGCATTCTAGACGTTTTCTTTTTTTTTTTTTTTTTTTTTTGTCCAGGCATTTAAGATTGTCGTAAACTCTTGAAAATTCAGTATGATATTGCTATACATCTTATGAGATCAATGACCAATTTTTATGATCTCAGGTTCAAATGAACAGCTACAGCATACAACAGGAATTGGAATACACCCTACTAAAGCCTGTTTGTCACAGCTGGTGAATTTCAAAAATGCAATCTGGACGTGAGGACACTTTAGAAGAAAATAAAATTCTGTTTTAAACTTGGAAAAATGCCACAGAAACGTATGGAATGCTTCAGACTGCTTTTGGAGCATCTTGTATGAATCGAGCATCAGTCTTTGAGTGGCATAAGAGATTCAAGGAAGGCAGTGAGTCTGAGAGGGATGATGAGCGATGTGGGAGGAGTAAGGAAGTCAATACACCAGAGTTGATTGGCCAAATGGTTAGGGTTAGGGTTTCTATGTTGAGGTTTTAAGAGAGTTTAGGAAGAGATTCCGTCGGAAGAGACCAGCACTCTTCAAATCGGGTCAGTGACATTTCCACAAGGACAATGCACCAGTCCACAACTCCATCCTTGTCACAGACTATTTGACCAATATGGGCATCAAGTCAGTCAGACCTTGCTCCCTGTGACTTTTGGTTATTCCCTAAGCTCAGAGGCTGTCGTTATGAGACAATTGAGGAGATGAAAGAGGCTGTGACGAATGTCATTGACATGCTCACACAAGAGGACTTATTGGGGCCTTCCAGAAGTAGTTGGAACGGTACAACAAGTGCTTTGCAGCCGGAGGAGATTAATTCGAAGGGGACTAGAGTTTCATGTGTGTACTATCAATAAAAGTTCCCATACGAAAAAAGTCTGGAAACTTATTTAATGATCCTCGTCCCTTAGTCAACGTGGTACGCTTGTTGGCTGATCGGTCTGATACTAAGTCTAACGTATAGTTGAGCGGGTTTCGATCCCGGCTTCAATCATCCTACGTGTCTAGCTACACTGAAGAGTTCTGATAGAACGGAACAGTTTGTCTGTGGATGACAATAAATACGTTTCCCCATGGGGGTTGAGCACTCTGGCGGAGGAATCTACGGCCGCCGCTCGCATAAGGCAAAGCTCTTCGAAAGAATTGAGCACTTTGGTAGCCGATAGGGTATAAGAATGTAAACAAACGGACGCTGCTGCTGCTGTTGCTACATAATACCTTATGATTCCTCTAGCCAAAGTGGTACGCTAGTTGGCCGAGCAGTCTGATACTAAGTCTAACGTAAAGTTGGACGGATTTCGATCCCTGCTTCAAGCATTCTACACACTGTAGAGTTCTGATAGAATGAAACAGTCTGTCAGTGGATGACTATATATATATATATATATATGTATATATTAGTTCAAAATGAATGTAATAGCGCGACTAGATCTCGAATTCGCTCTCTACGATGTTGCATTCCATCATGACAGCCACTACACCAAGGGAACTCTCCCCCATATGTGTGTGTGTGTGCGTGTCAAAGGAGCTGTTTAGTTTAGTTTGGTTTGCTTTGGTTTTATGGCATATCAACCATCGTAGGTTATTTAATGCTAAATCAATTTTTGTACGTATAACTTGTTCTATTTCAAACAATTCAGTTTAGCATAAGTACAGTCTAAATGTCCAAAACATTTTTATTTGAAGCCATAGAGTTTAGTCAACAAAATTAAATGGTTCCAAGTATTGCGATGTATCATTAACAATTCAATTAAATATTTATAAACAGTTAAATGTAAGAGCCGTTCCGTTTCAAACGATTCAGTTTAGCATAAGCATACAGTTTAGTTCTATTTGACCCATAGATCGGACCCTATCAGGTGCTACCACTCCGAGCCAGAGTGGACCTGGGAGCGATGGCAATAAAGTTGTACCCAGCATTTCCCAAAGCTCCAACAATACTAGAACCTCACCATCAAATTGTTTGTTGTCATATCTAGGATACTCGTTGTGGTGTCTTAACCCTCTGCAGAGATGCCGTCAGTGTACTGTACAGCCCCAGCTTACTGGGCAGTCAAATGAGCTGTGTGTGGATGGGCATTGTCGTGGAGAGTGACTCTCTCTCTCTCTCTCTCTCTCTCTCTCTCTCTCTGTGGACCAAGGTGGAACGTTTTTTGTCCAAAGTTGTTTTCAGATGACGAAGTTGATTGCAGTAGAGATAAGAGGTGATAATTTTGTAATTGTCAAAGGTTTGTAATAGACAATCCCTTGAATATCCTACCATAGACTTAACATAGCCTTCTTTGGATGACGTCCATCTCTTGGTGACTGAGCAAGCTTGTTTCGTTGACTTATCCGCTGACGACGACGTTTAACATTACTTTAAAAAAAACAACTCATCACAAGAGACAAATATGTCTAAAATATGGTACAAGACTGTGTGGTGTAAGCAATGACTCACAACAAGCGACATGCTGTAGCAAATTCTTTGGAGAGATATTTTATTCATAGTGTAAAACATATCTAAAGTGTTCTCTATTTGAAAGGAACATAGGGGTCAAAACCGAAGATTACGAACAATATTCTTTGAATCTGAAAGAAAAGGATAAAAATTCTCATTATATCAATTGTAAAGGATAAACAAGGGGCATAAACCTTATCTAAAACATTCATCTAGAAAACAGGCATTACATTTGTTCTAATTTGATGTATGAGCGCAAAATTAACTTTAATGTAGAAGATTGAAATTTTTTTTACATACCCTGCATCATTTGTAGGAATCCATGAAGATAGATGGATATTACGTCTTTAAAAAGCCCTTCCTCCAAACGGGCTCAACAATAAATAAAACGACTGCAAAACGTTTTATTCTAACTCTCAAACACTTTTTAAAATTCATTATTTAAAATTCTTTAGGTTTTTTTTTTTTTTTTTTTTTTTTTTTTTTGACGGATCTTCCTTCTTCACAACATCCTTGATGGAAAAAAAAACATTTACATTTGCATTAAACAGAATCGAACGATATAGTCGTTAAGTTGAAGTTTACATTATAATCCTACGTGAAACCAACCCATTACCTTTCAGTCTTGAAACGTAAACAGTCATGAAATAAATTGTCTTTGATGTTGGCCGAAGGCCGAAACTGGTCAGAATAAACAAATTTAACGAAAAAATGTTATCAACGTTTATGTGTCTGTTCTTTCGATCATAATCTCTGTGAGTGAGTGAGTGTGTGTGCGTGTGTGAGTGTGTGGGGTGGGTGGGTGTTTTTCAATCTCTCTATCAATCTATCTATCTATCTATCTATATATATATATATATATATATATATATATATATATACGAGAGTCATACGATAAGTTTCCAGACTTTTTTTCGTATGGGCACTTTTATTGATAGTACACGCATGAAACTCTAATCTTTGAAGTAATATCCGGCTGCAATGCAATTGTTGTACGGTTCCAACAACTTCAGGAAGGCCCCATGGAATTTCTCTAGTGTGAGCATGTCAATGACCTTCGTCACAGCCTATTTGTCTCCTCAATGTCTCATAACGACAGCCTCTGAGCTTAGAGAATAACCAAAAGTCACGGCGAGCAAGGTCTGGACTATAGGGAGGATGAGGAACTGTCTTGATGCCCATCTTGGTCAGATAGTCTGCGACAAGAATGGAGTTGTGGTCTGGTGTATTGTCCTTGTGGAAATGCCACTGACCCGATTTGAAGAGTGCTGGCCTCTTCCGACGGAATCTCTTCCTGAACTCCCTTAAAACCTCAACATAGTAGCCCTAACCTTATCCCGAACCCTTTGGCCAATCAACTCTGGTATATTGACTTCCTTACTCCTCCCACACCTCTCATCATCCCTCACAGACTCCCTGCCTTCCTTGAATCTCTTATGCCACTCAAAAACTGATGCTCGATTCATGCAAGATGGTCGAAAAGCAGTCTGAAGCATTCCATACGTTTCTGTGGCATTTTTTCCAAGTTTAAAACGGAATTTTATTGCATATCGTTCTTCTAGAGCGTCAGATTGCATTTTTGAAATTCACCAGCTGTGACAATCAGGTTTTAGTAGGGTGTATTCTTGTTGTATGCTGTAGCTGTTCATTTGAACGTGAAATCATAAAAATTGGTCAGTCATCTGATTCGATGTTTAACAATAACATACTGAATTTTCAAGAGTCTACGACAATTTTAAATGCCCATACGAAAAAAGTCTGGAAACTTATCGTATTCACCTAGTATATGAAGATTACGATAGAAACACACACAGAGATTATGAACGAAAGAATATATATATATATATATATATATATATATATATATATATATATTGTAGAAATATGTGGAATATATATATATATATATATATATATATATATATATATATATATATATGAATATAAATTACCATATAAAAAATGAAATGCTATGAAGCTAAAAACGAAATGTATTTGAGGGATTAACAAAATTATAGAAAAAAATATTACTAACGCGTATGTGTCTGTTTTTTCGTTCATAAATTCTCTCTCTTTCTCTCTGCTTCTAGGTCTCTCTCTGTCTCTCTCTGTTTCTATGTCTTGTTCTCTCTCTCTCTTTCTATATATATATATATATATATATATATATAGGGAGAGAGAGAGAGAGACAGACAGACAGACAGACAGAGGATAGACTAAAAGTCACTTAATATTTAAAAAGTAAATGATGTGAAGCTAAAGACACTGGTCATTAGAGAGATTAGTTCATTTTCATTTTCAAAACTCAATAGATAAAAGATGAAAGAAAAAAATCTTGGTCTAAAAAAGGTAACGATTTTTTTCCTTTAAAAACTGTTCAGTTTTTAAAATAGCATGAGACTTTTGCACCACCCAGTAAGTGCACCCTTGACATATATACTTAAAAGATTTATTGTGGATCCTGTTTATATATATATTCCTGTGACTACCGTTACGAAGGCGTCGAACTATTCTGTCCAACTGCCTTTAGCGTAAAGGGGAGGTGATACTGAAGAGTTGAAATCCCTGGAACCAGACTCGATCTCATTTAAAAAAAAATTTAAAGCATCCTGACCGACTACAAGAAAAAACACACTCCTCTCTCTCTCTCTCTCTCTCTCTCTCTCTCCCTCTTTCTGTGTGTGTGTGTGTGTAAAGGGATGAGGTTGGGTAGGTCAAAGTTTTGCTGTAGAGCAATATCCAGCAAGTAATCTCACCGGACATTACGACAGCAAACATCTTAATTATCACTCTCTCTCTCTCTCCCCCTCTCTCTCTTTCTCTCTCTCTCTCTCTCTCTCTCTCTCTCTCTATATATATATATATATATATATATATATATATATATATATATACATATCTTTAACAAGATAGCAAATATACAATCCCAAACCGGTTTTTCGCCGGAAACTCTTTCACATTCCAATTAATTGTGGTCTCATGCCATGCTTATCTAATCTTAGTAAATATCAGCGTATGTCATCGCAGGCCAATAGCTACGGTTATATATATATATATATATATATATATATATATATATATATATATATATATATATATAATACCGAAAATGTCGTTCTTATTTTACAGGATCCTGTCATGTCAAGTAATATGTTTTCCTGTCTCTGTTTCATTCGGTGAAATATAAGCCTTTTTCACGTAACTGGCATCACATTAGTATGTAACAATATATATATATATATATATATATATATATATATATATATATATATATATATATATATACGGATGCTTTTCGGGTGCTTGAGCCTTAATCCTAAGGGTGTTAGTCGACATTATTATCATCGTAGTAGGCTCGTTAAAAAGTTCATACTGTCTTCCTCATCTTTCGTGTAAGAAACGTTTAATTTTAATGACCTTAATCCAAACTGCTTTGGATGGTGAGGCCTAATTTCACCAGATCTGGGGAAAGTGTAGTACCCCTTGTTGCAAGTACTCCTCGGTCCACAGATCCTGAGTGACAATACCTGTTAGTGTCCCATCTATTTGTCAATTATATTCATTAAAAATAATTCGATACCACCGTGTGTAGAAAAAACTACCATTGAGAAACAAGTATACAACAAAGGTTGATATGAAAGTACAATAAACCACAATTCTAGTAAAGAATAACCCTAGACAAGTTGACCAGTCCTCAAAACCTATCAATATCGGCGTATTTTTGTTTTCTTCTATTCTAATATAATACAGTTAATTTTTTGACATCCCTAGATGTTCCACAGATAAAGTGTAATTGATTTTAACGCTATGTTTACCTGTCTAGGATTTCTTAGGCCTAGAGGTTAGGGAATCACATTCATTGTACATTTATATTTATATTTTTATGTTGTTTTTCTAGAGTTTTTTGCACGCTGTTATATGGCATAAAGTATTCCTATCAAATACAAATAATTTGCAAGGTTTCAATACTCCTATCTAATTATATAAGTTAGTAAGTTAGTCGACCATTGTTGAGGGTGACCCGAAGGCCCCCTTTTTAATAGCTAATACACCGATGTGTAAGGGAGGGCACAACTCCTTTCTCTGGATTTCTCCACGTTCCCTTGATCTATATCTTATAAGGCTGAGTTTTAAGCAAGGAGGCATCAAACACCAATTTTTTGAAACTTTGGTATGACAAGACCTAGGATTGAACCCCGGTCTCCTGGACCATTTGCAAACAATGGTTTCTATTTATTCAATTTAATGATAATCATTTAACTGCACAGAGTCAAATGGTTTCAAGTAACTAATAATAAAAGTAAGTAAAGCTGGCGACCGTAGTCGAGGGGGACCAGAAGGCTTCCTTTTCAATAACTACTACACCGAAGTGTAGGGGAGGGTGCTACTCCTTTCCCTGGTTACTCCACTTCATTCTTGATACGTACCTTATATTGCTGAGTGTTAAGCAAGGAGATATCAAGTACCATTTTTAAAGTCTTTGGTATCCACTAATCCTTAGTAAACAAATGGTTTGGTTTGTTCTCTTTGTTTAATGGTATATCAACCTTCGTGGGTTATTAAATGCTAAAGCCATCCTTGCAGAAGATGGAAAGCGGTATGATTTAACATTTTGCTGAGGAGGATAAGAGGTGTCTCTGCTTTCCGAAGGGTATTTGTCATTTCGTGAAATAGTGTGACTGGAGTTCGAACTCACATACTAAGATGTCACAGTCCAGCACATTAACCATTACGCCACAGGGACCCCCACCCGAGTAAACAATTATTGAATCAAGTTCACTATAACAATTCTATTTTACCTATAGATGGGGCACAGCAGTTGCTACCACTCAGTGTGGGAGTGGATCTTGGAGTAAAGGCAAAACTCCCCAGATCTCCAGAACTGAAGTTTCATTATTAGATGCAGTTTAGTGTCCTACCCAAGATTTTTTTTTTGGGCGGGTTTACTCCTCTTTAGGGGATTTAATCAACTTATGTTAAACATCACCGGCAGAAAGGGTCACATATTGGTATCACGAGGAATCAAATAAATACCTAGAATGAAAAAAATAAACTTTTGGATGTGAC
The DNA here is from genome assembly GCA_963585895.1 of Sepioteuthis lessoniana. Classification (NCBI taxonomy): domain Eukaryota; kingdom Metazoa; phylum Mollusca; class Cephalopoda; order Myopsida; family Loliginidae; genus Sepioteuthis; species Sepioteuthis lessoniana. The sequence continues at coordinate 49,954,785 of OY757925.1, read as the reverse complement.
GTCATAAAACATTTTTGTAGGTTTCGTAAGTGTCCCAAACAAATCAATGCGCAGGAAAGAAACACGTTTTAAAGGCCCAATTTTTTTTGGTGGGAGATCTAAGCAAAATGTTCCCCCTGTATTTCTCATTTCTCTTTCAGACACAACGGCAGGCATGATCCTGCTGGGTTTTATTTATAGGCACCGACTGCAGCAAATCGAAAATAGCCAGCTTCTTGAATGTCCCCATTGTATATGACGTCAAGAAGGTGCCAAAGACCACAAGTGACAATGTATCAATCGATACTTGATATTAGTTCATTTACTGCTAAGTAAAAAAATGATAACAATAATAAAACAAAGAAAAATAACCAACAGGGTTATCAATCTCTAAGCGTACTTATTTCATAATTGTTGCCAGGGGAAGTAAGTATTTTTTCTGTGACATGGGTACAAAATCACACACACACACACACACACACACACACACACACACACACACACATATACACACATACACACACATATGCACACACACAAACACTCACGAACAAACACACTCATACACTGACGCACTCATTCGCACACAGTGACACAAATACACTCATATACAAACATACACACACACATAACTACACATACACAAACAATCACACATATACACACATACATTCACACACACACACACGCGCGTACGCAAGCACACACACATCCATTCCCACTCATACACATACACACACACGCACACACATACACACGCACATACTCAACATACTCAACATACACGCTCACACATATTCACAAATATACATTCATACACTCACATAAATACACAAACACGCATACGCAAACACACACATACACATACACTCATTCATATAAACTCACACTCACACACATACATACACACTCACACATATATACACACACGCACACACATACACACAAATACAAACACGCACACACATACACACACATACAAACACACACACATACACACACATACAAACACACACACACATACACTCACATACACACATGCACACACACGCACACACATACATACACGCACACACACGCACACACATACATACACGCACACACATACACACACATACAAACACGCACACGCATACACTCACATACACACACGCATACACACGCACACACATACACACACATACAAACACGCACACACATACACACACATAACTAAGAAAACTGCATATATTTTATCGTCCTACAAACATATGAATATTAACGGAACTTTTGATTTTCTTTTGGATTTTCTCACGCCAAAGTATCATCTCAACGAGATAACGTCTTTTTACTTTGTTCTTATTTGTTTACGTTCATTGCAACGGACCAGTTCACATAACTCGGTAGCAATATCTCATCTACTGAAAGCTATGTCTACATGCGCAGAGTGTAGGTCTAGACTGCTATTGAGAGGTTGTGGCTGTGTCAGTAATATAGTATGGATGAACTTTGTGGACTCGAACGAAAAGCGTCGATGAAAGGCTAGGTGAGAATTACAAAAGAATGCTACGTGCTATTTTAAACAAGCCCTGGAAGCAGCACACTACAAAATTGCTGCTGTATTGCCACTTACAAGACAATCATGATATGCTGGGGCACTGCAGGTGAAGAAAGGATGAACTCATAAGCGATGTTCTTTTAGGGTCTTCTAGACATGTACGCGCCAGCGATGAGCGACCTTCAAAGATTTACATACATGAGCTCTTTGGTGCGGTGCAATGGTTATCGTCATCGGAAACAGACAAGACGACACAAGTTCAAATCCTTGACGAGACTGTTTGCATTTCACATAGCAATAACATCCTTGGAATAGGTATGAATGCTATTATTCTCCTCCAGCTATGAATAGATTTTAGGGCAGACTGGGTTCTTTAGCTTTTGTTAGCAACCAGTCTAGGAGAAGGAAAACTCCTCTTAAAAACTGACCTTGTGTCACACCATATCCGTGCGGAGGGGTTGGTAAATACATACATCAGCTCTGTACTGACACTGGATGCAGTCTATAAGACCTGCCAAGAACAATAGACAATAGAATAGAATGGCGAGAGAGAGAAAGAGAGAGAGAGAGAGAGAGAGAGAGAGAGAGAGAGAGTTGGGAAACGAAGTGCTATAAGCACTAGTTGAAGATGATAATGATGATGTTATATATGTGTAACGGTACTGTTCTCAAATAGACGCTTGTAATACTATGACACCAAATAGACGCCTGCACCACCACATTTCTCAACAGACCCTTGTAGCACTACGGCACCATAATAGTCTATGTGTGTATCCTGACGCCTTAAGTGTCTGTTGGACCCCCGTTGTAACCCCACAGTAAGAAAAAGTGACGAACATACGAACACTGTCTAGGTTCGCTCATACAAAAGTTTATACACTACTTCACCTCTTAGTGGTCATCGAGAAGAGAAGAAAGAAGTTCGAAAAAAAGAGTCCACCGCTTTAGTACAGACAAAGAGATATAGAATGCTGTGAGGAAAGAGAGAGCAGTCACTTTAAAAATGGCTCGTTGACCTCCCAGTACAGTTGACAGCCATGTTTAGAACTGTCTATCTACATGGCTGCCGTCTATCGGAAGTGACCGGGGGGCAATTTACTTGTCTCTTCTCCAACAAAGCTTATCTTGTAAATCTTAACAACACGAAGACATACAGCACCCCTCACGAATTATCTGGGTTATCATCCATGATTCTTCTGAACATTCACTAATTACATATACACGTATATATATATATATATATATATATATATATGAATCTATCTATTTAGATAGATAGATAGATAGATAATGTAGGAATATATGTTTTCAAAGATGTAAAAAATAAAATAAAATAAAAGGCTTGATGGCAATTGCACAAGAAGGCTGTATTGGACAAATTCTGGAGGCAGCGCGCCACAAAGCAGCGGCAGTACGGCCACCTACCACCCGTCACGAAAACTATCCAAGTTAGACGAACCAAACATGCGAGACACTGCTGGAGATGTAGGGACGAACTTAAAAATCGACATACTCCAGTGGACCCCTTCGCATAGACGATCAAAGGCAGGACTACCAGCAAAAGGCTATATACAACAGCTCTGTGTAGATACAGGATGTAGCCTTGAAGACCAACCGAGAGCGATGGACGATAGAGACGGGTGGCGGGAGAGAATTAGGGAGATCCATGCTGGTGGTGCGACATTATGATGATGATGATATATATATACATTTTGATAGATAGATAGATAGATAGATGTATATATTACGTATGAATATATGTTTTCAATATATGTATCAATATATATATACATTTTTATAGATAGATAGATTGATAGATATAAATATCATGTATGATTATATGTTCACAAAGATGTATCAATATACATATATAAGTAAAATTGCTGACTGTAGTCGAGGTCGAAATGAAGGTTCCCTTTTCAATAGCTACTACACTGAGGTGTAGGTAAAGGTGCTACTCCTTTCCTTGGATTGATCCACTTTACCCTTGATACGTACCTTATAATGTTGCGTGTTAAGCAAGGAGATATCAAGTACAATTGTTTTAGTCTGTGGGATGACTCGACCTGGGATGGAACCCCGGTCTCCCGGGCCATTGGCAGGGGGTGTCCTCGTGGTGTATTGGTTAAAGCGATCGACTGCGGAATCGTAATAAGCGAGTTCGTACTCAAGTCGCGCTATTACGTTCACTTTCGGGCAAATACCCTTGGGAAAGGTATGAACCCCATTATCCTCCCAACTATGGGTTAAATAGTACCACTACTGTTATTCTAAAAGAATAGCTTTGGCATTGAATAACCTACAAAGGTTGATATGCCATTTAGCAAAGAAACCAACCAAACCAGGCCATTGACGAACACTCTACCAATTGACCAATACAAAGATATATCAATAGATAGATAGATACACGTAAATATTACGTATGAATTATGAATAGATAGATAGATACACATAAATATTACGTATGAATATATGCTTTCAAAGATGTATCAATATCTAAAGAGAATATCACAGATAAGAAAACTTATATAGGCCTGGCCTCTACTAAATGGAAGGAGAGATTTTTCAATCATAAATTTACCTTCTCCCACGAACACCTAAAAAACCATACGGCACTATTAAAACATTTCTGGTTTTTAAAAAACAAAGGTTTAACCCCTGAGATTGAATGGTCTATTTTGAGAAAATCAAATACTCCAAATAGTTTTAACGGTAGATGCAATTTATGCCTAGAAGAGAAAATTTATATTTTAAATTATAAATGGCCCTATAAGTTATTAAATAAGAGAAGCGAATTGATAGCTAGATGTAGACATAAGACTAAATTTAAACTATAAAAATTTAAAAACATAGAAATAAATAGTGAAACCAGGAAAAAAAGAACGTATCCAACATATACACTAAAAAAATAGGTAGCTAATTAAATGGTATCGAAATTGATATAAGCATTAATATTTCTCTTAAAAGTTAATCATCGAACTTAACATGAAAAGAAAATTGACTAAACAAATGAATAAAAAGTTAAATTACCGTAATTATAACTGACAAAAGAAATTTGAAAAATTAAAATAAAACGGAAATTCAATAAAACGAGGAGGTAACTCCTAAATCTCCTCCTACACCCCACGTGTTTATTCTGGTTTATTTCTAATTTTAATTTCAATTAATTATCCATTGGGTCTGAAGAAGTCCTGTATTAATTTTTTCTTCATGTTTTTGGTTCACACCAGAAACTGAAAATACAGGATTGAAATAAATTTATAATCCTGAATTAACCGGTCTTTGGTTTTTTTCTTAAAGAAAGATATATATATATATATATATATATATATATATATATATATATACAAATATGTATCAATACATATATATATTTTTTTTTTTTTTACAAATTTACGGCGTTCGGAAGGAATTTTATTGATTTTTTAAAGCAATTTATCTTGTCTACGTCCAACTGATAGTACTTTAATCCGAAACTTTGAGATTTACCTCTTTCGAGTTGACTCCTGTCTGTTAGCAATAACAGGGGAAAAAATAAAGTGTTTTATTATTTGATGAAATTTAAAAAAGGTGTGTTTGTTTTTGTGTATCTATGTCAGTCTTCTCATATCTATCTATCTATCTATCTATCTCAGTCTATTCATATCTATCTATCTATCTATCTATCTATCTATGTCTTTACTATCCCGGTCTGTTCATATCTATCTATCTATCTATCATTTTTCCTCTTTACGTCGAAGTGAACGTGTATTTGGATTCAAAGCGTTCCGTCCCAAACTTTGAGCTATAGGTTTGATTGTGCAACTCCTGTGGTATAATGATGGCTTTAGCATTCAATAACCCACGAAGGTTGATATACCGATAAACAAAGAAACCCAACTATCCAAACCAAAATACTCTTGCTGGGGGAGTCCTTGGGTTTTGCGGCAAACGTGCTCGACAGTGACATCGTGGAAACCGACTTCCAACTACAATCTTGCTATTAAGTACACTTTCAAACTAACACTCTTAGATAAGGTATGAACCCTCCTTATCCCCCCTCCTCCCAGTAATTGGTTAAATAGTTGTAGTACTACAACTGTTTTTCTTGTGGTAAGTCATGATGAAAGCGACGTTCTCAAATGGACTCTAACTCATGGTCACGCCGGTGTTGGCTGACCAGCAAGAACTGACATAAACCAGCTCAGTGCTGACACTAAGTGCAATTTAGAGGGTCTGCCAAGAGCAGTTGACGACAGGGACGGATGGTGAGAGGGCGTCAGAGAACTCGGTGCAACCAGCACAACTTGATGATGATGATGATGATGCAAGAATTAGATAAACCATAAAGGTTAATATGCCATTAAAGAGAAAAATAAAACAATTCCAGACCAAGAACTCTTCCCACTACTAGTACTACTAATAATTATTATAAAGCTACTACAACAGCTACTAGTGCTACTACTACTATTAATAATAATACTCTTTTCGAGTTTTTATAATAACATCAACTGGTGGCCTTAATTGAAATCCGAATGATACCAATCTGTTTAGCTGTCCAGGATTCTCCTCATTACTCTGATCTTGATATTACTTTGGTCTGGAAAGTCTCAATCCTTTTCCAGATCTCCAGTTCCATTCGTCTCTTTTTCAAGTTTCTTGGGATTGTTCCAAGCGCATTATTATTATTATTATTGTAGTAGTAGTAGTAGTAGTGTTCCTTTGATCTTTTCATCATTAAAACTGATCATATTTTTTTTCATTTCTTATTGATTGAATCAGTCAAATCTGTTCATTCTTTTTTTTTTTCCTTCTCCCTCGTTCATATATTCATTGGCGTTTTGATTTTTTTTCGTAGTCTCAAATTATTTCCACAACGAAGCAACAAGAACAACATCAATAAAAGATACAGTAATCATCGTAAGGCTTCTGAAATGAGATTCACCAAAAAATGACAGCCTTTCAGGTTGTTGGCGCCGTTTGACGCGTCTGTGATTTTTTTTTTTACAAGCAGACATCTTCACACAAAAGTCGGGAAGAAATCAAACTAAGTTTCGTTTCATTGAAGAAGTGAAACGTTGCAAAATGCAAATCGAAATAAAGAAAAAGTAAAAATACAGTGAAAGAACCATTATATATATATATATAGTGTAACCCGAATATAAGAGTGTTGTCGGGACCGGAGAAGAAGTTCTCTTATATTCGGGTTTGGTCTATTTTATATACATTAACACAGGCTCTAATTTGGGACCAGAGAAAATCTCTCTTATATCCGGGTTACACTGTATATATATATATATATATATTTGAGGTTCATTTATAAAGTTCTAATCCTCAACCAGATTTTATAATTGTCGTACACTTCTCAATTAGTATGTTCCTCTCTTGCAGAGAAATTAAGACAGAAATTTGAATCAATATTTCTGATTTTATAAGACGAACAAGACATGTGGGAAACTGCTAGAGAAGTAAAAACAAACTCATAAGCGACGTTCTCCTATAGACCCCTTCACACGGACGTGCAAGTGTTGGACGACCAATTAGACTTATATATATATATATATATATATATGATGCTGTTAGAAGAAAACTCAAACCTGGGTAAATTGTCATTATAAATTTACTTCGGCGAAGAATATCATTACACTCTTCGTCCAATCAGATGACTTCACAAGTTTAATTTGAGGTTGAAAAGCAGCAAATATGGATTACAGTCTATATATGTGTATGAAAAAATGGAAAAAGAAAGAAAAAACCTATATAAATTCAAATTCTCCGGCGAAAGCAAAGGGGGTTAAAGCAATAAAGTATTAGAAAAATTAAGAAACCAGACAAAGAGTGTTACTGTAAATTAACCCATCCTAATTTGAACATATGCTAGATTTTTCGTAGCAGGTGGAATTTTATGAATAATGTAAGCTTGAAAACTAAACTATTATCTTCATATATTTTTCTGTTTTCTCCTTTTACATATGTTAAATTCCTCAGCTAATGGGGCCATCATCCTTCTCTTAAAAAAACTTTCGGCACCCATCAGGTCCCATTAATTAACCCCAAAAGGAATTAACAAATCCAGAAATTTAAAAAAACCTAATTGTGAATTAATATTTAAAATTCCAAGAATCTCCTTCCCAACATAACCCCCGTCAAATAATACTAGTAATTACTGAAATAAATATTATCATTTCCAATAAAAATCATCCAAAATCAATTCCCTTGTTTTTATCAAGAGTAGGAACCTCGGTGTCCCTCAGCTTGGATAATTTAAATTTACCTCTATGCCAACATTTAATCACAAGTTCGTTACGTTCATTTAGCAGTAGTCTGCTATCTTTAGAATAATCATACACACTTTTTCATCGATACACCAGTTACATCGACCATTGAACCAATTCACGGTTGGAGATTGCCTGACTATTTTCCACTTTATTTGGGGGATTAGCCCCTGATCCTTAAGGTTCCAAAAATATTTTGATAGAATTGTTTGGTTTCTTAAGTCGCGAATTGTATAAAGAATGTCTGTGGTTATACAATCCTTGTTTCCAGTTCATTGCGTAGATACCGATATAAACCCTCTACCCATCATTATTATATTCTATGGGGGGAATGCACGCTTGGTGTACAACGTATTCGAGTTGCATCGTCCGCCCAAAATACATTCCTCTTTTCTTCTACAGTTACAGGACACCTTATGTGGTCCCCCACTATACCAATTTAATTCGTCTTGTCTATATTTATATATACATACACACAATTACAATTTACTTTTTTCCAACAATACTTAGAATATGGTATTCTGTCGTTGGAGCATAAAATACCCAGACTTTATACCCTTAGCAGGGTATACAGTCTGCGCTATTTCAATTACAGAAAAGGGAATATTTTCAATAGATCCGCAAATGGCATTTTAGAGTTTTATTATCATTATCTCAACACGTATTTCGGAGGTCGTACTCATTTTCCGGAAACTAATTAAGTGTTTATATATATATATATATATATATATATATATATATAATGTGGTAGTGTCTGTGACCGTGGCTTTCATACTTTACGCATTTGTCAGACAGAATGTGTCAACCAGGGTTATATATATATATATATATATATATATATATAAACTCTATCATTGCTATTGAGCTCTGTTTAATAATACTGAAAATTTTGGTCATCCATTAACTCACCAAGTGAGCTTGTGAGAACCATAAACTCTAAAATATATATATATATATATATATATATATATTTGAAACTTTTAGTTGTTTGACTATCACGCACACACACACACACAAACACACACACACACACATATGCGTGTGTGTGTGTGTGTGTGTGTAATCATAAGTCAAACAACTAAAAGTTTCATAAATTTTTTCCACGTACACGAAACATTTTGTTATGAGATTAACACGAAAAAAAAAATTAGTTATTTTAGTTTTTATCTAACTCAATTGGTTACTATTTTAGGACTTTTCTGTTTTTGAAGGGTTTGCTCAGTTCACTGTATATACATTCATACGTGACTGGACTGAAAAGAGCTGTTGATAACTTTTTTACCAATGGGATAAAAGCACAGCAACACTGATGAAAGGAATATGTGGTCCAAAAAGGCATCTATTTTGAAAAGCAAACCCCATTTGCTTGTATTCCATCAGAATATGTTTGTCAGCTTGTGAACCCTCAAATATATATATAAATATATATATATATAATCACGATGCAGAGCAATATCACAGTATATTTTACGCGTTTAATAAGTTTAAAACAGGATAAAACTTTAAAATAAGATATAAAACAGGATAAAACTTTACGACTTTTTTTGAAAAAGTCAGTTATGTTGAATCCTACCTCGCTTGAAGATCGATTGAGTGAAACTTTGAGTGGTTCGTTTTTTGGCACGGACGCACACAGACACAGACACTTACACAAACATATTTACATATACACACACACTTACATATATACACACACTTACATACAATACACACTCACTTACACACACACACACACACACGCACTCACACACACACACTTACATATAAACACATATTTACACATACACACACTTACACCGACATATATAAACACTTATAAATACACATACACTTATATACACACATACTCTTACACACACACTAACATGCAACACACACACACTTACACACACAATTGCACACGACACACACTCACTTACATACACACACACACACTTATACACACACACACTCACGCACTCTTACACATACACACACACACTTACATATACACACACATTTACACACACTCCCACACTCTTACAGACACGCACTTACATATATAAACACACACTTACACATACATTTACACACACTTACATATCCACACACACTTAAACACATACATTCTTACACACACACACACACACACACATACTAAGTCACACTCTAATACGCTCACACACTTACACACACGTATCTATCTATCTATCTATCTATCTATCTATCTATCTATCTATCTATCTCAATGACCCTATAAATATATATATACAGGGTGGCACGATAAAATTGTCACCCTAGAAAAGACGACATGATTCCATTTCCGTTTAATGAAAACTGGTTTTCTTTTTTTGTTGCAGACCGTCTACTAGTTGGCCAGTTGTGTACAAATCCCAAGAGCGATAGGAGCCTTCTATCATGCCTGAAAGTGACACAATATTCCACGAGCGAGATCGGAGATGCGCCGTTGTACAACTCACGCTCTCTACCGATCCAAGTTATGACAACAAGACCATTGCCAGCACCCTCAAAATGCAAATCCGGACGGTTCAACACTTGAGGGCACAGCTCAACGCATCGGACGACCCTGTGGAGGTGGTGGAGCGGAAGGACACCGCCAGGAAAACCCGGAACAAGGAGTTCATCGAAAAGGTCCAGGCAATCATTGATGAAACTCCCCAGTGGCCTATTCGGCAGATTGCCAGAGATTTAGGCGTCTCACACACAACTGTGAATGCATGTGTGAAGGAAGACTTGAATTGTAGGTCCTACATGCGCCAGACAAGCCAGATCTTGACTGAGAAGACAAAGAACCGCAGGCTAATCAAGTCCGTCAGGCCCCCTCCTCCCCCAACCTGAACCTGCTGGACTACTTTGTTTGGTCATACATCGAGAATATCACCAATATGACCTCTCACAACACCAAAGCCAGCTTGATCACCGCCATCCACCGAGTATTCGCCGAGCTCCCGCTGGCGTTTGTGGAAAAGGCATGCTCCCAGTTCCGGATACGTATCGAGGCAGTGATTGAGGCTGAAGGCGGCTACATTGAATAGATGTCAGCTCTACTACATAATCAAGTTACCTGAATTGATTTTTTCTATAAAAGTTTTAAAATAAAGCTCTAGTGTTGTTTTCTTTAGGACGACAATTTTATTGTTTCACCCTATATTTATATATATATATATTCTTGTCAAACTTCCTATATATATATATATATATTGGGTTATTGAAAAGTGACTCATTATGTTAAAATCGATACCATGAATACTGAAATGTACCTTACCATGCTGCAAGATGAAATCTGGCCAGTTATCTGTAAATGGAGGATATTGAAGATTTGATTTTCATGCAAGATGGAATTCCTTCACATTTTGCTATTGTTGTTAGTGAATGAATGAATGCTCACTTCCCTGGGTAATGGTTGGATTTCTGTAGTCCGTATGAGTGGCCAGCAAGAAGCTCTGACTTAATACCCTGTGGCCTTTTTTCTCTTTTTAGTGGGAGTCAAAGGAGAAAGTCTTACTCTACCAAATCAAAGACTTCGAAAGAACTTGAAAGACGAATAGAGTAAGTCATTTTTTCCATCTTACTAAATTTCCTGGTGAAATCAGTTGACGTAGTTCCTGGGTGGCGTGAGAAACTGGTGGTGAATACTGGTGCTTATATTGAATTTTAGATAAAACCCCATCCTACACCCTTTCCGTTATATAGTCACATATGCAGATTCACATCTACATACATGCACATATATATGTAGAATAATTCACAGCGACACAATGATAACGACAGACGCAGGATGTGATAAACGACGCAAGAAGGAAGACTTCTTTAACAATAATATATACCTCTCACTTTATAGCAAGGGTTCGAAAGGGTTGTTCAAGGGTTGCATGTGAGAGGGAGCTGGAGATCGAACATAACTGAAATATTCTGACCGCACTGTTATGACCATCACGTTGTATCTTTCTTGTTCTCCTGATGCTGGGGTCCACTCCATCGGGGTTCCCGAGGGCCCCCTCGGTCGGGTGTGGCTTTTCCACACCTCGTCTACAACTGTCTGGAACTCTCCTGAAAACTGCTCTGGCTCGTCGAACTCAACTCAATTATATAATCGTTTGACGCCCACTCGATCTTTGAAATCGAATATTTAATCGTCATCAAGCGGAAATAACTGTCATGCAGTTCAGAGGTCACTCTCTTCCGGTGCATCACTCTGTAGTGTACCATGGGAATTTTTCTTGCTCGTCCCATTTCATCAGCCAATTTCTGCCCACGCGATTTCCTCTCATAACTGCCCCAAGAATGTGTCACCCTCTTTCGGTGCATCACCTTGAATGGCATTTTTGGCCGGGTCAAAAGGTCAAAACATAACATCTCTTCTCATATTCATCTTTCTATGAATTAAAATTAAGAAATAAACCATAAGAATTTAAAAGTACAGACTTACTTTTCAATCATCTAGTATAAACAATATTTTGGCAGCGATATTCTTATAAATCAAGCTACATGAAAGATCTCTGTCACAGTTGGACTTTTCCCCCTTTTTTTGCACAAAGCAATATATCTTTGATTCAGGCTTGTAAAGGAATTGTCCAGACTTTCCCTTCGTAGGGTTTTCCACCATAATTGGTCATTTTCAAGAATAAAACTGACACATAAGTACGCAGTTTAAATGTCAAAACAGTTCTATTTCAAACAATTCAGTTTAGCATAAGTACGCAATTTAGTTCTATTTGACCCATAGATAAGGCCCTATCAGGTGCTACTACTCCGGGCCATACTGGACCTGGGAGTGGAGTAAATGCAGGAGTACTTTGCATTATCCAAAGCTCCAGCATTACTGGAACCTCACCATCAGATTTTTTAGTGTCATATCTAGGCAACTCATTGGGTGGGGGTGGGGTTCTTACCCCTCTACAGAGGTGCAGTCATTGTATTCTACAGCCCCAGCCGACTGGGTCACCAGGACTCTCGTTGCAGGAGGGGGTCTTACCCCTCTGCAGAGGTGCAGTCGAAGAAGAAGAAGAAGAAGAAGAAGAAGAAGAAGAAGAAGAAGAAGAAGAAGAAGTCACAAAACTCACATAGTTGTCATGACAATTTAATTTGCATCCTACCTTTTGTATCTCTTTGTGCTCTTCCTGTAACACATCTGCTAAAATTATTTTAATGATAAAAGTAATAATTACCAAGTAAGTAACAAAGTTAAAAAGAAAGGAAAAAAAAATAAAGTGTAAAAAGAGAAGAAGCAGAAAAGGTCGGAGGAGAAGGAGAAGAAATAGAATTAGATTGGCGACGAGTAGTTGTATGGAGCGGGGTAGCGAGAGAGAGAGAGAAGGAGAAAAGACAATGGAAAAAAAGAGAGGAGGGTTACAAGAAGAAAGAAAAAGAAAAAGAAAAAGAAAAAGGTGTTATTAAAAATTTTTGTAATTGGTACATATGAATTCATTCAGTTTCTCTTTTTAGACTTCCTCCGCGTAGCCATCACCGTATTTTTCTGTCTGCATAAGTACCTATTTCACTCGTTCTTTTTAAAAATCTTTTCTTCCTCTTTTTCGTTCTGGGCTGTATATATAGTGTTCGCCAATGGTCCGGGAGACCAGAGCTCTCTCAGATCGAGTCATACCAAAGACTCAAAAAATGGTACATGATGCCGCCTTGCTTAATACTCTGCATTATAAGGTATTGATCAAGGGTAAAATGGATCAATCCAAGGAATGTAGTAGCGCCCCCGCGACACTTCGGTGTAGTAGCTATTGAAAAGGGAGCCTTCGGGTCACCCTCGACTAAGGTCGTCAACTTTACTTTGACTATATATATACGTATCTTTTCACACTTCTTTCTTTATCTCCCACTATGTCTCCCCACTCTCTTTCTCTTCCCCTTCCTTTCTTCTTCTTTTCCTCATATCTTTCTCTCCCTCTCTCTCTCTCTCACTCTCTCTCTTTTGTTTCTCCAATCTCTTTCTCTATTCCTCTCTTTTCGCGTTGGTTGACCTTGTATCGGTTACTTAGCTATTCCAATTGTTTTAATTATCGTCAGCTTTATCACCTTCATAATACACATTTTCTTTTCACTCTTTCAGCTAACCCTTACCCTCCCCTGTCACGCCGATCAACTACATCCTCTACTCGCAGGATAAACTGTGCTGTTTAATCAAAATAGGGCAACAGGTCTTGGAGAAGGAAAACTCAGAAATCAAACGAGAAAACTACACCCGCTCATTGCATAACGGTTATCATCGTAGGAAGTAGACACTGTGAACCGAGTTCAATTACTGGACGAGGTTGTTGGCATTTCACATAGCATTAATACTCTTGAGAAAGGTATGACTCGAAGCATTTTCCTCACAGCTATGATAAAATAGCGGGACAGATGAGGCTCTTTAATCTTTGTATGGCAACCAATCTAAAAGAAGGAAAACTCTAATTTCAAACTCGTTGTACTCAGCTAAAAAATTTACCTGCTAGAGACGGAGGGGTTGGTTAAATGCATACCTCCACTAAAAAAATAAGATGTCCTACATCTCATCACTAGTGTCTTTTGTAATTGTTCCCGGTGCCCCAGCTATTAGGGGCACGACAAATAGGAGAATGACTAATGTTGAATCAGAAAACTATTTATTTGTGTCTGGCCAACAAGAAAAGGCAAGTTAGGTAGGAGAAATGATGGTGCCGGGAATATTAAAAAAAGAAGACGAAAAGGAACAAAAAAAAAAGGGAAGTAGAATTAAGACGAGAAAATAGAAGAAGAAAGATGAGCGGCAAAAGAAGCAAATAAGTAGACATATGAAGCAGTGGAAAAAGGACGGAATAAAAGGGGTAGAATTTTTGATGTTTAAAAGAAGTGACAAGCAATAAGCTTTAGTAATTAGGCAAAAACGAAATCTCTTCTTAACGTTAGACCGTCGTCAACGTCGCCAAATTGTCTGTTTACTACCGTACTTTTCCACTCATTTCTTTCGCTCATTTATATATATATATATATATATATATATATATATATATATATATATATATGTATATGTGTGTGTGTGTGTGTGTGTGTGTGTGTGTGTGAAAGGACTATATATATATATATATATATATATATATATATATATATATATATATATATATTAGTAAACAAATATACACATGAATATATGTATATAGATATATGTATTTATGAGTCATATATTCATACATACAAACCCCCCACACACACACATATATATATATATATATATATGAAACAATACCAGTAAATTCATTCACTTAATGTAAATGTAGTAACACACATCCACATGCATACATATGTATGCGTGTGTATACATGCTTAGGTTTCCACACGAGATGATCTTTTTAAAAAAATGAGTAAATTTGTAATATATATATATATATATATATGTGTGTATGTGTGTGTGTGTGTGTGTACGTACGTGCGTGTGTGTGTGTATTTATATATATATCGAGGGAGAGTGGGGGAGAGAAAAGATAGAGTGAGATTACAGAGAGAGGGAGATGTATCGAGATTGAGAGACCTGAAGATTAATTCTAATAATGTTTTATAGATTTGAAGAATCTTATATATATATATATATATATATATATGTGTGTGTGTGTGTGTGTGTGTGTGTGTGTGTGTGTGTGTGTGTGTGTACTTAGAATGATCACGAGTACGCATATATTATTATCATAAATCATGCTGAATCCACTTCATTCTCATAAGTCTTTTCGCTTGGCCTTTTTTTTATAACGCATGGTATTTCTTGAGCATCATTTTACAAACATTTTGTACAATCTTTTACTCTCTATTTTCGCTTTGTGTCCTGCTAGATTGGTTTTGTATCATTATTGGTTTGGTTTTTATAATATTTCTTATTTAAATTTTCCCTCCTCGATACACGTTGATCTCTCTTTTTTTTTTTATCTGTTTGAGTTATTCCAAAACTTACTTTTTGTTGTTCTATGTGCGACCCGAAATATTACATTCATACCCTAAAGCTTTTATAATACTTTGGTTGTAGACTTTGGATTTTGAACATGTTAATTAGGTGAGAGTCATTTATTTTTCTATTCTTTTTTAAATGCCTTTCAACCAATTGTTGGATGTCTTTTTTTAAATTTCATTTTCAAGATCTATCTCAAATTTTATAATTCGACCTAAGTATCCTAATTAATTGTGTATACGAAGCACAATTTTTCACGACTTTTCTACACAAAAGGTTTGGTTTGGTTGAGTTGGGTTGGATTTTATGGCATATCAACCATTGTGCAATATTTAACGTCAAATCCTCTTTATACATATGTATTAAATATATATGATTTAGTTTGGTTTGGATTTATGGCATATCAACCATTGTGCGATATTTAATGTCAAATCCTCTTTATACATATGTATTAAATATATATGATTTAGTTTGGTTTGGATTTATGGCATATCAACCATTGTAGGTTATTTAATGCCAAATCCTCTTTTTCCAGATGTTAAACATATATGATGTGTAAACATATTTTCTTGTTTCTTTGTTTCTTTGTTTAATGGCATATCAACCTTTGCAGGTTATTTAATGCCAAAGCTATTCTCCTAGAATAACATTTTCTTGATATTTTTAAATGAGTCTGAGCTCAATTTTTTTTTCACACAATCAAATAGTTTCAAGTATTGCAATCTAATACGAATAATTCTATTTACTATTAATCCCTTGTTTGTTCACAGTTAAAGTATTCCAAGTATTGTAATGTATCACTAACAATTCAATTAAACATTAGTCATTTGTTTATTCTCAGTCAAATGTTCAAACAGTTTTATTTCTAACAATTCAATTTAGCATAGGTCATTGGTTTGCTCTCAGTTTAAATGTTATCTGACCTATCGATAAGAACCTATCAGGTGTTACCATTCCGGAGCAGAGTAGACTCGGGAGCAAAGGCAATGAAGTGGTACTCTGCATTCTATGTGCCAAAGAAGACAAAATATCCCTGATCTATCTATCTATCGATCTATCTATCTCAGTTTATTTATATGTCTGTCAATCCCAGTCTCTTCATATCTGACTATCTATGTAGTTATCTATCTGGGCCTGTTGAATACGCCGACTGAAACATGAGTGCATGATATACACAAATAATTATGAATCAATACTTCCTGAACTTTATCTATTTTTTTTATTGCTTTCAGAATCTTACAGAGGAAAATTATCTCTTAACCTTAGAGTCTCACCATTGGATGTAATTTAGGGCCATACCAGAATACTCTTTTTGAAAGGGTGGATTGTCTTTTACTCATTCTAAATCCCGTCGACCGGACTTTGGAAGAAAGATGATGATGAAAGATAGAGAACAAGAAGAGAGGCAGAGAGACTGAAAAGAAAGAAATAGAAGAGCATCAAATCATCATCATCATCATATCGTGCTGGCAGCACGGATATCCCTGACCCTCTCTCGCCACTCCTCCCTATCGTTCATCGCCCTAGGTAGGTCTTCAGGACAACAACCTGTATCCTCACATAGCTGCTGAATGTACGTTCGTGCTGGTCGTCCTGCTTTTGCGCGGCCGTGTGTGGGGATCCATAAGAGTACATCTCTTATGAGTTCATCTCTGCTTCTCCAGCAATGTTCTGCATGTCTGGTTCGCCTAACTTGAATAGTTTTCGTGATAGGGGGTAGGTGGCCGTACAGTTGGTGTCTTGTGGGGTGTTGCTGCCAGGACTTGTTCAGGATTGCACGCAGCATTCTTGTGTAATTGCCATCTAGTTTCTTCTCCAGCCGTTTTGTTAGCGTCCATGTAGTGCATCCATATAGCAGTATCGATGTGACCGCTGCCTGGAAGAAACTGCGTTTCATTTTATCGGTTAGGTCTGATTTCCATATAGTCGATAGCCTATTGATAGCTGTCCACCGAAAAGGACATCGAAACGAGGTTAACGAAAGCATCAAATAATGAAGCAAAATATCACATAGAATATTTTAGAGGGCTTTCAGCTGGAAAAGGCTACTCGTTTATTGTAAGTTAAGATCGCTAAGAACGCTTTTCAATCATAAAAGTCATATTCTAGTTATTTTTACCGTAAGTAAATTTGAAACATATATTTTCAAAGAGACTTCCATTAATCTATTTCCATTTGGCTATGTGCCAAAGAAGATAAAATATCTCTGATCTATCTATCTATCTATCTATCTATCTCCGTTTATTTATATGTCTGTCTATCCCAGTCTCTTCATATCTAACTATCTATCTAGTTATCTATCTGGGCCTGATCTATCTATCTATCTATCTATCTATCTATTTTAGTCTGTTCACCTCTATCTATACATAAATCGAATCTATTCAAATCCTTAATTTACAATTTTTTACCAATCAACCAACCAACCAATCAAATCATGCCACGCACGAAAACAGACAATGGAAAAAGGGAGCGTGTGTATTTTGAACTAACTTCAAATTTCTTATAAGTCTCTCTCTCTCTCTCTCTCTCTCTCTCTCTCTCTCTCTCTCTCTCTCTTGATGTTCGGAGAGTGATTAACCATTATAATTCTGGAATTGGATATCGACAGATCACCAATGAAAGCAATATCTACATGAGTGCAAATTACTGACATCATTTGAAAATGGAAGCAACATGGCCTGAAACAGGACGTCCTTATGAATAAAGTCAACGAGCAGCTAAACCCATTTGTCAGGAAGTAATTCAAAATCCATTCACTAGTTGGGAAGGACTTCAGAAGGATCTGTAGGTAGCTGAGGCGGAAGTGAAGAAAGATACAATTAGTCGGGGACTAGTCTAAAAAAAACTATTACTTGGGCGCGTTCCATAATTTTACCCTTGCGCCAAAGTAAGCAAATTCTAGTTAATGATAACTACATGAAATGCCGTTTTACTAATTTAAAACCCCGTCTTGTCGGTGGGGCTTTGAATATGCAGACTGTAACCCCTACTGAGGGATAAGACCCCCCCCCAAAAAGGGATGACAATAAACTGTATCTGATAGTGAGGCTTCAGTTCCAGAGCTCTGTGGAGGTATTCTTCACTGCCATTGAAGATTATTTAATGCCGAATCTTGTTTATACATATTGATTAGATATATATGATTTGTGAACTCATTTTTTGATAACAATTTTTTTTGCGTATTGTGAAATGGTTTTAAGTGTTTCAATCTAACACGAATAATTTTATTTAATTTTAATCATTAGCTTGCACACCGTTAAATGATTCGAAGCATTGCTATGCATCTCTACCAATTCAATCAAACATTAGCTATTTGTTCACACACAATTAAATGATCAAACAATTCTATTTTTAACAATTCAATTTAGTATAAGTCATCCATTTGGACATAGTTTGAATCTCAGTTACATAGGACTCTATCATGCTACTACTCTGGGTCAGAGTTGACCTGGGAGTAATGGCAACGAAGGGGTACTTTACATTCCCCAAAGCTCCAGCATAACTGGAGTCTCCGGATCGGATGGTTTAGTTTCATATCCAGGACACTCGTTGGTGGTAGGGTCTTACCCCTCTACAGAGATGCAGTCAGTGTATTCTAGAGCCGCAACCGACTGAACAAGCAAATTATTTGTATTATATAGGAATAATTGATATATAGCCGAGTGCAATATATTTCGAAAAAATATTAACACTAAAAATGTAATATGTACAATAAATACGATTTCCTAACTTCTTAACATAAAATAGCTCTACACAGTTTGACATGTCATTTGAGTCAATTAGTAAATCAAAAAAATATTGCTTAAAACCGAAAATAATTAGTCGAAAAAATGCGTCTTCATAGTATCTATAATTCACGATAGAAAGCCTTGCTTCAAACTGCCATTTGAGTGGGGTTAACGATGCTTTCGAATTCCGCACGCTGACTCCAAGACATGACTTCATACGACAACCCTTCCTGTCAAAAGTCGAACCCAAACAACGGTCGCCCCATTCTTTGTTCAGTTCCCGCGCTGAATCGAAAACAAAACGACAACAAAACCTGGAATTAAAGATCTTCATATTACCAGGTCATTAAGGGTCAAAGAATAATGTTTATTCGTGCTGAGGTTGGCTAGCCGTAATGAGTGTCGTAGATTGAATGAAAGATATTGGTATTGATAGAAGGATAGACTGACCGACAGTTGACACTTTGTCATGGGTGGACGTGACTCAAAGAGCCTTTGACTTATAAGCAAGGTAAACAGATCTCCCCCAACCAGAGACAAAGAAAAGAAAAGCTCAGATGATGACGTAGACTATGAACCCGTGAAGCGTAAAGACCAAATGCGAGACTTATGAAGTGTATCTAGTTGCACTGTTCACAGTTCGTCTTGAATACATAAGGCCTGTGTTGAGTTTTGTAGACGAAGGCAAAATTAGTATAAGATCAGATATTAGAAGTATCTTTAGGCTATCAATATACTGTCAATGGCTTGCAGTTATTTGACTCTGAATACAGTGATTCAAGATGGCGTTTCTCGGAAATAGGAAAACCCTTAAGCTTACTTTCAATGGCTTGTCATTGCCGTGAAGATTTTATAGATTCAAGTAATTTTGGGGAAATTAAAATCTATAGTTATCAAAAATAACCTACTCTCCCAAATTTCCGTTTTTTCTGTGTTAATATAATATATTATAATAATATATATATATATGCAATATTTTAGTATGTGTTACTTTTATGTGCATATACTAAGTGGTCAAAGCGGTTCAAGCTGTGTGATGTACCTGATGTGGTTGGTAGTATTGTGGTAGTTGGTGCGCTGATCTGTTGTGCTCTGCTTCACTTCATACAGGAGCTAAGGACCGCACTGATGAACGTACAACAAAGTCTCATTCAGTCACTAATGCTTGACAAGTTTAAAGTGTGTCATAACACTGAGATTTGGGTTTCTTAGATTTCTTTGTTTAATGGCTTATCAAACTTCGTGGGTTATTCAATGCTAAAGCCATCTTTGAAGAAGAATAGAAATGGTACTATTTAACCAGCATATAGGAGAAATAAGGATGGTTACACACACACACACACACACACACACATGCATATTTACTATATATGTATATATATATAGTTTTCTGTATTTATAGGTAAAAAGAACTCAATATCGATGAGAGAGCTTGTATATCTAAGTAAAGATAGCGTAGATATATAGTGCTGGGTGACTGACAGTCACCAAGCGCTTTTGGCTGTATGCCTACGCTATCCTAACTTATATATATATATATATATATATATAATTGACTAAGGTACTTTCATGAAATGTGACGAAGTGAGATTTATTTTTGAAAATAGTCCACATTGCAATTCCCACTTCTTCGTACTCATGTTGCAGTACTTTTATCTCATTGATACAAAAATTCATCAGCAGTATATAAGATGTCATTATATGAAGGTTTCAGTCAATGAAATTTTCAGCCTATCTCCTATATATATATATATATATATAGGGTGTATTTATGCAGCCCATTCTCTCGTAGGTATATTTTGTTGAAAATATCGGGCAAGGATTTGGTTTTAACATGGTGTTTGGCATTATATATACATATATATATATATTGTCACAGAAATAATAGAAATATTCACGAATATAATATTCTGAACAAGTACTTAAAATTCTTCTATTTTTCTTTTTTTTTTTTCTTTTTTTTTTTTTTGCTGTTAACACAGCCTTTTGACCGGTACATTCTTCAACCTACTTCTGGAAAGAATTGTTTTTTTCTGGTCTTTTTTCGGAGCGAAAATCAAAAACAATATTAATCAGGAATGTATTACCGTTTTCCCTTAGCACTTCGTAGAAAGAGGCGAGAACAAAATTCCATTTTCTTTTGCAGGTGCTTATTACACCCGAAGAAGACCGGAGAATGTATTGTTAGACATGATTTTAAGTGTTCGAAGAATTCTTCAACCTTTCATAAAACTACCCTTGCTTTAGATATTATTACGTATTATTTATTACCAAACTCTACAACATTGAAAGTCTGTGACCAAAAATAAAATGGCACACACACACGCACACACACACACACACACACACACACATACACAGAGACACACTCACACTCACACATATTTATATATATATATATATATATATATATATATATATATATATATGTTGTATAGCCACATACATATACATAATACATGCGGAACATAATCAAACATAATGACGAACTTCAATGAACGAACGAACGAACTCACTTCTTTATAAAAATATATCTCTCACGCTTTATTCTCAAAAGGGTTGATGTTGGTTGTGTGTGAGAGATGAGCTGGAGACGGGGACAGACTGCTATATTAACCCAGCAGTATTTCTATCTCATCTTGGCTCAGTTGCTCAACCGCGGGTCTCTGAGGGCCCAAAGCCCTTTGTCTGTCGCTGGCTCTCAATTCGGCATCTTGTCTCCAACTGACAGTTTTTCAAAATACCTAAATTCTCAGCCCATCGCTTCCGGGCATGACGTCATTCATACTCCAGTCCATTTCCTATCTGGGGTTTATTATGACATTTGTGATTGCCATATCCCCTGCGCACGAGCGTAGACTGTACCCAATGTCTGTGCACCTGAACCAAGAACCGAATAGTTCAAAGCCCAACCAAACTGAATGATAAAATATAATTAACGAAAAATGATCAATATAAAAAAATCATTCCATAATTATATAACATATATATATATATATATATATAAGGAGTGTACTTATTTTTGATTTCTATATATTAGTAGGTGTACTGACTGGAATTCTTATTGTTAAAAAGGGAATCAGTGACCCACGTTCAAATCCTGGACGTGGTTGCTTGCATTTTGCTTTGCATTAATGCCCTGGGAAAAGGCATGATTCTCCCCATCTAATCTCGGTTCTTTAGCTTTGGTTAGGCAACCAGTCAAGGAGAAGGAAACTTAATTCAAACTAGGTGTATTCTGCTTAAAAATTGACCACCCTTTCCATGAGAGAGAAACAGGGTCAATAATCCCCAATAAGGATTAAGCACATTTCAGTTATAATGATCTATGAGACTAACCTGCTATATTACAGTGAGTATTATTGCTGTTTACTGAATTTACCTCAGTCTGACTCAATGCCATAAAAATATGAGAATCCAGATGAGGACTGAACTTACCTCAATGGGACTAGTTTGCTAACCATTTCACTAAATATAACACGTGATCCTTTTTTCATCGATCTAATTTGTGCGGATAACATGATCAAAGTTATCGCCATTTCACCTGTTGCCCACATCTTCTGTTTGGTATCCGTAAACGTTAGCAATGTCAATGAATATAAATGGGTGCTATACATATTGTTTTCACGCGAAGAAATGATCTGCTTACATGTTCAACGCCATTCTGAAAACTGCCGCTAAATTTCTACCAGTAAAATGATAAAAAGAAAAAAAGCACAAAGATTTATTAAAGATTCACCATCTCTTGCGATACCACCGGAGCGTACCTTTTACTCACATGACGTACAGATGATATTCAAAATACATAGCAAGTACTAGCACCTATGAGGTAAAGCAGATGATTTATTGCCGAAAACCTACTTGTCCTGAAGTTTTACAACGGTTTCTGCGCCTCTTGTAGTTTCTGAGGAAATAAATTGGTGACTTTACATTCGGAGCGCATTCTATGAGGTTTGATTTAGTTATGAAATACCTGCATGTAAACATGGTTAAACTAAATAACACACCTCTGCTTTCATATTTGACGCCATTTTGCCAGACTGCCGCTCCGCTGCTGCCTGTTACAAGACAAGAGGGTGATGGGTTAATGACAGACAGGTTCAACATCTACTGCCGCGGACAGCTTTATCTAGTATCATAGATGGTTTGGTTTGGTTTCTTTGTTTAATGGCATATCAACCTTTGGCAGGTTATTTACTGCCAAAGCCATCCTCCGAAAAGAACAGTAGGTGTACTATTTAACCAATAGCTGGGGGGATAAGGGGGTTCGTACCTTTCCCAAGGGTATTTGCCCGAAAGTGAACCTAATAGCGTGACTGGAGTACGAACTCGCGTACTACGATTCCGCAGTCCATCACGTTAACCATTACACCACGAGGACACCCCCTAGTATCATTGAGTGACATAAGTGGGGGGCATTTCTTTCAGAGCAACTCTCATACTAACGTGATATGGAAGTTCTTGTTGATCACTGGCAAAAATGAAGATCCATCTGTGTTGATTGTATGGAAAACTGATGAGCCATTGACGAGAATATCATACTAAACCAGAGTTTTTATATAAATAAACTGGCTTTTTAGTCAGGATGAGCCGAATGTTTTACTGTATTTTGGTATGTGTTAGCTGGAAGTGTGTACATGAGAACACAACTGATTTCGCGGGGTGTTCTCGTGAAGTAATGGTTAAAGCGATGGGCTGCGGAATCGTAGAACACGAGTTCGTAATCCAGTCGTGCCATTACGTTCACTTTCGGGCAAATACCCTTGGGACAAGTATGAACCCCCTTATCCTCCCAACTATGGGTTAAATAGTACAAATACTGTTCTAGGAGAATACCTTTGGCATTAAATAACCTACAAGGGTTGCCATTAAACAAAGAAACCAAACCAAACCAATCAACTGATTTCCAGACTAAAAAAAAAAGTGATTAATTCTGTTAAAAAAAACAAAACAAAAAAAAAACAGGCTTTAGAAGGCAATTTACTAAGCTTTTTGCTTAGATGTAGCACAAGGCCGCATAATTTGGGCACCCAATGAGAATCGAACTCACTCGTGTAGGTTTGCTTGCCTACCTTGCTAACCATTACACCACCAGAGGTGCCCAAAACAGGCTTTAGAAGCCGTAATTTTTGTCTGCCTATTTTTGCATCCGTTGATTAATCAGCGCATTCGCACGCAGACGACAATATTTGATTTGCCACAAAAAATGTAAATGGATCAAAACCCAAAATGATTAAAGAAATCCTTTCCCGCCTGGGTTAAGAATATACAATTTTTTAGCCAATTTAAATCATAGATTAATCATCAACTTTTTATCGAATTTCGAGCCTACCTCAATCTTACAAATAAGCGACAAAATAAATACATGTTTTGTAGGTTTTACGGATTTATTCTGTAGATTACTAAAAAATTTTCGGTTAATTTCATTTGAGTGAAAATCAAATATTCTTTTCTTTCAAGGTGGCATTTAATTTTAACATCCCTTTTCTATTTAAAAAATAACGAATACGTTTGTTTACAAAAATATTTCAAATATTTTAATATTTTGAATATTTTAATATTCGTACGATGATTCGATCTGTCCTCCACTGATGAAAATATTTTTTACTCTTTCTTCTAATTTATGATGGCTGCAGAAAAGTTCTTTCGCTGATATAGATTGGTTTATTTGTTTAATGGTATATCAAACCTTTTGGGCTATTTAAAGTCAAGAAGAACAAAAGCAGGGGAAATTAAAGAGTTCATACTTTTTTCAAATGTATAAGTCCAAAAATGAGCGTGATAGTGTGACTGGAGTTCGAACTCGCTTAATGGGATACTGCAGTTCAATCCGTTAGCCACTACACCACAGGAACTCTCCCCCATAACTATGCAAAAGCAATCAAAAAGATTCCTTGTACGATTAGCGAAAGTTCAATTGATCACAGAGCATTAACCAAGTGGTTGAAGAAATTTCGCTCGTATTGCTAGAACCTCGACAATCAGGTGAGGCTAGGTGATCCAAGCCATTAAGGCAAATACGGTGAGTAGTAAAATAAGTAAAGTTGGTGACCCCAGTCGAGGGTGACCCGAAGTCTCCCTTTTTGATAGCTACTACATCGAGGTGTAGGGTAGGGTGCTACAATTTACCCTTGATCGGTATCTTATAATACTGAGTTTTAAGCAAGGCGGAATCAAGAACCATTTTTTGAATTTTTGGTATGACTTGACCAAGGATTGATCCCCAATCTTCCGGGCCATTAGCAAACACTCTACCCACTTGACCAATCTTAGAATATTATGCGAGCCCGGCATCTCACGGTCCTGTGTAGTTCGTCACCTTCACGTACCCTGAGTTGCGGAACTGAGCCTTAGTTTTCTAAAATATTGCAAAACTTTTGACCCATTCTGTTTGATTTAGTGATATTCCATTGGTTATTATAAAGAATTTCTTTTAATTTGGTGCATAAACCGTCTAATACAGGGGTGGGCAAACTTTAAGGTGGGAGGGACGCATCACTGGGTTATGAATTGTCAAAGGGCCGAATCTTTTCAAATCTAAAGAATTTTGTCCCGATTCAAGTGCAAGTGTTTTTATTTTTCTTTAAGAAGCTCCAGCGGGCCGCACAGAACAGTGCAGTTTGCCCACCCCTGGTCTAATATGATTTTTTTTCTTATTTTTCATATGTAACTTTTTTGTAGTATTTATAGACGAAATTCAGACCGCCTTAGAAAGTTTTCCTTACGGTCTTTAAGGGCACTTAAGGATTGTGGCTGTGTTTCAGGTTAGGGTAAATTCTGTAAAAATAAAGACCCATAGACTAATAGCCTTACTGTTGGTGGAACGTAATACACGTTGACTGTATTCCTCTCAGTGGGTTAAGCCCCGCCAAAAAAAAAAAAAAGAAAAAATGTAGTCTCCTTTCGATTACCAGTAAAAGTGTTAAGATCGAATTAATTTTTCCAAATAAACTATTTGTCATAGGTTAACTGGTCGACCTTCAATTTTCCGTTCCAAAATTGAGCCGGATTATGTACTTTTCCGTTCAAAGTAAATCGTGTACTAATTCAATAATTCAAACGCTTTTGTTGATTGGTTGCTTGCTTTTTATTACATATCAGCCATTGTAAGTTATCTAAGTCAAATATTATATATATATATATATATATATTGTACACATTTAACAATTTCAAGTATTGTTCTCTAACAGTAATAATTCTTGGCCCATTCGGCTGGACTGCAGAATACACTGACTGCATTTTTGCAGATGGGTAAGACGAGTGTCTTCGATATGACACTAAACAGTCTGATTATGAGGCTCCAGTAATGCTGGAGCTTTGGGAAATGCGGAGTACCCCTTCATTGCCATCTCGCCCAGGTCCACTATGGCCTGAAGTGGGAGCACCTGATAATGGTCTTATCTATGGGTCAAATAGAACAAAACCGAGAGCTTATGCTAAACTGAATTGTATGAAATAGAACTGTTTATATGTATAAAAATAGATTTTGCATTAAATAACCTACCATGGTTGATAGGCCATAAAACTAAACCAAACTAATAATTCTATCTAATATTAATCGTTTGCTTGCACACAGTTAAATCGTTTCAAGTATTGCTATCTGCGACTACCAATTCAATTTAACAAGGAGGTGCCCGTGGTGTAGTCGTTATCGTCGTAGGAAATGGACACGGCGACACGAGTTCAAGTCCTGGACGAGACTGATTGCATTTCACATAGCACTAATACCCTTGGGAAAGGTATGAATCCAATTATTCTCCCTCCAGCTATGGGTAAATAGTAGGGCAGACTGTTTTCTTCAGCCTTGGTAAGGCAACTAGTCTAGGAGAAGGAAAATTCTGAATTCAAACCTGTTAAACTCCGCTTTAAAAATTGACCTTGTGTCATATCCTGCCCTAGTGGAGGGGTTGGTAAATAGTACCAATTCAATTTAACATCAGGCAATTTAACATGTTGGTATGCAGTAAAAAGATTATATCGTTTTATTTGATCCGTTGATTGGACCGTAACATGTACTACCACATCGGATCAGAGTAGACCCGAGGGTTATGCCAATGAAAGAGTGCTCCACATTCACCTAAGCTCTCACATTCCCCAAAGCCTGACCAGAGACAAGGCGCAACAAAATAGCAGATGTAGATTATGT
>OY757925.1:49899732-49922232 GCA_963585895.1 Sepioteuthis lessoniana | reverse complement strand
CCCTAAAACAAAGAAAGCGCACCAAAGCCATGAATAACAACAGAAAAACTTGTAAGACTGCTAAATATAGACAGGTTCCAAAATTATGATTATCCTTATCAGACAATTATACCTTCAAGTAGTTTTTTTTTTAGTTTAAATAAAAGTAGAGTTGATGACCTTTAATCGAGAGCGACCAGAAGGCTCCCTTTTCAAAAGCTACTACACCGAAGTATAGGGGAGGGAGCTACACTTTACCCTTGATACGTATATTGCTGAGTGTTAAGCAAGTAGGTATCAAGTACCATTTTTAAAATCTTTGGTATGACGCGACCTGGGATTGAATCCAAGTCTCCCGGACTATAGGCCACTTATACATCCTCATAGATGCTAACAAAAAACACATTGAGAAAAGTTAGATGGAAACTACAAACTATTTTGAAAAAAATCTTTGAAGTAACACTCCACAGAACAACAGCTGTACGGCCACTTACCTACCATCTCTCAAACCATCTAAGTAAGACAAACAAGATGCTGCTAGTGAAGCAAGGATGAACACACGAGTGATGTTCTTCTATGGACTTCTACAAGTGTAGTGGACACAGAGCGATGGACGTAGGAACGGATGGTGAGAGAGAGAGCCAGGGTATATAAAGTATTCTAATTGAGAACGAATATTTTTTTCCATTAAGGGTTTTCGGGCTATTGTTTTCACTTATTATTATATTAATTCCACAACGCTTCGGCCGATATGTCCTCCGGCCTTCTTCATGTGTTTGTCGAACTCGGGAACCTTCACGGAACTTCGAACTTATTGAGTCCACTGCCATAATCGGGCACAAGTGTTAAGTATATTATATTGTTACTCACCTGCAGTCAGGATTGTCTCCTTAGAAGCTTCGGGAATCAACGCCTATAACCGTTACGCCATGTGCTGCTGGACAATTCAGAATGAATTTTTGGGACTTATAAACTTAATGTTCTTACTTGACTAGAATTACTACTTTTATGTAAGATTTTTTTACCTGTGCTCATATTAGGTTTTTTTCTTTTTTAGAAATTTAGACAACAGAATACGAATGATTTTTAACTTATAGCTGGGCATCTGACTGGTATTATCACTCCAAGTAAGAACGGAACTTGGTGTGATAACAATGAAGTGATATTGTACACTCCCCAGATCCCCAGAGGTGGAGCTTCATCTTCAAATACAATTTATGTCATATTCTATACGTTTCCTTTTTTGTGGAAAAGTACTCCCCGTAGAAATGTTAATTTTTTTGAGCAACAAATCGTTATTTACTAAGCTTTATCTAGTTGCGGCATGTTTCGGACACTCATTGACAATCGAACTCACTAGTGATGTCTTGCTAATCTACTTTGCTAACCATTAAACCATGCTAGGTGCCCAGGGTCACCACACACACACACACACACCGATATATATATATATATATATATATATATATATATATATATATATATATATATATATATATATATATATATACTTACCAAACTCTCCGCTCGGGCAGAATTTGACACAATGTCAATTTTTTTAAGCGGAGTTTAACACGTTTGAATTCAGAATTTTCCTTCTCCTAGAAGGCTAGTTGCTTTACCAAGGCTGAAGAAATCAGTCTGCCCTACTATTTACCCATTGCTGGATGGAGAATAATTGGATTCATACCTTTCCCAAGGGTATTAGTACTATGTGAAATGCCATCAGTCTCGTCCAGGATTTGAACTCATGTTGCCGTGTCCATTTCCTAAGACGATAACTATGTATATATATATATATATAAATGAAGAGCAGTCATGCAATGTTTTTCAAAATAATCTCCGAAATATATAAGGGTGGTTTGCTCGGAGGTTCTTTCTGTTGGGGTGGTGTTGTAATAGGTGTCTTTTGTCGATAAGGGACGGGTATTTGAAACGAGTGGGTAAAGCGGGTGTCCATTCGAACATGCAAAGACAAACGGCAAATGAACGGGTTGACATTTTTTTACCTGTATTGTTCACGCCAGGAATGGCAGGCCAGGGTCGGGTGGGCGCTGTTGGGGGGGGGGGGGGCGATAGAAATAAGTCAGCATTCCACTTTTTTGTGTCTTTGTCGAACCGAAATTATTTTTCCCCTTTCGCAATTTTGCGTCCTATTTGGTTTTGTTAAGTTTTGTTTCGCCTTTTGTTTTGAATCTTAAAAAAAAAAGTTATCCCAACACCACCCCACAGTCCAGTGTAATTGTCCATTTACGTCCGACATGCAAACCAAACATGAACTTTTCTAAGTAAACACCTATGCGTATTTAGCTCGATTGTTGAAGCGGCGAATTTGGTATGTGAGTGGTTTTCCTCGTTGGCTGTGTTTAATTACCTTGTCATGCATTTCTCAAAAAAAAAAAAAAAAGAAAAACAGGATAATGTTATTCAACATTATATATACTTTTATCCAAACTATAAGTATCTATTTAATCAAATCCTGCCGCCTGAATCAGGATGAGGTAAAGGTCAATTTTTAAATGGATAGAAATCAGTATGAATTCAGAATTTATCTTTAACTTTAGTAGTTCCACATTTTATTTAATCAATAAATACCGGCATATCACAAAACTGTTTTTGATGATTTATAGGTTTATAAACGGTGTTGAGAGGTTAGCTTTTATGACTCTTTTTAGCCATTACTTGCACTAAAAAGCAATCACAATGTTATTCTTAAATCTTGATTTATTTATTTTTGTTGAAAAAAAAAAGTTATAAGAGAAAGGTTATAACTTGGGTTTCCAACTACGAAGATTTCAGCTAGATATCTACTTAATATGGTTAAAGATTTGGTTTAGCTAAACTGATACATATTTACTGAACGAAATGTGACATCAGATCAATTATTTTGATGGAGTAAAGCTAGTTTTAATTCAGAGTCCTAGACTGGTTGCCTAACCAAGGCTGAAAAACCCAGTCTGCCCAAGTATTTACCCATAGATAAGAGAAGTGATAGATTCATGCCTTTCTCAAGTGAAGTGAAATGCAAACATACTCCTCCAGTATTTGAACTCAGTTAATTGATTTCATTTCCTACAATGATATTCGTTGCGGTAAGAGCGCTTCTATACGCAGAACATAAGTAACTCTATTCAAAATGTATAATTTTTTTGTTATTTACTTCAGACTTCTGATTTTATGAACTTTCGTTGAAGTTCCAACTGTAGTTTCAAGGTTTGTTATTATTATTGTAAGTGTTATTCAAACAATTGATCTCATTCTTTTGAGAAGAGTCATTATCATCCCACAATATATCCGAACTATTGATATCATTCTTTTTTATTGAGATACGTTCTGACATTTTGTGTAGAGTCATTCTTTTTTACAACATAAGCAATTAAAAAAATAGCTATTAAAATAAAGAAACAAAATGTTTGATACCTGGTCTTATCTCGGGCATAAAAGTTTGAAAAAACAAACAAACAAACAATGGGCATTTTAAATACTTTTACATCGTAACCACCAAAAAATAACACATAGTATCCAGGAAGAAATTCTGTGTAAAAATATAGTGTTATCCAGAGCATAAAAGCAAAGTTTGATGAAAGCAATGGCCATTTTCAATATTTTTACAACATAAGCAATTTAAAAATATTGTATACTGTAAATAAACAAAAAACGTGTGTTACATAGTGGTTTGGTTTCTTTGTTTAATGGCATATCAACCTTTGTAGGTTATTTATTGCCAAAGCCATTCTCCTTGAAGAACAGTAGTGGTACTATTTAACCCATAGAGATTAGGGGGTTCATTCCTTTCCCAAGGGTATTTGCCCGAAAGTGAATGTGATAGAGCAACTGGAGTACGAACTCACTTACTACGATTTCGCAGTCCATCACTTTAACCATTACACCACGTTACATAGTGTTGTTTAGAACAAAAAAGTCAAGATTGAAAGGAATAACTGCCATTTTCAATACTTTTACATTATAAATTGCAATATAGTATCTGTTCGAGGCCTGATAACATCAAAGGTTTCCAGTACTGCTTTTCAAGTGCAAAAGATTATTTTATAAGAGATAACTTGAATTCGGTGTGCAGTATCCCAATTTCCAACGTTCCTTCCTGACCTTGAACAGAAAGGACCTTGCCAATTTCAAGCTGGTTATCTCTAGAGTCGTTGTGGTTGATGTCTAGTGCAACGAGCACGTCGAATTTTTTTAAATTTTTATTTCCAGTGTCAGATTAGAAACTGGCATGTTTATGTTCTTGACACATCTGAAAGAGAAAGAAGTTTAGAAATTTGGCACATGCCGCGTAATATTTGGTTAGGTCATCCTCAGTTTTTTATATCTCTTGTGACGTTTTGATTTGTTTTGTTCCAAAATTTCCTGCATAATGAAAAAAGAAACCACTAGAATACTTGAATCCATACAACTGAAAGTAAATTATTAAAATTAGATTGGAATTAAAGTAAAAACAAAGTAAAGTTAGTGACCTAAGTCGAGGGTGACCTAAGTCGAGGGCGCAACTTCACAACCTGGATTACTCCACTTTACCCTTGATCCGTACTTTATAATGCTGAGTGTTAAGCAAGGCAGCATCAAATACCATTTTTAAGTTTTTGGTATGACTCGACATGGAATTGAACCCCAGTCGCCGTTATGCGAACACTCTTCTCTTTAAGTCAATGGTCAGGTTTCAGATGGGAATAGTCGATATTATATAACCGTGAATATTTTTTTAGTAAGTATAGTTACTTGCAGCTATGATTGTTAAGTAAGGATTATTTATGACGTAATGGCCAACGTGCTTGTCATCAAAGTACGTGAGTTCAAACTCCAGTCATGCTAATACGTCTACTGGGCTCACTTATTTCTCTTAGCAATGGTTTTGATATTAAAAAACCTACGACGGTTGATATGCTGTTAAAATCCCATTGAAAAAAAGAAATAAAGATAATCATTATTCATATTCATCATCATATCGTGCCACTAGCACGGATATCCCTGACCCTCTCTCGCCACTTTTCCCTATCGTTCATCGCCTCTGGAAGGTCTTCAGGGCTTCATCCCGTATTCACATTAGCTACTGAATGTATGTTCGTGCTGGTCGTCCTGCTTTTGCCCGGCCATATGTGGGGGTCCATAGGAGTATATCACTTATGAACTAGTCCTTGCTTCTCCAGCAGTGTCCTGCATGTCTGGTTCGTCTAACTTGGATAGTTTTCGTGATGGGAGGAAAGTGGCCGTATAGTTGGTGTCTTGTGGGGTGTTGCCGCAAGGACTTGTTCGATATTGCTCGCAGCATTCTGTCATCACAATTACTTGAAACCATATAATTATCATAAGTAGATAGAAATACCTGAAGCCATAAAACTTTATGCAAATTATTTATATTAGATTGGAATACTTGAAACCATATAATTATTATAAGTAGATAGAAATACCTGAAGCCATAAAACTTTATGCAAATTATTTATATTAGATAGGAATACTTGATACCATATAATTATTATAAGTAGATAGAAATACCTGAAGCCATAAAACTTTATGCAAATTATTTATATTGGGTAGGAATACTTGAAACCATATGATTATTATAAGTAGATAGAAATACCTGAAGCCATAAAACTTTATGCAAATTATTTATATTAGATAGGAATACTTGATGCCATATAATTATTATAAGTAGATAGAAATACCTGAAGCCATAAAACTTTATGCAAATTATTTATATTAGATAGGAATACTTGAAACCATATAACAGTAAATTATTTGTACTGATAAAAGTTATTTGAAACCGTAATTGTTTACAAACATGTGCTTTAATCAAATAGGAGACATCTCCACACTAAATGGCAGATCTCTGAAATTTGTAGACAAGTTCACCTATCGCGGAAGCAGCGTCTCATCTACCGAAAATGACATCAATGATATGACTAGCAATGGCATGAACAGCTACCGATATACTATTGGTCATATGGAAGTCATACCTATCAGATAAAATAAAGCGCAGTTTTTTTTTTCCATGCAGAGATCGTGTCAATACTGCTGTATGGATGCACCACATGGATGCTAAGCGTATTGAGAAAAAGCTTGACGGTAATTGCACAAGAATGCTACGAGCTGTATGGAACAAGTCCCGGAGGCAGCATCCCATAGACACCTACCAGCCATCTCAAAAACCATCCAAATTAGACGAGCAAGACATGCGGGACACTCCTGGAGAAGTGAGGGCGAACTCATAGGCGATGTACTCCTATGGACCCCTTCACACAGACGAGCAAGGATAAAGCAACCAGCTAGATTTAATCTACAACAGTTCTGTATTTATACAGGATGTTGCATAGAAAATCTGCCGAGAGTAATAAACGATAGGATGAGTGGCGAGATAGGGTCAGGGAAATCTGTGCCAGAAGTACGCCATGGTGATGATGATGACTTGAAACCATACTGTGAACAAATTATCAACCTCTAGGCATTAAATAATCCTAGACGGGTTGGCATGGCATTAAAATCTATCTATCTATGTATCTGTCAAGCAACTGTATGCAAATTATTTTTATTTGATCGGAATACTTGATCTCACGTGACTGTGTGCAAAAACTCTTTTAAGTGACTACTATACAGAAAATGTAGATAAAAACGTACGATGAAGGCGATTCTGTAACCACTAGACTTAAAATAAGCCTTGATAGGTTGATATGCAGTTAAAGTCAATCAATCAGTCTGGTTTGTTTCTGGAGGTCAAAGCGGCAGCCGGCTGGTCAGATCTACGTAGACATAAAAGAAAAAAAATTCATTTGAAGGAACGATTTTTTTTAACGCGCGCACAGACAATCACGGTATAATCAGAATGACATCACATACGAATTTTAAGTGCAGATGGAGAAAAAGAAGAAGAAAAAAAAAGAAGCACAGAAAAAAAAAAGAGAAAGAAATTATTCAAAAAACAAGAACAAAAAAAAAAAAGATAAAGAAAGCAAAAAAAAAAAAAAGAACGTATATGAACAAAAGACATGACTCAAAAGAGCGACAAGACACCTGATGGAATTTTTTTTTACAGGTGTGTAAGAGATGTTTCTTAAGGGTATCATTCAGATGGACATTCCAGGAATTGTGAGGAGATGTTTGCATCGGGTGCACTTGTCTCTGTCAGTTCTTTTAAACCAAAGAAAGACAAGTGCGCGGCAGGTAATTTTACTGATAATCCTTGTCCTTATGATGGAACGGGTGTTAGGGGGTAAATTGTATGTCAAATGCACACACACACACACACACACACACACACACACACACAAGGAAGAGTTACCGAGGTGAAGTGGTTTATGTGCTGCACTTCCACGTCGTAGTAAGCGAGTTCGAACTTCAGTTACAATATTACGTTCACTTACAAACTAACATGCTTGTAAAAGGTATGAACTCCCCTGTCCCCTAACTGAGGGTTTATTAATACCTCTACTGTCCTGCTAAAAATATGGTTTTGGTATTGAATAACCCAGACTCAGTCATATGTCTATATGTATGTATGTATGTATGTGTGTGTGTGTGTGTGTGTTTACCAACCCCTCCACACGAGTTAGATTTATCACAAGGTAATTTTTACGAGGAGTTCAGTATTCCTTCTCCTTGATTGGTTGGCATATAGCCCAACCTAGCCAATTATTTACCCTTAGATTGAGGAAGAATAGATGGATTCATTGCTTTCCCTAAGGTATCATTACTGTCTATGCATGTGTGTGTGTGTGTGTGTGTGTGTGTGTGTCCGTGTGGTACTGCTTCTAAGTAATCAAATAACTTTCTAAACAATACCCTATAGAAGCTACTGCTTAAGTATTTGAACAAACACCAAAACTGTTTATATATATCTCACTCTGCTCATATCTATCTATCTATCTATCTATCTATCTATCTATCTATCAAGACCTGCTCATATCTTTCTATTTGTTTATGTAACTGGAACAAGATATATATCCCATAGTAGCTGAGTAAATCTATCTATATATCTATCTATCTGTCTGTCTATCTATCTGTCTATTCATTACCGAATGCAGTACATACTTTTACATCTATCTTTTATAAAAAGACTTTTTACAATTTTTTAGTTTCTTATAAAATTTTCTCAAGCCCCTTCTTTCTTTCTTTCTTTCTTTCTTTCTTTCTTTCTTTCTTTCCCTGTCTTTTTTTCTCTCTCTTTCTCAATCTGCGAATGTGTGTGTGTGTGTGTGTGGTACTGCTCCTGAATAATCAAGTAACTTTCTGAACATTACTCTAGATAAAGTATTGCTTCGAAGTATTTAAACAAACCGCCATAACTAATTTATTACTTCAGATGACGTGGATCTTTAAGGATTTTGATCGTGGTAGGAGCGTACAATTTAACGTTTAACAAACTTACGCCCGCGCCCAGCTATGGGTTAGATATTTATCTCTACCTCCCACCAGGTAAAATTTGACGCAAGGTCTTTTTTAAAGTGGGGATCAGGAGAGATGAGGTCTCGCATGAGTCGCGACTCATGTGCTGCTGGTCAATGCTGGTAATCGATTCTCTAGGTCCAAAGGCAAGTGCAGTGTGAGTCTTCGCCAAGTGAGCCCTAGACTCGAAGGTCTGGTTCAAGAGGGTCATTGCTTGTCATCGATTCACCAAGTACAACGTGCATCTATACTTCTTTAATGTTTATCAATGATTCACCAGGCCAAAAGGACAAGTGCAATATGGATATTTGCTTGTCATGGATCTGCTATGGGTTAAATAGTACCACAACTGTTTTTCGACAAAGATGTCTTCGGCATTAAATAACCCATGATGGTTTATATGCTATTAAATACAAAGAAATGAAACTAATTTCTCATACTTGTTTGGCATGTCATCCAAATAACGTTAATCCGCCTTTTCAATCTCCTTGAACAAGATATTAGAATTATAGAAAAAAAAAGGATTTTCATTTGACAATACAATTCTATTGAAAAACATTTCCCTTAAATTCAAGATTCAGAATCACAAAACAAGACTAAAGATCACCTTGATGATGATGATTGGAATAATGATGATTGGAATAAAACTTTGTTCTTCTTGCGTAATGTTCCTATTTTTTACTCTTGAAATCAAGTTATTAGAAGAGGAGTTCTTATGACGTAATGGCTAACGTGCGACATTTGCACTATTTCGTTAACTTTCGGACTCAGTTCATACCATGAGAAAAGTATGAACCAACTCCGAAAGATGTCCACCAGTCATGGTTAAATATTAACATTACTGTTATTTTTACAAAGATGGTTTTGGCATTAAATAACCCACGAATATTAGTATGCCATTAAGTAAAGAAAGTGAAATGAAAGTGATTAGAATCATATTTTTCTTTAGCGGCATATATATTTTTGACGGCATATAAGGCGTACTTTTTTTTTGCTAAAAATATCTTTTAAAATTCCCCTGCGTCTTATATGTCATATGTAGGTTTTAAATTCGCGATAGCCCGCCGAAATTGGCTACCTGGCAATTTCCATTAGCTTAGACTTTAAAATAATTTTCATATACCTATTAGTATTTTTAAAAAGATACAGATTAAAAGTGTTATAATAATAATAATCATCATCATGTCGTGCCGCCAGCAGGGATATCCCTGACCCTCTCTCGCCACTTCTCCCTATCGTTCATCGCCTCTGACAGGTCTTCAGGGTTACATCCCGTATCCTCACAGAGCTGCTGTGTGTATGTTCGAGCTGGTCGCCCTGCTTTTGCCAGGCCATATGTGGGGATCCATAGGAGTACATCACTTATGAGCTCGTCCCTGCTTCTCCAGCAGTGTCCTGCATGTTTAGTTCGTGATGATTTTCATTATATTCATTATATTAATTTCATCATGTTTAATTTCAGTGCATTGTCTTTTTCTTGATTTGTCCTGCTGAGATTGGGGTGCGCCTTATACACTCGTACGTCTTATATGCTGTTAAATATAGCTCGTAGCATTCTTGCGCAATTCCCGTCTAGCTTTTTCTTTATACGTTTAGTCAGCGTCCATATTGAAGAAATGACACGACCGCTATATATATATATATATATAGTCATTCACAGACAGATCTGTTTCGTTCTATCAGAACTCATCAGTGCGGCTAGACAGTAGCTTCCCGTAGCTGGGATCGAAACCCTGGTTGACTCAAACACCAAGCCAAAGCTTCTAACCATTTAGCCCCGAGGAGATATTAGCTGCGAAGTAAATTTTAAACGGTTATGAATCACAATTACTATTGTTTACATACATCCGTTCGACGGCTGCCGAGACCTCAATTCATATACGAAGAGGCTTGCATGAACGCTAATGGCAACACGATTACTTCTTCGCCGGAGAACTCAACCCTACGGGGGTAGGGGAGTATATATATATATATATATATGTGTGTGTGTATGTGTGTGTGTGTGTGTGTGTGTATGTAACGGATAGATTTGTTGAGACTGGGATAGATAGATAGATATTAACAAGATGGAATAGATAAATAGATCAACCGCCACGTAAATATTTCTTATATACAGCCGATTATCTCGGGATGTTTAGGTTGGTGTATGCTGAGTTAGATAAACCGGATTTACTGGAGTGCCTCACAGGAAAGAGATTCCGCTGAAACGAGATTGGTCAAGAGATAAGACAACCATCCGTGAAGGAGAATAAGAGAAACGGATAGACAGAGACATAGATAGACTCGTAAATAGAGGAAGAGATGTACAAGATAAGGAGAAGAAGAGCGAATATGTAAATGAGAGAAAGAGAGCATGATAGAAATATTGTAAAAGAAAAAGAAATTGAAAGAGGGCGTAGAGAGAAAAGAGAACTGCGAGAAGTAAAAAAAAAAGATAAGGAAAATTGAGAAGAGAGAGAGAGAGAGAGAGAGAGAGAGAGAGAGAGAGAGATACAGAGAGAGGGAGTGAGTGTGCGGGAATGAGGAAATATTAAAAATGAACAAGAGAAAGAAAAAATTATTAAAAAAGAATGAGTGGAGAGAAAAAATATTGAGAAAGAGGGGAAAAAAAGCAAGAAAGAAAAAAAGAAAGCAAAAGATACTATCAAAAGAGAAGAAAAAAATTTAACGAAGAAAGAAAGGAAGTGTCAGAGGGGAAAAAGAGGGAGAGAGGGAGAGGGAGAGAAATGAAGACATAAAGAGATTGAAAAGAACATTTGGGAGAAAGAGAGGGAATATAAGAATGACTGATGTAAAAATTTAAAGAACTACAGAGAGAGACAGAGAGAGAGAGAGAGAGAGAGAGAGGGGGGGAGGAATGCAGATAAAAAATGTAAAGATGAAAGAACCAAATTAATTAAAAAAAGAGACACACAAATATGAGAAGTGACGCATTTAGAAGGGGAGGGGGATAATGGTGGAGTCACTTAGATTAAATGGAGCAATGTACTAAATACCAGAAGGCCATCTTGCTTAATACAAACTCACTCGACCATTATATGTTTATCATGTAAGACGTTACCAATCACCTTTTAGTACCGTCAAAAAAACTCACGATTCATAGAGAATCTTAACCCTTGGCTGGCTGTCACAAAAATAAAGATTGAAGGAAAAAAGTTAAAGAAGAGGAAGATGAACGAAAGGCTAATAAAGTTAGTAAAGTTAGCGACCATAGTCGAGGGTGACCCGAAGGCTCCCTTTTCGATAGCTACTACACCAAGGTGTAGGGGAGGGCGCTACTCCATTCCCAGGATTGCTCCACTTTACCCTTGAACCGTACCTTATAATGCTGAGTGTTAAGCAAGGTGGTATCAAGTTCCATTTTTAAAGTCTTTGGTATGACTCTCCCGGGCCATTGGCGAACACTCTAACCGCTGGGCCAATGTCCCGGCGAATAAATTGATAAAAGAAATTTAAAAGAAAACGTGAGAAGCCAGGGAGTTAAGAAAGAAAGGAAGGAAGGAAGGAAGGAAGGAAGGAAGGAAGGAAGATATTGGGAAATTCAAACAGGATTTAAAAAAAGAGGCGATAAAAAGAAAGGAAGAAAATGAATGAAAGTAAAAAGAATTTGAAAAGCAGGAAAAAGAAAACAGAAAACAGAGGGGTTACGTCAGAAAAGAAAGAAAGAAAGAAAGAAAGAAAGAAAGAAAGAAAGAATAAAAAAGCGACTAATGATAAAGAAAGGAAAAAGAAAGCAAAATTAATAAATAGGAAAGCGTAAAAAGAAGGAAAGAACGAAATAAAGAGAGAACCAAAAAGAATATCTCATTTGATGGCACACAGTCACATCGTTTTAAGTATTTTGCTATCCAGCCCTAATAATTCTATTTAATATTAATCATTTGTCTAAATGCAGTTACATGGGTTCAAATATTCCAAATGGAGAAAACAAAGAAAGTTGTTTAGTGTTAAAAGAAAGAAAGAAAGAAAGAAAGAAAGCGAAGGAACTGGGAAAAAAAGTTGTTGAGCATTAAAAGAAAGAAAGAAAGAAAGAAAGAAAGAAAGAAAGAAAAGGAAAATGCAGAAAACAAAGCAAGTTGTGAAGTGTAAAAGAAAGAAAGAAAGAAACTGTAGAAAACAAACCAAATTGTTGAGCGTTAAAAGAAAGAAAGAAACAAAGAAAGAAAGCAAAAGCAATAAGTAGATAACCGTGACAAGAAAGAAAGAGAGGAAGAATGAAAAGGAAAGAAGGAAAGAAAGAAAAATTTTTTAAGTAAGAAGAAAGTAAGAAAGAAAGAAAGAATTGATGTGATTGTTGGAGGCTCATGACATCATGATTCTATCCGGCAGATGGTTGTCGTTAGAACGTGCTGAAAAGCAAGCGACCACAAATGTTGTGACCTTACAACTAAATACGAAGAAATATCTACGTAGCAAAAATTCGAAGAACATTTGGACACATTCTATGGCATCAACTGTAAAAACAACTAAATTTTACCAAGTTTTAGGTTGGGGTAATTATTCCTTTTCTTAAATTATCGATTTTGATCGGTCTGGTTTGGTTGGCTTGGCTTTTATGGCATGTCAACCATTGTAGGTCATTTAATGCCAAATCCTATTTATACATATAAATTTAATATTTGTAAACACATTTTGTTGATAACATTTTTAAATGTACTTGATTTCTTTCTTTTTTTTTTTTTCGCTCACAGTTCAATGGTTTCAAGTACTGCTATAAAATAGTAACGTGGTGTAATGATAATCGTCTTAGGAAAAGGACACGCCGACAAGAGTTCAACTCCTGGACGAGACTGATTACATTTCACATAGCACTAATACCCTTGGGAAAGATATGAATCCAATTGTTCTCACTCTAGCTATGGGTAGATAGTAGAGCAGACTGGGTTCTTCAGTCTTGGCGAGGCAACTAGTCTAGGAGAAGAAAAACTCTGAATTCAAACCTGTTAAACTCCCCTTAAAAATTGACCTTGTGTCATATCTTGCCCGAGCGGAGGGGTTGGTAAATATAATAAAATAGTAACAATTTAACATCAGCCATTTGTTTGCACGCATGTATATATATATATATATATATATATATATATATATATATATGTGTGTGTAAAAGATTAGTTTGTTGATAATTTCATTTTTAAATGAGTTTGAACTAATTTGTTTGCATATTAGAATTGCTATCATTTATACAGTCAAATGATATCAGTTATTGCTGTTTAACACTTATAATTCTACTCAATATCAATCACACACAGTGAAAAGGTTACAAATATTGCTATTTAACACGAATTATCATATTCAATATTGCTCATTCGTTTGCACAATGTAAGATTATTCTGAGAATAGCTATGTATAACTAATAATTCAATTAAACACCAGTCACAGTTGAATAATCAAACAGTTCAATTTCAAACAATTCAATTCAGCATTAGTCATTTGTTTGCTCTCAGTTTAAATGTCAAACAGTGCTACCACTCCGGGTCAGAGTGGACCTGGGAGCGATGGAAATGAAGGGTTACTTTGGATCCTCAAAGCTTCAGCATAACTGGAGCCTCGCCATCAGATTGTTTAGTGTCATATCTAGGACACTCGTTGGTAGGGGGTAGTACGAGCTCGTCCCTACTTCTCTGGCATTGTCCTGCATGTCTGGTTCGTTTAACTTTGATAGTTTCCGTGATGGGTGGTATGTAGCCGTAAAGCTGCAGCTTTGTCGGGTGAACCATAAAGCTATTTACTAAGGATTATTATTATCATTATTTACTTAAAACCATATATTATTAAAATAGAAATAATTACCTGAAACCATCTATTCCTATTATCCATCACCCCGGGAGAGTCTTCTAGACAGCATCCAGAGCTGGTCGGCTAACACAGGCACGTCCATATGTAGGAGTCCATAATAGAACGCCGTTTTGGAGTTCGTCCTTGCTTCTCAAACAGTGTCCTGCATGTCTATTTCACAATTAGCTTTTTCGCCATTCATTTTGTTTGCGTCCATGTGGTGTATCCATATAATAGTATGGACACAGCTACAGTTTGGAAGAAATATCGTTTTATTTTGTCAGAAAGTTTAGCATTTCATATAATCAATAGCCTGTCAATAGTATTCCATGCCTTTGGCAAACAAATGTTGACATTACTATTTTCAGTAGATGAGATATTGCTGCCAAGGTATGTGTACCGATCCACTAATTTAAGAGACTTGGCACTAAGAGTGGAAATGGCTCCTTTTTGTTTAAAATACATGTACTCTGCTTTATTTGCTTTCACGCTTCCTGCTTTCAGTGCTTCCTGCTGTTTAGTCTAGGCTATGCAGAAATGATTTTACTTGGGCTAATGTATTTGCGAGAAGTACTAGATCATCTGCGTAGACTGTATTTGTCATAGTTTCTGTGGGATATCATCTGCTTCCTGCATTTTTTAATGTGAAATCATTGTCTTTTATTAGATCTATGGATATTCTGAGTACGTAATCTTGGCAGAGTATAAACTAATATGGTAATAATGTATCTCCTTGCAAGACTCCAGCGACAATGTTGAAGAAGACTGCTTCTTTATCAGGAGAGTGAACCAATGCTTTTGCGTTTTTTACATAGCATCCTTATAGCGGTTACAATTTCATTGGGAAGACTATATGTAAGTAGTACTTGCATCGTCTTTTCTCTGTGTATGGAATCCCAACATGCTAATCACTGGTCATCAGGTACTTTTTAACTCGAACTGATAACCATTCTTATAAGTAGTAGAATCTTTTTGTTACGGCTTGAAAGATCAAACCCGATCATCCTCGGCGCACGGACTGATGTCAAGAAATAACGAGAACACTTACTCATATATTCTCAGTAGGCTCGAGTCACATATTGGCCATTTATGAAAACTATTTGTATAAAAGGAGATGTACATATACTTAATCTTGAAATCTTAGGTTGACAAAATTTTGTTCCAATCATTTTTCGTTTAAGAGTCATGCTGTTTTAAAGGTGAAAATTTGTGTGTGCGAATTTATCATCAAAATTGTGGTGCATTTTTTAAAATGGGTTTCAAGCTCAGGTATAAAGTAATTCAAGACAAAATACCCCAATGCTTTTCATTTCCTTCTGGATTTTTGGCTAAAAGGTTTAGTGATATTTTTCAAGGCAATTTTAGTTAAATTTTACTTTTTATAAATAGATTACACTTCTCCAAAATACCTATTTATGGAGGAAAAACATATTTTCGGTATATTTGGGAATACGAAGTCGAATATACTACTTATATATGTCATCAAAAACAAGGACCTAAATGCTATCACTTTAATTTAAAGTCATTTCATTCAGTTCTGCTTTGGGTATTTAAAAAAACATCCATGTTCAAAAATTCTTTTAAAATTGCTAATATTTTGTAACCAAAGTTGATTTCCAGGACATCGACACGAGGTTAACGAAGGCATGAACAGCTATCCATAGGCTATCGATTATATGGATAACCGATAAAATGAAACGCAGTTTCTTCCAGACAGCGCCTCGTATCGATACTGCTATATGGGTGCATTTCATGGACTCTAACAAAACGGCTCGAGAAGAAGCTAGACGGCAATTAGACAAGAATGCTGTGAGCAATCTTGAACAAGTCCTGGCGGCAACACCCCACAAGACACCAACTGTACGGCCACCTGCCTAAAATCACGAAAACTATTCAAGTTAGACGAACCAGACATGCAGGACACTGCTGGAGAAGCAGGGACGAACTCATAAGTGATGTACTGCTATGGACCCCCACATATGGCCGAGCAAAGGTAGGGCGACCAACACGAACATACATTCAGCAACTATGTGAGGATACGGGATGTAGTTCAGAAGACCTGCCGGAGGCGATGAACGATAGGGAAAAGTGGCGAGAGAGGGTCAGGGATATCCGTGCTACCAGCACGACATGATGATGATGATGATGATGATGATAAATATCTGGTACATGATGAGTATAATTCGATTGTTAAAAGCAAAAATCCAAATCAAACTGCGTGTATTCATTTCATTTAGTTCAGAACAGTCATGTGCTATGAATCCTCCAAATTCTGATTTTAGATGTCAAGTTTATAATTTTTGTGCTTTAATCTGTGTATCAAAAGTCTAATGAATATTAAAATCTTCCGAACATGGGCCATTTAGAGGTCATAAATACATTTCTGGCGAAATAAACATGTGCTCATTGAATAATTTATCATATTTTTTTTAACGAATTTGCAATTTTCGATTCAAAATTCCGCGAAATAGCCAATGTGGTGCTCTAGTGTCGAGATGTTTATTCAGCCAAGCCAGAAAATTTTCTCAGTGGTCCGAATAGGAAACGGGCACCAGGGGGTCCGGATGAGGTTAAAACATGCGACGTTTGAAAAACAAACACCAGAGACATTCATTTATTTATTACGGGTAGCATTATGGGTATTGTTAAAGAAATTGTACACGGCGAGTTAAGATCAATTTCTGAGTGAGGGTTGTTTGCGTTTCACTTCACACTAGTAACCTGAGGAAAGTCATGTATCTATCGCTACTTTCACATCGGCTACGGGCAGAATACCATTGTAGACTGGACTCTCTATCAAACTTATTTGATTTTATTAGTCTAATTGTACGGATTGAGCAAACCAAATCAACGTTTAATTTGGTTTGGTTGAGTTTTATGGCATATCAACCATTGTAGGTTATTTAATGCCGAATCCTCTTTATACATATATATTAAATATATATGAGTTGGTTTGGTTGAGTTTTATGGCATATCAACCATTGTAGGTTATTTAATGCCGAATCCTCTTTATACATATATATTAAATATATATGAGTTGGTTTGGTTGAGTTTTATGGCATATCAACCATTGTAGGTTATTTAATGCCGAATCCTCTTTATACATATATATTAAATACATATAATTTGGTTTGGTTGGGTTTCATGGCATATCAACCATTGTAGGTTATTTAATGCCGAATCCTCTTTATACATATATATTAAATACATATAATTTGGTTTGGTTGGGTTTCATGGCATATC
Organism: Sepioteuthis lessoniana; assembly: GCA_963585895.1. NCBI lineage: Eukaryota > Metazoa > Mollusca > Cephalopoda > Myopsida > Loliginidae > Sepioteuthis > Sepioteuthis lessoniana. The sequence goes on along the minus strand of OY757925.1, from coordinate 49,904,841 downwards.
AACCATTGTAGGTTATTTAATGCCGAATCCTCTTTATACATATATATTAAATACATATAATTTGGTTTGGTTTGGTCTAATGGCATATCAACCATTGTAGATATATTTAATGCCAAATACTCTTTATACATATATATTAAATACATATAATTTGGTTTGGTTTGGTCTAATGGCATATCAACCATTGTAGATATATTTAATGCCAAATACTCTTTATACATATATATTAAATACATATAATTTGGTTTGGTTTGGTCTAATGGCATATCAACCATTGTAGATATATTTAATGCCAAATCCACTTTAAATATATATATATATATATATATATATATATATATATATATATATATATATATATAATTTATATGATAAAACTATAATACAGATAACGTATCATATTAACACTATGTCACACACCGTTCCCAACAACTGATGTACCTTTTGTAAACACTAAATGGAACGTCACTGCACCCAGGCGGCCTCTTAGACGACTACAGTATGATGTTTATGTGCGCAATTTCATGATGGCGCTTTAGATTTTGAATTAAAATCATCATCTAGGCCTAGTGAGTAACCTTTAGCCTTCCAAAACCCTGCTGTATGTTTGGGATCAACCTATATAGCCGGTAGTGATCTAATCCAGAATTTTGAGTAAAAATCTATGGATCGTCTTAAATGGAAGATCAAGTTGTACGCCAAAATTTTCAGTAGACATATATGCATGTATTACCGGACATTGGCCTAGCGGTTAGAGTGTTCGCCAATGGCCCGTGAGACCTGGGTTCAATCCCAGGTCGAGTCATACCAAAGACTTTTAAAAAATGGTACTTGATGCCTCCTTGCTTAACACTCAGCATTATAAGGTACGGATCAAGGGTAAAGTAGAGCAATCCAGGGAAGGAATAGCGCCCTCCCCTACACCTTGGTGTAGTAGCTATCGAAAAGGGAGCCTTCGGGTTACCCTCGACTGCGGTCGCCAACTTTACTTACTTATATGCATGTGCATGTGGTACGCGTGTGTATGTAATAAGGAAAAAAATTATATATATGTATGTATGTAGGTAGGTATTTGCATAGAAACAGGGAGTGAAAGAGAGAATAATATTGAAGAATGTGTATCCAAGATAAACGCATAAATGTTTTTGACGCCAATAACAACTTCGTTTATTTTCAATTTAATTTGGCCATTTTTTCAATTAAGACAAAATCTTGGCATCAAGATGGAAGCTTTTTTTTTTTTTTTATCACCGTGTATATTTTTTTGTATTCTGTACATCTACATACATGTAACAAACACACACGCACACACATAAACACCATCACAGCGCAACCACGTTCACATACACATTTATATGTGCGTGTGTATTTGGAGTGTATGTGTATGAGATGTATCTTAAGCAACCCCTTTAAACCCTTTTGCCATGGTTGGACACTTGTAGACCGGATTAATTTCAATCGATATCTCTGAGGGGCGTCCTGTCGGAAAACTGACACTTGCTTATCTGCGTAATCAAACATTGCGCCATAAGGGGTCGACCACACACATGTGAACAACTGACAGGAGTGATCAACCGGGAAAAATGGTAGCTTCAATCGATACAATCTCAATAGGCAGCTCAAAATGCAGTGTCATTGTGCAGCTGAGATGTATACAAAGTTCTCCTTTATATGAGATTCGAATTTCAGACCCGACACCAAATAAAATCAAATTTATGCGAAATTCAGCAAAGTTTTATTCCAGTATGAGGAGGTGGAGGGGGAGGCAAGTTTTCAAAAGGAGGAAAGAGTTTGGGGTGAGTAAGAGAATACTTAACTAAAAAGGATGGGTGCAGCACATTCTCGTCATGCGCCAACCTATCTGTCTAGCTTAGATATTTTTCGGGTGAATGTTAAAACAGAAAACACTAGCAGTTAATGCACTCAATATATAATATATATATATATATATATATATATATATATCATCATGTCGTTCCGCCAGCACGGATATCCCTGACCCTCTCTCGCCACATCTCCCTATCATTCATCGCTTTTGGCAGGTCTTCAGGTTACATCCCGTATCCTCACATAGCTGCTCTATGTATGTTCGAGCTGGTCGTCCTGCTTTTGCTTGGCCATATGCTGGGGTCCATAGGAGTACACTGATGAGTTCGTCCTTGCTTCTCCAGCAGTGTCCTGCGTGTCTGGTTCATCTAACCTGTATAATTTTCGTGATGGGAGGCAAGTGGCCGTATAGTTGGTGTCTTGTGGGGTGTTGTCGCCAGGACTTGACCGATAAAATGAAACGCAGTTTCTTCCAGGCAGCGGTCGTATCGATACTGCTATATGGTTGCACTACTTGGACGCTAACTAAACGGCTGAAGAAGAAACTAGACGGCAATTACACAAGAATGTTGAGAGCAATATATATATATATATATATATATATATATATGGTTGGGTTTATGATAAATCAACTATTATTGGTTATTTAAAGCCAAATCCTATTTTTACATACATATTCTATATACATATGATTTTGGTTTGGCTTGGTTTGGTTTGACGGCATATCAACTATTGTATGTTATTTAATGCTAAATCATTTTTATACATATAAATCAAATATAATAATGTTTTTAAACGACCCTGATTTTTTCACACGGTTAAATGGTTTCATTTATATTTAATACAAATACATAGTTAAATGTAAACACTCTTCGACTTAAAACAATTCAGTTCAGTGTACATAGATTTTTTGTTTCGACACAGTCATTTGTTTATATACAGTTTTTTTTTGGTTTGGTTGTGTTTGGTATGGTTTTACGGCATATAAACCATTGTAGGTTATAAAATGCCAAATCCATTTTATTCATATAAACAGTTTCAATCCAGTTTAGCATAAGTACACGGTTTAAATATCTAAAACAGTTCTATTTTAAACAATTCAGTTTAGCATAAGTACAGTTTAAATGTGAAACACTTCTATTTGACCCATACAAAGGAAACCCTCTACCACGAACAGGAAGTAACAAAAGGTCAACTCTAAGAGAAGTTCAACAGGTTTGAATTTACATTTTTCCTTCGTCATACTGAAATTAAAGATTCAGCCTGCCCTACTATATATTTACTCATAGCAGGATGGTTCGTTGGTAGGTTTCTTGTGTATTATGGCATATCAACCCTTTTAGGTAATTTAATGCTAAATCCAGTTAACACATATATATTAAATATATAAGATTTGGTTTGGTTGGGTTTTATGGCATATCAACCCTTGTAGGTTATTTACTGCTAAATCCTGTTTATACATACATATCAAATATATAGAAATTTTTTGTCGATAATATTTTTAACAAGCCTAGACTCATTTGTTTGAAAAAGTTAAATCGTTTTGAGTATTGCGATTTTACACTAATTATTGAACATCAGTCATTTATTTGCGCACAGTTAAATGGTTTCAAGTATAATAAATGATTAAATAATTCTACGTGACCCATAGATGGGATCCTAACGGCAACAACCACTTCGTATCAGAATGAACATTTGAGTAATAGTAAAAAAAAATGAGTTACTTCACATTCCCTAAGGATCCTTTACTGGAATATCACCGTCAGATGAGTTAGTATCATGTCCAGGACACACGTGGATGTGTCTTAAGCCTCTGCAGAGATGCAGTACCTATTTTACAGTTCCATGCGTTTGAGTGACCTTAGCTGGAGTGATAATAGTTGGTTGCGTAGGTTAGGGGGTTATAACCATGTGCAACAGCCTCATTTAGGCGTTGAACTCAGGTTATCGTGTCCATTTCAACGACGATAACCGTATTACAAGGAGCACTTGCATTTAAAGGAGAGAACAGCGGTAAAAATGCATTACACAAACACAGATGGTGTAATGGTTATCGAGGTAGGAAATGGACACGACGACACGAGTTCAAATCCTAGACCATGTTAATTGCGTTTCACATACCACTAATACCCTTGGGAAAGGTATGAATCCAATTATTCTCCCTCTAGCAATGTGTAAATAGTATGACAGACTGGGTTCTTCAGCCTTGGTGAGGAAACTAGTCTAGGAGAAGGAAAACTATGAATTCAAACCTGTTATGGTTATCAAGGTAGGAAAATGGACACGACGACACGAGTTCAAATCCTAGACCATGTTAATTGCGTTTCACATACCACTAATATTCAAACCTGTTAAACTCCGCTTAAAAACTGACCTTGTGTCATATCCTGCCCGAGCGGAGGGGTTGGTAAATATATATATATATATATATATATATATATATATATATATATATGAAGAAATGCAAAAATACCCCAAAATAATCCAAAATTTTATGAATTTCTTATGAAAGTCAACGCTCAATGCTTCGATTATAATAACCTTCTTCAGGACTTAAAAATTCATGAAAAATGTTTTTAAAGCAGCAATGGATGCTTGATGAAATAACAGGAGAAAAGAAAGTGTTTATAAATAGTAAGATCCATAACCGCCTATTCAGCGTTCTTGTTTTAGAAAATATTATGAAGTTGCTGTCACGTGAACTGATGTTTGAAATTAGTTGTGTTTCTAAAGGATATAACAGAAGATGATAAAAAGAATAATAGTTAGAATATATTATTTAAAAAACATAGAGGAAAAAAATAGAAAATGAATAAAAAAGTATCGTTCATGAGGCTAAACTTAAATTTCAATAATAGGGCTAAAGGAAGTATAAATGTATGAGGAGGTGCCCGTGGTGTAATGGTCATCGTCGTAGGAAATGGACACGGCGACACGAGTTCAAATCCTGGACGAGATTGATTGCATTTCACATAGCACTAATACCCTTAGGAAAGGTATGAATCCAATTATTCTCCCTCCAGCTATGGGTAAATAGTAGGGCAGACTAGGTTCTTCAGCCTTGGTAAGGCAACTAGTCTAGGAGAAGGAAAACTCTGAATTCAAATCTGTTAAACTTCGCTTAAAAATTGACCTTGTGTCATATCCTGCCCGAGCGGAGGGGTTGGTAAATATGATAAATAAGATAAGGATTAAATTAATTAATATATATATATATATACATGGATCAATAAATAAGTTTCCAAACTTTTTTTGTATGGGCACTTTTCTTGATGGTACACA
>OY757925.1:49882232-49897232 GCA_963585895.1 Sepioteuthis lessoniana | reverse complement strand
ATATATATATATATATATATATATATATATATATGTGTGTGTGTGTGTGTGTGTGTGTGTGTGTGGTGACTTCAATACGTTTCCTGACTTTTTTTGTACAGGCATTTAAAATTGTCGTAGACTATTGAAAATTCAGTATGTTATTGCTTTACATTGTATGAGATGACTAACCAATTTTTATGATTTCAGGTTCAAATCAACCGCTACAGCAGCAATTGGAATACATCCTACTAAAGCCTGATTGTTATAGCAGGGGAATTTCAAAAATGCAATCTGACAGTAAGGACACTTTAGAAGAACGATATGCAATAAAATTCTGTTTTAAACTTGGAAAAAATGCCACAGAAACATATGAAATGCTTCGGACTACTTTAGGACCATCTTGCATGAATCGAGCATGAGTTTTTGAGTGGCATAAGAGATTCAAGGAAGCCAGGGAGTCTGTGAGGGATGATGAGAGGTGTGGGAGGAGTAAGGGTGTCAGAACTCCAGAGTTGATTGGCCAAAGGGTTAGGGTTAGGGTTAATATGTTGAGCTTTTAAGTGAGTTCAGGAAGAGATTCCACCGTCGGAAGAGGCCAGCACTCTTCAAATACGGTCAGTGGCATTTCCAGCAGGACAATGCACCAGTCCACAACTCCATCCTTGTCACAGACGATTTGACCAAGATGGCAATCAAGACAGTTCCTCTCTCTCCCTATAGCACAGACCTTGCTCCCTGTGACTTTTGGTTATTTTCTAAGCTCAGAGGCTGTCGTTATGAGACAATTGAGGAGGTGAAGGAGGTTGTGACGAAGGTCATTGATACGCTCACACAAGAGGACTTCCATGGGGCCTTCCAGAAGTTGTTGGAACGGTAGAACAAGTGCACTGCAGCCGGAGGAGATTACATCGAAGGGGACTAGAGTTTCATGTGTGTACTATCAATAAAATGCCCATACGAAAAAAGTCTAGAAACTTATTTAATGATTCTCGTATATATATATATATATATATACACACACACACACACACACACATATATATATATATATATATATAGAGAGAGAGAGAGAGACAGAGACAGAGAACCAGGATAATAGCTTGGTAGTGATCATCATCATCATGCCGTACCGCCAGCACGGATATCCCTGATCCTCTCTCGCCACTTCTCCCTATCGGTTATCGCCTCTGGCAGGTCTTTAGGGCTACATCCCTTATCCTCACATAGCTGCTCTATGTATGTTCGAGCTGGTCGTCTTGCTTTTGCTCGGCCAAATGTGGGGGTACATAAGAGTACATCACTTATGAGCTCGTCCCTGCTTCTTCAGCAGTGTCCCGCGTGTCTGGTTCGTCTAATTTGGATAGTTTTCGTGATGAGAGGTAGGTGGCCGTATAGTTGCTGTTTGTGGGGTGTTGCCTCCGGGACTTGTTCAATATTGCTCTCAGCATTCTTGTGTAATTGCCGTCTAGCTTCTTCTCCAGCCGTTTTGATAGCGTCCAAGTAATGCATCCATATAGTAGTATCGACACGACCGCTGCTTGGAAGAAACTGCGTTTCATTTTATCGGTCAGGTCTGACATCTATATGATCGATAGCTTATCGATAGCTGTCCATGCCATCGTTAGCCGCGTGTCGATGTCTTTTTCGGTTGATGAGACACCGCTTCCTAGGTAGGTGAATTTGTTTACCAGTTTCAGAGAGGTGCTGTCTTGTGTGGAAATGTCGCCTGTTTGATTAAAGCACATGTATTCAGTTTTGTGTGCATTGACACGGAGGCCAATGCCTGCAGCGGCTTGTTCTAAACTATGCAGTAGTGTTTCGGCTTGGTTGGGTGTATTTTCCAGAATCGCTACGTCATCGGCGTAGTCGGCGTCGGTAAGTGTTTTTGTGGGGTACCTTCTGTTTCTTTTCTTTGTCAGCTCGAAGCCGTCTTCTTTGATTTTATCAATCGATGTTCTAAGCACGTAATCTAGACAGATGATAAAGAGGTCTGGGGCTAGCGTGTCCCCTTGTAGTACTCCTGCTACAATGTCGAAGTATTCTGTGTCTCCACCTGGTACTATTTCCCAACCCCTCCGCTCGGGCAGGATATGACACAAGGTCAATTTTTAAACGGAGTTTAACAGGTTTGAATTCAGAGTTTTCCTTCTCCTAGACTAGTTGCCTCACCAAGGCTGAAGAACCTAGTCCGTCCTACTATTTACCCATAGCTGGAGGGAGAATAAGGGGGTTCATACCTTTCCCAAGGGTATTTGCCCGAAAGTGAACGTAATAGCGCGACTGGAGTACGAACTCGCGTACTACGATTCCGCAGTTCATCGCTTTAACCATTACACCATGAGGACACCATGGTGAACGTGGTTTTTATAATATGGCAATATGATTGTTTGGTTTTCATTATTCTCTCTACCGCCCTTTTTTTTCAATGTTGTTATTTTTGGGAGTGCTACGTTAATAACTTTTCCCCTTTCTCAGAATGCAAAGTCAGCTGAGGCAGTAAAATACACTAACTACTTCTTTGCAGAGGGGTAAGACCCTCACCCCTACGAATGTCCAATTTGTGACACTAAACAATCTGATGGTGAGGTTCCAGTAATGCTGGAGCTTTAGGGAATGCAGAGTATCTCTTCATTGCCATTGCTTCCAGGTCCACTATGGCCTGGATTGGTAGCAAACGATAGGGTCCTATCTCTGGGTCAAATAGAACTAAACTGTGAACTTATGCTAAACTGAATTGTTTGAAATAGAACTGTTTTGACATTTAATTGAACTGGTTTGACATTTAACAGTTTCTAACTAAAAACTCTAACAAAGCTAAACTGAATTGTTTGAAATTTAATTCGGCGTTAAATGACCCGAAAAGGGTTGATAGGCCGTAAAACAAAACAACTAACCAACCAATCCTTTCTAAGAACAATAGGACATGGAAAATGCCAATACGATAAAGAAAAGTTTGTCATCATCAAGGAAAGTGCAAAAGGCACCTCTTTTTATATCATTGCAGAGAATTTAGGTCGTCATGTGGATACAGTTAGACGATTCCAGAGGGAACCTTCGCCATGGAAGAAACGATTGTGAGACCTCCAAAACTGTAAAAACGAGGGATCTAAGAAGTAATAGCAGTAAGTTATGTGGGAAATGCGGACAAACAAGCAAAGCTATTTTCCGCCGCTAGACTTTCTCATGTACCGAAAACCACCAGAAAGGGCATCATTAGGATTATGACTTCCATGCAAGCCCATCTGAAACTGCCACCTTTAATGCCCCATCACAGGAATTTGAGACTTGAATGGGCTCGAAAGTTCATGACGTTGGACATTGTATTTTGTTCACTGACGAAAACAGAGCAACTCTTGAGGGACCTGACAGTTGGTCAAATGGTTGGGTATATTTCGGAAATGATCGTCATCAAAGTTTACGGCGTCAATGACAGAGTGGGGGAGTAATGTTATGGGCTGGAACCATTAGAGAGAGACTTGTTGGCCCAATCAGGGTGCCTGAAGGAGTTAAAATGATCGCAACCGCTGAATGCAATCTCCTGAATGAGGTCTTGATTCCATGGCTAGATGACATACCACTGTCACTTCTAAGGAGTCACGTATTCATTCGCGACAACGCTCCCTCACACTCAAGTAGGGTCACCCAAGTATTCCTAGGCTCTTACGGCATACAAGATTGGGTGGCCACCAGCCTCTCCGGGTCTCAACCCCATAAAAAATCGTTGGTTCATCATTAAACAAGATGTTTATGCCAATGGAGGTCAATTCATGTTAAAAATATCTTATAGGTGACAATCAAAGCTGCATTACACGTAGTCCAGCCTGCTACTATAAAGAAATTGATAGATTCCATGGCTAATCGGGTTTTTGAAGTTATCTTTCCATAGAGCGGTCATGTGATCAAATGATTCATTTTGTTAATAAATTTTAAAATATTATAGTCTTCTTTGAAATAGATATTCAATGTAAACTTAAGGTGTATTATTATACTTTCTTTTATTAAAGTAGGTTGGTTGTTTGAGTTTTATGGCACATCAACCTTTGTAGGTTATTTAACGCTAAATCCATTTTTATGCAAATAGTTCTATTTCAAACGATTCAGTTTAGCATGAGTACACAGTTTAATTCTCAAAAACATTTCTATTTCAAGCTATTCAGTTTATTCAAACAATTTTAATTCAGATCATTCAGTTTAGTACAGATTTTGTCAAAACGCTTCTATATTAAACAATTCAGTTTAGTGTAAGTAGAGTTTCAATGTCAAAATCATTTCCATTTCAAGCAATTAAGTTTGCCATAAGCTCACAGATTAAATGTATGTACCGTTTAATTGTCAAAAACATTTCTATTTCAAGCTATTCAGTTTAGTCAAACATTTCTAATTCAAACAATTCAGTTTAAAATAAGTATGCAGTTAGTTCTATTTAACCCATAGATAGGGCTCTTTCAGGTGCAAACATTCCGGGCCAAAGTGGAGCTGGGGTCAATGGCAATGAAAGGGTGCTCCGCATTCCACAAAGCTCCAGCATCACCGGAACCTGAACATCAGATTGTTTAGTGTCATATCCTCGATACTCATGGTTGGGGGGGGTCTTACTCCTCTGAAGAGGTGCAGTCGGTGTAATTTACTTCCCCAGCCGACTGGGCAATTCTTTTCATAAAATAATGACAACATGGGATATATTCATTCAAAAGTTATTAGCGTGGTTCAACCTAAAAAGAATGAATCAGAAATTTTAAAAAAGGCATTGCATAAAATAATGAAAACGTAACAATAGTATTCACGTACTGTACAGACTATCATAAGAAAATTTCATGAAAATTGATTTACAGAAAGCAGAGATATTCTAAATTTCAATATCAAGCTATTATCGTGCTTCTGATATATATTGAATAGATTTGATTTAATTTGCATTTTGTTATATATATATATATATAAGGTGAAATGAATAAAATAAAATAAAATGATTTAATTTGCATTTCGTTATATATATATATATATATATATATAAGGTGAAATTAATAAAATAAAATAAAATAGAAAGATGAGAAGATACCATGTGATGTGTACTTACTTTTCACTGGAAGGGTAACTGAATTAATAGGAACGAATATAAATTTTGAATTTAAATTTTGAATTTTGAATTTTGAATTTAATTTAAGTATTACTGTATTCTTACGCAAGGTTGTTAAGGAATGTTTTACTTCCCTAAATTATTATTAAATCTGTAGTGTTAAGTTGAAATGTATTTAGAATTTAAAAATTAAAAAAAAAATTACTATAATTCCAACCGGTAATAAAAACTAAAAACCGGAAGTGGGTGAAATGGGGAGGAAACTCTTCACCCCTCTTCTACCCCCTCCTACTCTTCCCTCCTGTGTCTATTCTGAATTATTTTATCCATTAGATCTGAAGAAGTCCTGTTATTTTTGGTGTCATTGATTCATATCAATACCCATAACAGAATGGAAATGAATTTATAATCCTAATGTGACGGGTTTTTGTTTCTCTTAAAGAAATTATCGTTCAGTGATGTCACTCATATTGAGCTCTTTACCAGGAAAATTTAAACGTTCATAGCTGAATGATTTTTTGTCCGGACGGAATTATTCCCGACTCCGGTTTAACTGGACCGAATAATATATATATATATATATATATATATATATATATATATATTGAATAAATGGAAAATACAAAAAAGATTTTTTCTTGTTATATAAATTTTCCCTTGTTTTTTGTATTTTGCACCTCTAAACATCCATCGTTGATTTAATATCACTATTATCCCTTATAGTCCAGAGGATGGTTCATTAGAACCGAAACGCTATTGTGTCGGCTTTGCTTCTCAATAAATCTCTCGTTCTACTTGGATTACCTTGTTATCTTGTTAATTTTTCTTTATATATTGTCGGATTACATGTCATTATTTACTTCCATATATTTATTTATATATAGCGAATCAATTTGCATTTTGTCATATGAGTGTATTTTGTATTTGTGATTTTACTAGTAAAATGTTACTGTTACTATATAAGTATTTACGAAACCCCGTCGAACAGATGGTGACAAAAGGTCAATTTTTATGCCTGCTAAAATTGGTTTGTGAATTTTCCTTCTCTTTGACTTGTTGCTTAATGAAGGCTAAAGAATCCAGTCTGACATAATATCTACTCATAAGTGGCAGGAAGGATATATGGATTACTGCTTTCCCAAAAACATTGGCACCAAGTGAACACAAACGAACTTTCCCATGATTTGAAACCGGGTCACAGACTCCATTTCCTATGACGCGACTCTAAGTGACTATGTATGTATTTGAACAGTACAACAAGTACGGTGTAAGTATACATTATCTGCCAATTACATCACTATTTTTGACTAAACAGCCCTGCATTGAAAAAAAAACCTTGACCAGTTAAAGCGCGAAGAAACTCTCTGGAAGTCTCAACAGGCATTTAGCACATTCAGGCCATGATTTGCAAGATGAGCATCTTTAGCATTGGCGCTTGATTCATCCTTTTAGCCACAAGGAGTAATAGAACGAAAGAATTTAATACACGGTCCATCTATAATATGTATATATATATATATACATGCATCACGCTGAAAATAAAGCTCATATGAGCCAGATCCTTCCTGGGATAAACTTAATTATAAGTTAGGTGGAAATCAACCCAAAACGAGCAGTGCCTTAACTGTAGTGATAAGGCAGACGGATAAATTGTGAATTATGATAATTCAGATTTTTAGTAAAATTTGGTGGTAAAAATTGAATTGAAATTGAAGCAGTTATATTTTATTTTAGCCGAAGACGAAAGAACGAAAAATAAATTGAATAACAATAAATGCATTTCTCTTTATCATGTATAGATATGACATCTTTCCGTCTTTCTTTTGTGCAAGTGTTAATTTCATTCCGATTCCATTCTTCATTTTTTTCAAATGACGAATTCTTTCTTTTTATAAAAGATGAATTGTAATTTCTTTCTTTCTTTCTTTCTTTCTTTCTTTCTTTCTTTCTTCAAATGTTGATTTATTCCTCTTACTTTCTTTCTTTCTTTCTTTCTTTCTTTCTTTCTTTCTTTCTTCGAATGTTGATTTATTCCTCTTTCTTTCTTTCTTTCTTCAAATGTTGATTTATTCTTCTTTCTTTCTTTCTTTCTTTCTTTCTTTCTTTCTTTCTTTCTTTCTTTCTTCAAATGTTGATTTATTCCTCTTACTTTCTTTCTTTCTTTCTTTCTTCGAATGTTGATTTATTCCTCTTTCTTTCTTTCTTTCTTTCTTTTTTTCTTCAAATGTTGATTTATTCCTCTTACTTTCTTTCTTTCTTTTTTTCTTCAAATGTTGATTTATTCTTCTTTCTTTCTTTCTTTCTTTCTTTCTTTCTTTCTTTCTTTCTTTCTTCAAATGTTGATTCATTCCTCTTTCTTTTTCTTTTTTCTTTCTTTGTTCCTTCTTCAAATGCTAATTTTTTTGTCTCATTTTTTTCTTTTTTTTTGTTACTTTTTTTGGCCATTCCTTTTTTTCCCCTTTCTTCAATTGGTAATTTTTTTTCCTTTTTTTGATTATTTGTTTCTTTGTTTGTTTGTTTCTTTCTTCAAATGTTATTTCCTTTTTCTTTCTTCACATACTATTCCCCCAACACCATCCACAAAAATCTTTTAACTAATTATTTATTCCGTTTTACCTTTTCATGAATAATTCCATCTCTTCTCTCAAGTTTAAATTCCATTCCTTATCTCATCTTACCATTTTCTTCTTCGTACTTTCATTTCTTTCCTCATTCATATGTTTTTCCTGTATTAATTTCATCCTAACATCGGCAACAAATTGACCTTCTTTAAATAATCCTCCTCCTTCTCCTGGCCTAGTCGGCTGGGGCTGCAGAATACACTGACTGTATCTCTTCAGAGGGGTAAGATCCCCTCCTTACGAGTGTCCTGAATATGACACAAAACAATCTGATCGTGAGACTTCAGTAATGCTGGAGCTTTGGGGAATGCGGAGTACACCTTCATTGCTATCGCTCCCAGGTCCACTCAGGTCTCGAGTGGTAGCACCGGATAGGTTCCTATCTATGGGTCAAATAGGACTGTTTGTCATTTAATCTGTGTACTCATGCTAAACCGAATTGTTTGAAATAGAACTGTTTGATCATTTAACTGTGTGTAAACAAAAATCTGTATTAAAATTAGGTCGGCTCGTCAATTTTCGTTTATTATATCACATTTGTTTTAGTCTTCTTTCACTTCCGTTTCATAAATTTAGCTTAGTTTGCCTCAAGATCAAGAAGATAGTTGGCAATATTAGTTTAATATCGTGGAAAACTCAAAAGATTGTTTTTAATATTATGGCACATGGCTCGAAAGATAGTAACTAATATTTGGTTTGGTTTGGTTACTTTGTTTAATGGCATACCAACTTCGTGGGTTATCTAATGCCTAATACATCCTTGGAGAAGTGTTGTAATTTTAAGGAGATTCATGCCTTTCCTAAGGATATTAATCTGAAAGTGAACGTAATAGCGCGACTGGAGTTCGAACTCGCTTACTACGATGTTTCAGTCCAATACGTTAACCACTACGCCACAACGCCTCCGGGAATTCCACCTCCTAATATTTGATTTTATTAGGCTTGTTTTTTTTTTATTTAATGGTATATCAACCTTTCTGGGTTATTTAATGCTAAAGCCATCCTTGTACAAGAACAGCGGTTATACTATTCATCCTATAGCCGAGAGAATAAGGGGGTTCATACCTTTACCACGAGTATTTGTCCAAAATTGAACGTAATTTCGTGACTCGAGTTCTTATTAACATTTCGCAGTCTAATACGTTATCCACTACACAACGGGAATCCCTCTCTTTACTTGCTTAGTATGACAATAACAAAAACAAGTTAGTGACCGTAGTCGATGGTGACCCGAAGTCTCCTTTTTTAATACCTATGACACCGCAGTTTAGGCGAGGCCACCACACCTTTCCCTGGATTGCTCCACTTTAACCTTGATACGTACCTTATAGTATAGAGGAGGTATCAAGTATCATTTTTTGATTCTTTGTAATAACTCAAGGATTGAACCTGGGTCTCACGGCGAACACTCTACCCACTAAGACAATGATAGTTAACAATAACTATCTGAAGACGATATTGCTAAAAGCTCTTTTTTCTGGGTGTCTGTTTTCAAAACTATGACTGTTAACAAGACTTGAACGCTGGACTCTAGCACCAGTAAAAAAAAAAAAGTAGTTACCATCTATCAGACTTGCTGTCTTTTATTGAATTTGGCACATTGCCAAAAGTCTGCAGCACCCAGTGAGAACTTAACTCATTAACAGTGCTTTCCAAGTAAAGCTATATATTCATTACTCTACACGAGATACACTTCTAAAATTAAACGTAGATTAGGTTTGGCATAAGGTCACTCGTATAGGGTTCTTAAATCAGTTGTAATTGATTAGCGAGGCAACTTTGTTATGTTTCAGTACAAGGTACCCGGATTAGATATTTGCTTTGTTGAGATTTCTTGAATTGTTGCTTTAATGATTTATCTACCTACTGTCCATTTTCAATTTCTTTCTTTCTTTCTTTCTTTCTTTCTTTCTAATTTCTTCGCTTTTTAAATTTTTTTTTTACAAATCATAATTTCTTTTTCTTTCTTTCATTCTTTCTTTCTTTCTTTCTTTTTTTCTTTCTTGTTTTGAATTAATTTCTAATTTCTTCGCTTGCTAAATTCGTTTTTTTTACAAATCGTAATTTCTTTCTTTCTTTCTTTCTTTCTTCAAATGACAATTTTTCCTGTTTCTTTTTCTTTGTTTCTTCAAACGTTACATTTCCTTTTTCTTTCTTTCTTTCTTTCTTTCTTTCTTTCTTTCTTTCTTTCTTTCTTTCTTCAAATGACAATTTTTCCTGTTTCTTTTTCTTTGTTTCTTCAAACGTTACATTTCCTTTTTCTTTCTTTCTTTCTTTCTTTCTTTCTTTCTTTCTTTCTTTCTTTCTTTCTTCAAATGACAATTTTTCCTGTTTCTTTTTCTTTGTTTCTTCAAACGTTACATTTCCTTTTTCTTTCTTTCTTTCTTTCTTTCTTTCTTTCTTTCTTTCTTTCTTTCTTTCTTCAAATGACAATTTTTCCTGTTTCTTTTTCTTTGTTTCTTCAAACGTTACATTTCCTTTTTCTTTCTTTCTTTCTTTCTTTCTTTCTTTCTTTCTTTCTTTCTAAAATTATTACTTACTTTCTTCTATTATTTCTGCAAATTTGTTTTGTTTTCTTTTATCCTCAACAATTTTCAAACCATTTCTTTTCATTTTCATCTTCTAACAACTTTACTCATTCATCATCCCCCCCTCTCCCTCTTTTACTCTCTCTCTCCTAACCCTGCTTCCTTTCGTTTCTGTTGCTTTTTCACAATCAGATCAATAGCCCAGCTGTACACTTGATTTTCTTTACTCCCAAAATATCTTCTGGCTTAGAAAAAAGAACAATATGGCCTAAAAATAAAGTAATAAGAAAAAATATAGCGAAAATGGTGGCGATAAAATTATATCAGATCGGAAAAAAAATTCATCGATATGAAAAGGTACGTGATCAAAGGGTAATAATCAAGATATACAATTCGCCCCTGATACACATAGACCGAATACACACACATACTCACACATGAATAAATAAACACACATTCGCACTCACACACACACATACACACACACATATATATATATAAGGTGAGACAATTTCATATTCGGAATAGCTTTGCGATTGAGCTATTTATTGAAGGAGTAATTTTAACGGCATGTCAACCAGTCAAGGGTTATTTATGGCTTGAGGTTAAGGAATCGCCTTTATTGTACGTTCATATTTACATTCAGTGAGGTTGTTTCTTAAAGGCTTTTTCCACACGGTCCTATCAAATACAAAAAAATTCAAACATGTATTTGCCCCCAAAAGGTTCTTCAATTCTGCATCAGAGTCGACCTGTGAGTAATGGCAATGGAAGGGTACTCCACATGCCTCAGAATCCCAGAACTGAAGCCTAAACCATTAGATGCAGTTGAGTGTCATGACCAGAAAAAATTTCTGCTGAGGATTCAGTCTGCAAATTCGCTTAACCTATGGACGAGGCAAGAATATTCTTGTAAAATCCAAGTTTGCTAACTTGGTCACTGTTGACTGCTATCACCTTCGAAGTAAGAAACTACAGTCCAGTCGGCTGAGGCTGTAGAATACACTGACTGCATCTCTGCAAAGAGGTTAAACCACCCCAACGATTTCTTGGATATGAGACTAAACAATCTGATGGTGAGGCTCCAGCCCGGGAGCTTTAGTGAATATGAAGTACCCCTTCATTGCCATCGCTCCCAGGTGCACTCTGGCCCTGGGTGGTAGCATTTGATAGGGTGCTATCTATAGGTCGAATAGAATTCTTTGACGTTTGAACTTTGTGCAAACATTTGACTCATGCTAAATTGAATTTAGATATAGAACTGTTTGATCATTTATCTGTGTGTCAACTAATAACTGATATCTAATTGAATTGTTAATTGTCGAAGTTCTGTTGTATATTGTACTTGCAATAGAGTGTTGTTCACACGTGTTGAATAACGCGTCGAGGCGAATAACACATTGAGTATTAGGAAGGGAAGATTATATGTGCATCGGGGCGTTCTACGATGCGCAGGTGGTCGAGTCCATTCCCTGGGCAGTGGTTGGTTGCCAGTAGCTATGCTAGCATGCATACATACTGGCCCGCTCATTGACATATTTTTGTCTGCCAACTGGACGGTAGCTGGGCTGCTAAGCCGGTAAGTGTTGTTATTATTTTATCCTGTGCGTTAGGGCTGTGGCTTCTTCAGTTAGTGATACATAGCAATACTTGGAACCATTTAACTGTGAGCCAAAGAATAAGCTTAGGCTCGTTTAAAAACGTTATCAACAAAATGTCTTTGCAAATCATATATGTCTATCAAGGAAATCTGACATTATATAACTTACAAGGATTGGCATGCCGTTAAAGCCAAACGAACTAAACCAAAGCAGAAAACTAGAGAATTGGTTTATGGAACAAGATCGTTAACCATTATTTCGAGGTAGTGGGACAAAAGAGGAGAGCTTTCTATGGGGATGCAACGAACTTATGCCGCGATTTGAGCTGCCATGAAAACTTCTTAATCATAACACTTTTCGATTTTCCTATTTGTAGGTATTTATTGAGCTTAGTAGGTTACCCAATGAGGATTGAACACATTGCATTAGTGAACGATCTATTGGGACAAAATTGTTGCAAGTATATCTTAGCCTGTTGCAAAACTAAACAAAAATGTAAGTGCTCAATTTGGAACAAACTCTTTATGTTATATAGCCACATAATACATATGCATATACAGATGCATGCAAGCAGAATCATAACGACGATACAATAAAGACGAGCGACACAGTTCTTTAGAAAAATGTACCTCTCACTTTATTGAAAGGGTTGTGAGTGAGAGGGAGTTGGAGACCGAAGAAAACTGCAACATATTGACCCCCACTCTATTGGCCATAACCGCGTTTCTTTCCCGTTCTCCTGTGCTGCTCACCCGGGGGCCTGGGGGTCCAGCCTCTCAGGAACATGTTCTGCAATCCAGCATCTTCTCCCCAACTCATCTGATCTCCAACTGATTGAACCTCCTGTGCACTGAGTTATATAATAGTTCAACACCCACCTTTTTGTTATGGGCGTCACAAATCGCACTCATTCAACCCGTCCACGGTCAAGGTTATATTCTGATATTCCTCGACCGGATGCACCTGTTATTTACACTGGTGCATTTCCTATTTTGACAGCCCGGCCGGGTCTGAGGTCAATATACATCATTTAGACTTGAGAATTGGTAGGTTTGTTTAGCATTGCACTATATTAGACGGCACATAAGACAATTGTGCCAGGGGAAGTCTCAGTGGCGTTGTGGTTAGCGTGTTTAACTGAGACATCTTATTAAGCGTGATCAAACTGCAGCCGCGCTGATGCCCTGGAAAAAGTATGAAACCTCTTATCTCATCAGCTATGGCTTAAATTGTATAATTGCTATTCTTCTACAAGGATGGCTTTGGCATTAAATAACCAGTGAATGTTGATATGCCATTAAACAAAGAAACTGATTGTGTTATTGTTAGAAACGTTCTGGAAACTTATTTTTCTGGAATCTTTTTCACTAATGAAGTCACATGTTGCTAGATATCATGTGATGCTGGATATTAACAAATCATAATCTTTTTTGGATGATTTTTTCAATTTTGGCAATAGCCAAAAGTCATTCTTGTGAATATAGTCGATAGTCATTCTTTTTTAGACTGAATGTCAAGGTACCATGTGTAAGTGCATCGTGATCGTGGAAAGTCCATTTGTTTTGCTATAATTCGGGTATTCAGTTCCGAATAGTTTTGTTTAATTGCTTCAAAACTTTCAAATAAAAGAAAAAAGGAAGGTCACTTATGACTTGTTTAGCATGTTGTTGCAAAGGATCAAATGTTTTATTTCTTTCGCTGGTGGCATAGGAAACTTAAAATTCCATTCGATTCCATCCCTTCCAAATCACTAGAAATGTTGAACATGATTAAATGTGTTTTCTTTCTTCTTTATTTGGAGGGAGCTCTCATGGCGTAATGGTTGACTTGTTGCGTAGTCAGATACACGAATATGGCCATGTGCGAAATGGGTGAAATGGACATCGAATGTTAATAACGATAGAACATATAAATCTCTGAATTCGAAAACACGTAACGACTTCTTGTTCAGGTACGAAACCTTTTTATTAACTTTGAGTTAAAGGTTTCGACGTAAGGAGGCGAGACACAGTCTTCTATGCTGTCTTATTCATTTGGCCCCCAACTCGAGCGGCCCCCATAGGGCGCACGTTCGCCTCGCGTCTGCGACCTCCAAAATCGATCCTTCTCGTTTGGCGTTTAATACCCAACTCTCACTTTCTTCAGATTCTCACACAAACCTCCGCGCGCTTCCGGTGTGTGACGTCACCCGCACCCCGTCACCCGTTTTGTCTCGAAGTATTGTGACATCTGAGTGACACCTCCATCCGCCCGCGCGTGCCCGCGTTAACACATACCTTAATGTTGCACCTAACTAACCCATGTGCTGAGCCGAAAGGTTCTCAGCCTAACTAAACTCAAAGGCATGAACCGAAATTCCTCAGCTATTATATAACAGACTGCTGACTCAAAGAAAGTGACTACGAACTCCAGTCGCGCTATTGCGTTTACTTTCGGACTAATACCCTTGAGAAAAGTTATAAACCCTCTTATAGTTCCAGCTTGGGGTTAAATTGTATAATTGTTGTTCTTCTACCAGGATGGCTTTGCTATTCAATAATCTCAAAAGCTGATGATATGCCATTAGATTAAAGAAACCAAACCAAATTATTTCTACTAACTTCCATGGCCTCGGAAACCGAACAGAGAGTAGAAATCAACAGAGGTGCCAACACTTTGTACTGCCCTTCCTCCATCTACTATCACTGACACAGTAGTTGTCGATGACTATGCTACGATGTTAAAAGCTGATTTACTCGTATTATAAGAAATGAGATAGAGATTTGTAGAGAGTTGTACTCTGGCTGGTCAATATATTTCACGTGATAGAAGAGAGAGAGAGAGAGAGATAGAAAGAGAGAGAGATAGAGAGAGAGAGAGAGAGAGAGAGTTAAGTTTGTATTTTGAGTCATTTGAGGTCCATAGAGGAAGGAGTTGGGGTAAGCATTTAGAACCTTTAGGGAGAGGTATTACGGGTTATGTATTAAAGCAATTAAAAATGTTTCTCTTCCTCCCGAAATAATGTTTTTGAAGACATAAAGTAAGTTAAGTAAAGTTAGCGACCATTGTCGAGGGTGACCCGAAGGCTCCCTTTTCGATAGCTACTACACTAAGGTGTAGGGGAGGGCGCTACTCCATTCCCAGGATTGCTCCACTTTACCCTTGAACCGTACCTTATAATGCTGAGTGTTAAGCAAGGTGGTATCAAGTACCAT
>OY757925.1:49724732-49874732 GCA_963585895.1 Sepioteuthis lessoniana | reverse complement strand
TGAGATCGTTTTACATTCTACGACCTTTAAGATGGGAAGCATGGATGGGAAATAAAATGTTTTTTTGGGGGATGGGGTATTTTTTTTTTTTGTTATTTAAATCCATTTCTCCCCCCCCCACGCACACCGCCCGGATCCGGGTAGATTCAACTTATATCAAAAATAAGTCGATGTGGTAAACGACAAGAGAAAATTTCCCTTTGATGTTGGCGTTTGTTGTTTTTCAAAATTTAATGTATTTGTTTCTTCTGAATTGCATAAAAAAAGGAATTTTTCTTCAAACTGATTCAGGAAAAGTACGAAAGTAAATCCCAGTTTAAGTAAAGGGGGATTTGATTTTAAAATCGAGAAACAAATAACTATATGTATATATATATAAACTTTTCTTATGATTGATCATCTGACCAAGTATATATATATATATATATATATATATATATATATATATATATATATATATATATATATATATATATATATCTTATGCATTTCCTTCTCATATTTCAAGAATATAGACATCTTCTCTTTATCTACGTTAGCCTGTTCGTATTTATATGTGTATTTATCTATCTTTACATATATATATATATATATATATATATATATATATATATATATATATATATATATAATGAGAGAGAGAGAGAGAAATATGACAAACATAGATAGGTTGATATAAATAAAATGATCTAGCCAGCTAGCTAAGTTCGAAGGAGTAAACAATATGTATTTACCCAAAACATTCACCACGTGCAGTATGTGACACAAGGTCAATTAATTCATGATGTATTCATGCCTTTCTTAAAGCATTAGAGTGAAGTGTATTGCAAAAAGCCTCACCCAGGATTCGAACTCGAGTAGCCATGTCCAGTTCTTATTTGGATAACCTTAACACTAAGCACACCACCGTAGAAAGTTATCTTAGTTTTGGCCTGATAGAGTGGGGTTGACTGTGTTCTTTAAATATGAGGGCAGTGTTAGTCTTAAGGAAAAAAGAGAAATTTTTTGGCGCATCAGGTGGTGTAATGGTTAGCAAGCTAGACCAGGAAACATTCACGGGTGAGTTCTATTCTCATTGGGTTCCCCGTTCATACGACCTTGTTTAACATCTAAGCAAAAACTAACATGTCTATCTCTGAATTCTCCTCACACTCTGCTCGTCTCTGTGTCTATATATAAATGTGTGTGTATGTGTGTGTGTGTCCAAAAAAAGTATCGAGACTGAAGCTGTATTTAACAAGACAGAAACAATGAATCTTAAGTTAATTTTCTTCAAAGCAATTCTCTTGGCATTCAACACGTCTATTCCAATGAGTTTTACATTAGTCGATGCACCACTGAAATTATTCATTTGGCATGATGTGAAGCTGTGTTGTTTTATTTCTTTTAATTTCCTTAACGCGACCCGTGGGGGTGTCCTCGTGGTGTAATGGTTAAAGCGATGGACTGCGGAATCGTAGTACGCGAGTTCGAACTCCAGTCGCGCTATTACGTTCACTTTCTGGCAAATATCCTTATCCTCCCAGCTATGGGTTCAATAGTATCACTATTATTCTTCTAGGAGAATAGATTTGGCATTACATAACCTACAAAGGTTGATATGCCATTAAACAAAGAAACCAAAACAAACCTCAACGCGACCCGTGAGATGCATTTTCAGTTTAGGAGAGAAAAAGCAACCTGAGCTTAGTCTGGTGAGTGTGGAGAGTGTCGCTCTTTCACAATTCTGTGTTTCACACAAAAATGTTGTATTGATCGTGCTGATCGAAAATAATGAGAATTGACACTGACGAGTCGAAACGATATCCACACGTCCAGACCACAAATTGTTCGAATGATGTAAATAATGTAAATAATAATAATAAAAGTAAGAGTAGGTTATGTTGTGACAGAAATGAAGCAGTTAATAATATTGTAAGTGAATGTAGTAAACTGACATAAAACGGAGAACAAGACTAGGTACGAGTGGGTGAGAGAGGTAATTCAGCGCGAAATGTGCAAGAGGTTAGAATTTGACCATACAAACAAAATATTTTATGCACAAACCAGAATCAGTCCTAAAACTGAAAGAAAGCGAAAAAAAAAAAAAAAAGAGATAAGTACAAAGACATTGCTAGAGAACTTAAAAAACTATGGAACATGAAAGTGACGGTGATACTAATTGTAATTGGTGCGCTCGGTACACTCACCAAAGGATTGGTTTAGGGACTAAAAGGCTTAGAAAAAAAAGGACTAGTAGAGACCATCCAAACTACAGCATTATTAAGATCGACCAGAATACCAAGAAGAGTCCTTGAGGAGACTTGCTGTCACCCAAACTCCAGTAGAAAACCATCGGCTAATGCTGGTGTGAAAAATTCACAAAAGAGTAAAAAATGTTAAAAGTGATATAGATAGATAAAAGCAGACTGAAGACTGTTCCCGTGGCGTGGGGGCTGAACTGCGAAATCGTTGTAAACGAGTTCGATCTCCGGTCGCGCTATAAAGTTCACTTTCGGGATCATACTAGTAAGTATGGTAGGAACCCATTTATTCTCCCAACTATCGGTTTAATAGTACCACTACTGCTGTTTTACCAGAAAGAATTGATTCTTTCATAGAATTCGTAAAATGTAAAGATACTTTATGATCACGGCTTCTGTACCTCTGTATGTATGTATGTATGTATGTATCTGTCTGTCTGTCTTTCGCTCTCTTGATATATATATAATAGAAGTAACTTGTTGTCCATCCTAATACATACTTGTGTCCCTACTGTATCTTGGCGGAGAAGTATGAAGTGACATTTCCAGCGAAAATAATCGTCTCTCCTAACTGTCGATATAGACCGGCTGAATTTGATAGGTTAATTTAAGTGCGCCATTAATTTGGGAGTCAACTTATCTGTTGAATAAAAAGATCAAAAAGAGAATTAACATCTAAGAATTTACGTGGAGTGGTGGGGGCGTCACTGATACAAATGGAATCTACGACGGTGTATTTAAAAAATTGATTTTGTTTGTGCACCTGTGTTTCTAAGTGTTTATTTATAAAGGCTAACCTTTTACTCCAACTCCTTTTATCTCTCTCTGTCTCACGAGTATTATTATCTATCTATCTATCTATCGTAGTTTATTCTACTTCTCCAATTCTTTCTTTCTTTCTTTCTTTCTTTCTTTCTTTCTTTCTATACCAATAATTCTTTCTTTCTTTCTTTCTTTCTTCTATACCAATAATTCTTTCTTTCTTTCTTTCTTTCTTTCTTTCTTTCTTTCTTAGTCTATCGAAGTTTATTCTATAACACTAATTCATTCAATATTTCTTTCTTTCTTTCTTTCTTTCTTTCTTTCTTTCTTTCTTTCTAAGAGTATTCTATACCACTTATACATTCAATCTTTCTTTCTTTCGTTTTTTCTTCATTTATTTATTTATTTGTTTATTTATTTATTTTCAGGATCTATCTATCTATCTATCTATCTATCTTAGGTTATTCTATTTCCTTAATTCTTTCTTTCTTTCTTTGATAGTTAATTCTATTCCATTAATTCTTTCTTTCTTTCTTTCTTTCTTTTTTTCTTTTTTTCTTTCTTTCTTTCGTTCACAGCTTTAAAATAAAGCAAAACTAAAAATGATATAAATACGTGGACCTTGTGAGAAAGTATGATATAAAGGTTATACCAATAACACCTATCATAGTTTGAACATTAGGATCAATCCACCACCCTCAAATCTGAGAAAGTGTATGGAGGAACTTGGTAGAAGAGTTGAGACCGCCCAGACGACGGCAATATTTCGATTGTCAAGACCACTTACAAGATTCCTCAAAAAGAATAATAATAATGAGACTCACAAACTTCTCTGGGATTTTGAGATACAAACAGATCACCTAATCTCGGCTAGACGACCAGATCGGTTAATAATCAATAATAAAAAAAGAGATCTTGCCGAATTGTGGACTTTGCTCTTCCGGCTGACCAAGGAATAAAATTAAAAGAAAGCGAAAAGGAAAAGTACCTAGACTTTGCTGAGGAAGAGAAAAAAACTATGGAACATGAAAGTGACGGTAATACCAATTGTAATTAGTGCTCTTAGTACAGTCACCAAAAGATTGATAAGGGACCGGAGGACTTGGAAATAGAAGGAAGAGTGGAAACCATTCAAACAACTACATTATTGAGATCGGCCAGAAAACAGAGCGGAGTCCTGGAGACTTGAGGAGAATTGCTGCCACTCGAATTTCAGTGAGAAACCATCAACTAATGCTGGTGTGGAAAGCTCGAAAAGGAGCAACAACAACAAAAACAACAACAACAATAATAATAATAATAATAATAATAATAATAATAATAATAATAATAATAATCAACTAATCTCGGCCAGAAGACCAGACCTTATAATAATCAACAAAAAAAAAAGAAAAAGAGAATTTGCAAAATTGTCGACTTTGCTGTCCCGGCGGACCACAGAATAGAACTGAAAGAATGTGAAAAGAAGGATAAGTACCTCGACCTTGCTAGAGAATTGAAAAAGCTGTGGAACATGAAAGTGAGTATTGTACCAATTGTGATTGGTGCTTTTGGCACAATGACTAAAGGATTATTAAAAGGTCTGGAGGACTTGGAAGTTGGCGGGCGGGTAGAGACTATCCAAATGACAGCATTACTGAGAACGGCCAGAATACTGAGAAGAGTCCTAGAGACTTGGGGAGACTAGCTGTCACTCAAGCTCCAGTGCATAACCATCAGCTAACACTGATGTGAAAAACTCTAAAGGAGTAAATAATAATAATAATAATAGTAGTAATTATTATTATTATTATTATTATTAAAACCTAGACCTTGCCAGATAACTAAAAAAACTATGGAATATGAAGGTGATACCAACTGTAATAGTTGCGCTCGGAAAAATCCCAAAAAGTTTGGTAAAGAGACTAGAAGACTTAGAAATCAGAGCACAAGTAGAGACCATCCGGACTACAGCATTATTAAGATTGGCCAGAATACTGAGTAGAGTCCTGGAAACTTGTGGAGACTTGCTGTCAGTCAAACTCAAGTGGAAAGATCATCAGCTAACGCTGGTGTGAAAAACTCTCCAGAAGTACCCCCTCACTGCCATCGTTCCCATGTCCACTCTGGCTCGGAGTGGTAGCAGCTGATATGCTCCTATCTATGGGTCAAATAGAAATAAATTGTGTGCTTATGCGAAACTCAATTGTTTGAAATAGGACTGTTTTTGACATTTAAACTGTGTACTTATGCTAAAGTGGATTGTTTGAAATAGAACTGTTTATATGTATAAAAATGGATTTGGCACAGAATAACCTACGATGGTTGATGTGCCATAAAGCCAAACTAAACAGAACCAAACTATCCTAACTTATGTATGCTCTGTCACCAATACTGAACCCTCTTTATTAATACAGAGGCTCTTGAATATGGCAACTGCATCTCTGCCAAGGGATAAGACCCTCCCAAAGAGTGCCGTGGATATGACACCAGTTCATCTGATAGAGAGACTCCAGTCCACGAGTTTTAGTGAATGAGGAGTATCCATTGATTACCATTGCTCTCGGGTCCACTTTTTATCGGTCTGATAGTACTTATTAGGGTCCTATCTATTGATCAAATAGAAGTATTTTATTGTTTACTGTACTTGAACCCATTTAACTGTCAGCATCCAAATGATTTTTAGTGTTAGATGGATTACCTGAAAGCATTTAACTGTGAACAAACAGGTGAGCTCTGGCTTGTGTAGAAATAAAGTTACCCCCCAAACTGTTTATTTACAAATAATCTATCTAAATATCTATCTATCTATTTTGTAAAAAGTAAAGTTAGCGATCGTTGTCGAGGGTGACCTGAAGGCTTCCTTTTCAATAGCTACAACATCGAGGTATAGGGAAGGCGCTACTCCTTTCCCGGGAGAGCGACACTTGATCCGTACCTTATAATGCTGAGTGTTAAGCAAGGCAGCAGCAAGTACCATTCTTTGAGTCTCTAGTATGAGTCGACATGGGATTGAACTCCGGTCTTATGGGCCATTGGTGAACACTCAATGGGCCGCTTATATATATAAATATATATATATATAAAACGGCCCATTATATATATATATATATATGTGTGTGTGTGTGTGTGTGTGTGTGTGTGTTTAGTTGGGCGGCACTCTTTCATTTAAGCATGACTGATTAAACAAGAAAGACACATTTTGTCTATATAATCTTATTAAGATCCTTTCAAGTTTCCTGATAAGTGTCTTGGTTTCAGGTTGGAATTGGTGGATGGATTTACCAATTTTTTAAAAATTCATCCATCATTTCCAACCTGAAATCAAGACACTTATCAGGAAACTTAAAAGGATCTTAATAAAATTATATACACAATATAGGTCTTCGTTATTTTATCAAACATGCATGTATATTTTTTCAATAAAAATCAATAGATATATTCCATCGTAAATTTTGAAGAGAAATGGTTTTCTTTTTAACCGTTAACATTGGGGTATACATTTCACCTTAAGTAAGATATTCAAGGAATTATAACTTAAATATACAAATATAAAAATACATACATACATCTATAAATATATATATATATATATATATATATATATATATATATATCATGCTTAAAAATTTTCCAATTGGCAATGAATAAATATACTTGCCCGTTACTTCCGGTTATAAGACGGTATTAGCCTTTTTTTTAATTTCTTATGTCTAAACAGTTTTCCAGCGAAAACTGGCGGCACGACATGATGATGATGATGATGATGATGATGATGATGATTAAAATCTATTAAAAAATCTTAATTCTACGTTCATTTAAAAGATTTATATTTAACTGTTTTTGAATATACTTTTTAAGAATCTAATAGTATTATCTTAATTCTAGATGTATTTTAATCTAGAATTAATCAAAGGTTTAATTGTTTATAAATTACCGATATTTACAGTTATTTAGATTTCTGAAAGTTTTTAGATGATATTGGATTTCTTATCCATCGTTTTGATTAATCAAATTATATACATTTAGGATAATTATATAGTTATTTAATTGACTCTCTATTATTTAAGCGAGAAGATTCTTTAATAGTTTTCTGCCTTTTTTGTGTAGGTCTAAAAAAAAAAGAATTACGATAAATTTTAGCTGCATACTAATTAATTCATTAAGTGGGACAAATAATTGAATTTTAAACAAAATTCTTAATGTTCTTGTATAATATTTATGCGTGATTACACGATAGAATATAATTATAAAAAAATTTAATTATCCTAGATTGATCCTTATATGCAAAATTGTTGGTATAACAACCAATATTATTCTATAATTTTAAACCAAGGGTTAAAATTTAGATTTAAAATGGATATGTTTCTAGGCATCAGTGTAAGTATAAATTGCACTGGGGTAAAGATAAATGTTAATTTAATCTATAATTCTATATTAATCGTTAAGAGGGATCTAATTTTGGAATAATAAAAAGGTTTTTATACGAGGTGCATACGATATGTTTCCAGACTTTTTTTCGTATGGGCACTTTTATTGATAGTACACACATGAAACTCTAGTCCCCTCCGAAATAAATCTCTTCCGGCTGCAATACACTCATTGTACCGTTCCAACAACTTCTGGAAAGCCCCATGGAAGTCCTTTTGTGTGAGCGTGTCAATGACCTTTGTCACAGCCTCTTTCATCTCCACAATTGTCTCATAACGACAGCCTCTGAGCTTAGAGAATAAACAAGTCACAGGGAGCAAGGTCTGGACTATAGGGAGGATGAGGAACTGTCTTGATGCCCATCTTGGTCAAATAGTCTGTGACAAGGATGGAGTTGTGGACTGGGGTATTGTCCTGGTGGAAATGCCACTGATCCGATTTGAAGAGTACTGGCCTCTTCCGACGGAATCTCTTCCTGAACTCCCTTAAAACCTCAACATAGTAAACCTAACCCTTTGGCCAATCAGCTCTGGTGTATTGACTTCCTTACTCCTCCTACACCTCACTCACAGACTTCCTGCTTTCCTTGAATCTCTTATGCCACTCAAAAACTGATGCTCGATTCATGCAAGATGGTCGAAAAGCAGTCTGAAGCATTCCATACGTTTCTGTGGCATTTTTTCGAAGTTTAAAACAGAATTTTACTGCATATCGTTCTTCTAAAGTGTCCTCACTGTCAGATTGCATTTTTGAAATTCACCAGCTCTGACAATGAGGCTTTAGTAGCTGTTTCTTTGAACCTGAAATTATTAAAATTGGTTAGTCATCTCATAAGATGTATAGCAATAACACCCTGAATTTTCAAGAGTCTGCGACAATTTTAAATGCCCATACGGAAAAAGTCTGGAAACTTATCGTATTCATCTCGTAGATTTAAAAATATTTAAAATTTCACCAAAATTATTTTAAAACTCACACTGATGTAGCAAAACTTTTATGTAATTTTTCAAAAACCTGAGTTTAAACATATTCTATCTATAATACATAATTATAAATAGTTTCTTTTAAAAAAAAATGTGATTATTATTTATGCATTTGTTTAACATGGCTCAATGGTAAAGATTACTATTCAATATCATATTTTGAATTTGCGTCTATGTCTACATTTGAATAAAAACTTTTTTCTTTCATTTAATAAATTAATTGCATCTTTATATTTTGAAATACTAATTTTTTTCTTCAAAGAATAAATGGCATCTACCATGTAAACTACGCGTTGAAGAGGATTTTTCCAAGACTTTCCGATGTGCTATTGGGTTTAATCCTTGGTCTTTCAGTTTCCAGTAATATTTCGATAAGGAAGTTTGGTTCCCAGGTAAGGAGCTATTAAAAGATTGCAGATGATCCAGTTAACTAGCAGTGAAATAAATTTATAATGGATTATATCCATAATTACCAACCCCTCCGCTTGGGCAGGATATGATACAAGGTCAATTTTTAAGCGGAGTTTAACAGGTCTGAATTCTGGATAACTACTATTATGTATGATTTTTTTACATGTGCTCATATCCAGATTTTTTTCTAAGGAGACAATCATCTGAAGGTTACAAGTTCAATCCTGACTGCAGGCTAGTAACAATACAGGAATACTTAACACTTGTACCCGGTTATGGCTAACAGAATCAGAACAGGCGACCCCCCGTGGATTCAATAAAGATTCGAAGTTCCGTGAAGGTTCCCGAGTTCGACAAACACCTGAAGAAGACCGGGGGACATATCGACCGAAACGTTGTAGAAATAACAATAAAGATGAAGACAACAGTCCGAAAACCCTTAACGATAAAAAAAATGTTGTGCTAATGGACTGGCCAGCATTAAGTCCAGATTTTAACCCCATCGAGGGCCTTTGGGGTATAGTTGCCTGACAAGTTTACGGTCAGGGTAAACAATAAGATTCAAAGGTGTCATTCACTGGTGCAATTATGAAATCATGGTCCGAAATAGATGATCAAACTGTCAAAAGTCTGATCGGGTCGATGAAAAATCGTTACATTAAAAGTGATTGATGCGAAAGAGGGAAAATCAAAGTATTAAATGATGGTATTTGTGATTTTATTTAAGTGGCCTTATCTTTTTGCTTAAATGGTAAAATAATCAAATAAATTAATTTTTCAAAGAAAAATTAATAGATAAATTTATTTGCAAAATTTAAGAATAAAAATATGATTTTTTGAAATAAAAAGTTGATCGATCCAAATTTCTGCATTTTTTCATGGTGCCCTTATCTTTTTGCACCAAAGTGTACTTCTACAAGAATGGCTTTGCGATTGAATAACTCGCGTAAGTTGATATGTCATCAAACAAGGATACAACAATGTTGATCAAAAATCAAAGATCTACATCGATCAACTGTATGCAGACTCTGGATTCAGTCTAGAGGATCTACCGGGAGCGATGGCTGATCGGAACGGATCGCGCACGCGCGCGAGATAGAGAGAGAGAGAGAGAGAGAGAGAGAGAGAGAGAGGGACACCGTACTAACAGCAAGGCTTGACGATTATATAAATAAGCAAATGAATATGTATGTATGTATGTATGTATGTATGTATATGTATAAAGAGTGATAGTTAAAAAAACAGGCTTGTATGTAATCAATAATCACGCTCAAATTGGAGCTTATTATTAACTTTGGAGGAAGCATTGCTATACATAAGTTTTAATTGAAATATTCTTTTAAATTATAGATATTTTTTTTATTTTCGGGGAGAAAGTGACAGTAACGTTGTGCCATTGACTCTGTGTCTACACTATACTAACACACACACACACACACACACACTCTCTCTCTCTCTCTCTCTCTCTCTCTCTCTCTCTCTCTCACACACACACATGTATTTTATATATATATATATATATATATATATATATATATATATATACGAGTGTATCTGTGTCCAACCGTGTATATCAGTATGTCAGGTATGTGTGTATGTATTTTTTGTTATTGTGAATTGTGATAACATTTGTGAAATACTTTTATATACTTTTAAATTCTGAAAGTGACTAAAATCTCCTTTCAGACAAGACCTTATATATATATATATATATATATATATATATATATATATGTGTGTGTGTGTGTGTGTGTGTGTGTGTGTGTGTATATACGAGGGTACTTAAAAATAATACGACAGGGTTTGCTTTGAGACCTATAGGCGAAAGAGTGATAAGCAGATTTTGTTATTATCAAGCACAATATCTTGGGAGTGTTTTACTTTCTGCTACCATTGCCATTTTTTTCACGGAAGTCAATCAAAACAGTGAACTAAAATATCTTTTGCAAATTGAAAAAACTCAATACTTGCTGGACAGCAGTCGTTGCTTTTATTTTGAACCAATTCTAATCAATTAAACTTAAAAGTGACTAAATTTACGTCAGACAAGCAGAGAAATGAACGATATTATATTAGAATTAAACGTGATCACTGTATTCAACGTTAGTACGTTTGCTATATTTTATATTGTACATTGAAGCAGAAATTGCGTTGTTAATGTCTATTTTTCATCCTTACCCTGAAAATACACAGGAATATTAGTTGTCTCACTTTCTGAGACGAAGCTTGATGATTCTTTTTATCATTTAGCCTACATGGAACTTCGAACCACGTTCTTTATTTAATCTGTTGATTGTTAACCCACCGGGTGTAAGTGTTAAGTTATCTTATATCGCTACTCGCCAGGAGTCAGGATTGAACCTACAACCGCACAGTTACACCATGTTTCCTGCTAAATAATTCAGTGCGAATTTTTGGGACTTATAAAGTTAATGTTCTTACATCATTCTGATTACAACTATTATGTATGATTGCATATGACGTGGTTCAAAGTTCCGTGTAGACTCCCGAGTTCGACAAACATCTGAAGAAGGCCGGAGGACATATCAGGAATATAACAATGAAGATGAAGACAATAGTCCGAAATTCACTCTTCAGCAGGAAACATGGCGTAACGGTTAGAGGCGTTGGTTCGCTGTGCTTCTAAAGAGACAATTATCTGGAGGTTTTAGGTTCACTCCTGGCGAGTAGCAATATAAGATAACTTAGCACTTACACCTAGTTATGGTTAACGGGAGCAAAACAATCGACACCTATTAAATAGAGATTTGGTTGGGTATATCTGAAAAGTAACAAGACTGAGATGACCGAGAGGATTACTACACATGGAAGCACCAAGGTTGGCCAACTATCAAATATTTGCATAAATCAGCTCAGTGCGGACACTGGATGCAGTCTAGAAGACCTATCAGTTGAGATGGATAATTGGAACCGAAGACGATAGAGTGTCAGGGAACTTCATAGTGTCAGCACGACTTGGGTTGGGTTGGGTTTGTTGGGTTTTATGGCATACCAACCTTTGTAGGTTATTTAACGCCAAATCCATTTTTATGTGAATAATCTCTTCTATTTAAAACAATTCAGTTAATCATAAGTACACAGTTTGTCAAAAACATTTCTATTTCAAACTATTCAAGCAGTTATATGTAACAATTCAGTTAATTGTAAATACAGTTTTAATGTAAAAAAAACAGTTCTATTTCAAATAATTTAGTTAAGCATAATCACATAGTTTAAATGTAGGTACGGTTTAATTGTCAAAAACATTTCCATTTCAAGCTATTCAGTTTACTCAAACTATTCATTTTAGCATAAGTATGCTGTTAGTTCTATTTAACCCATAGATAGGGCCCTATCAGGTGCTACCACACCGAGCCAGAGTGGACCTGGGAGCAATGGCAATGAAGGGGTACTCCGCATTTCCCAAAGCTCCAGCTCTGCTGGAACCTCACCTTCAGATTTTTTAGTGTCATAATTCAGGACACTCGTTTGGGGGGGGGTCTTACCCCTCTGCAGAGGTGCAGTCAGTGTATTCTACAGCCCCAGCTGACTGGGGGATCAGCACGACTTGATGATATATATATAAATATATATATATATATATATATATATAGGTTTGAGTGATGGTGATAGGGATTAATTTGGTTTTTGACTGTGACTCTATGGGTAGATGGACGCTAGGTGGCACCAAAGTATATCGGGTTACATCAGAGATTTGACAAGAGAGAAGTGGATTAATTTCAGTGAGAAAGAGGGAAATCTGAATGGGTAGTTTTTAGAGAGAATATATATATATATATATATATATATATATATATATATATGCGCTATTTTTAATATTTACCTCTTTGAGGATGCTGATCAATCTTCAAACCACCTAAACAACCCGTTGTTGTAAGTGTTGCATCCTTCTAAGCTTTGGCGTACAAAAACAAAGTTTCTAATTAAAGAAACTGGAAATAATCAATTTGCAGTTTCGTGACGCGACGGAAGTGAAGTATTCACGAGGTCAAATGAACAATGAGAGTAAATAGGGGCTCTATTGGCTTAGCAATAAAAGGGTGCAGAGAGGCTTGAAGTTAACAATAGATCAGGCCGAATTCTTTTGGGAGAAAGGAGAGAAAGTTCTGTTAATTCAATTGGGGCTCCAGTTTAATTGGGTAAGGTTTGGGATCAATTTCATTGTTGAGGTCGTTATTGAAAAGGGGGGAATGTACCCTTGATTTATTATCTATTGATCATTTATCAAACGAAAAAACCGTTGTCGCCGATCATTCTCATTAGATTTTGCTTTCTCTCTTGAAAACACACATAAACACACACATAAACACACATACAAACACTCGAATACGCGCATACAAACACTTACCCACACGCATAAACGCACACGCCCACACGCATAGAGGAACAGAGAGACTCACCCACCGACAGGCGAACGCAGATCACACACGCATGCACCCAGATACCTGCGTGCGCACACATACACAGATACTCACACACACAAACACACACATATATACAACGGAAAATATATATTGAAAATATACCGAAAAAAACCCAACAATTTAATGTCGTCCTCCATATTTATATATTTTTTTCTTTAAAAAAACAACAACAATCGGTCACATTAAACTAATAAACTTATTTCCATTCTGTTAAAAAGCATTGATATTAATCGATGCTCTAAAACAATTAACAGGACTTCTTCAGATCAAACAAGAAAATGAGCTCTTGACTGGGATTTTTGAATATTCTAATTGTCCTGCTTGGAATTGTTCCCAACTCTGGATTTACTGGATTAAATACTGTTTTATATATATATATATATATATATATATATATATATATATATATATAGGTAAACTGATAGCGGAATCATATGTATATGGGAAAATAAATTATTTAAAAAATAAAAGGATGTTAGGGCCCTTTCGTCCGGTACTCTTCAAACAGTCACACCGGAGAAACGATTAAAAGTGGGCAGTTTGAATTGGGAAAAAATGTGACAAAAAAAAGCGGGGGGAACTTTATGTCACGCCAGTGTTTAAAATGTCTCCCAAAATATGTAAATTATGACTGGATCTCTGTCTATATAGAGAGGGGTGATCTAAAAAAATGTAGATCGCCTCTAAGATGTTAAGATGGATTTTACTCCTAGCTCTATGCAGAACATATATATATATATATATATATATATATATATATATATATGAAGTTAATTTAAGGTACGCAGAAAGTCATCAGTGTTTAGCAGGTGTTAGTTTCTCCATATTCATTCATCAGACCAGATGAACACAGAGGCCTGTGTCTACTCTATACTAACTAAAATATAACAAACGGTAGATGCACCATACGGTCGCTAAAAAAAGATGGGGACTACAAAAGAATGCTACGTGTTGTCTTGAACAAATCCTGGAAGCAACACCCCACAAAACTGCAGATGTACGGCCATCTACCCCCCAACTCACAAACCATTCAAGTAAAACGCACAAGAGATGCAGGATACTGCTGGGAAGGTTAAGGAAAAACTCATGAAGGACGTTCACTTATAGACTCTTACACAAGGACGTGCTAGTATTGGCCGACTAGCGAAAACTCACATAAGGTACTATTTACCAACCCCTCCGCTCGGGCAGGATACGACACAAGGTCAATTTTTAAGCGGAGTTTAACAGGTTTTGAATTCAGAGTTTTCCTTCTCCTAGACTAGTTGCCTCACCAAGGTTGAAGAACCTAGTCCGTCCTACTATTTACCCATAGCTGGAGGGAGAATAAGGGGGTTCATACCTTTCCCAAGGGTATTTGCCCGAAAGTGAACGTAATAGCGCGACTGGAGTACGAACTTGCGTACTACGATTCCGCAGTTCATCGCTTTAACCATTACACCACGAGGACACCCCCCAAACACCACATAAGGTGCAGCCTAGAAGACCTACCCGACGCGATGGATGATAGGTATGGACGGTGAGAGAGAGAGAGAAAGAGAGAGAGAGAGAAAGAGAGAGAGAGAGAGAGAGAGAGAGAGAGAGAGAGAGAGAGAGTCAATGGATATCGTCCTATGAGCGCTACGTGATGTTATCGTTATATAGCAGAGAAAGACTTCAATGCTAATGTATAAAAATATAATCTGCTTCTTTTTGTTTAATTTTATTTTAGAGGGAGTGTTCTCGTGGTGTAATATTCAGATCACTGGATTACGGAATCGTAGTAAGCGAGTTCGAACTCCAGTCGCGCTATTACGTTCATTTTCGAACAAATACCCTCGGGAAAGGCATGAACTCCCTTATCTTCTCAGCTATGAGTTAAACAATACCGTTATTGTTCTTCTAGAAGGATGGCTTTGACATTAGATAACCTATGAAAGTTGATATGCCATTAAACAAAGGAACCAAACCAATCCTTTTATTATACATAATGTACGGATGTGAGGAACGAGTACGAGAGGGTCGAAGACGGCTGATATGCACGCACAGGGTCCCACGGTCCGAATCTTCTGTGAACCGCTTTCCTTTTCGTTCTGCTTTTCGGGTCGAAATCTCCCTGCTCTTAAAATATTTCGGTCACCCACACAAATTCTCGGGGTCCCATTTCCTCCAACCTGCTACTTACTCATTGCCAACGGTCGCGCCTCCTTCTTGTATGCCATCCACACACACACAATGCCCGTGATTACGCATCCTTTTAGTACGTCACCCACGCAATTTCCGCAGCATTTCCGCCAGGGACACATGCATCCTGTTTCCTTAAGGTACCAGGTGTATATCCTGTTATTTTTGTTCCCTGAGTCCGACTACCGCAGCTGTATCGACATGTCAAGTGAGGGGCATCTTCAAGTCAATATCCAACAATATATATATATATATATATAACATTTATTACATCTTTACAGATGATAGCCGTCTCTACCAACAAAATTGCAACTTAGACATCCTGAATTTTGTTTTTTCTCAGGAAACACACACTGGTTCCCCCCTATATATATATATATATATATATATATGACAGGCTGTTTCGTTGTATCACAACTTTTCAGTGTGGCTAGATGAGTATGATGCTTCATGTTGGGATTGAAACCCCACTGACTTTACGTTAGTCGGATATCTTACCCCAAACTGTCACCCTGTAAAGGAATTTTCAACACATATCTATATACATATACTTTTATCGGCTACTTTGCATTTACGCGAATGTGGTAGCCTGCAATTCCCCACTCGAGTGCTCAAACCACGGAAGAGTTGCATATATAGAAAAGAACAGACAATTTAAAGTTGTCCAGTTTTTGTTTTATCTCTTATAGGAACAGCGTAAAAATATTAACAAGGAGATGTTAAAAACGAAACCGAAACTCGAATTTTAAAAATCATTCCCGAGATTGGTAGTTTCACGTATTTATCTGAAATTATACTAAATTCACGTATTTGTCATAAATTATTCTAAATTCTCCCTCAAAAATCAACGGGGGTTAGAATACGCTAACTGTATCCTCTGGAGATGGTAAGACAGTTTCAAAAAGGGGTGTCTTGGATGTGACATTAAACAGCATCTAATGGTGAGGCTCCTGAATTGGAGATTTTGAAGAAGTGAGGAATACCCCCTCATAGCCATGGCTCCTAGTTCCACTCTGACCCGTGGTTGTAGTACGGGTTAGAGTCTCATCTATGGGTCAAATTGAAAAAAGTATACATATGAACATATAATGAAGGCAGTTCCCTACTCTGTCGGCTTAAGATAACCCAAGACGTATTGACATGTCGTTGCAATCAAGCAATTAATCCCCCCCCACTTAAAACTGGCAGTCGCACAAGATACATGCTTGTTTCTAAAAAAAATTAGTTTTAAGAATTTGTTTTTCCTAGTCACTTCACTTTGACGAATAAACTTCACACTTACGCACATACACGCCACCCCCGGCCATATATATATATATATATATATATATATATATATATATATATATATATATATATATATATCAGCGAAAACAAGTCTACGTTGTGGAATAAATCAACACGCAGACACACGACTTCTGCGTTTGTTCACATCAATCTATCGGTCTCTTTGTGTGTCTCTCTACCTACCTATATGCCTGTACACCTGTCTGTCAATATCTATCTATCTATCTATCTATTTATCACAGTTTGTAAAAGGAATTTTTAACATTTTGTCCATGGGACAAATGTCAAAAATTTCCTCTGCTTATTTCATTTTTTTTATAAAGAAATCCTATTTCACAACCTTTGTTCGCAAGTGAAAGTTTCCTTGTAAAGTTTCCATTTCAACTTTGCTATAAGAGATGCAAGCAGAAAAAATAAATTCCCATAATTTCATCTTCGGTGGTTAATATTAAAATATTAACCACCGAAGATAAAATTATGGGAATTTGACGTAGTTAGGTTAAGAAATCTTTATTTATGTGGGAGAAGATAGAGACATTGATCTTATTTAAGGAACTTTATTTTGACAGTGTTTAACCTAACTAAGCAATTTAATTATTTATAAGCAACGAAATACATACAGCTGACTGATTGCATAAGCAATAAAAAACCTCCCTAATTTTCTCTATCATAATAAAAAATAACTTCAGAACACACACACACACACACACACACACACACACACACACACACACACACACACACACACGTATATATATATATATATATATATATATATATATATATATATATATGTAAAGTTGAATGTGTGGAAATAGAGAGAAATTGACGTGTCTTCTATAAAAACGGAAAAATATGAACAAAGGGGAATAGATATGAGCAGGCTAAGATAGCTTAATGTGAACATACTAACAGATAAACAGATAGACAGCCAGACAGACAGACAGACCGATAGCTAACTAGCCAGCTAGATAGATAGAAAATACTCAGATAGATAGATAGATAGATAGATTAACAGGTCGACATACATACATACATACATACCGAAAGAAAGAAAGAATGAATGAAAGAAAGAAAGAATTATTGATAGATTAGTTGATAGATATATATATGAACAGACAGACAGAAAGATAGATTGATAGGTATTACCAAAGGATAGATAGATAGATAGATAGATAGATAGATAGATGCATAATAGATTAACGCATGAGGAAATATTTTGTCACAATGATTTTCAGAAATCTGTTTTAATTTCCATTTCAACATTTTAAATAAAGTTTTTTGTTTTATTTGTTTTGTTTTGTTTATTTATTTTTGTTTTTTACGAAATTGAAAAAGAAATTGAAAACAAATTAGCACAAAATATATAATAAAAAAAAAGGGAAAAATCTTTTGCAAAGATTCTTTTAACATCAAACGAATCGTTTTCATCGTCGACTTAATAATTTCGGAATAGAAAACACCTGTCCGCTTTTCAGACTACGCAGATTTTTTTTTCTGTTTCGTCTTTCTTGAAATAGGCTGAAAAAAAGTTGTTAAAAATATGCGTTTTGAGAAGTTACCAGCCGGCGGGCCAACGAGCAAGAGAGAGAGAGAGAGAGAGAGAGAGAGAGAGAGAGAGAGAGAGAGAGAGAGAGAGTGGTGTGTGTGTGATTCATTGGAATGGTCGTTGCAAAAGAGTGTCGAAGCTTTTTGTTTTGTTTTTGTTTTGCTTGTTTTTGTTTTTATCCATAAATCTCTCTCTCTCTCTCTCTCTCTCTCTCTCTCACACACACACACACACACACAAACAAACAAACAAACACACCAACCAACAAACAACCACAAAAATTTATCTATCTGGATTAACATCCCAAACCAGCAGACCATTCGAGTGAGTTTGATTCTTACTGGGTGCCCGATACTCATAGCCTTGCTCAAAACTAAGCTTCATAAATTAATATATGTTACAATCTATCTATCTATCTATCTATGTCAGTTTACTGTGTATCTCAATCAGTGCATACCTATCCATTTTTCTATCCTTGTATTTTTCTGTCTTTTTAGCTTCCTCTCTCTCTCTCTCTTTCTCTCTCTCTCTCTCTCTCTCTCTCTCTCTCTCTCTCTGAGATGGACGGAGTTGTTGAGCAAACGGACAATGCTAGAAGGCTCAAAGTACCAACATACCTAAGTAAGTAAGTTCCATTTGTTAAGTAGCCTCAAATATCAGAATTGTCATAAAGTCATTTTATTGTGATAGTCGGGGGTGGGGGATGCACCAATACTGCTTGGTCCACTCGGCATTCCCCTTCAGGGACGCTGTTCAATAAACTCAGTTCTGCTCCTTTTTAACGAAGGGGCAAGTGTTGCCTGGAGAGAAGGCTCCGTGGAACCATGGGATAACCTTTAAAATCATTCATCTGGCGCAAACATCAGTTGAGCCCTTGGAAACCAGGTGAGAACCAAAGAGTTATCAATTGGATTTTCTAATGTCTTACCAGTCTCAATTGTTCTTTTAATTTATACTGGTTGATAAGCTGTTTCTGCTACTCTACAGTACTGGAAGTAAATATAAATTTCTTGACATTTTTCGTTCTTAATTTTGTTTCAAAGAATCAAACGTCTTAGACTCTGCATATCGCTATGGAATGGATGGATAGAATGCAATGGCTACAGAAGCCAGTAAACCATTTTGCCTTGAAATCAAATGATTATCAGTTCCACCCCCACTTTCTATTCTATTCTACAATGTGGGTATTTATCTAATAATTCATTGACAAAAAATTAGAAATAATACCATCTCTTCTATTCTCCTCTATATGTGTCCATTTGGCCAAAAATTAGAATTGGGGGGTGTCCTCGTGGTGTAATGGTTAAAGCGATGGACTGCGGAATCGTAATACGCGAGTTCGTACTCCAGTCACTTTCGGGCAATTACCCTTGGGAAAGGTATGAATCCCCTTATCCTCCCAGCTATGGGTTAAATAGTACCATTACTGTTCTTCAAGGAGAATGGCTTTGGCATTAAATAACCTAAAAAGAGTTGATATGCCATTAAACAAAGAAACCGAAACTGAAACTAAAATTAGAATTGACACTATTTACTTTATATTTCTCTCTATATACTTATTATTCATTGACAAAAAATTATAAATAGTATGACTATTCCATTCCACACTACATATACCTATCTAATAAGAATTAGTACAAAATATTTCTCTCTTTTCCCTGGATGATAATGCATCTTGTCACTGATTAAAGAGGATTAAAACATTTCTTTGGGAAAAGTATATAAAATAAATGACATAAACGGCAAAAAGTCTAGATCCTAATCCAACTGAAAATTTATTGTATAGATTTTTCAAAAATTCGTCCATGAAAAGGTTCCATTCATCAAAGATCTATTTACTGCTATTGGGGAAATTTGGAACCACTTCAATAAAAATTATTGCTTGAAATTAGTGAAATTAGGACTGTCTAAAAGATAGTGGATGGGCAATTAAGTATTCGTTCTAAATTTTTGTCAATGAATTCTTTATTTTCTTCTGCGTGACATGGAATAAAGTAAACCAGTAATTCTAATAATTTAATCTCGTTGATTTAAGTAAGCCTGAATATTTAACAATTTTCGTTGGATCATTTTCCCGACTCAGTCGTTCTGTTTTGTATTCCTTTTGAGACAGAAAATTATTTTACTTCTTTCGAGTTTTTAACGAACTTTAGCTGATAGCTTTTTTTTTCTGGAATCTTAGTAATATCAAGTCTTCACAGGTTTCTAGGATTCTTCTAAATGTCCTATCCGATTCTACTAATGCTGTGGTGCTCTCAATTCTTTCTCTACTCTCTAATCTATTGAGTTTCTTTTACAGGTCCCTAAGGACCGTTCCAAGGGCATCAACTACGGTTGGAATCGCTATCGCCGTCAAGTTGCATAGCTTTTCATTTCTCTGACAAAATCCAAATATATGTCGATCTTTTCGCCTTCTTTCACTTTCACTTTGTTGTCTGCTGGTATAGCAAAATCCACTAGATGACAAATTATTTTTTTCTTTTTATTCAAACTTGGTATGATCTTGTAGACTGGATTGCCTGCTTCTTTTGTATTTCAAAGTTCCTGAGAAATTTCATGAGTTTTATTTTTAAAGTGATTTTATGGTTTGTGTATATACTATTTATAAGTTTGGTGAAATTTGAGTTTCTTGCTCTATTCCCAGTGAATCACCTGACCCATCTGGCACAGGCTAAGGTCTCCTGGTATTGGTGCCGAGGTGAGGTATTATTGTCAAGTATCGATTCCCATTGCACCTAGTGATTCTATGATCAATACTGACCAGCAGCACACGAGTCTTGTCTTGTCAGCGATATATCCTTCCCAAAACCCCACGATAAAATGACTTTGTGTCAGATCCTGCCTGGTGCGAGGCATACCCACACAGTCATGCATCTCCTTGCATTCCTTTGCGCTAGTTTGCTGTTTTCTCTCCTTATGTGATTAACCGTTTCATCTCTGTCAGCACATCATCTACACTTGCAATTCAATTGCATATAATCAATTTTCACTTTGATATAATTGGTCGTTATGGCTCGGTTAGATTTGGTTCCTTTGTTTAATGGCATGTCAACCTTCGAGGGTTATTTAATGCCAGAGCCAGCCTTCTAAAAGAATTGCAGTGATGCTATTTAACCCATAGCTTGGCGGATAACAGGGTTCTTATGTCCGAAAATGAAAGTAATAGCGCAACTGGATTACTACGATTCCATAGTTCAGTGCTTTTAACCATTACACCACGAGAAGACCCGCCTCGGTCCTTATGGCATTATTTTCTGAGAGATTTAGTTTCTCTCTTGAGGTTCCCTTTTCTTTGTCATGTTCAGGTCTTCTGGTGTGCAATCTTCCCAGTTTGTCGCTTGAAGTATCTGTACAGACATATTTCTTCCCATTTCTGTTTTCTTGTTTTCGTTGTTTTTACGTTTGTGCTTATGTTTCTATTGCTGTTACAGTTTTTTTGTTGTTCTTCTTAATGTATTACTCCGGCTCAGCGCTATTCTCCATGCTGGCAGATCCTCTTCCTCCTTCTTTTCTTTTCGCTCATTATGTGATCGACTGTTATATCTCTCACCACATCATCTATCCTTGCTATTCTGTGGTGAATGATCATTTTTTGCTTTAATATATTCAATCCTTATGGCATTATTTTGTGTTGCCATGAATAGAGATTCATTTTTTTTTTTTAAAGTTTCCCCTTCGTGTCAAATTATCATTGTTATTTCACTCCGTTAAAAATTTTTCCCACCAGCGTTAGCTGATAATTTCCCACTGAAGTTTGAGTGTCAGCAACTCTACTCAAGTCTCCAGGACTCTTCTCAGTATTCTGGCCAATCTTAATGCTGTAGTCTGGATGGTCTCCACTTTTCCTCCTATTTTCAAGTCTTCCAGTTTCTTTAATTGGTATCACCTACACCTTGATGTTCCATATTTTATTAGTTCTCTAGCAAGGTCTAGGCTCTTATCTCTCTTTTCACTTTCTTTTATAAATGTTACTACATTTTGACCGAACCATTTGACTAATGAGTTGGGTGTTCACTAATGGTTCGGGATACTGGGGTTCAATCCCTAGTCGAGTCATACCAAAGACTCAAAAAATGGTACTTAATGCCGCCTTGCTTAACTCTCAGCATTATAAGGTACGGATCAAGGGTAAAGTGGAGCAATCCATGGGAAGGAGTAGCGCTCTTCCCTACATCTCGGTGTTGTAGCTATTGTAAAGGGAGCCTTCAGGTTACCCTCGACTACGGTCGCCAACTTTACTTTAATTACGCCAGTTTTAGTTTTTAAATTAGTGTTAGCCTATGTTTTCTCACTGAAGTTTGAGTAACAGTAAGTCTCCTCAGGTCTCCAGGACTCTTCTCAATATTCTGGCCGATCTTAATCATATAGTTGTTTGGATGGTCTCCACTCCCTCTATCAATCATTTGCTGACTGAATCATGAGCACAAATTACATTTGGTATAATCGTCACTTTCATATTCCGCAGTTTTTCAATTCTCTAGTAAGGTCCAGGTACTTATCACTCCTTTTGCTTTTTAAAATTTCGCTTTGTGGTTAGCCAGGAAAGCAAAGTCCACAATTCTGTAAGTTCTTTTTTTTGTTGATTATTCCTTGGTCTGTTCGTCTGGCTGACATAAGGTGATCTGTATGTATCTCAAAATCCCTGAGGAGTTTGACCGTCCCATTCTCCGCGACAGATGTTGGGTTGTGCATATACCATTTGTCCGTATGGTCAAATCTAAATTTCTTGGGGATCACCTTGTCCACTCAGTCGTATCTAGTCTTATACTCTTTCTGAGCTAATTCGCTGGATTCGCTTAAGTGATTGATATAGCCTATGTTTATTGTTTTGTTGCATATTATCTATTCTTGCTTTGATATAGTCGGTTCTTATGGCATTGTTTTGTGCTGCTATTAAAAGAGATTCAGTTTCTCTCTTAAGGTGTGGGTAAGACACCCCTAACGAGTGTCCTGGATATGACACTAAACAATCTGATGGTGAGGTTCCAGCAGTGCTGGAGCTTTGGGGAATGCGGAGTACCCCTTCATTGCCATTGCTCCCAGGTCCACTCTGGCCCGGAGTGGTAGCACCTGATAGGGCCCTATCTATGGGTTAAATAGAACAGCATACTTATGCTAAAATGAATTGTTTGAGTAAACTGAATAGCTTGAAATAGAAATGTTTTTGACAATTAAACCGTACTTACATTTAAACTGCGTGCTTGTGCTTAACTGAATTATTTGAAATAGAACTGTTTTTCGACATTAAAACTGTATTTACACTTAATGAATTGTTACATATAACTGCTTGAATAGTTTGAAATGGAAATATTTTTTACAATTAAGCTGTGTACTTATGCTAAACTGAATTGTTTTAAATAAAACAGATTATTTACATAAAAATGGATTTAGCGTTAAATAACCTACAAAGGTTGATATGCCATAAAACCCAACAAACCAAACCATCTCTTAAGGTGTCCCTTTTTTTAGCCACGTCCAAGTTTTCTTTAGTGAAATGTCGCTTGTTTGTCGCTTAAAATATCCATTCAGTTGTATTTCTTCCCAATTTTGTTTTCGAGTCATTTTTACTGTGTTGGTCTTCGTGTTGTTAATATTATTTCTGGTGGCTGTAATCAATCTTCCTCCGCGCTTTTCTATGTAGTCTTCGAGTCATTATTTCGATGCATCTTCAATGCTGCCAAGTTTTCTTCCTCCTTTTTTATCTCGATACATAGAGTCCGCCAACATCATCTGGGATGTAAGGCCTTATGCATCGCTTTTAGTTTTCTTGTTCTCTTCTTTCATCCACTTCAAGAATGATCCTGAGTATCTTCCGAGGGGGACAGACCAGGCATTCCTCCCTTTTAAACGGTTCTTGCTGTTTAGTTTGGTTTCGAGTAGCTTTCTTGTTCTCCAGAGATAATA
Organism: Sepioteuthis lessoniana; assembly: GCA_963585895.1. Taxonomy (NCBI): domain Eukaryota; kingdom Metazoa; phylum Mollusca; class Cephalopoda; order Myopsida; family Loliginidae; genus Sepioteuthis; species Sepioteuthis lessoniana. The sequence goes on along the minus strand of OY757925.1, from coordinate 49,850,575 downwards.
TTTTAATTTTTTCTTTCACCCCCACTTGTTTCATGGCGTCTGTTTTCAATATTCCTAAGTATTCGTACATTTCCTTTCCTCCGAGCGTTCTAATTTTTTCTTGATTTGGTAGTTCCATTCTTTTTGTCATGTCGTTTCCCGTTTTTTATTACGCGCATAGCACATCTTTCTATGCCAAATTCCATTCCTATGTTCTGAATGAATACTCTTACTGTCTGTATGTGAGTTTTTACTTCGTTTTTGTTTTTGGCAAACTGTTTGATGTCATCCATTATTATTATTGTTATTATTATTTACTCCTTTAAAGTTTTTCACATCAGTGGAGTTTGAGTGACAACAAGTCTCCTCTAGTCTCCAGGACACTTCTCCGCATTCTGGCCGTTCTCAATAATGCAGTAGTTTGTATCGTCTCCACTCATCCACCAACTTCCAAGTCCTCAAGGCCATTTAATAATCCTTTAGTTACTGTACCAAAAGCACCAATCACAATTGGTATAATTGTCATTTTCCTGTTCCATAGTTTTTCAATTGCCTAGCAAGGTCGAGGTACTTATCCTTCTTTTCACATTCTTTCAGTTTCATTCTGTGGTCAGCCGGGACAGCAAAGTCGACAATTATTATTATTATTATTATTATTATTATTATTTGGTATTTTATATAGACAATCCATGGTTCTGTGATATAATTATTTCGGGGGCTCGTGGTGTAATTGTTTAAGCGATGGACTCTGGAAACGAAGTAAGCAAGTTCAAATTCCAGTTGTGCAATTATATTCACATTCGGATAAATACCCTTGGGAAAAGTATCATTTCCCCAACTATGGTTTAAATAATACCACAGCTACTATTCTAGAAAAATGGATTAAATAAACCAAGAAGGTTGGTATGCCATTAAACAACAAACAATCATTATTTCAGTCACGTGAGCTATGATGATTATTGCTATTTTACTCCTTTGACATTTATTATTATTATTATTATTTAAAGTATTCCTAACAAACACTAAAAATTCTATTTGATATTAATCCTTTGTTTGGATACATTTAAATGGTTTCAAGAATTGCTATTTAATATTAGTTATTCTATTTATCAAGTATTCCTATTCAAAAATAATTTACACATAGCTACGTGGTTTCAAATAATTAATAATAATAATAATAATAATAATAATAATAATAATAATAATAATTCTTAGGAAATGATTGAACAGTTCTGTTTGATTCATTAATGGGACTCTATCACTCTGGGTCAGAGCAGACCTGAGAGTAATCTTAATAAAGGGGTACTCTGCATTCTCCAAAGTCCAGGACTAAACCCTCACCGTTTAGGACACTCATTGAGAAGGGTGCTGTTGGCGTATTCTATACATCCAACCGAAGGAGTGGAGATAGATAGATAGATAGTGTTCAGATTGAGATACATAGATGTAGTCATGGTCAGATTGAGATAGATATGAATGAAGTGAGATAGATAGATAGATAGATAGATAGATAGATAGATTTGAGCAGGATGAGATAGATAGATGTATATGAACACGATGAGATAGATAGATAGATAGATAGATAAAGAACGAATGCGATAAATTTACATAGCTATTGAACAAGTAATGAAAAGCGTGTATAGAAAGAGAAAGAGAAAGAGAAAGAGTGAGATTGGGGGTGTTTGCTGACTACCGGTCGGCAGAAGTTAGAGGTGGGGTTGATCGACAAAGTTGGACTGACCTTTGCCAAGGGAGGGTCGAATTTTCCTTTGATTTCGATATCAACTCTTAAAGGTCAACTGATGTGTACTGCCCATTAACGTCACCCTATGACGTTTCATTATCAGAAAAAATAAAGAATAAAAAATAAAAAAAAATTAGTAGGGACAGCACAGCAAAAATCCAAAGATTTCTAAAGCTTCGCTCCCACCCCCGACTTGTGCCGCCCCGCCCTACCTTATATGGGGACCTGATGGCTGTACCTTCTCTTCTCCTACCCTCTGGTCGTCTGCATCTTTTTTTTTTAATCTGTTTTAATTTACTGGTTGGTTTTAGGTCGTGTGTGCCCATCTCAGGCCGAAAAAAAAAGTTTGGGACGACGTAGGTTGACGACCCTCCACGCTTGTCAATTCTGTTTTCCCCAAACCCTTCCCCAGCGTACCCGTCAAGGGACGTGTAGGTTCCTTCAAGCCCGGCACTTCAGTGCGCTTACTGACAGTGAATAGCCGAGATCGTAACGATTCAGTCTTTCCTTTTTTGACTCATTTTCTTCCCGGCTCCCGCCAGGAACTGTTTCCTTTTACCAAAATTAAAATAAAATAGAATTAGAACGAACGGAATTTAAAAAAAAAAAAAAAAAAAAAAAAAAAAAAAAGAAACTGCACTCAATTCACTGTCTGTGGTTCGTTGCTTTGTGGTTAGAACAACGTTACGCCGACCTCAAGTTCACTGGTTCAAACCTCTGGTATTTCCGGGTTTGGTTTTGCCGTTGAAGAGTAGATAAAATACTGCCTTCCCCTCGGGTATGTTTTCTTTCATTTACTTTTGAAAGAAAAGGAAAACCTGTTTGATAATTACCCAGTAGAGGGCGCTTGTAGGAAATTTCTTGTTGGGAAACGCCCGTTGGGAAACAGTTGAGATAAAACTTCAAGTGGGAAACAGGGGTACTCAGTATTCCCCAAAGCTCCAGCATTACTCGAGTCTCACCATCAGATTTTTTAGTGCCCGTGGTGTAGTCGTTATCGTCGTAGAAAATGAACACGGCGACACGAGTTCAAATCCTGGACGAGACTGATTGTATTTCACATAGCACTAATACCCTTGGGAAAGGTATGAATCCAATTATTCTCCCTCCAGCTATGGGTAAATAGTAGGACAGACTAGGTTCTTCAGCCTTGGTTAGGCAACTAGTCTAGGAGAAGGAAAACTCTGAATTAAAAAAAAAACCTGTTAAACTCCGCTTAAAAATTGACCTTGTGTCATATCCTGCCCGAGCGGAGGGGTTGGTAAATAGTATCAGATTATTTAGTGTCATACCCAGAATATTCGTAAGGGGAGTCTTACCTCTCTGCAGAGATGCAGTCAGCACATTCTACTGCACTAGCCGACTGGGCCAGAGTGATCGAGTGGAGTCTCAATTCTTCCTCTGATCTCCGTTTCCTCCAATCTCTTTTCCAAGAAAGATGGAATAGCCATCAATTTTTTTCGGAAAATCTTTTATATTATTTATCATATTTTATTAGAATGAAGTTAAGTGTATGGTGAGATGGATAAATTGTCTAAATTAATCAATCAATTAATCGTATGTGTCTACTTAACTCAGTCTATTGATAAATGTTTCTGTTCATATCTATCTATCTATCTATCTATCTATCTATCTCAGCCTGTTCATATACATGGCCCAGTTGGTCCTGAGCCGAAGAATACAACATCTACATCTCTGTAGAGGGGTAAGACTCCCAAAAAGAATGTCCAGTATATGACATTAAAAAATCTGATAGCAAAGCTCCAGTAATACTGGAGCTTTGTGGAATGCGTAGTTCCTCTTCGTTGCCATTAGTCCTAGGTCAAATCTGGCCCGGAGTGGTAGCACTAGATTGGGTCAAATCTATGGGTCAAATAGAACTGTTTGATATTTAAGCTGTGTAATTTGATATTTAATCTGAGTGCAAACAAATAACTTATGCTAAACTGAATTGTTTAAAACAGAACTGTTTAATCATGTGTGTTAACAAATGACTGATGTTTACTTGAATTGTTAATGATACGAGGTGCATACGATAAGTTTCTAGACTTTTTTCGTATGGGCACTTTTATTGATAGTACACACATGATACTCTAGTTCCCTTCAAAGTAATCTCCTTCGGCTGCAATACACTTGTTGTGCCGTTCCGAAACCTTCTGGAAGGCCCCATGGAGGTCTTCTTGTGTGAGCATGTCAATGACCTTCGTCACAGCCACTGTCATCTCCTCAATTGTCTCATAACGACAGCCTCTGAGCTTAGGGAATAAGCAAAAGTCACAGGGAGTAAGGTCTGCACTATAGGGAGGCTGAGGAATTGTTACGATGCCCATCTTGGTCAAATAGTCTGTGACAAGGATGGAGTTGTGGACTGGTGCATTGTCCTGGTGGAAATGCCACTGATCCGATTTGAAGAGTGTTGGCATGTTCCAACGGAATCTCTTCCTGAACTCCCTTAAAACCTCAACATAGTAACTCTAACCCTAACCCTAACCCTTTGGCCAATCAACTCTGGTGTATTGACTTCCTTACTCCTCCCACACCTCTCATCATTCCTCACAGACTGCCTGTCTTCCTTGAATCTCTTATTCCATTCAAAACCCCAGGTTTCCCGGGCCATTGGCTAACACTCTATCCATTAAGCCAATAGATAGAAATAAGTGAAACCCTTTAACTCTGTGCAAAAAATGAGCACCAGTCAGTTTAAAAATGTTATCAACAAAAAGTGTTTACAAATCATATATTTAATACATATGTATAAACAGCATTTGGCATTAGATAACCAACAATGGTTAATATGCCATAAAACCCAACCTGATAGGGTCCTGTTTATTGGTCAAATAGAACTAAACTGTGAACTTATGCTAAAGTGAATTCTTAGAACTGATTTTTATATATAAACAGTGATCTTTTGTTAAACTGAATTGTTTGAAATAAAACTGTTTTGGTATTTAAACTGTGTAATTATGGTAAACTGAATTGTTTGAATTAAAACTGTTTATATGAATAAAAATGAATTTGGCACTGAATAACCTACAATGGTTGATATGCCATAAAACCAAACCAAACTAAACCACAATTACTCTCTCTCTCTTTCTCTTTCTCTCTCTCTCTCACACACACACACACACATACAAGTAGGCAAAAATACAATCACATGCACTCATACATATAAATAAGCACACATACAAGCGCACACACACACACATAAGCACACACATCAGCACACACACACACACACACACACACATAAGCACACACACACACATAAGCACATAAGCACACACACACACACACACACACACATAAGCACACACACACATAAGCACACACACACACACACACATCAAACGCACTGGAAGCGCTTGTGGTGTAACCGTTATCGTGATGTGGAAATGTACACAGTGACCCGAGTTCAAATTCTTGATGAGGCTGATTGCATTTTACATTGTGCTAATGCCCTTCTGAAAGGTGTGCATCTAGTTATTCTCTCCCCTGCTCAGGATAAATAGTTGGGCTGACTGGGCTTTTTACCCTTGGTACGTCAACTGGTCAAGTCTGAATTCAAAGCTGTTAAAGTCAACTTAAAAACTGACCTTGTTTCGCACCTTGCCCGTGGCTGAGAAGATGGTAAATACTTACACACAAGCGCACACATAAAAGCATACATACACAAGCACACACACATATAAGCAGGCACATACACACATAAGCATATATACAAGTATTCACTCACAATCACTTGCACTCACACGCACGCACAATCGCATGCTCTCGCACACATAAATGAACGAGGACACACAAGCAAATATGCACAAGCATTTTCCAATCCAATTTACAAAATCATTATAATTTATCTTTGAAAATGAGACGCATAAAATTTTCTGAGATTTTGATATACAAACGGATCACAGAATTCCGGCCAGAAAGACAGACCTTGTATTAATCAACAAGAAAAAAGAACTTGTTATCTATCTGTTATGGTGATATACCTCCACGCCGTCACTGCATAGACCCCTCCCGACACTATAAATAGTGACTGGTTCGATAAACGAGTCAACCGAGTCTAGTCAGTTACTGGTAACCATTACTGTCTGTATTTCTGTAAATATATACTGCTGTAAACTTTACATCTCTTTGTGTTATTCATTTCTGGCCCTTCAAGACCACAACACGTAGAGTTTATCGTTCAAGCGGACCACGGATCGAAAATGATAGAAAACAAAAAGATACACATATTGCTTAGATTTTGCCAGAGACCAGAAAACACATTTGAACATGAAATTAACGGTGATACCAATTTTGATACGAAAGGCCTCGAAAATAGACTGCAGGAACTAGAGATCAGCTGTAAAATCATGACAATTCAGACCACAATACTGTTAAAATCAGCCAGAATTCTTGACCGTGTCTTGGAGATCTCAGAAGACCTTCGGGGTGTCCTCGTGGTGTAATGGTTAAAGCGATGGACTGAGGAATCTAAGTAAGCGAGTTCGTACTCCAGTCGCGCTATTACATCCACATTCGGGCAAGTTAAAACTGGTATCAACACGATGGACAACAGAATAACAATAAATAGGAAACAAAAATGGGAAGGAAAATAACTCTATGGGCGTTTTAAACGACTCATAAACAACACCCCACACGACAAAACCTGGACATGGCTAAGAAAAGGAAACTTTAAGAGAGAAACGGAATTCCTCCTAATAGCAGCACAAAACAACGCCGTAAGAACCAATCATATCAAAACGAGAATACATATGACGCAACAAAATAACAAATGTAGGCTATGCGGTGACGGGGATAAAACCATCAATCACATAATAAGCGAATGCAGCAAATTAGCGCAGAACGAATATAATACTAGACACGACTGGGTCGGCAAGGTGATCCACTGGGAGATGTGCAAGAAATTTAAATTTGACCATACAAACAAATGGTATATGCACAACCCAGAAGCTGTCCAAGAAAATTACACACATAAACCCCTATGGGACTTTGACATACACACGGATCACCTAAACTTGGCCAGAAGACCAGACCTTATAATAATCAACAAAAACAGGGAACTTGAAAAATTCTCAACTTTGCTGTACCAGCTTACCACAGAATAAAATTGAAAGAATGTAAAAAGAAGGATAAGTACCTTGATCTTGCTAGGGAATTGAAAAAACTATGGAACATGAAGGTGACAATTTTACCAATTGTAATTGGTGCGTTTGCAACAGTAACTAAACGATTACTAAAGGGACTGGAGGACTTGGATGTTGGCGGACGAGTGGAGACGATCCAAACTACAGCATTATTGAGAACAGCCAGAACACTGAGAATAGTCCTGGAGACTTGAGGAGACTTGATGTCACTCAAACTCCAGTGAAAGATTATCAGCTAACGCTGATATGAAAAACTCTAATGAGTAAATAATAATAATACAATGAAAATTTTTTTTTAAAGTGAAATCTCATACGAGAAAACTTGGACATGGGTAAGAAAGGGAAACCTTAAGAGAGAAACAAAATCTCTTCTGATAGTAACATAAAACAACGCCATAAGGATTAACTATGTAAAAGCAAAAATAGACTAAACGCAACAAAATAGCAAATGTAGATAATAAGGTGACAGACTGTTCCCTGAGGAACAGAAAGGATAGTGCAAAAAACAGAGGGACCAGAAAGCTCCTATATATTGATTAACACATCCTTAACGACAGCAATACGAGGCGGAAAAATATGGGTATGGCGTGGAAAGACTGCAAAAAGGATTAGGATATAGTCCCTCAAAGCTGGATAATAGACTGTCTCAAAATGTATACGATATCCGACGAAGTCATAAAGTTTATCGAGAAAACCAGGGGAAACTGGAGAGTGGAAGTGATACCAAGTGAAAGAAGTTTAGCTGAGGTAAAAATCCAGAGTGGAATATTCCAGGGTGGTGCTATTTCCATTACTATTTGTTATAGCGAAGATGACACTCAATCACTTATTCAAGTAATGTGCAGGTGGATAGAAAATTATTGATTCGCAAGAAAAGATTGATTACCTAATGTACATGTACGACATCAAAACTGTTTGCCAAAAATGAAAAAGAATTGGAAACCCTAATACAGGCAGTGAGAATATACAGTCTGAACATAGGAATGGAATTTGGCATAGAAAATGCATCTTGCGAATAATAAGAAGCTGGAAACAATACATGACGGAAGGAATAGAACTACCAAATCAAGAGAAAATCAGAACGTTCGGAGAAAAAGAAAATTACGAATACTTGGGAATATTGAAAACAGGAAACATAAAAAAAAAGTGGATTTGAAAGAAAAAATAACAAACGAGTATCTCAGGAGAACGAAAAGGCTACTCGAAATCAAACTATTTAGTATAAATCTCATCAAAGGGATAAACACCTGGGCTGTCCCGCTTGAAAGGTGCTCAAAACCATTTTTGAAGTGGACGAAGGAAGAAATTTAAACAAATGGACCATAGAACAAGAAGGTGCTCGTGGTGTTTATGGAGGTGCTCATGGTGTAAATGGAGGTGCTCGTGGTGTAATGGTTATCTTCGTTGGAAATGGACACGGCGACACGAGTTCAAATCCTGGACCAGGCTTATTGCATTTCACATAGCACTAATAACCTTAAGAAAGGTATAAATCCAATTATTCTCCCTCCAGCTATGGGTAAATAGTAGGACAGACTAAGTTCTTCAGCCTTGATGAGGCAACTAGCCTTCTAGGAGAAGGAAAACTCTGAATTCAAACCTGTTAAACTCCGCTTAAAAATTGACCTTGTATCATATCCTGCCCGAGCGGAGGGGTTGGGTAAATATGAATAGAACAAGAAAACTCATCACGATGCATAAGGCCTTAGACGACACAGAGAGACTGTATGGGTCAAGAAAAGGAGGAAGAAGACTTGCCAGCATTGAAGATAGCGTTGATACATCAAAATAATGACTCGAGGACTACATTCACAAGCGCGGAGGAAGACTGATTACAGCTATCCGAAACAATATCGAAAGCACAATCATCAATGGAACAGAAATAAACAGAAAACAAAAATGGGAAGGATAACAACTCTATGGATATTTCAAGAGACAAACAAACGATATCTGACCCGAAAAAACTTGGACATGTCTAAAAAAGGAAAACCTTAAGAGAGAAACTGAATCTCTTCTGATAGCAGCACAAAACAATGCCATAAGATCCAACTATATCAATGCAAGTATAGATGAGACGCGCCAAAATAGTAAATGTATGTTATGTGGTGATAGAGACGAAACGATCAATTGCATAACAAGCGAAGGCAGCAAATTAGCACAAAAAGAGTATAAGACTAGACACGACTGGGTGGGCTTGTAGATCCACTGGGAATTGTGCAAGAAACTGAAGTTTAACTATACGAACAAATGGTATATGCACCATCCGGAATCCGTCCTAGAAAATGAGACACACAAAATTCTTTGGGATTTTGAGATATAAACGGATCTAATAATCTCGGCCAGACCATCAGACATAGAGATAGTCAACAAAAAAAAAAAAGAAGAAAGAGAACCGGTCGAATAGTAGACTTTACCATTCCTGCTGAATACAAGGTAAAAATGAAAGAAAACGAAAAGAGAGATTAGTACGTAGACCTTGCTAGAGAACTGAAAAAACTATGGAACATCTAAGTGACGGTGATACCAATTGTAAATGGCGCGCTCGATACAGGCACCAAAGGATTGGTACAGGGACTGGAAGACTTGGAAATAACAGGACCATCCCAACTATAGCATTGTTGAGATCGGCCAGAATAGTAAGAAGAGTTCAAACCAGAATCCATCTAAGAGAATGAAACACATAAAATTCTCTGGGATTTTAGGATGTAAGCAGATCACCTAATCCTGACCAGATTACCAGACTTAATGATAATTAACAAAAAACAAGACAACTTGCCGAATAATGGGCTTTGCTGTTGCGGCTGACCAAGAGGGTGGGGGTGTCCTCGTGGTGTAATGGTTAAAACGATGGCCTGCGGAATCGTAGTAATTGAGTTCGAACTCCAGTCGCGCTATTACGTTCACTTTCGGACAAATACCCTTGGGAAAGGTATGAACCCCCTTATCCTCCCAGCTATGGGTTAAATAGTTCTATTACTGTTCTTCTCCAAGAATGGATTTGGCATTAAATAACCTACTAAAGGTTGATATGCCATTAAACAGAGGAACCAAACCAAAACCGGCTGACCACGGAGTAAAAATATCAAAGAAAAGAAAAGGAGGGACAAGTAATTAAACATCGTCAGAGAACTGAAAAACTATGGAACAAGAAGGTTACGGCGATACTATTTGACAGAGAGCTGAAAAACTTTGTGGTTGGTAACGGTGATGCCAGTTGTTGTTGTCATTAGAATAGTCCCCAATGTCCTTGAAAAGAGACAGGGTGGGGAATAGTCAAAAATGAGAAAAGACTGAGGAAAAAGAGATTGCTTCATTTGGATTCCTGCCAGTGTGTACAGATACTACATTTTCATTCTGAGCAGAATAGCGGATTCATTTATTAATAATCAAGTCATTTATGACGGGTATTTCTTCTTGTTATAACATATAATGTAGAGAAATATCTAACTCTATGTAATTTAATCAGTATATCTGATTCTATTCGAATATTAGATGTAAGCAATTGCCTTCAGCATATCTCTCTATCTATCTATCTATCTTTTCCAGTCTGATCTATCTATCTATATATCTATCAAATAAGATAGTTTACCGTGGTCTTTTTCTTTTAATCGGATATTGAATACACAGTACAAAACTAGTTTTATTTAACTGAAATAGTTACTCACAAACCCCCACCACCAAAAAAAAAAAAAAACCAAAAAAAACCGCCGCAAACTTTTGCACATGACTAAAAATTGTGAATTTGATAACCAAGTTATTAGTTGATATTCAAATTCAGATAAGAACCAGGATTCTAAAGACCACACCTCTACCCATGGGTGATGAGCCCTATCCTATACAATCTAATCCAGTATTCCATCTTCTGTGCTAATTTTAATCTCTTCTTGTTATCTATATCACCCTGTTCGCATCTATCTTACGCCACAATCAATGCCATCACTGGCACTGAGTACACGTTGGAGTATATATCGTGCCTGCTCGTTCACCATCACGAGAATTTTCATCCCAGCAATAGTAAAAAAAAAAAAAAAAAAAAAAAAAAAAAAAGACAAAAAACAAAAAACAAAACAAACAACTGGTAACGAGGATAATCAAACGAATTTGTTTGACGTGGTTCGAAACGGAAACTGGAGTGAAAATTTTTGGTTAGTGCCTGTGTCGGGGTCAGAGTTCAACGTACTGAAAAGTCGGCCGGAGATTTAAGTCGTCTTCAGGGTAGACGTGGGAAGATGTAGGTTCACACTTTGTTTTTTGTTGGGTTTTTTTTTTGTTATTTTTTTGTAAACTAAAAAAAGAAAAAAAACCCCAAAAAACCCAACTTAATCGACACGACCGAAGTCACATACCACATAGAAACATACACAAGTACATATATATAGATACAAGCACACACACGTGCAAACTTGAGGACACACACAAACACACATTCACCAGCTCTCACACACTCTAGCAAACGCATACATGCAAGCACAAACATTACACACAAGCACGTACATGCAAGCAAACACAGCTACGCAAATATATATGAACACAAAACCTACAAATATAATACACACACCTGCATACACAAGCAAGCAAACTCAAAAACAAATACATACATATAAGCATACCTACGCAAGCATACGCACACGCAATAGCACATCAACACTTACAAGTATATACACAAATACATACACATAAAAGTACACAAATGCACATACGAGCACACGCATAGACGCCCATAGACAAACACAAGCACATTCACAACCATAAGTATATACGGAAGTACATACACGCAGAATCATGCACATACATAGAGATACACACATAGAAATGGACAGAAGCACACACAGAAGCACGTGCGCGCACACATGCAGCTATATATATATATATATATACTAATCTAATATCTACCAGTATTCACGGTATCGGAAAAAACAAAAAAACCCTGGTCAGGAACAAGAGATAAAAGTACCTCGAATTACCGCCCAGGGGAAAAAGAAAAAAAGTTTTTTGGGTAAAAAAGAAAGAAAAGGCCAGCCTCGTCCGACTCCTTGAAAAAAATCAAGGGGTACGCAGTCAGTGGTCAAAAGAAAACCAAAAAACCCTCCGTGAATGCTGCAAAGCTATAATTACTAAAGTGCTCAACACAATACAATGGAGCCAATTATAGAATTAACTTAAATCGCGAGTCGAAAATCTTCTACTAGTGTTTCACCTTAACAGATCATCAGGAAGCCTAAGTTCCTGATGATCCGTTAAGGTGAAACTTTAGTAGAAGATTTTCGACTCGCGATTTAAGTTAATTCTATATATATATATATATATATATCAACAACATATCTATTAGGGAAGCCTTAATAAAAATTGTTACCGTTTAATTTCTAAAATTAATTAAATTAGATTCATTTGTAAATGGTTAATCATTATCCAGACTGCAAGAGTGTTGTACTCCCTACATATTGGACTCGCCCTCTTCCATAAATACATGTCAACAGAACTTCAGAGGAGTCGGTCAAACCTCCGTTTACGGTCATACTTCTAAGTATTGGTCGGACTCCAGTTTTTTGGATCGCACTTCGGCCGGACGTGCTTGATCGTGGCACGAATCGGCCCGGGTTTGCCTCGGCACTGGTTATTTATTTGGGCCTCAGGAGGCCATCCCCACAGGCTTTACCCCATTTAGGGGTTGGGTTTATTGCCCGGTGCCCCTAATAAGGAGAATGCCGATGGGGCCAGGGGTATTTTTGGCAATGTCGGGCGCGTATGGGCTTTTGCCCAGCGACCAGACCCACCTTAAAAAGGCTTTGTGCCATATTCGTCCGGTGTTGGGACGGATGATAAATACACGGTCAAACCCCCGTGTTTGGCCCGCCTTTCCAGTTGTTTAGGGCGCACTTCGGTCGCCCGTGTTTTGGTCGGCGTGGCTCGCTCGGGTGTTGCCTCAGCACTGAAGACTTCCTCCGGCCTCAAGTGGGGGCGTCCCCCAGGCTTCTACCCACTAACAGGGGGTTGGGTTTATTGCCTGGCGCCTGAGGCGCTTCGAATATAAGGAGTGCCGACGGGGCCAAAGGTATTTTTGGCAATGCCGGACGCGTTTGGGCTTCGGCCCTGCGACCGAACCCACCATAAAAATGGCCTTGGGCCAAACTTGCTCGTTCAGTAGGGTGCGTGATAGATACCCGGCCAAACTCCCGTGTTTGGTTTGGTTTGGTTTCTTTGTTTAATGGGATATCAACCTTTGTTGGTTATTTAATGCCAAAGCAATTTTCTTAGAAGAACAGTAGTGGTACTATTTAACCCATAGCTGGGAGGATAAGGGGGTTCAAACCTTTCCCAAGGGTATTTGCCCGAAAGTGAACGTAATAGCGCGACTTGAGTACGAACTCGCGTACTACGATATTGCAGTCGATCGCTTTAACCATTACACCACGAGGACACCCCTCTCGTATTTGGTCTGTTTCTCCAGTTGTTTGGGGCGCACTTTGGTGGGCCGTGTTTTGGTCAGCGCGACTCGGTCGGGTGTTGCCTCAGCACTGGAGACTTCCTCCGGTCTCAGGGACCGTTTCCCCAAGCTTTTCCCCCTAATGGGGGATTGGGTTTATTGCCTGGTGCCTGAGGCGCTCCTAATAAGGGGAATGTCGACGGGACCGAAGGTATTTTTGGCATTGCCGGACGCGTGTGGGCTACGGCCCTGCGATCAGATCCACCTTAAGAAGCCTGGTGCCAAACTCGCATGTTCGCTAGGGCGCTTGACAGATAACTGACCAGATCCACGTGACACAATCACGTGTGATACCAATCACGTGGATAGATAGTAGCCACCCTACTGACTCTCAGCTTCCTATTAACTAACTACTGTCTAACCAGATTCACTAGTATCTTGTTTCTGATACTTGAATATATATGTTTTTTTTAATCAATCTTTTTGTGTTCCCCGTGTCTTTCTTTGGCCAGCATAACAACAAAGAGTGAGTCAAAAGTTTTGCAATATTTAAGTAACGTGAAGAACAGTTTGGTAGCTCCGGGTGCTTTTACAAAGATTGTTAAGCTGACTATTCCACCCTGGGCTGAGAGATGCCGGGCTCGCCTGATACTCTCCAAGTGCTACTCGCCGTATTTGGTACTGTGGCTCTGAGCACGGCCAGCACGCTTTTAAACCTACCCGATTTTGCCTGATCGTCTAGGTTCTTGCGACCAGAATTTTTTCGAACAATCAGATTACTACAATGTGATCAACTGCGTCTTCACCTTTCACATAACAAATGTTTTTTGTTGCTTTCGAGGCGTTATAGGCAAATTCAAACTCGTTAAACCTAAGTCCCCGAATTAGACTACATTGTATTTTCATTCGTGCAGATTCCAAATCATACACACAGTGAAGCAATTCACAACGTGTCAACGCACCAATAATTGCTATACTACGAACAATAGTTTAAACTGCTTTGATCACGTGATATATAGGTAGCAAATGAGTATGTACCGAAATATTGCAAAACTTGTAAACTCACACTGACTGGAAAAAGGGCGATGCATGCACAAAAAAAGAAAAGAAAAAAAAAAAAGGAACCGTGTCGGCAAAAGAAAGAATCCCGTTCTTGTAAAGCAGTGACCGGCAAAGTGACAATACTTAAATCTTTTTTGCTGCTGGTAGAAGGCCCCACGTGTCCGTTTTCATGCGGTACTCAGGTTAATCTTTCCACTAGTAGCAGCCGTCTATTCTATCAGCGACCCACGACTCAAAACACCAAATAATGGACTCATCAAAAATCACAACTAAAACACCATCTAATGAACTTATCAAATTACAACGAAAACACCGTATAACTGACATTATCAATCCCAAAAGTGACCATTGAATTTCAGCGAATAATTTTAGGAAAAATGACAGTTCTCAAATTCCAGGAAGACATTTCCTCACTACAGAGTTTGTGCAAAATTTCTCAAATGAAATAAATGCTGAAATAAAAAGATACTTTGTCTTCCTTTCTTCTGCCTCCAGAAAACAGAAAAAAATTACCTAAATCTCATGTTTCCATATCATTCAATACTTCTCCAAAGTCTGAATTGGCCCCGTGGTTAGAGTGTTTGCCAGTGGTCCACGAGACCTGAGTTCAATCCCAGGTCATGTCATACCAAAGACTTTAAAAAATGGTACTTGATACATCCTTGCTTAACACTCAGCAATATAAGGTACGTATCAAAGGTAAAGTGGAGCAATCCATGGAAGGGAGTTGCGCCCTCTCCTACACCTCGGTGTGGTAGCTATTGAGAAGGGAGCCTTCTGGTCGCCCTCAACTACAGTCGCCAACTTTACTTACTTTACATGTGTGCAAGGAGTATAATAGATTTTAATAATTCTTTCCAATATCGAACTATTTAGGAGTGTTGAATGGATTCCTGTTGAAATTCTGGCCCATAAACATGTGCCCATAGTTTATCACATTTTTTTTGATAAATTCGCAAAGTTCGATCCAAATGTCCATGAAACGGTCAATTTAGCCCTCACTGTGCAAGATGACAGGGCACCAAAAAAAAAAAAAAAATGATTAGCGTGAACCACAGGATGACGTACGGTTGACGAACCGAGAATATATCGAAGGTTTTACAAACGGAAATATTTCTTCTAAGGGTTTTCTAAAATTTCGGGATCTTGTTTGTGCCCATTTGTCTTTATTGTGCAATATCTATTTTCAAACCATGTTGCTTTCTATTTTCTATCTTGATGCTTTAACATCTAATGGGGTCTGCTTATTGGTTTCCTTTTGTAACTTTCTAGTTTTGTTTATACTTACATCAAATTTTATTACAGCTGACTGGGAACAGTTATTGATCGGGGAATTTTGAAAAAAAATAGTCAGTTACTGATATCACGAAAAGGGGTAAGGTAGTCAAAAGGAGAGAGTGTGTGTGTGTGTGTGTGAGAGAGAGAGAGAGAGAGAGAGAGAGAAAGAAAGACTGACAGAGAGAGAGAGAGAGAGAGAGAGAATGAAACCGACGGAAAGAAAGAAAGAAAGAAAGAAAAAAAATCAGGAAATAATTTTTAAAAAGATAAAGAAAGCAAAAGAAATAGAAAAAAATTTTTTTTAAAGAAAAAGAAGGAACAAAAGAGGAAATAATTTTAATAAAGAAAGGTGAGTCAAAAGAAAGAAAAAAATTTTTTTTTAAATAGAAAGAGACGGAACAACAAAAAAAAAAAGAAAAGAAAAGAATTTTATAAAGAGAATGGAAGAATAAACGAAAGAAAAAAGAAGAATTTTAAAAAAAGAGAAAGGCGGGACATAAGAAAGAAAAGGAGGGGATTCAAACAAACAAACGAAAAAAAAAAAAAAAAAAAAAAAAAGAAACGATTTTAACACACTCTAGGGTAGATTTTCTTCCGGAAGGAATTTTGTAATTCTTTCTACAATCTTAAAGATCAGAGAAAGCACAATCTACAGCTGTTATTCTTTTCTTTTTAATTCTTTAATCTTGGTATTTTAGTTCAGTGATTCTATTAAACAATAAATACACATAAAACCCCAGTTCTCAATCTTAAGATGCTATTTAAGTTGGTTTTACTTAGTCTTATATGATAAAGGATTTCAAGAATCTGGAGATTTTTTAAAGTCACCCGATGTAGTATACGTATATTATAAACGAGGATTTAGCGAATATAAAGAGAAATACATTTATTAACCTGTCCAAGGTATGACGCAAAAATATATTCGATGGTGAGGCTCATGTTTAAGAGAATTCTTAGGAATTTAGAGTTATTCGTTAGTTTTTATAATATCTGTGTTTTATTTGGGTAGCAGTACCTGTTACGATACAATCTATGAGTCAAAGAAATCTGTTTAAGATTTAGATTTTGGAAACTGGATTAATACGAAGGTCACTTATTAAATACGGGGAATTCTTTCGGAAAAAGAAAAAGTAAAATAGATTTTTTGAGAATTTTTTTTCGATTAATGAAAACTCTGACTAGTTTAGAAATAGTTGATATAAAAAATTATCTTTAATCTCACATAAATATTTGTTTTGAGGCTATTCAAAATGTCGGTAAATCAAACTGAGAGTGACAGGGTAGAATGTGTATGTGTGTGCCTTTGTAAGGAAGGACCTAGGGTGTCCGAAAATTTTGTACGTTGTTTCGCCTATACTTTTCTATGGGTCAACCAGTCAATAATATAAAAATGAAACATAAAAAGATACTTTTGTAATCTTCTTTTCCTGCTACCCTAACTGTTTTTTTTTTTTGGTGGGTGTAATTGTTAAAGCGATGGACTGCAGAATCCTAATAAGCGAGTTTGAACTCCAGTCGAGCTATTACGTTCACTTTCGGACAAATTGTGGTATTGTGGTATTTGGTGCGTTGACACGCTGTGCATTGCTTACTTCCAGGTATAATTTGAAAGATGAACATGTATCGTAGTGTAATTCGTCAATTTATGCTTTATTAGTTCGAATTGGTACATAAAGCCGTGAAAACAACAAAAAACTTTTGTTTTGTGAAAGAAGGTGTTATTGACTGTACACACACACATACACACATATATATATATATATATATATATATATATATATGTGTGTGTGTGTGTGGTACATTCAATAAGTTTCCAGACTTTTTTGTACAAGAATTTAAAATTGCTGTTATTCTAAGTGCACCTCCAAATGCATATATATATATATATATATATATATATATATATATATATATATATCTTTAAGAAAAAACAACGAAACCAATCACAAAGGATTATAAATTTATTTCCATCCTGTTACGCATTTTTGAAATTTTCAAAAAGACGAAAAAAAATTAACAGGACTTCATCAGATCTTTTAGATAAAAAAAACTAGAGTAGACACATAAGAGTGGGAGGGGATAGAAGAGTGGGAGGGGATAGAAGAGGGGTGAAGAGTTATCTCTTCATTAAGCCCACTTCCGTTTTAAATTTAAATTTTCGGTTGGCAATGCAGTAAAATTATTTTAAAACAATTTTTTAAAAAAACAAATTTTACATTTAGACTTAAATTACAGATATTTTCAATTAGATTTAAATTTTAATTAATAATCTCACGTAAATATGCAGTAATAGATATATTAAAACAAAAACAAATATTTAATTTACTTAAATATTTTAAAATTTCAAAAATATTTAGAAGGCATTACTCAGTTACATTTTTTATGCGTAGTACATATGTATTATATGCTTTTTCACAATTTTCTATCTAACAATTTATTTTATTTATTCTCAAAATTAACTCTAATTCTCAAATAATTTTATGCTTTTTAAAAAAATTTTACTTGTTTAATTATTTATAGTTTAAATTTGGCCCGATGTCTACACCTGGCTATTAGTTCATTTCTCTTATTTAGTAATATTTTTGGCTCAGGAAAAAGCAAAATGTGGATCTTTTCTTCAAGACATAGATTGCACCTACTCACCCCTCTTCTATCCCCTCCTACTCTTCTATCCCCTCCCACTCTTATGTGTCTACTCTAGTTTTTTTATCTAATTGATCTGATGAAGTCCTGTTAATTTTTTTTCGTGTTTTTGAAAATTTCAAAAATGCGTAACAGGATGGAAATAAATTTATAATCCTTTGTGATTGGTTTCGTTGTTTTTTCTTAAAGAAATTATTGCTCTGTATAATTGGTACATTGAGCTCTTTACCAGGAAGATTTAAATATTCATTCACGAATAATTTCTTGTCCTGATGGAATTACTCCCAACTCCGGTTTAACTGGACTAAGTATTCTCTCTCTCTCTCTATATATATATATATATATATGCCGGCCCTTTGGTCTAGTGGGTAGAGTGTTCGTCAATAGCGAGGTTCGATCCTTGGTCGATTTATACCAAAGACTCAAAAAATGGTACTTGAAACCCCCTTTTTTAACACTCAGCACTATAAGGTACGTATCAAGAGTAAAATGGAGGAATCCAGAAAAAAAAGTAGCGCCCTCCCCTACACCTTGGTGTATTAGTTATTAAAAAGGGAGCCTTCAGGTCACCCTCGATTACGGTCGGCCAACTTACTTCTTTATATAAACGCGGTGCATTCAGTAGTTTCTAGACTATTTTTGTATGGGCATTTAAAATTGTCAAAGACTCTTGAAAATTCAGTATGTTATCGCTATACAGCTTATGAGATGACTGACCAATTTTTATGATTCCAGCTTCAAATGAACAGCTACAGAAGCAATTGGAATACACCCTACTAAAGCCTGTTTGTCACAGCTGGTGAATTTCAAAAATCCAATCTGACACTTTAGAAGAACGATATGCAATAAAATTGTGTTTTAAACTTGGAAAAAATGCCACAGAAACGTATGGAATGCTTCAAACTGCTTTTGGACGATCTTGCATGAATTGGGCATCAGTTTCTGAGTGGCATAAGAGATTCAAGGAAGGCAGGGAGTCTGTGAGGGATGATGAGAGGTGTGGGAGGAGTAAGGAAGTCAATAAACCAGAGTTGATTGGCCGAAGAGTTAGGGTTAGGGTTACTATGTTGAGGTTTTAAGGGAGTTCAGGAAGAGATTCTGTCGGAAGAGGCCAGTACTCTTCAAATCAGTTCAGTGGCATTCCCACCAGGACAATGCACTAGTTCACAACTCCATCCTTGTCACAGACGATTTGACCAATATGGGAATCAAGACAGTTCCTCAGCATCCGCACGATCAGGATGTGACGCAAGGTCATTTATCAGCGGAATCTATCAGGTTTGAATTCAGAGTTTTTATTCTCCTAGACTGGTTGCAATACGAATGTTAAAGAACCCTGACTGCCCTACTATTTGCCTATAACAGCGGGAGGGAAAATAGTTATATTCATACTTTTCCCAAGAGTATTCGTGCTACGTCAAATGCTAACAGCCGTATTCATTTCTAACAACTGTAATCTTTACACTACGGGTACCTTCTCTCTCTCTCTCTCTCTCTCTCTCTCTCTCTCTATATATATATATATATATATATATATCCCAGCTTGAAGCATCTCGCGTGTTTAGCCACACTGAAGAGCTGTGATACAACGAAACAGTCTGTCAGTGGATGACTGTATATATGCTCCCTCCAGTGGGTTTACATTCGAGTAAGGAATTGCCAAGCTGCCACACACGCGTAAATGTAAAGCTCTTCTTGAAATACTATTGATCAAATTATTTGAAAATATCTTGAAATACTATAGATCAAATTATTTGAAAATATCTTGAAATACTATAGATCAAATTATTTGAAAATATCTTGAAATACTATAGATCAAATTATTTGAAAATATCTTGAAGTACTATAGATCAAATTATTTGAAAATATCTTGAAGTACTATAGATCAAATTATTTGAAAATATCTTGAAATACTATTGATCAAATTATTTGAAAATATCTTGAAGTACTATAGATCAAATTATTTGAAAATATCTTGAAATACTATAGATCAAATTATTTGAAAATATCTTGAAGTACTATAGATCAAATTATTTGAAAATATCTTGAAGTACTATAGATCAAATTATTTGAAAATATCTTGAAATACTATAGATCAAATTATTTGAAAATATCTTGAAGTACTATAGATCAAATTATTTGAAAATATCTTGAAGTACTATAGATCAAATTATTTGAAAATATCTTGAAATACTATAGATC
The DNA here is from genome assembly GCA_963585895.1 of Sepioteuthis lessoniana. Lineage (NCBI taxonomy): Eukaryota > Metazoa > Mollusca > Cephalopoda > Myopsida > Loliginidae > Sepioteuthis > Sepioteuthis lessoniana. The sequence continues at coordinate 49,830,093 of OY757925.1, read as the reverse complement.
AAATTATTTGAAAATATCTTGAAGTACTATAGATCAAATTATTTGAAAATATCTTGAAGTACTATAGATCAAATTATTTGAAAATATCTTGAAATACTATTGATCAAATTATTTGAAAATATCTTGAAGTACTATAGATCAAATTATTTGAAAATATCTTGAAGTACTATAGATCAAATTATTTGAAAATATCTTGAAGTACTATTGATCAAATTATTTGAAAATATCTTGAAATACTATTGATCAAATTATTTGAAAATATCTTGAAGTACTATAGATCAAATTATTTGAAAATATCTTGAAATACTATAGATCAAATTATTTGAAAATATCTTGAAATACTATAGATCAAATTATTTGAAAATATCTTGAAATACTATTGATCAAATTATTTGAAAATATCTTGAAGTACTATAGATCAAATTATTTGAAAATATCTTGAAGTACTATAGATCAAATTATTTGAAAATATCTTGAAGTACTATTGATCAAATTATTTGAAAATATCTTGAAATACTATTGATCAAATTATTTGAAAATATCTTGAAGTACTATAGATCAAATTATTTGAAAATATCTTGAAATACTATAGATCAAATTATTTGAAAATATCTTGAAATACTATAGATCAAATTATTTGAAAATATCTTGAAATACTATAGATCAAATTATTTGAAAATATCTTGAAATACTATTGATCAAATTATTTGAAAATATCTTGAAATATTATAGATCAAATTATTTGAAAATATCTTGAAATACTATTGATCAAATTATTTGAAAATATCTTGAAATATTATAGATCAAATTATTTGAAAATATCTTGAAATACTATTGATCAACTTATTTGAAAATATCTTGAAATACTATAGATCAACTTATTTGAAAATATCTTGAAATACTATTGATCAAATTATTTGAAAATATCTTGAAATACTATTGATCAAATTCATCCAAAGAAATTGTCATTGGCTTCAACCACGGCCGAGACTTGACTTCAGAATCTCCTATGAACCTTTCGAACGGTCTCCTTGTTCGAATTACTAAATGCATTTGTATCCTTGCCTTCAGTTAATTTTTGATGTTGCACGGAGTTTTGTTGGTCTCTCGCTCAACCACTTCCCCACATATAATAATCAAAGGGAGTTTGGCGGCCAAATATTAAGGGTGATATCATCGCAGAAATTTTCTGTCAGCTAAGACTGGGTTCTTCTGCTTGTATGGTACGGAGCAGTTTGTTATCCGACGTAGGGTCTTTCAACATCCACCCTCTCGATCCAGGTGAACACTATTTCCTCCAGGTACTTTATGTAGGCTTTCTTATTGAGTCTGAGGCCATGCTGAAAGATGAATTGAAGCATAACGTCACCACTGCTAATAACCACCCAAAAACATCATGATGTGGACTGGGTGTTTGGTTTTTATCAATATGAATATGAATGTCTTCAGACTAACATCTGAACACTGTGAAATCTTCTTATTGGAGCTTCTGTCATGAATTACAAACTGTAGAACATGCCACTTTCAAATTTCTGGGGGAGTGAATTGCATCATTGGACTGTTTTTCTCACAAACAATACCCAACTGAAGTTAGTTTACTACGCAACAGACAATACCTGAAACGAGTAAAACGCATATGCGAAATTGATTATCTAAAATGAAGACAATTTACCTGTTGCATTCTCTCTCTCTCTCTCTCTATATATATATATATATATATATATATATGGAGTCTCAATATAGATGGGACCCTGGTGACTGCTAATAAATCTACTAATAATAATGTTGTGTTCTTTTTCTTTCAGATTTGAAAATAGTATACTATAACAACTATTAATCCTTGATCACAATGCCTTGGACAAGAGAGGAAAACATATTTTGCATCACTACTTATTTGGAGACAAAATCTTTCAAAACTGTCTCAAAATAAATGTAACCCATTTATATGATGAAGGTTTATTTCTGACACGGGAAACTCCAAAAAGATTGCATGTCCTTGAAGCTGCAGTCATTTGTCTTGTGTGAAAGATACGCAGTTTAGCTGCCGAGATAGGAGTCGGCGTAAGATCAATGCCAACTGGGTCATTTGGACAAGGAGGTCTGATGTTGCAAGACCCGAAACCCCCCATGAACCCAAATGAAACATCACTGATGACCCATCTTGAAGCATCAATGAAGATGTATGATATAAGTAAAGATTGCATGTCCTTGAAGCTAATATGATAACAATTTTAAAACATTGATCTGTCTATAGCTTAAAGGATGCATTTTTTACAGGACGTGTACCAAATGTCTGCCATTGCACTTGTCTCAGTAACAAATCATTATCATATTAATGGGTTTCATCTATTTTTAGACTCTCTCTCCATCTATCTCTATATATATATATATATGAACAAAGGCAAAATGTTCGTTGACATTAAAAGTTTAAGAGTGCTCCATACTTAAAACTGGAGCAGTATAACATGTATACTTATTAAAAATAATTGTCGAAAGAAACCTCCATATAGGGCTTCAGTCATTAATTTTCCAAGCTTGGTTTCAAGGTTGCTTTCAGCATTGAACTAAAATAACCATACTTTTCTCAGTGATCGCTAAAATTTTTCTCAACATTATAAATACTAGCAAAAATATGCATCCTCCGCCGGGTGCAAGTACTAAAGCTTTAATGTAATGAAATACTAACAAAACTGAATAAGAACGCATATAAAAAATTACATTAATTCTATTTTTATTTTGATGGATTTCGATATAAAATTATACATAAGATTGCCTTTAAGACATTTGAGAATAAAGTAATAATATTAAAAATCAATAACACCATAATTAATTTATAAAAAAACAATATTGTTAAGAACAATATGAAAATTAGTTACTCTATAAACTATGTCAACATTTATTTCTTCGCAATATACAATACACATAGCAGGTTCTTTAAGCCTTAATAACACAGGCCAGCCCCTTCTGGTTTTTGGGGATCCACCTGGCATTCATGCTGAGTGGGTGAAATTAATGACAAACTAAGATTCACATTGCACTTGGGCTCTTGGCTTGGTGAATCATTAACAAGCATAGATTCACATTGTACTTGGCCTTTTGGCTTGGTGAATCATTAACAAGCATAGATTCACATTGTACTTGGCCTTTTGGCTTGGTGAACCATTAACAAGCATAGATTCACATTGCACTTTCTGAATCAATCACTTTCACCTGACCTTCAGGCCTAATGAACCTCTGACCAACAGCACATGAATCTTGCCCCATGAGTGACCTCTCCTCCCTTAATCCTCATTTTAAAAATGACCTCGTGTCAAATCCTTTCTGGCGGGAAGTTGGATGAATATCAGAAACCTGGGCCTGCCTGGCGTTCGAACCGCGTGGGTGCTATTATTTTGAATTGCCTATTCCGAAAGGGCCATTCCTACAGACAATACCTACTTCGGAAGGTCTAAGTCCATTGCTTGAGTCGCCGTAATAGGGGAAAGCTGGAGAGATTAAGCATTTTTTCACCTGCCACAAATGGGTCTCGCTTCGTGCGTGGACCTCGCATTAAAATGACTGTATCAATGCTATATGGCAGGAAATTGGATGAAAATCTTTAATCTAGGCCTGCCTGGCGTTTACGCCAGGTTGGTGTTATTAATTTGAATCACCTGTTCCCAGGAGGGGCCGTCCCCCAAGGTAATACCTGAGTTCATATTTTAGCGCCTGTGGTGCCCAAATATGGTAAATGCCAAAGGAACAAAACATATTTTGAAATATCCACACTTGAGTCACGAGATGTGTGTGGCTCCCTCCGATAAAACGACATGGTGTCAAATATCGGCTTGATAAGAAGTCGGTTAAATCCTATTATAAGTTTCATATTTTAAATCCTATGATAAGTTTCCTTGGCATTCTACACCATTATTTCAACAAAAATTTCAGTTGGAATTAAATAACCCGCGATGGTTTATATGTCATTAAACAAAGAAACTAAACCAAATATACATTAAGAAGTGGGTTGTTTTGAGGAAAATCTTTGCGAGACTTAGAAACGTCGTTAATGAATAAGATGTTAAGATTAAATGTTAATATTAAATAACGATTATTTGATTGTAATGGAGAACAAAACGTAAATAGATAAGGGAACTAAGACATAATTGGTGACGTAGTTTTCGTTACAAACAGATCCATAATCTTAATTGTTAAATTTTCTGAATTTAACTATTTAACTAAATTTGATAATAAAGAATGAAATCAATTATTTCTTTTTTTTTTTTTTATGGATTTCTTTTAAGATTTATCGACAGAATTTTTGCACATACTTATCAAAATAAAACCAAACAATTAGAAATCAATAACACTAATCAAATTTTAAAGATCAATATGCCTATTAGCCTTCTCGTTCACTCGACAAATTGTTAGTCGGTTGTATATATTAACATAATTACGTATTGATAGTCTGTCACAAACGCTTACAGCATGGGCGCCTTTGATGGTGCAATAGTTAACACGCTAGTACAAATAAAACTTCATGAATGAGTTCGAGTTTCACAGGGTGTCACATTTAAATGGCATTGTGCCACATCTAAGTAAAAAATTTAGTAAATTTTTAAGCTAACAGATATTAAGAAAATTTTTTCTTAATTTCATGGTTTGGTTTTATGGCATATCAACCATTGTAGGTTATTTAATGCAAAATCCTCTTTATACATGTATATAGAATATATATAATTTGATTTAGTTTAGTTTTATGGCATATCAACCATTGTAGGTTATTTTGTTCCAAATCCTCTTTATACATGTATATATAATATATATGATTTAGTTTAGTTTGGTTTTATGGCATATCAATCATTGTGGGTTATTTAATGCCAAATCCTCTTTATACATGTATATAGGATATATATAATTTGGTTTAGTTTGATTTTTATTGCATATCAATCATTGTGGGTTATTTAATGCCAAATCCTCTTTATACATATATATCAAATATATATGATTTGGCTTAATTTGGTTTCATAGCATATCAACCATAGTAGATTATTTAATACCAAATCCTCTTTATATATATATTTATATATATATATATATATATATATGTATATATATATATATATATATAAAATATATGATTTTTAAACACATTTTGTTGATAACATTTTTAACGAGCCATAGTACAGTTTAACGGTTTCAAGTATTGTTATCTAACAGTCATAATTTAACATCAGTCATTTGTTTGCACATAGTTTATGGGTAATTTAATTTTCGAATGAGTTACAGCTAATTAATTTGCACTCTAGTAGTGTAATTATTTTGACATAATTAAGTGGTTTCAATAATTGCTATCAAACACTTGTAATTTTAATCAATATTAATCATTTGCTTGCACACAGTGAGGTGGTTACAAGTATTATCATTTAACACTAATTATTAAATTCAACACTATTTATTCATTAGCACACAATCAAATGGTTCCAAGTATTGTTATTCAATACTAATAATTTAATTTCGGCACACATTTAAAGAGTTTCAAGTATTGCTATTTAGCTCTAGTTCTATTCAACATTACTCATTGATTTGCCTATACTTACATAATTTCAAGCATTGCTATTCATCACTGACAATTCAATCAAACATCTGTCATTTGTTTGCACCCTATTAAATGAACTAATTGTTCTTTTTCTAACAATTCCATTTGGCATATGTCAACAAAGTTAAATGGTTCCAAGTATTGTAATGTATCACTAACAATTCAATCAAACATCTGTCATTTGTTTGCCCCCTGTTAAATGAACTAATTGTTCTTTTTCTAACAATTCCATTTGGCATATGTCAACAAAGTTAAATGGTTCCAAGTATTGTAATGTATCACTAACAATTCAATCAAACATCTGTCATTTGTTTGCACAATATTAAATGAACTAATTGTTCTATTTCTAACAATTCCATTTGGCAATGTGAACAAAGTTAAATGGTTCCAAGTATTGTAATGTATCACTAACAATTCAATCAAACATCTGTCATTTGTTTGCACAATATTAAATGAACTAATTGTTCTATTTCTAACAATTCCATTTGGCAATGGTTCCAAGTATTGAAATGTATCACTAACAATTCAATTAAACGTCAATCATTTCCTTATATATCGTTAAATGATCAGTTTTTTTTTAATGAATCATTTAAGCCAAAGTCATTTATTTGCACTCAGTTTAAATGTTAAACAGTTGTATTTCAGCCATAGATAGGACTCTATCAGGTGCTACTACTCCGGACCTGAGTGTACCTGGGAGCGATGGTAATGAAGGGTTACTCGGCATTCCCCGAGGCTCCAGCATTACTGGAGCCACAACATTATATTGTTTAATGTTATATCCAGGACTCTCGCCCGTGAGGGTCATACCCGCCCCCCCCCTGCAGAGATGAAGTCAGTGTATCTCTAAAGCCCTATGCGACTGGGCTATCTTAATTTGAATAAAAGTTCAGAATATGATATAAATAACAATAGAAATTGTCACGTAGATATATGGTATGTGGTTTTTATCTCCGTAGCTTGGTGCACTGTATTTATCTACTTATTGATCTGTATTTTTTTCAGTATAATGTTCGATACAATCAAATTGACAAAGACGAAGATTATGCGAAAAAGATTAATGCTTATTTCATCATTTGTAATGTATATCTCATTCGCTCTCTCTGTCTCTCCCTCCTTCTCCACGTAGACACACACACACACACACACACACACACACACACACACACACACACACACATACACACACACATATATATATATATATATATACGATCTCAGATGGCTAAATTGTCATATTTTAGCAGGGTGCGTTTGAATGGAGAAAAATAAAAAGAAGTGGATAGTATAATTTGGAGGTATCTGGTTGGCTCGTCACATCCTAAACTATTTGTCCGACCCCCACGTGTCTTTATGAAGATCTTTTCATCGTCTACAGTCGATTGGAAATGAAAATATTTTCAGGCGCGTCACGATCCTCAGACGAAGCCTATCACATCCCCGACCCTGAGACTACTTCGCGGGATGAGTAAAAAAGATTGTATACTCATTTCTGCTGATTTAAAAAAAACAAAAAAACTGCACCCATCATCAACAAATTTCTCTCACTCTCTCCCTCCGTTTATCGCAGTTAAATGAGAGTAGCCATTTATGCTGACTCGCTTTAATTGTTGATATTATGTTGATAATGTATGTATATAAGTAACTATTTTGTCTAGGCTTATTTGGTTTGGTTTCTTTGTTTAATGGCATATCAATGTTACGGGGTTATTCAATGCCAAAACTAAACTTGTAGAACAGTCGTAGTACTATTTAACACCTAGCTGGAGGTTTAAAGGGGTTCATATCTTTTCCAAGATTATTAGTCAGAAATTGAACTCAATAACACGAGTGTAGTTCGAACTCGCTTACTACTATGTCACAGGCCAAAACGTTAGCCATTATACCGTAGAGATTCTCCTTTTATATCTATCTATCTATCACTCTCTCTCTCTATATATATATATAGATAGATAGATAGATAGATATGTGTGTGTGTGTGTGTGTGTGTATAATCAACAGTTATAAAACACACACACACATATATATATATATTTCATATCAACAGTTATAAAATACTTTAATCGTATATATATATATATATATATATATATATATATATATATATATATATATATATATATATATATATATATATATATATATAAACAAGTTAAGATAAGTCCAAGTGGAACGAATTTCATGTATTTCTTATCAACAGTTATGAAATACTTTATTCGTTGTGGATATGAAATATATGAAATTCGTTCCGCTTGGATTTATTTTAACTTGTTTATTTTAAAGATGGACGAAGAGCACATTTGATCATTTTTAATATTAACTATACATATATATATATATATATGTGTGTGTGTGTGTGTGTGTGTGTGTGTGTGTGTGTGTGTGTGTGGTAACAGTTGAGATATTGAGACTTAGATAGATAGATAGATAGATAGATAGATAGATAGATAGATAGATTGATAGATATGAACAGACTGAGATAGATAGATGGATAGATATGAACAGACTGGGATAGATAGATAGATAGATAGATAGATAGATAGATAGATATGAACAGACCGATGATCTTTCTCATTCTGTAAATATGAATTTAATTAGTCATGTACGTTGGTAAATAAGTCTGTTGCCTCACGATAAAAATACTGAATTTTGCGAAAACACACACACACACACACACACACACACACACACACACACACACACACATATATATATATATATATATATATATATATATATATATATATATATCACTCTCTCTCTCTTACGTTCCCAAACATATCTATCTATTTATAGATGCATATTTAATAGACGGTACAGATTAACAAATTGACATGTTTTCCTATTGGAATAGCCTCATTAGAATGATTTTATTATTCTATTTATGGAATATTATTTTTCAGGAAAGATTATTTTTCTATTACTTTTACGAAACTTGCCAATCTGATTTTGTATTCCACTCTTCTAATTTCTTAAACACACACACACACACACACACAAACACACACATACACGCACATAAACGCACACACACGTCTCTATATATACATGCCAAGCGCCATAATGAATGGACCCCTTTCAAACGAAATTTATTGGAATCGCCAGAGCGTTTTCATCCGATATTTTTTCAAGTGAATCTATTGGAAGACGTTTCAGACAATGTAAACAGGCTTAATTAATTAACCTGTCTACATTGTTTTTAGCGTCTTCCGATAGATTCGCTTGAAAAATAATGGATGAAAGGGCTCTTGCGATTCCAATAAATTGCTTTTTTTTTCATTTATTGTTATCTCCTTATTGCATATGGTGCTTGGCATTTATCTGTATAAATCTATATGTACCAATAACACACACACACACACACACACACATATATATATATATATATATATATATATATAGGGTCATAAGAAACGGTTGCTATGACATCTAATGGCCGTAAGTAAACGCTTTTTTACATCACAAACTGCACCAAAATGAAGATGAACGAACGTCCAATGTAATGTCCGCTTTTAGTTGATCTTGTGTATACATAGATATATATTTCTTTTAAATACCCTATCCGGTGGCAAAAGCTGCTCGGTAGCGCCAGGAGTGGCAGCACCGCCTTGAGCTACCGAAACTGTGTTATCACCCTGGTTGGCGGCTGATGAGGCTAGGGTATCGCACGTGCTTTCACACGTTGTATGATGAAAAAAAAAATTGGGGTGGTCGTGTCCTCTGTAAGGTAAAAACGTACTTTCAAGATATATATGATCATGCGGTTGCGCATTCTTACAATGACTAGTTGATTTGGCATCGCTTATGTGTGGCATGAATTGGTGGCCCATTGGTAGAAGTTCGGTTTCTACATTCTGGGGTTGCTGGTTCGATCTCTAGTGGTGGAAATTATGGTATGCACAGCTGAAAATCAGATTGGCATGTTTCGTAAAAAAAAACCCGCCAGGAACAAGAGATGAAAATATCTCGAATCACCGCCTGGGGGAAAAAGAAAAAATATCATAGGACAAAAAGAAAGAAAAGTCCAACCTCGTCACACCAGTTGAAAAAATCAAGAGATATGCAGTCAGTTGGTCAAAAGAAAACTAAAACCCGCCGTAAACGCTGCAATGCTACAAGTACAAGAGTGCTCAACAAGTGGAGCCAATTATAAAATTAACTTAAATCGCGAATCGGAAATCTCCTACTAAAGTTTCACCTTAACGGATCCTCAGGAAGTCTCATATATATATATATATATATATATATATATATATATATATATATATACTACCTTGTGTTGTAGATTTGCATTTATAAGATTTAATCTATGTATTTACCAACCGTGCTCCACATGGGAGCAGGATGTGACACAAGGTCAATGTATGAACGTAGTTTAAGAGTTTTGAGCCCATAGTTTTCCTTCTCCTTGTCTGGTTGTCTCACCAAGGCTAAAGAACCCTGTCTGCCCTACTATTTACCGATAGACGGAGGGAGAATAATTGGATTCATATCTTTCCCAAGGGTATTAGTACTATGTGAAATGCAATAAACTTTGTGCGAGATCAGAACTCGTGTCGCCGTGTCCGTTTACCATTACACCGCGAGCACCTCCTATAGATAAGGTTTAATGTATTGTCCTTGGCATTTTACGCTTTAATTCAACAGAATTTTATTTAGCATTAAATAAACCACGAAGGTTGATATGCCATTAAACACAGAAGCCAGACCATAGATAGATAGATAGATAGATAGAATAAAAATGAAATAGATAGATAGATATTAACAGAATGAGATAGATAGATACTGTCACGAGCCCTGATTTAGCAAACCCTTCTCTCTGAAACAGTGTCTCCACTCAAGTCGATCAGATTAACGAAAGCCATGAGATAATGATATCATCTCAGCTCTACCACTGAAACCCACCCCCATCTATTACCAACTGGTTCGTTCAGCTTTCAAATCTTCATTCTCTCGCTGTGATTCGCCTGCGATAACGCTTGAGTATTATTGTTTATTAATTGTTGGTAAATGACATTTTTATTGGCCAGTCCGTCAAGTAATCTTACGGACCGTCGCTTGATGACTGACATCGGATGTCGTCGTGGGTGTGTGTAGTGGGGGGGGGGCAGTTCACTCGAAGCTGAAGGGAAAAGCCAAGCGAATATCCTTCTCCCTGCTCTCTATCCTTCTCTCTCTATATTTCCCTCTCTCACACACACAGACATATATATATATATATATATATATTCTCAAATGTATATGTATAATGTATATTTTGACATTTCAGGTAGCAAATTCTCTTTTATGCATGTTTCATTAAATAGGAAAGAAAAAGATTATCTATTCGGTATATATTAAGTTTTACCCCTCTGCCGAGTAAGTTGTGGCAAATTGTATCAAGGTCATATCAACACAAGTAAATTGTATAAAGGTCATATATATTGTATCAAGGTCATATAAACACATATAAATTCATCAAGGTCATATAAACACTACCCAAATCTTTTTTTCAGCCCAAATAGTTTGATTACTTTCAGCTCTCCAAGGTCATTTTAAAGAATGATTCGTTAAACTGACGTAAAGGTTCAAGTGCTGGATTGTGACACCGAAGTAGGCGCGTTCGAACCCCAGTGGCGCTATAACGTTCACTTTCAGACTAATACCCTTGAGAAAGGTTTGAATCGGCTTATTACCTTTAGCTATCGATTAAATCTTATCAGTGCTGTTCTACAATGATAGCTTTGGTTTTAAAAAAAAAAGCCCATGAAGGTTGATGTGTGAATGATACACAGAGAAGAATGAGTGATTGATATATTTATTCATCACCAGCACCCAGTGCGAGCGGGTACATACAAAAAAGACACAAGAGAATTCACATGATATTGAGGAGGGTCAAAATGCTGTATAGCCAAACGAAGTAAAATCAGTCCGAATATTAATCAGCTTATTAAATCAACCTTCAAAGTCTTTAATCGTTGGCTATTTATAGCGATGAGCCAGTCTATCTGGTAGAGTACGGAAGAGGTGTTTAGCCACTATACAGCAATGTGCCATTAAACAAAGAAACAAAAACCAAACCAAACCAAACCATTAAAATGATTTTTAAGAAAGGACTATCCCTTACTTACTAGACATTGAGGCAACAATTTACATTCATAGCAGATTGGTTTATGTTGGGTATCACCTACCTTTTCAGCATAATGAGCTGTTCCATCTGCCAGAAATGGCAGTAACAGAGATCAGGCTGGGAATAAGCCTACGAGTCAGACCAGAAGAGCCGTTTCTATTGTTGAAGTATATCATTACTCTATCACTAATCCTATGTTCTTATTACTAACAGTCTCTCTCTTGTAAATACTCTTTCCAGTAAATATAACTATTTTCCTCACATATCGTGGTTTGTCTTATTATTACTACTACTTGTGTTCACTAACCAGAACACAACAGTTTAGTTTTGATTAATAATATATCAACCTTTGAGAATAATTTAATACCCATTCTATCTTTGTAGAAGATCAGTAGTGGTATCATTTATCGCATAGTTGAGAGGATAAGTAGATTCATACCTTTCCCAAGTATATTAGTCTGTAAGTGAACGTAATAGCGACCCTGGAGTTCGAACTCACTTCCTACGATGTCACACTCCAACACATTAACCTCTACGTCATAGGTACTCCAATTCATAGCAGTTAATACATTTATTTGCTACTAAAATGTACAATTTTTATTATCTACTTCAAAAGTTATTCTCAGTTTTGAACTAATTCTTTTTCGTTCATTTTGTGGTTACCGTTGCCTTTTGGCCTTCGTCTGGTCTATAATCTCAGTCGAAATAGCGAAAGTTTCTCTTTTTGCATTAAGTACACTGGAAAAATGGTGGCGGACACAAAGATGGCTGATAAATTAACTGATCTGCTTCAATCATTCTCACTACTTCGTGTAACACGCGCGATTCCATTTTCAGTAACGTGTATGAAACAAATGAGTTTGTTCAAAGTAATCTGTGTAAGAAATAAAAATGATTCAATATTTAAAGAAAAATGTGACAATGTTCTTCACTTCAAATATTCTAAATCCAAAACGTCACGAGGTTTTCTTGGAATGTTTTTACGTCTAAATTTGAATCAAGTATGGTCTAGTGAGTAGAGTGTTCGCCAATGATCTGGGAGACCTGAGTTTAATCCCAGGTCGCGTCATACCAAAGACTTTAAAAAATGGTACTCGATACCTCCTTGCTTAACACTCAGCAATATAAGGTACGTATCAAGGGTAAAGTGGAGCAATCCTGGGAAAGGAGTAGTGCCCTCCCCTACACCTCGGTGTTGTAGCTATTGAAAAAGGAACCTTCTGGTCGCCCTCCATTATGGTCGCTAACTTTATTTTTTATGTAATACCAATAATTCAATTTAATTGCACAGTTAAAGAGTTTCAAGTATTGCTTTTTTACATTAATAATTCTATTCAATATTGCTCATTTATTTGCACACAGTTAAATGGTTCTAAGTATTGCTATATATCACTAATAATTCAATTAAAACACCAGTCATTTGTTTACATACAATTAAATGATCATAACAGCTCTGTTTTGGATAATTCAATTTAGCATGTCATTTGTGCGCACACAGTCAAATAGTTTTATTTGACTCATAGGTAAGACCCTATCATGTGCTACTACTCCGGTTCTGAGTGGACCTGGGAGCAATGGTAATGTAGGGGTACTCTATACTTCCCAAAGCCCCAGCATTACTGGAGCGTCGCCATCAGATAGTTTAATATAATGTTCTGGACACTCGTTGAGGGGGGTTCTTACCCCTACACAGAGGCAGTCAGTGTATTTTACAGCGCCAGCCGACTGGGCCATTTTTTTTTTTTATTTGTTGAATGGCTATTTTCGACCATTCGTTATATAGAATTCAATTTGTCTTAGTGTTTTTTCTTGAAATACAGAAAAATGTGAAATTTTCTAGAGACCTTATTTCATTTATTAAATGAGCTTTTCACTACTTTCTTGGCTGGGGTTGTCATATGTAAACTGCTTAAACAGCCGTTAATGGTCTTCTTGACACATGACTGCAACGTTACATCTGGTCTACGTGTTATGAAATATCCACCCTCTATCTCTCCTGTCGGAAGTGTCAGAGGATTTGATTTCCAGAAGCGTGTCACTGGTTATTTCGACTGAAGCCAGCGATAAAAAGAAAACAGTTTGCATTTTTGAATTTTAATGTTGAATGCCTGGAGTACTACAAAGTCGGCGAATTTTGGGAGGGAGTTGGACGTTTTAAAAGACCCTTTTTAGGAGCTTCGATGTTTTCCTTGGAAGACGCTGGGATTTCCTCCAGCTTATGAAAGACAGTTTGGAAACTCAAGGAGACAACCGTTTAGTATTATTAACCGATTGATAAATGCAGGAATCAAATGTAAATGACTCATGATAGCAAAATCCTCTTGCCTTTTAATTATTCCCCCACCAAACACAAGCTCGAAGGTTAACAAGTGCCCTAAATACATTTTAGTCATTGTACAGACTTATTGATGTATCTTGATAAAGATTACTAAACCCAGGGATAGTTATTGCATCAAATGTTCATGAATACATCTCTTCATCCTCCAGCAATGAGTGAATAGTCGGATAGACTATGTTCTTTAGCCATTGTTAGGCAACCGGTCCAGGAGAAAGATTAGTCTGAATTCAAACCAAGCTTATCCTGCTTTAAAACTGGTCTTGTATTACATTCTAGCCGTGTCGATGAGGTTGGGTGAATTAAGAGAGTATAAAACTCAACTTGGTAAATGTGAGGACTTTACCGATTTAGTCCCCTTCAATGTACTCTACTAGGAACGTCACATCTCTTAGCATTCTTTCACTTTTCAAAACACTCTGTAAACTTCTTTTTCGGGATTACCATCATTAGCATGGTCACATTCTCCTTAATCTCATCCGAAGAGTTTCAGCAGTGATTTTAGCACTGAAAAGATGACAGAAATCACCAATAGTCAAATGTGGATTTTAATAACCGATCTGGACAGCATGATTTTTTTTCTCAGAAGATACTGAACTTGACGTCATTATTAATGCAATTGTATCCGAAATATGACTGAGTAACTCCACGAAAGAGTTTGTTCACAGCAAGGATCCCTCTGGAATTTTCAAAATCTTATAAATCACGAACATTCTCCGTTATCTTATTAAGAAAAGTAGAAATTTGGGTAAATATGTTCATTTCATCATTTGGGAAATTATCTTAAAATTATTGGAGACGCTCTCTCGATGAGAAGCACATTTTCCCCACGAGAAACATCTTTACGTCAACATTTTCTCCTTAATCCTATAAATATGCAAACCTAATTTTATAGCTCTACATTAACAGTCTACAGAGGACGGAAGCAAACACTTCCCGATTATTGGTATAGATTTGGTTGGTTGGTTGGTTGGGTGATTGAGTTTTATGGTAAATCAACCCTTGTATTTTATTTAATGCCAGATTCTGTTTATATATATATATATATATATATATATATATATATATATATATATATATCATTAAATAAGTTTCCAGACTATTTTCGTATGGGCACTTTTATTGATAGTACACAAATGAAACTCTAGTCCCCGTCGAAATAATCTCCTCCGGCTGTAATGCACTTGTTGTACCGTTCCAACAACTTCTGGAAAGCCTCATGGAAATCTTCTTGAGTGAGCGTGTCAATGACCTTCGTCACAGCCTCTTTCATCTCCTCAATTGTCTCATAACGACAGCCTCTTAGCTTAGGGAATAACCAAAAGTCACAGGGAGCAAGGTCGAGACTATAGGGACGGTGAGGAACTGTCCATCTTTGTCAAATAGTCTGTGACAAGTATGCAGTTGTAGACTGGTGCATTGTCCTGGTAAAAATGCCAATGACCCGATTTGAAGAGTGCTGGCCTCTTCCGACGGAATCTCTTTCTGAACTCCCTTAAAACCTCAACATAGTAACCCTAAGCCTAACCCTAACCCTTTGACCAATCAACTCTGGTGTATTGACTTCCTTACTCCTCCCACACCTCTCATCATCCCTCACAGACTCCCTGCCTTCCCTGAATCTCTTATGTCACTCAAAAACTGATGCTCGATTCATGCAAGATGCTCCAAAAGTAGTCTGAAGCATTCCATACGTTTCTGTGGCATTTTTTCCAAGTTTAAAACACAATTATATTGCATATCGTTCTTCCTCCCGTCCAGATTGGATTTTTGAAATTCACCAGCTGTGACAATCAGGCTTTAGTAGGGTGTATACCGATTCCTGCTGTAGCTGTTCATTTGAACCTGAAATCATAAAAATTGGTCAGTCATCTCATAAGCTGTATAGCAATAACATTGTGAATTTTCAAGAGTCTACGACAATTCTGAATGCTTGTACAAAAAAAGTCTGGAAACTTATTGAATGCACTATATATATATATATATATATATATATATATATATATATATGTGTGTGTGTGTGTGTGTGTGTGTGTGTGTGTGTGTGTGTGTGTGTGTGTGTGTTCGTGGGTGTGATTTGTAAATGAATAATTTGTATGTAACATTATTTTTTTTTTGCACAATTAAGGAGTTTCAAGTATTGCTATGTAATATTAATTCGATTTAACATTAGCGAGTTGTTTTAAAACTTATAGATGCTTTTAAGTTTCGAAAATGATTTGATAGTTCTATTTAATTGATTGACCAGTGGGCTGGGGCAGTAGAATACACCGACTGCTTCAGTGCAGAGGGGTAAGACCTCACCACAACGAGTGTCCTGGATATGACACTGAACAATCAGATGGTGAGGTTCCAGTAATAGTGGAACTTTGGGGAATGCGGAATACACCTTCATTGCCATAGCTTCCAGGTCCACTCCGGCCAGGAGTTGTAGCACCTGATTCTATCTATGGGTTAAAGAGGACTTTAACCGTCGTTTGATTTTAATTTTTTATTTACATTTAAACTGCGTATATACTGTAAACTGAATTGCTCGAAATAAAACTGTTTTGACATCTAAACTGTGAACTTATGTTAAACTAAATTGTCTGAAATAAAACTGTTTTGACATTAACTCTGTGTATTGCCTCGTCGGCAGGGGCTATAGAATACATTTAAACTGCGTGCTTATGCTAAACAGAATTGTTAGAAACGGAACTGTTTTTGACTTTGAAACTCTACTTACACTAAACTGAATTGTTTGATATAGAATTGTTTTGACATTCAACTGTGTGTAAACAAAATCTGTACTTATATTAAACTGAATTATCTGAATTAGAACTGTTTGAATAAACTGAATAGCTTGAAATAGAAATATTTTTGACGATTAAACTGAGTAGTCATGCTAAACTGAATTGTTTGAAATAGAACTGATTATTTGTATAAAAATGGATTTGGCATTAAATAACCTACAAAGCTTGATATGCCATAAACCAACCAACTAGCCGACCAACTATTTGAATGATAAACCACTAACAAGTACACCACTCCGGATCAGAGTAGGCCTGGGAGTAAAGACAATGAGGAGGTACTCAAGATTCCCCCAAGCTCCAGAACCGGAACCTTAAAATCAGATGGTTTAGTATCATATCGAGGGCATTGTGTGTGTGTGTGTGTGTGTGTGTGTGTGTGTGTGTGAGAGAGAGAGAAAGGGTCTTGTCCTTCTGCCGTATAGAAATGGCAGCTGTACATAGAACCGTTTGACTGTCTACGGAGGACATACAAACTGTTCCCAGTTATAAATATAGATTTGGTAGCTCTATATCCAACCGTTTTCGTCGTTTATAGAGGACAAAAAATTCTACCGAACCATTTATATAAATAAAACCCTTTTGAATTCCGAGAAAAATAATTTTCATTAATACTTCATGTTACTAGTCTTCACCTAATATTTATCTATTTATTACAACTTTCTCTGTGGGATTCTCTTTCTCTATTAACGCCATTCGTAGAAAAATACGACATTGCACACGTAAGATGAGCT
Source organism: Sepioteuthis lessoniana (assembly GCA_963585895.1). Classification (NCBI taxonomy): domain Eukaryota; kingdom Metazoa; phylum Mollusca; class Cephalopoda; order Myopsida; family Loliginidae; genus Sepioteuthis; species Sepioteuthis lessoniana. Next base: position 49,812,551 of record OY757925.1, on the reverse strand, counting down.
TCCGGCATTTGAGATGCGAGTTCAAATCTCATTCAAAGCTACTTCTTTATTTTGAGTTCACACTGCCTGCTTGAACGGTCAGGGTAAAATGGTGGGTGGTGGATAGTGGAGTATACGACGTAGCCAACAAACAAACAAACGCATCGTTACTCGGCAAATCCTTTCTGTGTGAAATTCGAGCCATCCGTTTCGGATCCAAATTCCCACGTGTGTCAAATTCTCCCTGATCCTGTAATTTCAAATTGAAATTCAAAACCAGTTAATAGGGGACAGTTGCAACAGTTCGGGCACTTAAAGACCTCGGCACTGTGTCCCCTGTAACTTAGTCCAAATCTTCCCGTTTCTCTCAAACTATTTTTGGGGTTATTAGTTACAGCTTAAACAGAATGCTTACGCAGGAAAATAGCCTGTCAGATACATAATTTAGCCAATAAGGGAATATTTTCAACACTTTTTCTTTGGGGTGGGTTAAGGTGGAAGGCTTCTTAAAAAAACACAAAAGAAGAAAAGTTATACACTCGACAAGTACGTGGGCTCAGAAATAAAAAAAAAATGGTTAGTTTCTCCAGCCTCAGGAATCAAGGAATTGTTCCTGACCTATTAATTAAGGAGGTGGGAGTAGCGTAAGTAAATGAACTCAGCGTGCCAAGTTCAAATCCTACAGAGGGCTCTTTGTGTTTCACTTCGCGCTTATAGTATTCAGAAAGGCATGTATGCATTCATCTAATCTATCCGCGGGATATGATACCAGGTATTTTTAAACGGAGTACGGCTGATTTGAAGTTAGAATTTTCCTTCTCCAAGACTGGCTACCAAACCAAGGCTAATGAAACAAGTATCTCCTATTATTGACTTATAGTTGCAGGTCGAAGAGATGGATCCATCGGTTAAGGATTTAAACTTAGGTTACCGATTCCATTTCCTACGACGTTGACCTTTACACAAAGAACACCCTGAGAGGAACATATATCGATCACTTTTCTGCTTCCTATGGATAAATAGTTGGGCAGCTTAGACTCTTTAGCTGTGGTATGACAAACGGTCTGAAAAAATCTCTAAATTCAAATTCCTGATTTTCTGTCGTATCCATTCTGGTGTAATGGAGTGGTGCTGTTTAGAATTGACCTTAAGTCAAGTTGGGGTTGAGGTTGGAGTTTTGTCGCCTTTTGATGGTTGGAGATCGCTAGTATCTGTCGCCTTTTGATGGTTGCTTCTTTTTATGATTGGTGGTCTGTTATTTTTGATAGTTGGTAATGTTCTAGCGCTTTTTGATAATTAAAGATCAGTCATTTTTTTCCTGGTTAGCGTCTTTTCTCGTGTTTTGATGGTTAGGGATTTGTAATTTTTTATGGTCGGTAATCTGTCGCCTTTTGATGGCTAGTCTTCTGTCATTTTTGGATGTTTGTGATCTGTCACCTTTTGATGGCAGGAGATCTGTGATTTTCTGGAGGTTTGTGATCTTTTGATAGTTGGGGGGGCGGTCTTTCACCTTTTGATGCTAATGATGCCGATAATATACCCTTAAGAATCGGCTTAACGTTAAGAGAACGATTTAGTTGAATGTTAAAATATGGAGATAGAGCGATAGAGGGAATTTATTGGCAGTGTACAGCACAATGTGGCTGATTAAAGTCACTTATTCTGACACTGAAATGGCAACGCCCCCACGAAAGAGTCAAATTTCAGATGTCGGCGAATCTGGTTTCCTTCATTGTCTTTTAGAAAAATACAAGTGTAATGTCGAGGGTTTTACTGTTTCATTAAATTCCAATCTTCCCTGATTTTATATAACAGATCAGCTGAAGAGATTCTGTTGTATCGTGGTAAAGAAGAGATACACAGTGAAATAAAGAGTTAATTATTTATTAACTGAAGTGGTACAGTCCAACAAATATTATAAAGTCTTGCGCTGTGGGTGTTACGTCCGAAGTTGGTCTTACTACTGACCGAGATCTTTCAGAACTCTCTAGCGCTTAAGAAACACGACATCTTTTATACCTCCACGATACCGGAAGTCACGTGGTACGACCCACTATACAACGGATTCATTGAAATATCATATAAGAAGCTGGGTGTTTCTCAGTAGGCCTTGTATAAGACGTTGGCTATTTTTTGAAGATCGTTAATGCAATGGGACATGAGCATATTCTTAATCTTGAATTTTGGAACTCACACAAGATTTTCTTTCCATTTGTTTTGTCGAAAAGTTGCGGTAATCTGAAGTTGACAGTTTTATCGAAAAATTAATGGTAAAATTTGTGCGTGCAGATTTCTTATCAAAATTGTGGTACAGTCTTTTAAATTGCTTTCTAGCTGAAATATATGCCAATTTAAGACAAAATACCTCTTTTGCTTTCTAGAAATGTTCCGATGTTGTGTATTGAAAGGTTTAATAACACAGTTTTATGACCATTTGAGATTTCGGTTTCTTTGTTTAATGGCAAATGTGTGTTATTCAATACTGAAGCCATCCTTGGAGAAGAATAGTAGTGATACGATTTAAACCAAAGCTGGAGGGATAAGGGAGTTCATACCTTTCTCAAGTGTATTAGTCTGAAAGTGAACATAATTGGGCGACTAGAGTTCGAACTTGCTTACTTCAAGACCACATTTCACTACTGTAGGCATTACGCTACCTTTTATGATCAGGTTTTAAGGTAACCGCTCTTCTTAAAAAGTGGGTGCTTGCGGGTTAAATCACAAAAATTATTTTCTGTAGAATAACAGCTGGAGAAGAAGCTAGACGGCAACTACACAAGAATGTTGCGAGCAATATTAAGCAAGTCCTGGCGGCAACACTCCACAAAGCACCAACTATACGACAACCTGCCTCCCAACACGAAAACTATCCCAGTTAGACGAACCACGCACGCAGGGCACTGCTGGAGGAGCAGGGACGAGCTGATAAGTGATGTACCCTTATGGATCCCCACGTATGGCCGAGCTAAAGCAGGACGACCTGCTAGAACATACATACAGCAGCTGTGTGAGGATACGGGATGTAGCCCAGGAGACCTGCCAGAGGCGATGAACGATAGGGAAAAGTGGCGAGAGAGGGTCAGGGATATCCGTGTTGGCGGCACGACATGATGATCATGAAATCATGGCTGAACATGCTATCTCTCTCTCTCTCTCTCTCTCTCTCTAGCACTCTCTCTCCCTCTTTCACTTTATATATATATATATATATATAGTCGAAAAACAAGGACCTACATATAATCTTTTTAAAGTAATTTCCTTCAGTTTTGCCTCGGCTATTTGGAAAACATTCATAATCCAAATTTCCTAAAAAGTTTTCAGATAAAATCTGAACTATTTTAAGGCATTTATTTAAAAACATTATCAAGATAAATTATTGAAATTAGCAATAATTAAAACTAATCATTAAGTAGGTTTAAAGAGTTCCTAACTCTGGGTTTCCGTCAATACTGCATGCTAAATGTTGAAAGTGATTGATGTGTGGTATATATTGCCAGTTAAGCTTGTTTGTTTGTTTTTGCGTGTTTGTAGGTTGGGGAGGATTCTAATTTTTTTTTTGCGCCATCATGTGCGCGTAAAAAGTCTAATAAATATAAAATTCTTTCAAACAATTTAAAGGACATTAATGTATTCCTGGTGAAAATTTGACCCATAAGCATGTTCCCATTGTATGATTTAATATATCTTCAGATAAATTCAATACAAATGTCCATGAAACGGTATATCTAACCCACCTAGTGGCTGTTTCAACTGGATGAATTCCGATCAGAGTCGTAAAGTGAACAGTCTGTGCCAATTAATTGAAATAAAAGGTTAAGTTTGAAATTCTTTAATTAACTACTACAACAGACACTGGAAAAAGGCTGGAGGATAGAACGGTCGAAACAATAACAGTTACGAACCCTAGTCCATGTTCATCAAGGTGCTGCGATGAAATTACTAAATCCCACAAATTTAGATGAATCACGTATAAGTTAGCTTTGCACATTATACCCTGTGCCTTTCTTACTGTTGTCCTACTTTGCGTTGTTAACGGCTAACACACTTTCATAAAAGAATGGGTTAATATCTAGAGCCCAAGAGACCTCTAAACTTCCTCAATCTGTTCGTATTATTCCCTTGTTCCCTTCTGTAAAACCCATGATTACCCATCTCCAATAACGGTACAGCAGCTGTTTTTAGGGTCAAACCGTCATGTTATTCCACGTCACAAGGATTGCCATATGAGATAACCCTAGCCGTGGTGAATTTTTTGTTGTCTTCCCTTGAGGGGTTGTGGTATTGTGCGATTAACTCCCTTGCCTGCAACACTTTCAGGCGACCATTGAGTAAATTTATCCTCCGTTAATAGCACAATACTACCCCCCCAAGGGTAGACTACAAAAATTCACCGACAATAATGTTATCTCATTTGATTTAGCATTTCCAAACTGTAGCAGAATCAGTACTATTGCATGGTTGCACCGCATAGGCTCTAACAAAACACTTTGGGGAAAAGCTAAATGGGAAATGCACAAGGGCGCTGTTTGATGTTTTCAATAAATCCCGGAAACAAGACCCCGCAAAATAGCAACTGTATGACCACTTACCTTCCATCTCAGAAACTACTTAAGAAAGGTAGGCAAAACATGCTGGGCCCTGCTGAAGTAAGGACGAATTCATAAGGAGCATTCCTCAATGGACTCCTACTCATGGACACACCAGTGTTGGCCGACCAGCAAAAAGTGATACCCTTCAGGTCGCGCGGGAATAAATGTGTTGAATTTCAAGGGGACAAATTTGAAAATAATAAATGCTTCCGTCAGTGTTAATTTCTGACTTGGTGAATACAACTTCAGTCTCGATATTTTTAATACCCCTTCTAAAATCAAAAGATTTAATAACTTTCTAGAATTTCGAGAAACGCACAGAAATTATGGAACACGAAAAGACCAGTCACTGGAAATCAGAGAAAGACTCAAATAAATGAGATAGCGCCATTAGTAAAATCAACAAGAATACCGAGGAAAGTTCTTGGGTTGCCAATTCTCGAAAGCGAAAAGCTGGACAAAATAATATCTTGAAACTAATAAAGAATTTATGAAAGATGAAGTTGACATCCGGGCCCATGATAAAGTAATTGATCTCAGAAAGTCGATGGAAAAAGCTGGTTTGATTTTTTTTTTTGGTTTCTTTTTTAAATGGTATATCAAACTTTGTGGGTTATTTAATGCCAAAGCCATTCTTGTTGAAGAAAAGTAGTTGTACCATTTAACCCATAGCCAGGAGGAAAAGCTTTGAGAAATAGGAAACTCGATTGATTGATTGAGTGATTGATTTTAACGGCATGTCAAATCGTCTTGGGTTCTTAACGCCAAGAAGTTAGGATAACAGTTATTGTAATGATATATATAACCCTTAGAACAATACCGAAAATCCTGGAATAAACTTGGTAAACTGGAATTCCGTAAGAGAATAAACATTGACCTTATAACAGCCTGGCCAGTCAGCAGGGGTTGTAGAATACACCGATTAGACCTCTCTAGAGGAATAAGACGTGGGTCCGGAGTATGACACTAAACTGATGGGGAAGCTCCAGTCTTGGAGCGTTAGAGAATATGGAGTTATCCCTTCATTGCCATTACTTCCAGGTCGACTCTGACCTGGCTTGGTAGTACCCGTTAGTGTTTGCCCAGTTGGTTGAGGCCGTAGAATACACCGACTCCACCTCTGCAGAAGGGTAAGATCTCCCCAATGAGTGTCCTGGATATGACATTAAACAATCTAATGGTGAGGTTCCAGTGATGCTGGAGCTTTGTGGAATCCAGAGCACCCCTTCATTGCCATTGCTCCCAGGTCCACTCTGGCCCGGAATGGAAGCACCTTATAGGGCCCTATCTATGGATTAAATAGAACTAACTGTATACTTATGCTAAACTAAATTGTTTGAATTAGAACTGTTTGACTAAACTGAATAGCTCCAAATAGAAATGTTTTTGACAAATAAACAGTACTTATGTTTAAACTGCGTGCTTATCCTAAACTGAATTGTTTAATATAAAACAGTTTTTTACATAGAAACTGTACTTAAACTAAACTGAATTGTTTAATATAGAACTGTTTTGACTTTTAACTGTGTGTAAACAAAATCTGTATTTATACTAAACTGAATTAGCTGAATTAGAACTGTGTGAGTAAACTGAATAGCTTGAAATAGAAATGTTTTTAACAATTAAACTCTGTACTCATGCTAAACTGAATTGTTTGAAATATAACTGTTTATTTGTATAAAAATGGATTTGGCATTAAATAACCTACAAAGGTTGATATGCCATAAAATCCAACCAACCAACCTGTTATTGTTCAATCATTTACTACTACTACTACTACTACTACTAATAATAATAATAATAATAATAATTATTATTATTATTATCATTAGCTATTTGAAATCATACAGCTATGTGCAAATGATCTTTAGTGTATGGCAATACTTTGTGAAGTGGGGGTGACCGTGGTATAATGGTGTAATAGTTATCGTCGTAGGAATTGGACACGGCGACACGAGTTTAAATGCTGGACGAGCCTGTTTGCATTTCACATAGCGTGAATATCCTAAGGAAAGGTATGAATCCAATTATTCCTGCATGCTATGAATAAATAGTCCGGTGGACTGGGTTCTTTAACCTTGGTTCAGGCAATCAGTCTTGGAGAAGGAAAACTCTAGATTTGACCTGTTAAAATTTGCTAAAAAAAAGGAACTTGGGTCACATCCTGCCCGTGCGGAGGGTTGTTAAATACATATTTGGCAATATTTGACATATAGAATTACTTATGCTAAATAGCAATACTCCAAACCATTAAGCTGTGTACAAATAATTGATATTAAAAAGTATGTCAGTTAGACATACGCGGTGAATAGTTTCCTGACTTTTTTTGTACAGGCATTTAAAATTGTCGTAGACTCTTGAATATTCACTATGTTATTGCTATACTGCTTATGAGATGACTGACCAATTATGATTTCAGCTTCAAAAGAACAGTTACAGCAGCAATTGGAATACACCCTACTAAAGCCTGATTGTCACAGCCGGTGAATTTCAAAAATGCAATCTGACAATTTAGAAGAACGATAGGCCATAAAATTCTGTTTTAAACTTGGAAAAATGCCACAGAAACGTATGGAATGTTTCAGACTGCTTTCGGAGCATTTTGCTTGAATCGAGCATCAGTTTTTGAGTGGCATAAGAGATTCAATGAAGGCAGGCAGTCTGTGAGGGATGATGAGAGGTGTGGGAGGAGTAAGGAAGTCAATACACCAGAGTTGATTGGTCTAAGGGTTAGGGTTAGGGTTACTATGTTGAGGTTTTAAGGGAGTTCAGAAAGAGATTCCGTCGGAAGAGGCCAGCACACTTCAAATCGGGTTAGTCGCATTTCCACCAGGACATTACACTAGTCTACAACTCCATCCTTGTCACAGACTATTTGACAAAGATGGACATCAAGACAGTTCCTCACCGTCCTTATAGTCCCGACCTTGCTCCCTGTGACTTTTGGTTATTCCGTAAGCTCAGAGGCTGTCGTTATGAGACAATTGAGGAGGAGATGAAATAGGCTGTGACGAAGGTCATTGATACGCTCACACAAGAGGACTTCCATGGGGCTTTCCAGAAGTTGTGGGAACGGTACAACAAGTGCATTGAAGCTGGAGGACATTACTTTGAAGGGGACAAGAGTTTCATTTGTGTACTCTCAATAAAAGAGCCCATACGAAAAAAGTCTGGAAACTTATTTAATGATCCTCGTACGAACTCATAAGCGATGTACTCCTGTGGACCCCTCCACATGGACGAGCAAATGCAGGACAACCAGCTAGAACCTACATACAACAGCTCTGTGCCGATATAGGATGTAACCTTGAAGACTTACCGGAAGCGATGGACGATAGAGAAGGGTGGCGTGAGAGGGTCCGTGTCTATTCTGAATTATTTTATCCATAAGATCTGAAGAAGTCCTGTCATTTTTGATGACCGGTTTTTGTTTTTTCTTAAAGAAATTATTGCTCTGTAGTATCAGTTACATTGTGCTCTTTACCAGGAAAATTTAAATGTTCACTGTCTTTTTTTTTTTTTTTTGTCTTGATGGAATTACTACCAACTCCGGTTTAACTGGACCAAATGATACTATATATATATATATATATATATATGTGTGTGTGTGTGTGTGTGTGTGTGTGTGTGTGTGTGTGTGCACAGGATCCGGCAAAAAATAATCCACAAGGGTTGATATGTAAAAAAAAACAGCAACCAACCAACCAACCAACCTAAAATCCTGAAATCACCTAAAATGTTTTTTTTTGTCCTGATGGAATTACTCCCAACTCCGGTTTAACTGGACCAAATGATACTATATATATATATACATGTGTGTGTATGTGTGTGTGTGTGTGCACAGGATCCGGCAAAAAATAATCCACAAGGGTTGATATGTAAAAAAAAACAGCAACCAACCAACCAACCAACCTAAAATCCTGAAATCTTTAACCAACCAACCAACCAACTAACCAACCTATAATCCTGAAATCACCAACCAACCAACCTGAAATCACCTAAAATACCTGGAAGAGTCCTAGAGGGCCGATTGCTTACTTGGTTGATATTAACTGCATGTCAATACATCTAGGGTTCTTTTATGTATAGATGTTAGAGAATCGTGTTCAGTGTACATTGGCCCAGTTGGCTGGGGCTGCAGAATGCACCGACTGCATCTCTGGCGTAGGATAAGTCTCCCCCAACGAGTATCCTGATATGACTCGAAACAATCTGATGGCGAGGCTTCAGTAATGCTGGAGCTCTGGGGAATTCGGAGTACCTCTTCATTAACATCACTCACAGGTCCACTCTAGCTCGGAGTAGTAGCACCTGATAGGATTCTATCTATGACATTTAAACTGTGTACTTTGACCTTTAAACTGAGTGCAAACAAATGAATTATGCTAAACTGAATTGTTTGAAATAGAATTGTTTGATCATTTAACTGTGAGAAAACAAATAGCTGATGTTTAATTGAATTGTTAGTGTTAAATATTAATACTTGAAAACATTTAACTGTGAACAAAAATTGATTGATAGTAAACAGAATTATTCGTATTTGTTAAAAATGAGTAAAACCATTTTAGTGTGTTAAAAAAAATGAGCTCTGACTCGTTTAAAATATATTTAGAAATCATATATTTAACGTATATGTATAAAAAGGAGTTGGCATTAAATAACCTACAGGGGTTGATATGCCATAAAACCAAACATCAATGTTCATATTAACATTTTTTTGTGTGATTGTTTCTTTAGAGCTTTTTTTTTTTTGCACACGGCCCTCTTGAATACGAATATTTTTTAAACAGATCTATTCCATCCATAGATGGGATTCTATTAGGTACTATCACTCCAGGTCAGAGTAGACCAAGTAATAATGGTAATGAAAGAATACTTAGGAGGTGCCCGTGGTGTAATGGTTATCGTCGTAGGAGATGGACACGGCGACACGAGTTCAAATCCTGGACGAGACTGATTGCATTTCACTCTGAATTCAAACCTGTTAAACTCCGCTTAAAAACTGACCTTGTGTCATATCCTGGCCGAGTGGAGGGTTTGGTAAATATGGTAATGAAAGAGTACTTCCTATTTCCAAGAGCTTCAGAACTGGAGCCTCACCATTAGATGCAGTTTATTGTCAGTCATGCTCAAGACATTTCATTTTTATGGGCGAGTGAGGGGGTCTTACTTCTCTGCTGGAGATACAGTCAGTCTATTCTAAATTCTATGAAAAAACTCGCAACAGAATTAGAATCATTTCGAAAAAAAAAACTGGAACATTCAAGAGAACGTTGTGATATTAGAGAGACTTGCTGTCTCTTGATTACCAGTTTAAGCCACCCATTACAACTGGTGGGAACACTCGGAAAGTGAAGAATATTATTTATTATGATGAGATCTTGTCGTCGAAATGAAAGCCGAGGAAAGAGACAAGGTTTAGGGAGGTATGTGTCATAATAATAATGTTTATTTTCATATGACTTTAGATATGGCTGACTTTTATGCGTTTCCCAAGGGCACCAAGGCAAAGAGAACACAAACAACTTCAGCTGGAATCATATATATATATACATATATAAGTTGTGCTCACTGTGTATCGAGAATGCAGCCGTATATACCAATGCAGAAATGAACAATGAATGAAACGTTACTTTTCTTTCAAACCTCTTGACATTCAACACACTCATTCCAGCAAATTTTCCATCGGTCGAAGCACCTTCTGAACTTCTCTTCTCATATGGTAAGAAGTATTCCACATCCTAAAATCTTACCCTCAAAAGATTTTTCAATTTAGTCAGGTGAACCTAGGTGTGGTGAGAATGGAGAGTGCTGCACTTGCACAGACCTGTTTTTCATCGAAACTTGGATGCTAGTACATGAGGATCTTATTATACAAGTTGCTCAACGGAGAATATGTTTTCATTTAATTAAAAAAGAAATTAAAGATTCAACATCGATACATACAGACAATACCTTATATTTATTTACCAACCCCTCCACTTGGGCATGATATGACACAAGGTCAATTTTTAAGCGGAGTTTAACAGGTCTGAATTCAGAGTTCTCCTTCCCCTAGACTAATTGCCTCACCAAGGCTGAAGAACCCAGTCTGTCCTACTATTTACCCATAGCTGGAGGGAGAATAATTGGATTCATACCTTTTCCAAGGGTATTAGTGTTATCTGAAAATGCAATCAGTCCCGTCCAGGATTTTGAACTCGTGTCGCCGTGTCCATCTTCTACGACACTAACCAATTTACCACGGGCACCTCTATGACAATACCTTATATACGTGTGTATATAGACGTGCGAGCGTACGTATATCTATATATATATATATATATATATATATATATATATATATAGATGTATTATTCAGTCTTGTCAAACCGGAGTCAGGAATAATTCCGTCAGGACAATTAAATTGTTCAACTTTGAACATTTAAATTTTCCTGGTAAAGGGCTCAATGTAACTGACATCACAGAGCAACAATTTCTTTAAGAAAAACAAAATCTGGTCACATTAAGATTAAAAATTTGTTTCTATCCTGCTATGGGTATGGATATGAATCAATGACACCAAAAATAACAGGCCTTCTTAATACCGCCAGAAGTGAGCGAAATGGGGAGGAAACTCTTCACCCCCCTTCAACTCCCTTACACCCTTCCCTCCTGTGTCCATTCTGGCGGTAATAATTATATCCATTGGATCTAAAGAAGTCCTGTTAAATTTGGTGTTATCGATTCATATCAATACCCATAGCAGGATGGAAATAAATTTATATTCCTAATGTGACTGGATTTTGTTTTTCTTAAAGGTATATATATATATATATATATATATATATATATATATATATATATATATATATTATTGTATATTAATAGATTCTATAGATATAAGTAAGAAGTAAAGTTGGCGACCATAATCGAGAGCGACCAGAAGGCTCCCTTTTCAATAACTACTACACCGAGGTGTAGGGGAGGGTGCTACTCTTTTCCCTGGATTGTTCTACTTTAACTTTGATACGAACTTTATATTGCTGAGTGTTAAGCAAGGACATATCAAGTACCATTTTTAAAGTCTTTGGAATGACGCAACATGGGATTGAACCCATGTCTCCCGGACCATTAGGCGAACACTCTCCACTTAAAAGAAATTATCCAAATCGAGTGCTTAATGTAAAGTTTATTATATATGTACACATATATAAATAAGCTTCGGCAGAAGAAATTATCATTAAGAAAAATATTCCCCGAAGTTAACGGTAAAAAAAAAGAATTTTTTCAAATACATCGGATGAGCCCATCAATAAACGGGCAAAATGAACATATAATGAAATATACTTACTGATTTCTTGTTTCTCAATGATATATATATATATATTAATCATCCACAGGCAGAGCTGTTTCGTTCTATCAGAACTCATCAGTGTGGCTTGACATACTAGGTTCCCGTAGCCGGGATCGAATATATATATATATATATATGTATGTGTGTGTGTGCGTGGGTGTGTGTGTGTGAGAGAGAGAGTTTTTGTGTGTGTGTGTGTGTGTGCATGAGTATATATATTTAGGCGTACGTTCATAAGTATATATATATATATATATATATGTGTGTGTTTAAAAAGTAAAGTTGGCGACGGCAGTCGAGGGTAACCCGAAGGCTCCCTTTTTAATAGCTACAACACCGAGGTGTACGGAAGCGCGCTATTCCTTTCCCTGGATTGCTCCACTTTACCCTTAATCCATACCTTATAATGCTGTGTGTTAAGCAAGGCGGCATCAAGTACCATTTTTTGAGCCTTTGGTATGCCTTGACCTTGGATTGGATCATTGGCGAACACTCTATGCGTGGGTGCGTGCATGTGTTTGTGTGTACGAGTATATGTGTTTGTGTGTGCGTGCATAACCAAAAGGTTATATATATATATATGTGTGTGTGTGTCTGTGTGTGTTTGTGTGTGTGTTCGAGAATATAAGTGTTTGTGCATTTGTGCATAAGTATATACATATATATATGCGTGTGTGTGTGTGTGTGTGTGTGTGCATTTTTGTGTATGTGTGTGTATGCTCGAGTATGTGTGTTTGTGAGTGCGTGCATAAGTATAAATGTATATGTGTGTGTGTAGGTGTGTGTATTTACCTACCCCTCTGCACGGACAGGTTGTAACACCAGGTCAATTTTTAAGCGGAATTTAACAGGTTTTCCTTCTCCTAGACTGGTTGCCTAACCAAAACTTAAAGAGCTCAACACCCCTACAATGTGAGTGTGTATGTGTATGTTCCCGTGTATATGTGCCTGTGTGTGCATGCATAAGTATATGCATGTGTGTGTGTATATGTGTGTGTGTGAGTTAATCTGTTTATGCGCACATTTGTATATATTGTGTGTCTGTGTGTGTGTATGAGTATTTGTGTTTGTGGGTGTGTACATAAATATTAATATATGTATGCGATACTCTACCTCATATTAATGTTTTTCTTTATTACTGCAATTTAAAAATTACCGCAATTCTATGTGTATAAGACGCACTGTTTTTCCAGTAGTGCGTATCATACACGAAAACTAAACAATCAATTTTTTTCCCGCCACATGCCTCACTATAATCAGGACGGATGACCAACAGTAAGTTATATCTAAAATCCCAGCTAATGTGTTTTACACCATCACAAATTATTATGGGTGTCCTCGTGGTTTAATGGTTAAAGCGATGGACTGCGGATTCGTCGTACGCGAGTTCGTACTCCAGTCGCGCTATTACGTTCACTTTCGGGCAAATACTCTTGGGAAAGGTATGAACCTCCTTATCCTTCCAGCTATGGGTTAGATAGTACCACTACTGTTCTTCTAGGAGAATGGCATTAAATAACCTATAAAGAGTTGATATGCCATAAGAAACCAAACAAATTATTATCAACGTTAAAGTGTGTGTGTGTTTATCGTTTTCTTTCTCCGAGTTTATTTTCGTCGTGTATTTTTGTGAAAAACATAACTGCGTGTTTACTCTAAGTAGTGATTTACAAAGCGTTTGGCTCAGATGTGGTATCAGGCCGTATGAGTGGGGCTCCCAATGAGACTCAAACTCACCTGTGATGGTTTGGTTGTTTACATAGCTAACCATTACACCACCCGAGGTACCCGTGTTTGTGACTTAAGTAAACGATAGTCAGTACAAACTGATAAAATGTCCTAAATTTAGCTTGAAATTAGCCGCCACAAATTCTTAAAATTCAGGTCGGATTATTGTTATTACTAATATCAATGCTAATGCTATTATTGTTTAGGCTTATGCTATTATTAAAATATTATTATCGGAATACACCCGCTCATTGGTCTAGTGGGTAGAAAGTTCGCCAATGTTACGGGAGATATGGGTTCAATCCCAGGTCGCGTCATACCAAAGACTTAAAAATGGTACTTGATGCTTCCTTGCTTAACACTCAGCAATATAAAGTACGTATCAAGGGTAAAGTAGAGCAATCCTGAGAAAGGAGTAGCGCCCTCCCCTATACCTCGGTGTATAAGCTATTGAAAAGGGAGCCTTCGGGTTGCCCTCGACTACGGTCGCCAACTTTACTTTACTATCGGAACTTAGCGAGTGGGAAACGATTTGACATGACGATCTGTAATAAGTACAAGTAAAGTAGGCGACCTTAGTCGAGGGCGACTTAAAGGCTCCTTTTTCAATAGCTACTACACCGAGTGTTATATAGTCATCTACAGCGACACAACGATAAAGACGCAGGAAGAAAGGACGCAAGCAGAATTAAGATGCAGGAAGGAAGACGCAGAAGACTTCTTTACAATTATATTTACCTCTCACTTTATTGCAAGGGTTCGAAAGGGTAGCATGTGAGAGGATGCTGGAGACCGAACGTAAACTTCATATTTTGACCCCACTGTTATGACCGTCACGTTGTGTCTTGTTCTCCTGATGTTGGGGTCCACTCCATCGGGGCTTTCCGAGGGCCCCCTCGGTCGGGTGTGGCTTTCCCTACCACATCTGGTCTCTAGCTGTCTGGAAGTCTGCTGGCAACTGCATCGGGGGTTTCCAAGAACCCCCTCTGTCTGGTGTGACCTTCCTTACCACATCTGGTCTCTAGCTGTCTGGAATTCTACTGACAACTGCTCTGGGACCCAAACTCAACTGAGTTAAATAATAACTCAACGCTCACACAATCGCCTACTGGATCTTTGAAATCGAATGTTTAATCGTCATCAAGCGGAAATAACTGTCATGCAGTTCAGAGCTTACTCTCTTCTGGTGCATCACTGTAATGGCAGAATGGGACCATCACCTTTTCCCATATCATAAGCCTTAATCTTCCCACGCGATCTCTTTCGATTACTGGCCGTTGGAATGTGTCACTTCCTTCCGGTGTATTACCTTGGAATAGTATTTTTGGGCCGGGTCGAAGGTCAAAATATAACACGAGGTGTTGGGGAGGGTGCTACTCCTTTCCCAGGATGCTCTACTTTACCCTTGATATGTACCTTATATTGCTGGGTGTTAAGCAAGGAAGTATCAAGTACCATTTTAAAAGTCTTTGGTATGACGCGACCTGGGATTGAACCCAGGTCTCCCGGACCATTGGCGAACACTCTACCCTCAAGACCAATGAGGCGGTCTATAATAACGACCTATAAATATAATTAACACTAGTATGAATATAAATAGGTATATCATTGTGTCCGACTGCAGCGATTTCCTGGTCTCTCTCTCTCTCTCTCTCTCTCTCTCTTTATCTATCTATCAACCTCGCTACCTGTCTCTATAGGCTATCACTCTTAGTTTGTCTTCTAAACGGCACCCAGTGTCCACACAGAGCTGATGGAAGTAAGCTTTGGCTGGTCAGCTCACATTTCAGTTCAGACACTTGCCATTTAATGAGGAAACCTACACTAGCTATTCTTCTACGTCCAACAATTTTCGCTTGAATCACTCTTATTATTATTATCATTATTATTCTGGCTCCAATAAACATGCATACTAAATTTGATAGCTTTACACAAACCATCCGGCCGTCAATAGAGAACAGACCGACAAATATTTCCCGTGAAACACACACACACACACACTCACAAATAATACACACACACACATATATACATACATATGTATATATGTATTCATTTGATTCATGTCAGTAGGATATGTTTGGATCTACATTTCTATACGCTCTGCCATATATCTTATTTATCTATATGTCAGGTTACTCGCATGCTACAATGTTTGATGAAGAAAATTAGGTAAAGTCTAGACCATAACTAACTTATCTATAAAGCAATAACTGCAGAAAAAATTGACAGGGGCCAATATACAGGGACAGGCAGAATGTTCCCCGGTGTTTGGAAGGTACTATTTACCAACCCCTCCGCTCGGGCAGGATATGACAAAAGGTCAATTTTTAAGCGGAGTTTAACAGGTTTGAATTCAGAGTTTTCCTTCTCCTAGACTAGTTGCCTCACCAAGGCTGAAGAACCTAGTCCCTCCTACTATTTACCCATAGCTGGAGGGAGAATAAGGGGGTTCATACCTTTTTCCCAAGGGTATTTGCCCGAAAGTGAACGTAATAGCGCGACTGGAGTACGAACTCGCGTACTACGATTCCGCAGTGCATCGCTTTAACCATTACACCACGAGGACACCCCTAACGGTCCTATTTACCAACCCCTCCGCTCGGGCAGGATATGACACAAGGTCAATTTTTAAGCGGAGTTTAACAGGTTTGAATTCAGAGTTTTCCTTCTCCTAGACTAGTTGCCTAACCAAGGCTGAAGAACCTAGTCTGCCCTACTATTTACCCATAGCTGGAGGGAGATAAGCGGGTTCATACCTTTCCCAAGGGTATTTGCCGAAAGTGAACGTAATAACGCGACTGGAGTACGAACTCGCGTACTACGATTCCGCAGTCCATCGCTTTAACCAGTCACCACGAGGACACACCCCGGTGTTTGGAAGGTAAATAATAAAAAACGACCAAATAGATCCTATTTAAACTTAACTCAGTCGGTTGGAGCTGCAGGATACATCGACTGCTTCATTAGAGACGGGTAAGATTCTCACAGCAAGTGTCCTGGATATGACACTAAACAATCTGATGGTGAATTTCCAGTTATGGAGCTTTGGGGAATGCAGAGTACACTTTTATTGTCATCACTCCAGGTCCACTCTGGCCCGGATTAGGAGCACCAAATAGGATCCTATCTATGGGTCAACTGAACTAAATTGTGTAATTATGCTAAACTGAATTGCTTGAAATAGAATTGTTTTGACATTTAAACTGCGTACTTATAAAAAACTGAATTGTTTGAAAAAGAACTGTCTTGACATTTAACCATGTGTAAACAAAAACTGTATTTATGTTGAACTAAATTGTTTGAAATAGAAATGTCTACATGTATAAAAAATGGATTTGGCATTAAATAACCTACAATGGTTGATATGCCGTAATAACAAACCAAACTAAATCATATACGAAGGGCATACGATAAGTTTCCTGACATTTTTCGTACGGGCATTTAAAATTGTCGTAGACTCTTGAATATTCACTATGTTATTGCTATACATCTTATAGGATGACTGACCAATTTTGATGATTTCAGGTTTAAATGAACAGCTACAGCAGCAATTAGAATACGCCCTACTCAAGCCTGATTGTTACAGGTGGTGAATTTCAAAAATCCAATCTGATACTTTAGAAGGACGATTTGCAACAAAATTCTGTTTTAAACATGGAAAAAATGCCACAAAATCGTGTGGAATGTTTCAGACTGCTTTTGGAGCATCTTGCATGAATGGAGCATCAGTTTTTGAGTGGCATAAGAGATTGAAAGAAGGCAGGCAGTCTGTGAGGGATGATGAGAGGTGAGGGAGGAGTAAGGAAGTCATTACACCAGAGTTGATTGGCCAAGGGGTTAGGGTTAGGGTTACTATGTTGAGGTTTTAAAGGAGTTCAGGAAGAGATTCCTTGGGAAGAGACCAGCACTCTTCAAATCGGGTCAGTAGCATTTCCACAAGGACAATACACCAGTTCATAATTCCTTCCTTGTCACAGACTATTTGACCAATGTAGGTATCATGACAGTTACTCAACCTCCCTATAGTCCAGACTTTGCTCCCTGTGAGGAGATGAAAGGGGCTGTGACGAAGGTCATTGACAAAGCTCATACAAGAGGACTTCCATGGGGCCTTCCAGAAGTTGTTGTAACTGTACAACAAGTGCATTGCAGCCGGAGGAGATTACTTCGAAGGAGACTAGAGTTTCATGTGTGTACTGTCAGTAAGAGTGCCCTTACGAAAAATGTCTGGAAACTTATCTTATGCACCTCGTATATCTGATGTACATGCATGAAGAGGATTTGACATTGAATAACCCACAATGGTTGATATGCCATAAAACCTAACGAAACCAAATCATATATATTGAATATATACATATAAAGAGAATTCAGCATTAAATAACCTACAATGCTTGATATACCATAAAACCAAATCAAACCAAACCAAACCAAATCATATATATTTAATATATAAGTATAAAGAGGATTTAGCATTAAATAACCTACGACGGTCGATATGCCATATAACAAAACCAAACCAAACCAAACCAAACCAAACCTAACTAAACCAAACCAAACTAAACCAAAACTATTCAATTTTTAATTTTTTCGGGAAGAAGAAGAATATTTGCCGTTTGGTTTTGTTCTTCTCAACGTAATGATTTGCAACATTCGCCAAGTAATTGCTTT
Organism: Sepioteuthis lessoniana; assembly: GCA_963585895.1. NCBI lineage: Eukaryota > Metazoa > Mollusca > Cephalopoda > Myopsida > Loliginidae > Sepioteuthis > Sepioteuthis lessoniana. Next base: position 49,794,245 of record OY757925.1, on the reverse strand, counting down.
TTGTTACTTTTGGAGGAATAAAACATTTCAGTTCTTCCGTTGTTTGTGGCCAACGTTTAAAGAATTGAACCTTCAGGTATCACAAGCTGAAACAATAACGAGAAGATAGACATGCTGAGCGTAGCGACCACGAAATGTTAACATTTCATGCCTTGATGGCATCTAATACAGTATCTAATACCTGCTCAAAGACATATTTTCCATACGACTATCAGCCAAACCTTTTTTTTTACTAAATGCAGCGCCTGGGACTTTTTCTTTATCGGAGAGTCAGTGTGGACAGTCTTTTCCACATAGGTTCATAGAGTCAAATTAATGTTTAGCCCATTTGCAAACATTTTGGGGACTAAAACATTCTTCTCCGTTTATTTTTGGACTAAAACTCTTGGGAAATGTATGAAGCCCCCTATCTACACACCCAGCTATTGGTTAAATAGTTCTACTACAGTTCTTTTACAAGGTAGCCCAGTCGGCTGGGGCTGTAGAATACACCGACTGCTTCTCTGCCGAGGAGTAAAACACCCTCAACGAGTGTCTTGGATATGACATTAAGCCATCTGATGGCGAGGTTCCAGCATTTATTGCCATTGCTCCCAGGTCCACTTTGATCCAGCGTGGTAACACCTGATAGGGTCCTATCTATGGGTCAAATAGAACAAACTGCAAAAACATGACTGATGTTAAATTGTGACTGTTATATAGCAATACTTGAAACTATTTAGCTTTGCGCAAAAAAGAGCTCAGGTTGGTTTAATAATGTTATATACAAAATGTGTTTACAAATCATTTGCCATAAAACCAAGCCAAATCTTCAACACTGTTAGCTTTGGTCGTTTAACCCACGAAGACTTAGATTTCAAAGCTAAGGAATTATTTTGCGAATTGAATTACAAGAAAATACGACGAACACTTGCTCGTGACATACGGAAATACCAGACAGCAGTTTCAAACTTATTAGATTTAATCGGCAGGGTATACCGTGAAGCATCCCAACAGAGATCGAACCAGCAACCGCAGAATACAGTGCTGAAACTCTCCTACAAAGCTACCAGTCCACATCTATCTACTAAGATTAAAAAGATTTTAAAGATTATAAATTTAAAAAAAAGAGAAAAAAAAAAAGCTAACTAATGACCATAATTTCTTTAATAGCTGATCATTCTAGCTTCATAAAATCTTTCTTTTACAAAATAGATTAAATTATTTGAATTAGTGATATTTTTTTTCAACTCATATACATGTGTGCTTGTATATGTGTGAGCGTATGTGTTTGTGAATTGTCTGATAATCGCTTAGTATCGTCAATCTTTTTCGTTAATAATTGTTACACACACACACACACACACACACACACACACACACACACACACACACACACACACGTATATATATATATATATATATATATATATAATCCTGGACGAGACTGATTGCATTTCACATAGCACTCATACCCTGGAGAAAGGTATGAATCCAATTATTCTCCCTCCAGCTATGGGTAAATAGTAGGGCAGACTAGGTTCTTCAGCCTTGGTGAGGCAACTAGTCAAGGAGAAGGAAAACTCTGAATTAAAACCTGTTAAACTCCGCTTAAAAATTGACCTTGTGTTATATCCTGCCCGAGCGTCGGAGTTGGTAAATATATATATATATATATATATATATATATATATATATATATATATATATATTTATTTATTTATAAAATTGAAGAACCTTGTTTGCCCTTCTATTTATCCATAGATTAGGGGAGAACAGATGGATTCATGCCTTTCCGAGATAGTAAGCACAAGATGAGACCCAAATAGCTCGTCCGGGTATGGAAATCGGGAGTACCCGATATTTGTCTCTGCCTCCCACCAAACAGGAATTGACACAAGGTCAGTGACTCGAAGGTCGATTATAATGAGGATTTAGGGGAGGGGAATGTCGTACATGAGCCGAGTCTCGAGCTCTGCGGGTCTATGCTGGTTATCAACCCACTGAGTGCAATGTGGGCCTGATGAGCCAAGCAGGACATAGACCCAAATCTGGGTCTAGGCACGTATGCCTGATTTTAGATTAAACTGGACCATATGTTCCAGTGCTATACAAGGGTGACAAAGGTGTCAATGATGCAGCTTCTCCACCCAAGTCTGCCATGGAGCATTGACTCTCCGGCACTGATGCCAGGCAATCCGCTGAACAGTCAGCTAACTAGCCAATTACATTTCCTACAATGATAACCGTTATTCTAAGTGCACCTCCATATGCATATATATATATATATATATATATATATATATATATGCCGGCCCTTTGTTCAAGTGGGTAGAGTGTTCGCCAATAGCGAGGTTCGATCCCTGGTCGATTTATACCAAAGACTTAAAAAATAGTACTTGAAACCTCCTTTTTTAACACTCAGCACTATAAGGTACGTATCAAGGGTAAAATGGAGGAATCCAGAAAAAGAAGTAGCGCCCTCCCCTACACCTTGGTGTAGTGGTTATTAAAAAGGAAGCCTTCAAGTCACCCTCGATTACGGTCGGCCAAATTACTTCTTTATATAAACGCGGTGCATTCAATATTTTCCAGACTATTTTTGTACAGGCATTTAAAATTGGAATACACCCTACTAAAGCCTGATTGTCGTAGCTGGTGAATTTCAAAAATGCAATCTGACAATTTAGAAGAACGATATGCAATAAAATTCTGTTTTAAACTTGGAAAAAATGCCACAGAAACGTATGGAATGTTTCAGACTGCTTTTGGAGCATCTTGCATGAATGGTGCATCAGTTTTTGAGTGGCATAAGAGATTCAAAGAAGGCAGGCAGTCTGTTAGGGATAATGAGAGGTGTAGGAGGACTAAGGAAGTCAATACACCAGAGTTGATTGGCCAAAGGGTTAGGGTTAGGGTTACTATGTTGAGGTTTTAAGGGAGTGCAGGAAGAGATTCCGTCGGAAGAGGCCAGCACTCTTCAAATCGGGTCAGTGGCATTTCCACCAGGTCAATGCACCAGTCCTCAACTCTATCCTTGTCACAGACAATTTGACCAAGATGAGCATCAACACACCGTCCCAATAGTCCAGACCTTGCTCCCTATGACTTCTGGTAATTCCCTAAGCTCAGAGGCTGTCGTTATGAGACAATTGAGGAGATGAAAGGGGCTGTGACGAAGATCATTGACACGCTCACACAAGAGGACTTCCATAGGGCCTTCCAGAAGTTGTTGTAACTGTAAAACAAATGCATTGAAGCCGGAGGAGATTACTTTGAAGGGGACTAGAGTTTCATGTGTGTACTATCAATAAAAGTGCCCATACGAAAAAAGTCTGGGAACTTATTTAATGATCCGCGTATATATATATATATATATATATATATATGCTTTTCAGTATATGTGTGTTCATAATTAAACAACAAGGGGCAGTAAAAGATTCATTGTCACATCTAGGCTCTTAGAGAATAAAGCAATATGCAGTCCAATTTGTAACTAACTAATAATTTTCTGGGGTCTTCATCTTTACGAAACGTCATATTTTGATCACTGAAAGCCTCGATTTTATGGAAATAGCAATGAAATGCTGATTAGCATTCCAACGTCTTACTAAAAAGATGCATCAATATCATCATGGGCTACTGTTACAACGAGAACACAACGGGTTCACCGGTCGTCTTCTATATATATATATATATATATATATATATATATATATATATATATATATATGTACATATATGTAAATATATATATATAATAGCATATATGTATATATATATATATATATATATAATAGCATATATATATTCATATATATATGTATATATACAATTAAATCCACATTTACGTATATATACATAAGGACAGACTAACGCCCACACACATGCTTAAAAGAGATTTTTTCAAAGATTCGTCATATATATATATATATATATATATATATATATATATATATATATATATATATAAGCATTACAACAGAGGAAAACGCACGTATATGCAGTTAAATGTGTCTGTGCGTTTTTCTGTGGAATGGGGGTGGTGAAGGGAGTTCATATAAGTAATGATAAGTAATGATATAGAAAGAAAGTTTTTACAGCCTCCCAAATGACTTTTAGGTCTGTTAGACACGATATGGAACCCTGCCCAAATAAACCACACCCCATCCAACCCCTTAAAACTTTCCCACACTTTTCTCTACATTATTCTACTCACTTACATATACATATACATACATACACTCCCATATATGTCTTATGCAAATACACACACACACACACACACACACACACACACACACACACACACACACACACACACATATATATATATATATATATATATATATATACGTTTGTGTGTGTGTGTGTGTGTGTGTGTGTGTGTGTGTGTGTGTGTGACTGTAAGAATTGTTACTCTAAAAGTCCGTACTTTTTTTTCTGTTCTTTATACAAAAACCCACATTCCTGTTCAGATTTTGACCCTTAGAGAAATAAGCGTGCTTTTAACTGAATATACATAGAATAGTTACACATAAACACACAATCAAATAAATAAACATCTACATATACTTATGGTCTTAAACACCTACTCATAAAATTAGAAGTATATATATATATATATATATATATATATATATATATATATATATATATATATATATATATATATATATATATTCAGAACAAACATCTTTGCTCATCTGCGTAAGAGAGCTTATGAAATTCTTATATAAACACCAGTAGAAATCTTTTCCTCTGAGAGACTTTGGCACTGAGTCTTTTTTTTTTTTTGCATTTGAACTCAAGGGATATTTAAAACTTGAACAGCTATCCTTCCTCTATCTCCACGTCAAAATATGTCCGTATTCATGTAAACAAGCGAAAGTATATTTTGGGAAAATTTTGAGACGAAGAATTTTCATTATTATTACTGCCTTTTATCACCATTCTCTGTGGCGTTTAACTTCATTAGCAATACTATTTTATTTCTTTACTAGATTCACTGCGAATACTGGAGCGAAGATCGACCCCTAAATTTTAGCCACAAAAAGGTGCTTTTCACACATATTGAATGTAACGAACGACTCTTAACTTTTGGCTCAGCTAGCCGACAAAAATATTTCTTTAACATCTAATGACATAAAGAATAAAACATTTAAATATTTATACTCTCAAAACTACTTTAATACAATCAAAATCAATACAATACCGTAAACAAAATAGGCTAGATCTTGTTGCGTACGTGTTTACTGGGATATTCTAAACAAACGAAAACCCCACCTCTAATACACAGTAGCATTGATAATATAATAATTACGTATATAATTGATTTATTACTCTTGGGAGATATTATTTACTCTTTTTTTTTTTTTTTGTATAAACAAAATTACATGATATCATCACAAATGGTCTAAACAAAGCTCAGTTGATCAGTGTCCTCGTGGTGTAATGGTTAAAGCAATATCGACGATATCCATTGACTCTCTCTCTCTCACTCTCTCTCTGTCTGTCTTTCTCTCTCTCTCTCACCGTCCATACCTATCATCCATCGCGTCTGGTAGGTCTTCTAGGCTGCACCTTATGTGGTGTTTGGTGGGTGTCCTCGTGGTGTAATGGTTAAAGCGATGAACTGCGGAATCGTAGTACGCGAGTTCGTACTCCAGTCGCGCTATTACGTTCACTTTCGGGCAAATACCCTTGGGAAAGGTATGAACCCCCTTATTCTCCCTCCAGCTATGGGTAAATAGTAGGACGGACTAGGTTCTTCAGCCTTGGTGAGGCAACTAGTCTAGGAGAAGGAAAACTCATAATTCAAACCTGTTAAACTCCGCTTAAAAATTGACCTTGTGTCATATCCTGCCCGAGCGGAGGGGTTGGTAAATAGTACCTATCGGCGAAAAAGTAAGCTATTAATACTGTAGATATTTTGTTTTTATTTATTTAATTTTTTAAAATTTTATTTATCCTATCAGTTTTACTGACTGGGTAAACTTTTAGTATAGCCGATACCTCTAAAAACTAAACAACAACAAAAAAAAAAAAAAACACAAAAAAACCCCAACTAGTCTACAAAAACAAAGGGTTCTTCTATTGAAATGAAGTCCGCTTTTAGTTTTTAACTAAATTTCTGAGAAGAATCTTGATAATTGTTATTATGTTGAATATTGGGACTATTGACCTCATGTTTATCGTTATGCTCACACTATTTCTACCGTTTATGTCCTTCGACCTTCATTAGGCTTTGAAGTCCCAAAACTTTTGCCTGAATTTCCCGGCAAGGACACCATAGGGCAGAGGATAAGGTGTTTGGTTTGAAAATGCTTTTTCAGTGAAATCACATGAAAGTTGCACGGTCAATCCCAACTATAGGTATGATTAAAAAATGTTGGAACAGTAACCGTGCGGATTAAAGAAAGGTGTCAATTCGAAATTCTGTGTAGGCCCAAGAGTGTGTTTTTAATTTTGTTTAGTTTCTATCTTTAATGGCATATCAACTCTCGTTGGTTATTTAATACCAAAGCCACCCTTTCAAGAGTACATTAGTTGTACTATCAAACCCATAGCTGGAGAGATAAGAAGGTTTACATTTTCCTCATCGGTATTAGTCCAAAATTGAACTTAATAATGTATAGCCGTGATAAATGGAAGAATCACAACACTTAGTTATATAAATATAACTCTCTTTATTCTTCTTCCAGTAAATCTGTTGTGTGTGAGACGGACGGAGGGAGACAAGGACAGATTAAGACAGATTGCTATTTTGACCCATAACTTTTTATTGGACTCAAATCTTCTATGGTGTATGAGTCAGACGGAGGGTGACAAAGGCAGATTAAGACAAATTGCTATATTGACCCATAACTTCTTATTGGAATCAAATCTTCTTCAGTGTGTGCGACAGACCAAGGGCGACAAAGACAGATTAAGACAAATTGCTATATTGACCCATAACTTCTTATTGGAATCAAATCTTCTTCGGTGTGTGCGACGGACCAAGGGCGACAAAGACAGATTAAGACAAATTGCTATATTGAGCCATAACTTCTTATTGGACTCAAATCTTCTATGGTGTATGAGTCAGACGGAGGGTGACAAAGGCAGATTGAGACAAATTGCTATATTGACCCATAACTTCTTATTGGACTCAAATCTTCTATGGTGTATGAGTCAGACGGAGGGTGACAAAGGCAGATTGAGACAAATTGCTATATTGACCCATAACTTCTTATTGGACTCAAATCTTCTATGGTGTATGAGTCAGACGGAGGGTGACAAAGGCAGATTAAGACAGATTGCTATATTGACCCATAACTTCTTATTGGACTCAAATCTTCTATGGTGTATGAGTCAGACGGAGGGTGACAAAGGCAGATTAAGACAAATTGCTATATTGACCCATAACTTCTTATTGGACTCAAATCTTCTATGGTGTATGAGTCAGACGGAGGGTGACAAAGGCAGATTAAGACAAATTGCTATATTGACCCATAACTTCTTATTGGAATCAAATCTTCTTCAGTGTGTGCGACAGACCAAGGGCGACAAAGACAGATTAAGACAAATTGCTATATTGACCCATAACTTCTTATTGGAATCAAATCTTCTTCGGTGTGTGCGACGGACCAAGGGCGACAAAGACAGATTAAGACAAATTGCTATATTGAGCCATAACTTCTTATTGGACTCAAATCTTCTATGGTGTATGAGTCAGACGGAGGGTGACAAAGGCAGATTGAGACAAATTGCTATATTGACCCATAACTTCTTATTGGACTCAAATCTTCTATGGTGTATGAGTCAGACGGAGGGTGACAAAGGCAGATTGAGACAAATTGCTATATTGACCCATAACTTCTTATTGGACTCAAATCTTCTATGGTGTATGAGTCAGACGGAGGGTGACAAAGGCAGATTAAGACAGATTGCTATATTGACCCATAACTTCTTATTGGACTCAAATCTTCTATGGTGTATGAGTCAGACGGAGGGTGACAAAGGCAGATTAAGACAAATTGCTATATTGACCCATAACTTCTTATTGGACTCAAATCTTCTATGGTGTATGAGTCAGACGGAGGGTGACAAAGGCAGATTGAGACAAATTGCTATATTGACCCATAACTTCTTATTGGACTCAAATCTTCTACGGTGTATGAGTCAGACGGAGGGTGACAAAGGCAGATTAAGACAAATTGCTATATTGACCCATAACTTCTTATTGGACTCAAATCTTCTATGGTGTATGAGTCAGACGGAGGGTGACAAAGGCAGATTGAGACAAATTGCTATATTGACCCATAACTTCTTATTGGACTCAAATCTTCTATGGTGTATGAGTCAGACGGAGGGTGACAAAGGCAGATTAAGACAAATTGCTATATTGACCCATAACTTCTTATTGGAATCAAATCTTCTTCGGTGTGTGCGACGGACCAAGGGCGACAAAGACAGATTAAGACAGATTGCTATTTAGACCCATAACTTCTTATTGGACAAAAATCTTCTTCGCTATGTGAGACGGACAAAGGGTGACAAAGTATGATTAAAACAGATTGATTGACCCATAACTTCTTATCGGTGTCAAATCTTCTATGGTGTGTGAGACGGACAGAGGGAGAGAAGGACAGATTAAGTCAGATTGCTATATTGACCCATAACTTCTTATTGGACTCAAATTTTCTGTGATGTGTGTGACGGACGGAGGTTGACAAAGACAGATTAAAACAGATTGCTATATTGATCCATAATTTCTTATTGGACTCAAATCTTCTATGGTGTGTAGTCTGACGGAGGGAGAGAATGACAGATTAAGACAGATTGCTATATTGACCCATGACTTTTTATTGGTGTCAAATCCTCTGTGGTGTGTGTGTCGGATGGAAGGAGACAAGGAGAGATTAACATAGATTGATATATTGGCCCATAAATTCTTCAAAGCGAGAGACAGAGACAGAGGGTGAATTACTTCTTTTCTTGACCATACCATGCTTCAAGGCTCAGCTCAGTACTTCTTTAGCTTCTCGGCCAGGGGGCATTCAACCGGAGACCCGTTGTAGGCCCGTGTCCCAGTTTGGCGCCCAGCCACTCACAGGCGCTCCTGTGACTGACCCCTGTTTTCTGGGTCTGACTCAAAACTAACATTCACACTGACAGATTGCTTCTGCTTATTTTCTCATAGGGGTCCTGTGCAGAGAAATATCTGATTAACGGCTTGGGCAAGGGTCAATATGCAACAATAGTATGACTAGAGTTTGAACACGCTTACTATGATGTTGCAGTCCAGTATATTAGACTCTGCACCACCACAGCTCATTTGTAGTTAAGATAGTGAAGTTTTTACGGACTTTTGTTTACTATTTATTATATTTGTATACATTATATACACAGGTGTTACAAATAGCAAACAAAGCCAAGCAAACTTTATTTTCTTAACTAATAGTTTATTAGCCCAGTCGGTTGGGGTTATAGAATACACCGATTGCATCTCTGTAGAGGCGAAAGACCTCACTAACGAATATCTTGGATAAATCACTAAATAATCTCATGGTAAGGCTCCGGTAATGCTGGAGTTTGGGGAAGATGGAGTACCCCTTTATTACCATCGATTCCAAGTCCACTCTGGCCTGCAGTGGGAGTACCTGATAGCGTCATATCTATAGGTTAAATAGAACTATTTGATATTTAAACTGTGTACAGACAAATAACTATGCTAAATGGAATTGTTTGAAATAGAACTGTTTGATCATTTAACTGTGTGTAAACGAATGACTGATATTTAATTGAATTGTTAGTGATACTTAGCAATACTTGTAACCATTTAACTGTGTACAAAAGAATGAGCTTAGGCTCATTTAAAAACGTTATCAAAAATTTATTTACAAATCATATATATATCTAATACATATGCATAAAGAGGGCTTATCATTCAATAATCTACAATGGTTGATCTGCCACCAAACCAAACCAAACCTAATAGCCTTTGTTTACGTAGAGGTTATGTAGGGACACTTTGGATCGAACCTAGGACAAGATTAGGCCTAAAAACAATGTCAACTTCGACGTTTCCAAAATATCAAGTGTAATGAACGAACGTTTGTGAAAATTGGGTCTTAAAAAGGTCTTTAATTCATCATCATCATCATCTAGTCGTGACGCTAGCACGGATATCCCTGATCCTCTCTCGCCACTTCTCCCTATCGTTCATTGCGTCTGGCAGGTCTTCAGGGCTACATCCCGTATCCACACATAGCTGCTGTATGTATGTTCGAGCTGGTCGTCCTGCTTTTGCTCGGCCATATGTGGGGTCCATAGGAGTACATCACTTATGAGCTCGTCCCTGCTTCTCCAGCAGTGACATGCATGTCTGGTTCGTCTAACTTGGATAGTTTTCGTGATGGGAGGCAGGTGGCCGTATAGTTGGTGCCTTGTGAGGTGTTGCCGCCAGGACTCGTTTGTGAGCAATATTGAATAAGTATTTAATTACACGAGTATATCTGCAACTCCATCTAATCTTTCTTCTATCTTATCGGAAAACTTCATTATTATTTTAATCTTTGCGAGTTTTTCATATGATTTGCAAGTGGGGAGTCGCCGCAGCGAAAGTGCTGGACTGCGGTCTCAAAGTAAACGAGTTCGAACTCCAGTCGCGCTACTGCGGTCACATTCTGGCCAATATCCATTGGGAAGGTTTGAATTTCCTTATCCACCACCCCAGCTTTGAGTTAAACTAGTATCACTGCAGTTCTACAAGGACTGCTTCGGTAGTAAATTACCCACGAAAGTTGATGTGCAATTAAACAAAGAAATCTAACCAACCAATTTCTGAGACGAAGCTTGTTTTTTTTTTTTTATCATTAAGGGTTTTCGGACTATTGTCTTCATCTTTACTGTTATTTCCGCTAAGTTTCGGTCGATATGTCCTCCGGTCTTCTTTAGGTGTTTGTCGAACTCGAGAACCTTCACGGAACTTTGAACTACGTCTTTTATTAAAACCACGGGGGTCGCCTGCTCTGATTCCGTTAGCCATAACCGAGTACACATGTTAAGTAATCCGGTATTGTTACTCACCTGCAGTCAGGATTGAACCTGCAACCTCCGGATGATTGTCTCCTTAGAAGCTTAGGGAACCATCTGGAGGTTGCAGGTTCAATTAATGATAAAACTAACCAACTTAGTTACTATCAGTCGTCATTGAATTCAGAGTGAACGCTAATTTCCTCGAATCTCTAGTTACTTTGTCGGTGCGGCGATAATTACGCTTACTGTATCCCCTGTTAAGAGGTTAAATATCTCTCCAAAAATGAAGTCCTGGGTATCCCTCTAAATTGAATCGGATGGTGAGGCTGTACTTCTGAGAAATGTTGAGTAGTATCATATCATTGCTATTACTCCCAGGTCCAATTTGTCTTGTAGTGGTTGTGCTTTTTATAGCCCTATATATCGGTCAAGTACAGCCGTTTAGAAATTATTCGTATTCAGTTGGACGGCGTGCAAAAAAAATAAAAGATAAAAGAATTAAAGAAAACTTTTGTGAAACAACAACAACAACAACAAAAGTTAAATACGAACGTACAATGAACGCACTTCTCTAACTTCTAGGCATAAAATAACTGTTGACATTAATATCCATCCAACAATTAATCAGCTATTCAGGAGTCTTTCAAATATTCTAGCTGATTTCAGCATTGCTGTGGTCTAGTCAGTACCAGTTCTCTCACGAAATTCTAGTTTCCACAGTCTCTTTTCCAGATTTTTGCGGAATGGTTCCGAGTGTTTCATTTATGATCGTCATAACTGTGATCTTTATGTTTCTCAACCGTTTAACTCTCTGGTAAGGTCCAGGTATTTATCCAGTTCTTTGGTTTCTTTTATTCTTTGATCAACTCCAACGGTGACGTCTGACTAGATGACAATTTTTTTTTTTTGCTTTTTATTAACTAAAACTAAATCTAGTCTTCTCACGTGGATTGGGAGATCTGTTTGTATCACAAAGTTCAAGGGAATTTTATGCGTCATATTTTCGAGGACAGTTTATGTTTTCTGCATATATCATTTATCACAATGGTTAAATTTTGACGTTTGCATAATTCTCAATGTATCACTTTTCCTACCCAATCGTGCTTTTATTAGTACTTCTTCTATGCCAGTTTGTTGCATTCATTTATTGTGTTGTTGACTATTTCCGTTCTTTCCCGACACAGAACTATTCTTTGTTTTTATTTTTAGATTCCGTTTTGCTCTTCAGATTTTTCATTGGCGTTAATATGCCTTGATAATTTCTGGTGTAATTTACTTTAGATTGTCTCCCAAAGTGTCCATTATTATTATTTTGCTCCTTTGAGAGTTTTCACATCAGCGTTAGCTGATGATTTTTTACTGGAATCTGAGGAAGAGCCAGTCTCCTCAAGTATCCAGGACTCTTCTCAGTATTCTGGCCGATCTAAATTATGCTGTAGTTTGGATGGTCTCCACTTGTCCTCTCATTTCCAAGTCTTCCGTTCCCTTTATCAAAACTTTGGGGATTGTTCCAAGCGCATCAATTACAATTTGTATCACTGTCACATTCATGGCTCAAAGTTTTTTTAGTTCCCTTGCAAGGTCTTGGTACTTATTTCTCTTTTTGCCTTCTTTTATTTTCACTCAGTGATCCGTTTTCCCGGCGAATCAGAATGTAAAAATAAAAGAAAGCAAAGAAGAAAACATATAAGTACGATGTCAAGGTCCAGTACATTAACCACTACGCATTGGGAGATACCGTGCAGTAGTGGCTAACGTACTGGAGCGCTAGTAAGCGTGTTCCAACATTGTCGCTTTATTACGTCCACTATTCGGCAAGTTCTGTTTTTTTTTTTTTTTTTTTGTTGACTATCACTAGTGATCGGTTTTCCACACTAGACGGAACCTCTCTGAAACTAGTAGACAAATTCACCTACCTAGGAAGCAGCGTCTCATCAACCGAAAAAGACATCGACACACGACTAACGAAAGCATGGACAGCTATCGATAGGCTCTCGATCATATGGAAATCAGACCTGACCGATAAAATGAAACGCAGTTTCTTCCAGCCAGCGGTCGTATCGATAGTGCTATATGGATGCACTACTAAACGGCTGAAGAAGAAACTAGACGGCAATTACACAAGAATGTTGCGAGCAATATTAAACAAGTCCTGGCGGCAACACCCCACAAGGCACCAACTATACGGCCACCTGCCTCCCATCACGAAAACTATACAAGTTAGACGAACCAGACACGCAGGAGAAGCAAGGACGAGCTCATCAGTGATGTACTCCCATGGACCCCTGCATATGGCCAAGCAAAAGCAGGACGACCAGCATGAACACACATTCAGCAGCTATGTGAGGATAAGGGATGTAGCCTTGAAGACCTGCCAGAGGCGATGAACGATAGGAAGAAGTGGCGAGAGAGGGTCAGGGATATCCGTGCTCGCGGCACGACATGATGATGATGATGATGATGATGCGTCTCAGTCTCCCGGACGGATTCTGTGTTGTGCATATACCATTTGTACGTATGGTCAAATTTGAATTTCTTTCATAATTCCACTTGGATCACCTTCCCCACTCAGTCATGTCTCTTTTTGCGTTAATTTGCTGCATTCGCTTATCGTGTGATTGGTCGTTTCGTCTCACCACACAACCTACACTTGCTATTTTGTTGCGTCTTATCTATTTTTATACTTCTGTTGAGTTTCCACATCAGTTTTAAATGATTGTTTTTAACAGAAGTCTGAGTGACATTTAGTCGCCTTAGGTCTCCAGGACTTTTCGAAGTATTCAAACTGATTTTAACAATGCTGTTGCCTGGTTAATCTTGTTTCTTCCTCTGATTTTTGCTTCTCCCAGTCTCTTTCCAGGCATTTGGAAATTGTTACAAGGTCATTTACTATAATTGCTATCACAATCACCTTCGTGTTCTGGCAAAAAAGGTATTTGTCTACCTTTTCATTTTCTTTGATTTTCTGTCGGTGTCTACAATACGGCAAAATCAACGAGATGACAAGTTATTTTCTTGTTAATAAATACTCGGTTTGGTATTTGGGCCGGGAGTAGCTCATCTGTTTGTATTTCAAAATTTTAAACGTTGTATTTTCTTGGATGGATTCTGGTTTGATGATGTACCATTTCGTAACATGACCAAAAAATTAATCTCTTGCTCAATTCCCCATGGATTACTTTTCCCAACCGGTCATTTCTACTCTTGTATTCTTTTTCTGCCTGTTTGCCACATTCGCTTATTATGGAAGTTTTCCATTTTCATAATCGACACTTTATTTTCTCCGTACTACCAACATTCACTTTGACATAATAATTCCTTATGGCATTATTTTGTGTTGCTATTAAAAGAGACACAGCTTATCTCTAGAGTTTTCCATTCTTAGCTATGTCCAGGTCATCTCGTATGCGATATCCTTAATTTCTCGCTTAAAGTATCTATATTGCTTTTCTCCTCATTTTTGTTTTCTGAATTTTTTAATTGTTGTTTTTCTGTTTGTCCTTGAATTATTTCTGTTGATATTGCTGTTAATGGTTGCTGTAATCAGTATTTCATTTCTTTGTTTAGTGTATTTGTCGACCCTCTGAATTGTTCAATATTGTGGAGTCTTCTGCATCCTTCTTTTCTTGAAACGTAGAGTCTGTCTATATCATCTCTCGGGTGTAGGGTCTTGTGCATCTTCATGTCTATACCATCTCTCAAGTTTGACACCTTGTGCATCTTCATGTCTATGCCATCTGTCAAGTTTAACGCCTTGTGCATCTTAATGGCTATGCTATCTGTGAAGTCTAACTTATTGTAACTCTTCATGTCTATGCCATCTGTCAAGTGTAATGCCTTGTGCATCTTCATGTCTATGTCATCTGCTAAGTCTAAAGTCTTGTGCATCTTCATGTCAATGCCATCTGTCAAGTGTAATACCTTGTGCATCTTCATGTCTATGACAAATGTCATGTCTAACGCCTTGTGCATCTTCATGTCTATGCCATCTGTCAAGCGTAATGCCTTGTGCATCTTCATGTCTATGCCATCTGTCAAGCGTAATACCTTGTGCATCTTCATGTCTATGCCATCTGTCAAGTGTAATGCCTTGTGCATTTTCATATCTATGCCATCTGTCAAGTGTAACGCCTTGTGCATCTTCATGTCTATGCCATCTGCTACGTCTAAAGTCTTATGCATCTTCATGTCTCTGCCATCTGTCAAGTGTAACGCCTTGTGCATCTTCATGCCTATGCCAAATGTCATGTCGAACGCCTTGTGCATCTTCATGTCTATGCCAAATGTCAAGTGTAATGCCTTGTGCATCTTCATGTCAATGCCATCTGTCAAGTGTAATGCCTTGTGCATCTTCATGTCTATGCCAAGTGTCATGTCTAACGCCTTGTGCATCTTCATGTCTATCCCATCTGTCAAGAGTAATACCTGGTGCATCTTCATGTCTATGCCAAATGCCATGTCTAACGCCTTCTGCATGTTCATGTCTATGCCATATGTCAAGTGTAATGCCTAGTGCATCTTCATGTCTATGCCATCTGTCAAATGTAAGGACTTGTGCATCTTTATGTGTATGCCATCAGTCAAGTATAACAACTTGAGTATCTTCGTGGGTGTACCATCTTCCAAGTGTATGCCCATGTGTATTGTTATCAATTTACTTGTTTTTTGGATAATCTTTCTGTCAGTTTTTTTTCTGGGATGAATTTTCGCAATGAAAAGTTTCTTGCGTCTCAGTAAATGTTATGTGATAAAATGTACATTTAAAGATTTAAAAAAAGACGTTAAATATGGTATATAACACAAATAACATTGAATGTGCGTAAATCTAATGAAAGATTCCGCGGATCCGAACTCAGAACATTATCAATGATAATTCCCACAACCAATCTGCTTATCCTATTTGATATAATGCCAGAATATCACAATATAAAAATTTGTCAATAATTATCTATGACTATTTATAAACTCATTCATACAAATTAAAAGTAAAAATAGATAAAGTTGGCGACTTTAGTAGAGGGTAACCCGAAGGCTCCTTTTTAATAGCTTCTACACCGAGATGTAGGGGTGGGCGCTACTCCATTCCTTGGATTGCTCCACTTTACTCTTGATCTTCACCGTATTGAGCTGTGTGTTAAGCACGGCGGAATCAAGCACCATTTCTGAGTCTTTGGCATGAATTGACCTGGGATTGAACCCCGGTCTCCCGAACCATTGGCGAACAGTCTACTCATTTGGCTAATAGCCCGGTTATTCATGCTTGGCATCTGAGTTTTTTGTAAATTGTTTCTAAATCCTTGATCGTCTTTCAATCATTCCGCTTCGACTGCTATCCCCAAACAGCACCATTTGGGGATCATCACTGAATATAAACTTCCATACTGGTGGTCTTCATGTAACATATTGACCCTCGACCGAGCCGTCAATCAAGAGATGCACCTGTGTAAATTAGCGGAAGAACAGTGGAAGCAGGTGGACGGGAGACAGTTATATAACCATGTGCCCGAGGCGGTTCGAGCCAGTTGGAGAAAAATGCCGAATTGAGAGCTAGCGGCAGTCAGAGAGCTTTGGGCACTCAGTGACCTACGGTTGAGCAACCCAGCCAAGATGAGAAAGAAGTACTGCAGGGTCAATATAGCAGTTTATCCCCGTCTCCAGCTCATCTCTCGCACACGACCAACATCAACCCTTTCGAGAATAAAGTGTGAGAGGTATATTTTTATAAAGAAGTGTGTTCGTTCGTTCATTGAAGTTCGTATATTATGTTTGATTATGTTTCTGCATATATTTGTATATGTAAATGTATGCGGCTCTATAACATTCACTAAAATTCAAGTGACAGCAAGACCCTTCGGTTTTCTAGAACTCAGCAGTGTTGTGGTCTGAATGTTCTTATTCCATTCTCGGAAATAAGGCTCTACAAATCTCTTTTTCAGGATCTTGTGGATTTTTTTTCCTTGCCAAGTATGTCTTGTTCTAATGATTTCCTGATTGGGTAGTTCTATTCCTTTTATTCTTTCTCTTTTTCCTTTTCTTCATTATAAGCATGGCACAATTTTCAATTCCCAAATCCAATTCCTTTAGGGGGCAGTCACCCTGGTGTTTAAAGTGTTAGATTCCAACAACCTCGTAAGCGAGTTCGAACTTCAGTTGTTCTATTACGTTCACTTTCGAACGAACACCCTTGCAAAAGGCATGAATCCCCTTATCCCACTCTCGGCTGTGAGTTCGATAGTAACACTACTGTTCTTCTACAAGAATGCCTGTGGCATTAAATAATCCACGAATGTTGAAATACCATGAAAAATTCTTTTATCTTAACTGAAGATTCTAAGTTTGCATTCGGGTTTTAATGGCATATCAATTCTTGTAGTTTATTTAATGCCAAATCCTGTTTATATATATATATATATATATATATATATATATATATAATAAATTATTCCTAAACCAATTGTTTGTGAGTAACATTTTAAAGCCAGAGCACACAGTTAAATGGCTTCAAGTATTTCTATCTCACACGAATGAATCTATCAAGTATTAATCATTTGTTTGCATAAAGTTAAATGGTTTCAAGCTTGGTCGTCTGGCCGAGATTAGATGGTCCGTTACTTTCTCAAAATTATTATTATTATTATTATTCATTCATTCATTAGAGCCTTTCACATTAGCGTTAGCTCCAGGACTCTTCTTAGTATTTTGGCCGTTCTCAATAATGCTGTCGTTTGGATGGTCTCTACTCGTCCGCCAACTTCCAAGTCCTCTAGTCTCTTTAGTAATCCTTTAGTTACTGTTCCAAACGCACCAATTACTATTGGTATAATTGTCACCTGCACGTTCCATAGTTTTTTCAATTCCCTAGCAAGGTCGAGGTACTTATCCTTCTTTTCATATTCTTTCAGTTTTGTTCTATGGTCAGCCGAAACAGCAAAGTCGACTATTTTACAAGTTCTCTTTTTTTGTTGATTATTATTATTATTATTATTATTATTATTATTATCCAGCTATTATATAGACAAAATCCACTTAGGCAGAGTTTATTGTCTGGCTCCTGAGGTCCACTAAAGCATTTTTTTGTGGTTGCCATGCATGAGTTTCGATTCGTGCGGGACCCCGCGACTATAAAATGTCTTTTTGTCAATTTTATTTTGATGGGAAAATACACACACACATACTCACACACACACACACGGACACACACATATATATATACGGTTGAAATGTTTTATAATTGTTGATATAAAATATAGATACTTAGATTTATTTTCACTTGTTTATTTTAAAGATTGGTTGGTTGGTTGGTTCGTTGGGTTAATGGCGTATCGACCCTTTCGAGTCATTTAACACCCAATTAAATTTCAATCAATTCAGATTAGTATGAGTATGTTTTCTTTTGTTTACACAGTCAAATGTCTTAACAATTCTATTTCAAACAGTTCAGTTTAGTATAAGTACACAGTTTAGTTCTATTTGACCCATAGATATCAGGTGCTACCACTCCGAATCAAAGTAGACCTCGGAGCGATGGTAATGAAGGGCTACTCCGCATTTTCCAAAGCTCCAGCATTACTGGGACCTCATCCATCTGATTGTTTATTGTCATACCCAAAACACTCGTTGGATGAGTCTTACCCCTTTGCAGAGAGGCAGTCAGTGCATCCTACAGCCCCAGCCCACGAGGCAATATTTCAAAAAATGGACAGAAAGCATGTTTGAGCAATTTTAATGTATATGATTGTTCCGGCGAAACCCGGTTGATAGACTTCTGTAACTTTTTCAGTTGTCTTAACCAGCTGTAAGTATTGCGCACGTTCACAGAATTTATTGTAATGCGATTCATCAGGTTTAATTGTTATTTTTTTGAAGACACGATTGTGACTCGTTCATTTTTTTTCCTTTCCTGACAAGTCATTTTCTTTTTTCATTATATATATATATATATATATATATGTGTGTGTGTGTGTGTGTGTGTGTGTGTGTGTATGTGTGTGTGTGTGTGTGTGTATAGTGAACCAATGTGCAACAGATTCTCCTTCACAATACTCCTCATATTTTGCATACAGAGTTTTTCATGATCTCGGACCGGCGGCCTTACTAAAGCTAAACTGCTGGTGGGGGAGAGGTTTCGGTACATTTCCTGAGTTTTTATTAAGTTTAAATTGTCAGGTACGAGATTTTAGGTAGTTCTTGTGACTTCCTTTCTATTTGTATCTCTTTTTAATTTTTTTTTTTTTTCAAATAACGAAAGGGCTTATTTATAGAACTTAGTAATGCTATTGTGTATCCAGAAAAGGTTTCCCTGTTCTTTATAGCTGTTATTTTTCCTGGGTTTTGATTATATATATATATATATATATATATATATATATATATATATATATATATATATATATATATATATATATATATATGTGTGTGTGTGTGTGTGTGTGTGTGTGTGTGTGTGTGGTTGGGCAGAAGTTCTTAAATAATAAAGATACATTTAGTCTATATAATTTCAGAAGGATCCTTTTAAGTTTCTCGACAAGCGTTTTGTTTTTGGGTTGGATTTGATAGATGAATTTATCAAAATTATCCCGAGCACTTTGAGACCTTTCATAGGCAATCATTAGGAGTTGTTTGTCAGTGTAAAGATTGTTTTAAAAAAAGTCTTTAGGCTTTTTATAACATTGTAAATATCACATAAACATATCGATTAATCTTAAATGCTGATTTCAACGAAGGAATTTAAAACAGAACGCTATGAATGGAAATAGAATATTATCAAGAGAAATAGAATATTAAAAAAAAAGGATTAAAAGGCATTTCAAAACATTGTCGCTATTTTTAAAGTTAATTCTATTAATTCTAGGTTGTTCTGTTTTCATATGTTGGACTTCAAGGATTTGTATGTTATTAAAGTTGGTGACCTTAGTCGAAGGTGACCCAAAGGCTCCCTTTCCCTGGATTGCTCCACTTTACCCTTGATCTTTACTTTATAATGCTGAGTGTTAAGCAAGGCGGCATTAAGTACCATTTTTTGAGCCTTTGGTATGACTCGACCTGGAATTTAACCCCGGTCTCCTGGACCATTGGCGAACACTCTACTCAATAGGCCAAAAACCTGGTTTTATAGTCGTCGCTAATTAATTTCATGTACTATTATCGTGGCGTTTTCCGCAAGAATTTTTCCAAATTTTCATTTGGCAGGAGAGTGGCTTTTAAGATATATATATATATATATATATATATATATATATATATATATATATAATTCATGGAATTTAGACTGTGACCCCTGGGTTTCATGGAGTTTTTTGCAAAATAACTTACACCCGCACATACACATAATAATACACAACTATAACCCACACACACTCACACACTCACACACTTACAATCACACGTAAAGATTCCTACAAAATCCCAACGGTTTTTTGACTATATTTTTGATTTTCGATTAATTTTATTTTCTTAAATGCCTGATGATTGTTGTTTGGTAAAAAAACTCCATGAAATTCAGGGGTCACAGTCTAAATTCCTTGGATTATATATATATATATATATATATATATATATATATATATATATATATATTTATTATTATCATATAATAGCTCTATCCTAGATATTGAGCACTCTCCATATTAAATTGTACTTTGTTCGACACAAACTGATTTAGTAACAACCAATACTGTTATAATATATATATATATATATATATATATATATATATATATATATATATATATCCAGGTTGAGAGCCCAGTCAGCTTGGGCTGTAGAATACACTGACTGTATCTCTGCAGACGGTTAAGACCCCCCCCCAAGAAAGGTCCTGAATATGACACTAAACAATCTGATGGTGAGTCTCCAGTAATGCTGGACCTTTGTGGGATAGGGATTACTCCTTCAGTGTCATCGCCCCAAGGTCCACTCTAACCCGGATTGGTAGCACCTGAAAGGGTCCTATCAATGGATTAAATAAGACGGTTTGATATTTAAAGTCTGAGCAAACAAATGACATACTAAATTGAACTGATTGAAATAAAACTGTTTGGTCATTTAACTGTGAATAGAATTATTGTTGTATATTGACCTCCGACCCGGCCGGGCTGTCAAAATAGGAAATGCACCAGTGTAAACAACAAGTGCATCCGGTCGAGGAATATCAGGATATTTTAACCCTGACCGTGGACGGGTTGAATGAGTGTGAAATTGTGACGCTCGCAGGAAGAAGAGTGAGCGTCAAATTATTATATAACACGGGTGAAGACAGGAAGTCAGTCAGTTTGGAGATCTGAGCAGTTGGAGATAAGATGCGGTAGAGAAAACCCGCACCCAGAGAGGCTGGGCCCCAAGGCCCCCGGTTGAGCATCCCAGGAGAACGGGAAAGAAACGTTGTTATGGCCAGTAGAGTGGGGGGTCAATCTGTTGCAGTTCTGTTCGGTCTCTAACTCCCTCTCACACACAACCCTTTCAATAAAATGAGAGGTATATTTTCTAAAGAACTGTGTTGCTCGTCTTTATTGTGTCGTCGTTATGATTCTGCATGCATATGCATATGTATAGTTGGTCATGGTCATGGCTATACAACATTATTAGTGTACAATAGCACTAATTGAAACCATTTAACTATGTCGAAACAATAGCAATACGATTATACAATCAAATTATTTCTAAATCATTTAAAAATGAAATTAGTGACCAACAAATGAAACCATTTAACAGTGTGCAAAATAAATGAGCTCAGGCTCGTTTAAAAATGTTATTGACATAAGTGTTTTCAAATCATATATATTCAATGTATATGTATAATGAGGATTTGGGATAAAATAATCAACAATGGTTGAATTGTCAGAAAGCTAACCAAATCAAATCATATATTTAATATATATGTATAAAAAGGATTTGGCATTCAAATGGCCTACAATTGTTGATATGCCATAAAACCAAACAAAACCGAATTCAGCATATTTAATATATTTGTATAAAGATTATTTAGCATTGAATAACCTACAATGGTTGCTATGTTATAAAACCAAACCAAACCAGACCAGACCAAACCAGACCAAACCAGATCATAAATATTTGATATATATGTATAAAGAGGATTTGGTATCAAATAACTTACAATGGTTGATATTCCATAAAACCAAACCAAACCAAACCAAACCGATCCAATCCCAAGTTAAGTTAAAAAGTTTAACATATTTCACTGATGATTTTTTAGCAATTTATATCTCCATGTTGAATCATTATGATGCAACTTATCTATTTGTTGCTGAATTGTTTATTTCTTTATTTTCATCCATAAACATTTGTTCCTTATTTTATTCCTTTGATAATCAGTGGTAAAAACATTTTTTATGCTCCCTGTGGAAAAAAGACTGAATGCAAGATCATGAACAAGAGAAATTAATGTGGAAGGCCCCAGAACTGTCAAGGAAGGTGTGGCAGGTGATATCAGCCTGGAAGACAAACCAAGGTCAGGGAGACCTTCTATGGAGGAATATGAGGTCTTGCTTGAAATGGTTGAACAACAACCAAGCACAAGCACTCGTACATTGTCGCTAGAACGTGGTCCTTCACCAAACACCATCAATCGATTCCTCTATAAACTCAGCCTTGTGAACAAATGCTGAATTACGAAATAAAATACGAAACAACTTTTAACTCAATCTGATATATATGCATAAGACCCATACAAAGGTAAAATAATGGAAGCAACTGGATGCAACATGGTGGATACGAAGTTGAGCAAATGAATCTAAAGACAAGTCTTCACCAGATGCATAGCAGAGGAACATAATATGTCAATATTCAGGATCAAATAGTTGAGTGCTACTTATCTCTAAGAGTGACATCTTTGGATGAAAAAAAAAAATAGTCACCAAAATATTAACATGACTCTAATTCAAACGGTTCGTTCAAACCGTATCGCTTTTTATGGGGATAAACAAGGAGTGCGTTCTTCTGAGGTTTGAGCTCTGGCCACAGTATGGAAAAAAAATTTGCTGTTCAGAAGACTAGGGCTGCAGAATACATCGACAGCATCTCAGTAGATGGGTAAATACCCACTTACGAGTATTCTGTTTATGACACTAAACTGTATCTGATTGTTAGGTTATTACGTTCACTTTTCAATTAATACCATTGGTAAAGACATGAACCCCATTATTTCCCTAATTATGGGTTAACGAGTAGTACCTGCCATTATAGTTTATTTAATGTCAATTCCCCGTTATATATATATATATATATATATATATATGATTTGTAAAGAAATTGTGTTGATAACATTTTTAAACGAGTCTGCGGTCATTTGTTTGAACACAGCTAAATGCTTCCAAGTACTACCATATATAAATAACAATTCAGTTAAACATCAGTTATTTTTTTTCACACAGTTAAATAATCAAACGGTTCTATCTTTAACAATTCAATTTAGCATAAGTCAACAAAGTTAAATGGTTTTAGCTATGTATCTCCAACCATTCTGTTAAACATGAGTCACTTGTTTGTACTCATTTAAAATAGTCAAACAGCTCTATTTGATCCATAGATAGGACTCTATCAGGTACTACCACTCCGAGTCAGAGTGGACCTAGGAGCAATGGCAATTAAGGGGAACAGGAGCCTTGGCATCAGATTGTTTTTGGGTCATATCCAAGACATTCGTTGGCGGCTTGGAGTCTTACACTCTGGAGAGATGCAGTCGGTTTGTTCTGCAGCCGCAGCCAACTGGGTTGAGTTCCACCACATTTTCCAGCTCTCAAGCAAGGTCAAAGTATTTGTCTTTCTTTTCGCTTTCTTTTAGTCTCTCTCTGTTGTCCGCTGGAACGGCAAAAGCTATAAGGTCTCCAGTTCTTTTTTTCTTGTCAATTGACTATTGTCTGGTTTTCTGGTCAATTGAACATTGCCTGGTTTTCGGGTCAATTGAATATTG
The DNA here is from genome assembly GCA_963585895.1 of Sepioteuthis lessoniana. Lineage (NCBI taxonomy): Eukaryota > Metazoa > Mollusca > Cephalopoda > Myopsida > Loliginidae > Sepioteuthis > Sepioteuthis lessoniana. The sequence goes on along the minus strand of OY757925.1, from coordinate 49,770,316 downwards.
TCTGGTTTTCTGGTCAATTGAATATTGTCTGGGTTTCTGGTCAATTGAATATTGTCTGGGTTTCTGGTCAATTGACTATAGTCTAGATTCTTTTTTTCGAGATTTGGAGATTAGTTAGTATCTCAAAAGTTTTTTCTTCTCTGCAGAAAGAAAAAAATACATTTTGAAGGGCTGGTGGTGTAATGAATATCGTCGTAGGAAATGGATATGGCGTCTCGAGTTCAAATCCTTGACGTGACTGTTTGCAATTCACATAGCAATGGGTAAAATGGTTGGCCAGACAAGGTTCTTTAGCCTTGGTATGGCAACCAGTCTAGGAGAAGAAAAACGCTGAAATCTAAACCTGTTAAACTTCACCTTCTGCTCATGCAGAGGGGTTGGCATATACATACATTAAAATTTTCCACCAGTGTGTTCCTATCTATCAATCTATCTATCTATGTTTTCTCTCTCTCTCTCTCTCTCTCTATATATATATATATATATATATGGCCCAATCATGGGGCTGCAGAATACACTGAGCATTTCTGCATATGCTAAAACTCCCCACAACGAGAGTCCTGGATATAACACTAAACAATCTGATGGTGAGGCTTCAGTAACGCTGGAGCTTTGGGGAATGCGAAGTACCCCTTCATTGCCATCGTTCCCAGGTCCGCTCTATTCCGGAGTGGTAGCACCTGATAGGGTCCCATCTATGGGTCAAATAGAACAAAACTGTGTAATTGCGCTTAACTGAATTCTTTGAAATTAACTGTTTTTACATTTAACTGAGTGTTTTAACTGCGTACTTACGCTAAACTAGATTGTTTGAAATAAAACTGTTTATGTATAAAAATGGATTTGGGATTAGATAAACTACAATTGTTGATATGCCATAAACCCAAGCAAACCAAATCTATATATATATATATATATATATATTCTTTCTACTTTATTCTGTTTCTCTCTATATCTTTACCTAATCTAGTAGCTATATATCAAACTATTTGGTTGAGGGCAGACTAACATACTCTTTCCAATTATTGATATAGATGGATTTCAGGAAAATATACTTATTTCACCCTGGGTACCACACACAGGCACAGACACACGCACACAAACTTCCATAAGCATTCAGAAAGCTCCATGACAAATCTACAGGCCTTAACCTATAAATACACGCACCCTGGCTCTTGTCTCTCGGGGCAGCTTCTTACAATAAAATAATAAACATCGGAAAAACGGTGAGATGGCAAAAAGCTGAAGAAGGCGAAAAAGCTGTGATGAGGCAAAGAGGTTTTCAAAACTAAAATATAATTAAAAAAAAGTGAAAAAAAAAAAAAAAATGAATCCGACCGGACAGGGTGCATGGCGTGAAACGAAGGCAAACATTTCAAAATCGTCCGTGGAGTAGATTCTTACGGCTGCATTTTACATTAAAAGAAGAAGCTTCTTTACCTTGATAAACAAGTCGAAAGCCTGAAAGAGTGCATTTGGGGCACCCGGGTGTTTGCTGGTGGCAATGGATGTGGGCATGCGCGTGCGGTCGGTGTGGGGTATTGTGGGATATATCAAGGGTTAGAAAGACGGACGCTAAAGCAAAAGAAGAAGAAGAAGAAGAAGAAGACTGGCTTGCTAGAGAGAAGAATGTGGGCGGAATATAATGAACGAAGAAGGGTGGAGAAACTGCAAGGAAAATACATAAACTGAGTTTGAAAGTTGAAAAGGATAGAAGAAAGAAAGAAAGGAAAGAAAAAAGAAAGAAAAACAAATATATATACCGGCTCATTGGCCAAGTGGGTAGAGTGTTCGTCAGTGGTCCGGGAAACATGGGTTCAATCCCAGGTCGAGTCATACCAAAGACTTTAAAAATGATACTTGATACTTCTTTGCTTAACACTCAGCAATATAAGGTACGTATCAAGGGTAAAGTGGAGCACCCCAGGGAAAGGAGTAGCGCCCTCCCCTACACTTTAGTGTAGTAGCGATTGAAAAGGAAGCCTTCTGATTGCCAACTTTACTTTACGGTCGCCAACTTTACTTTACTACTTTTATAGATTATTTAATTCGAAATCCATTTTTCATTCAAAGAAACAGTTCTACTTCAAGCAATTCCGTTTAGCACGCTAAAACAGTTTCATTTCAAACAATTCAGTTTAGCATTTCGCATTTTTAATGTCAAAGACAGTACTATTTCAAACAATTCTGTTTAGCATAAGTATCCCGTTTGGATCTATTTGACCCATAGATAGGACCCTAACAGGTGCTACCACTCCGGGCCAGAGTGTACCTGGGAGCGATGGCAATAAAGGGGTACTCCGCATTCCCCAAAGCTCCAGTAATACTGGAACCTCACCATCAGATTGTTTAGTGTCATTTCTAGGACACTCATTGGGAGGGGAGTATTACCCCCAGCAGAGAAGCAGTCGGTGTATTCTACAGCCCCAACCGACTGAGCAAGCTTAGTCAGAGCTATCTCATTCATGGAAACCATGTGAAATTTACAGAAGAATGTATGATGTATACGGAGAAGCATATTAAAATCGAAAAATGTTTTCAAATGGGCTGGATAAGGGTTTTTCACGACGAGCTAGAGTTGAAAAGACGGAAAAACACTGACTCTACTGTAACGAAAAAGGTTCCGGGCGTAGCACTCAGTAAATACGATTATACAGACAATCTTCTGACGTATAAAAGGATCTATGATTATTGATTTTTCCTTGACAAATGTGCAACAAAACAGTACTTCCTATTGCTAACTCCCTAGGCAAAATTTTCCTTGTCTTATTAATGATTCTTATATATATATATATATATATATATATATATATATATATATGTGTGTGTGTGTGTGTGTGTGTGTGTGTGTATTTCAAGAAAAAAAATATTCGGTCATATTAGGATTATAAATTTATTTCCATCTTGTTAAGAGCATTGATATGAATCAAAAACTCTAAAATAATTTTTAACAGGATTTCATTAGATCCAATGAGAAAATAAGATAAATTACAACCAGATAGGTGGGATAGTCAAAAGTGGGGAAAGAGAGGGAGAAACGAAATCCATTTCAGCGATTTATAGCCTTTACCCATATAATGCTAGTTTCGGTCCCTTCTCGTTTCAGATTAAGACAACTACAAAACCAATAAAATTAACAATTTAGCAATTGCAGAAATACATATCCACATTTTAACCATTTCTAACAAAAATTATCAATTTTAATTTTAGTATGTCATCATTTTATCTTTGAAAGGTACCAAAACCCCTGCCATTAATGGTTAGACTTCTTTAACTATGCTACAATATCTATACCAATTTAATAAATTATAGTTAAATATTAACTTTGACTAGCTATTCAAATTTTCAACTATAGTCTAAACTTATTTCTATGCCTACATCTAGCAATTTAATCAACATATATATATATATATATAGTAAGTAAATTTGGTGATCGTAGTCGAGGGCGACCAGAAGGCTCCCTTTTCAATAGATACTACAACGCGGTGTAGGGGAGGGCGCTACTCCTTTCCCTGGATTGCTCCACTTTACCCTTTATACGTACCTTATATTGCTGAGTGTTAAACAAGGAGGTATCAAGTACCATTTTTTAAAGTCTTGGTATGACATAACCTGGGATTGAAACCAGGTCTCCCGGACCATTGGTGGTGTGTGCTTCAGCATTATTGGCGTAAGTGTAGATCCATAGTTTTCCTTTCCTTTTCTGGAATTTAGTATTTAGGCATGTTAGTCCATTTTCAAGTGAGAAATCTCTTAGGTGTTCCCCATATCTTTTTGGCGAGTTGTGTAAACTGAATTTCTTGTTTTCGTTTTTACCTATTTGAGCATTGATGCCTTCACCGATGATTAGAACGTTGTGTTTGGTGATGAGGTCCGTTTCATCACTTGCATTTGTAGGACTGTAGCAGAAAATTATCGCTGTGCTAGGGTTGCCGTTAAACGTAGCTACCATTATTCTCTATTGTATTTTCTCGTTGCTCTTGAAGGATTTTAGAGTGCGAGCATTGAAAAGTATTCCTACAACCCCAATGACGGCATTGTAAGAGTTTTTCCATGCAGATGCTGGGATAAATGTCCATACATTGCCATTATCGAGGTATTTTATTTCTACTTCACTATGATGGTATCTGTTTTCTTGTACACATACTATGTCTATATTATGCTCTGCCGTAGACGCTTTCAGTTCCAGTAGTTGGCTTATTTTATTTACAGTTCCAATGTTTAGTGTTGCTATATGTACAATCCTTTTACATTTAAGTAATTTTTGGCTGCGTTTGAGTTCTGTAACTGATTTTTCGAACACCGATACCAGAACACCAACCTCAGCAGAACGTGCCCCTTGTTTACTCGCGTGAAGGGCGATGTGATTTGGACATATGGTTCGAGTGAGAGTCATGGTAATCTTTCGATGGCTACATTTTTATTTCATTGATAGACGGACGCCACCTTTATAGTATCAATAGTTTCCTGACTGAACTATGTGATCCTGCCCGTTGACCTGTGGGGTTCTTACACCCAGCATCGTGTGAAGCGTGCCAATGACCCGACGTTGGGTTCATCCGACTATCTTCCCATTCACCATGCTGCTTCCCATGGCTTCTTAGGTTTAAATTGTGGGTTTTAGAAAAGTCCTTCCTTATATTCATTAGATTCATTTAACTTAAAGTCCAACGATCTAATTTTTTATTTTTATTTGTTTTTCTAAATTCCATAGTCGATCTCGTCAGTTTCATTGTCATACAAATATGCTTTCTTAACTCATTTCCATAGTTTTCACGTGACTTTAAGAAGATTCGATTCTTAAAGGAAATATTTCAGACAAATACTCCACTCCGTAATAGTTTTGACTAAATATATAGAATGGTCAAAATTTAATAATAATAATAATAATAAGTTGGCGACCATAGTCGAGGACGACCAGAAGGCTCCCTTTTAAATAACTACTACACCGAGGTGTAAGGGAGGGCGATACTCCTTTCCCTGGATTGCCCCACTTTACCTTTTATACTTACCTTATAATGCTGAGTGTTAAGCAAGACTGTATCACGTAACATTTTTGAAGTCTTTGGTATGACGCGAGCTGGGATTGAACCCAGGTACACCTGACCATTGGCGAACACTCTACCCACTTGGCCAATGAGCCGGTACCATAATAATAATACCAGTAAAAATAACAATCAAGATCACTGCAACCATCTTTAAAAGTAAATAAAAATAAAAAATAAAAATAAAAAATAGAATACTTTATGTGGCTACTTACAATTATATAGCAAAAAAAGACCAAAGTATAATTACCGTTTGAGATCAGAAATTGCATCTTCATGTATAAGAAATTTATGGATAGTGCTTTGAATGATGCATATTCCTTTTTTAATGGTGTATCTTCCGAACACAGATACGTCAAAGCCATAGCAAGAATTCGACGTGAATCACCAAAACCACACACTATGACTGGTCCTTGCTTAACAATAGAGATATTAGTGATAACACAAAGATACAAATTTGATGCTCTTCAGGAGGTATCCGAAATACTTACTCCCGAATAACGAATACAAGAAGTTCGTTAAAGCCCACATAGCAGCAGCAGCAGCAGCAGAATAAATACCAACCAAACAAAGAGCTGAACAGAGAGTTCTGTGGGAAACATTAACAGTTCAGTAAAAACGAGAAAACGTGAAAATAGCATCACTATGTAATAAAAGGAACCTAACAAATGACAACGCTCAGAAACTTAAAAAGGCACAAAGAAAACTAATTAAAACATACCAAAAAAGAATAAATAGAATACATTTAAGGTCAGATCAATAGAATTAGAAATCCAGTAGAAGATAGACAATCTCGAATAGTATGGCAGACAGTAACGGAAGTGAGTAAAATGAAAAGCACTCCCAGAGCTAACCTAAAACCGCCAGTCAAGAAGAACGAATACAGATGTGGAAAGAACATTTCAAAAATCTGCTTGAAAAATCCCCTAAAGTTAAAGATAAATCTGTCACGAAAATTACTCATCAGCAACTAGACATCAAACTAGGACAATTTACTCAAGAATAACTCGACGTAGTACTGATAAAAATAAAAAAACAGGAAAGCTGTCGGTCTTGATGAAATACCACCAGAAGTATTGAAGATAAAGAAATTCGATGACCTACTACTCCGATGCTGCAACGCCATATATAGCCAGAACACAATAGGGAGATGTACAAAAGGCTGCATCCTACCTTTCGCAAAGTGACCTCGGAATTACCGAGGTATTACCTTTACTTCCATAGCGGGTAAGATTTATAACGTTCTGCTACTCAGCTGTATCGAACCTGAAATTTAAAAAATTCTTCGGAAGGATCAAAATGGTTTTCGGGAAACCGATCCACTATATCACTGGTTCTAATAATTCGTCGAATCTTAGACAGAGTTCGTGAAAAAAAGGCGGCACCCTTATTTGTAGATTTCTCCAAGGCATTTGACTCCATACACTGAGGGAAGATGAAGCAAATACTTCTAACCTATGGTCTCCCTAAAGAAACTGTTACTGCCATAATGATGCTCTATAAAAATATGAAAGTGAATTTCGCTCACCGGATGGAGGCACAGACTTCTTTGACATTGTTACTGGTGTTCTGCAAAAGAAATATATTTGCCCCATACCTGTTTATTATCTGTCTTGACTGCCTACTTCGAACATCGATATCTCTAATGAAAGAAAACGAGTTTACACTGGAAAAGGCAAGAGACAGACGGTACCCCGCACAAACTATTACGGACGCATACTATGCAGAAAACATAGCATTTCTGGAAAATACACAAACCTAAGATGAATCCCTGCTGCATAGTCAGGAGCAGGCAGCAGGTCACATTGGCTTCGAAGTGAATACAGACAAAATGGAGTACATGTGTTTTAATCAAAAATGAGATATCTCCACGCTAAATGGTGGTTTACAGAAACTAGTGGGCAAGTTTTCAGACCTCGGAAGCAGCATCTCATCAACAGAAAATGACATTAGGAGACGACTAGCGAAAGTATGGACCGCTATTGATAGGTCATTGATCATATGGACGTCATACCTTTTTGATAAAATAAAACGCAATTTTTTCTAAGCTGCAGTCGTGTCAATTCTGCTATAGAGATGCACTACATTGACTCTGACTAAGCGTATAGAGAAAAAGCTAAACGGTAATTGCGCAAGAATGCTACAATCTATATCTAACAAATCTTAGAAGCAAAATCCTACAAAAAAGCAGCTATACGGCCACCCACCTCCGATCTCTAAAATCATCTAAAAAAGACGGACATGACAGGTGGGACACTGCTGAAGAAGTTATAACAAACACATTAGTGATGTTCTCCTGTGAACCCCTTTACACGGACCTGCAAGTGTTGGACGACCAACTAGAATTATCTATAACTGTCTAGAAGATCTGCCAGAAGCGATTGATGATAGAGACGGATAGCGAGACAGACAGACAGAAAGAAATCCGTGCTAGCAGCACGGCATGATATATATATATATATATATATATATATATATATATATATATTTACTAATCAATTAGGAAACTTCCTGATGATCCGTTAAGGTGAAACTTTAGTAGAAGATTTTCGACTAGCGATTTAAGTTAATTCTATATATATATATATATATATATATATATATATATTTTAGATATATATATATTTAGTTTATGGAATTTAGACTGCGACCTCTGGGTTTCATGGAGTTTTTTGGTTTAGTTTGGTTTCTTTGTTTAATGGCATATCAACCTTTGCAGGTTATTTAATGCCAAAGCCATTCTCCTAGAACATTAGTGGTACTATTTAACCCATAGATGGGAGGATAAGAGGGTTTAAACCTTTCCCAAGGATATTTGCCCGAAAGTGAACGTAATGGCGCGACTGGAGTTCGAACTCGCTCATTACGATTCCGTAGGCGATGGCTATAACCATCACACTACAAGCCCCCCACCCTGGAGTTTTTTTGTTTTTGTTTTTTTTTTGCAAAACAACAATCATCAGGCAGTTTAGAAAATGAAATGAACCGAAAACCGAAAAAATACAAAAAATAGTCTCCATATAATATTGCACTTGGTTCGACACGAACCCACAAAGTGATTTTGTAACAACCAACACTGTTATAATATATATATATATATATATATATATCATCATCATGTCGTGCCGCTAGCACGGATATCCCTGACCCTCTCTCGCAACTTTTCCCTATCGTTCATCGCCTTTGGCAGGTCTTCTGGGCTACATCCCATATCCTCACATCGTTGCTGAATGTATGTTCGAGCTGGTCGTCCTCCTTTTGCCCAGCCTTATGTGGGGGTCCAATGGAGTACATCACATATAAGCTCGTCCCTGCTTCTCCAGCAGTGTCCTGCATGTCTGGTTCGTCTAACTTGTATAGTTTTCGTGATGGGAGGCAGGTGGCCGTATAGTTGGTGCCTTGTTGGGTGTTGCCGCCGGGACTTGTTTAATATTACTCGCAGCATTCTTGTGTAATTGCCGTCAAGCTTCTTCTCCAGCCGTTTAGTTAGCGTCAAAGTGCATCCATACAGGAGTATCGATACGACCGCTGCCTGGAAGAAACTGCGTTTCATTTTATCGGTCAGGTCTGATTTCCATATGACCGATAGCTTATCGATAGCTGTCCATGCCTTCGTTAGCCGCGTGTCAATGTCTTTTTCGGTTGATGAGCACTGCTTCCTATTACCATGGCCTTCGATTCCATTCACAGAGGGAAGATGGAACAAATCCTACTAGCATACGGCCTGCCAAAAGTAACCGTAGCAGCAATAAAGATTCTTTATAGAAACACCAAAGTAAAATAATAATAATAATAATAATAATAATAAGCACATTTTTTCCGAGCTAAACGTATCGATTTGATTTTCCATATTTTCGTTTTTCTCGTCTTGAATTTCATAACAAATTTATATATATATATATATATATATATAAGTGAAGTTGGTTACCGTAGTCGAGGGTGACCCGAAGGCTACCTTTTCGATAGCTACTCCACAAAGATGTAAGGGAAGTCGCTACTCTTTTTCCTTGATCCACACCTTATAATGTTGAGCGTTAAGCAAGGAGTTTTAGGTCTTTGGTATGACTAGACCTATTTATTACGCCTATTATCATGAAGTCACGCTGACAGAACATAGTTTTGGTGCAAAAAAAAAAAAAAAGAAAGGCTCGATAAACTGTAATTTTTGTATCTGTATTTTTGCCTTTAGAAACCAGTCGGCATTAGCAAGTTTTTTAAAATTTCGAGATACTTAGCAGGCCTCGTAAAACTGTATGCATATTTACCCAACACCTCCGCTCGGGCAGGATATGATACAAGGTCAGTTTTTAAGCGGAGTTTAACAGGTTTGAATTCAGAGTTTTCCTTCTCCTAGACTAGTTGCCTCACCAAGGCTGAAGAATCTAGTCTGCCCTACTATTTACCCATAGCTGGAGGGAGAATAATTAGATTCATACCTTTCCCAAGGGTATTAGAGCAATGGGAAATGCAATCAGCCTCGTCTAGGATTTGAACTCGTATCGCCGTATCCATTTCCTACGACGATAACCATTACACCACGGGCACCTCCAAAAACTGTATGGACTATTCTTTGAGCCACTTCATCATTGCAGTTTTCACTTCCTCGTCACTGGCATAGTGTTTATCATTTCATCGGCCCATGAAGGAGGGTTTAAGAGGCAAACATTTTGCCAGTGAAGAGGAACTGAAAACTGCAGGAATGAAGTCACTCAAAGAACAGTCAAGAGAATTTCACGAGGCGATGATACATGCTCTCATTGGAAGGTGGAACATTGCTATTAAGAGAAACAGAGACTATGTTGAGAAGTAGGGGTGTGATCCTAGAGGACCTGATTCATAGTGATGTATGATACATGGTCCAGGGTCAGTAATAATTCCCGTACTAAAGAAAAAAGCATTACTTTTTGACTCAAACTCGTATAAACCCTGCATTGTCGGATGATACTGTAGAATACACCGATTGCACCACTGCAGAGGGGTAAGACCCCACCACCTAACGAGTGTCCTGTTTATGACACAAAACAATCTGATGGTAAGGTTCCAGTGATGCTGGAACTTTGGGGAATACAGAACACCCCTTTATTGCCATTGCTTCCAGGTCCACTCTGGCCCGGAATGGTAGCACGGCATACTTATGCTAAACTGAATTGTTTGAATTAGAACTGTTTGACTAAACTTAATAGCTTGAAATAGAAATGTTTTTGACAATCAAACTATGTACTTACATTTAAACTGTGTGCTTATGCTAAACTGAATTGTTTGAAATGGAACTGCTTTTGATATTGAAACTAACTGAATTGTTTAATATAGAACTGTTTTGACATTTAGCCGTGTGTAAACAAAATCTGTACTTATACTAAGCTGAATTAGCTGAATTATAACTGTTTGAATAAACTGAATAGCTTGCAATAGAAATGTTTTTGAAAATTGAACTACAGTATCATCCGACTGGGCAACTTTCGTGTGTAAGCATATATATATGTATATAAATACGAGGATCATTAAATAAGTTTCCAGACTTTCATCGTATGGGCACTTTTATTGATAGTACACACATAAAACTATAGTCTCCTTCGAAGTAATCTCCCCCAGTTGAAATGCACTTGTTGTACAGTTACAACAACTTCTGGAAGGCTCCATGGAAGTCCTCTTGTGTGAGCGTGTCAATGACCTTTGTCACAGCCTCTTTCATCTCCTCAATTGTTTCATAACGATAACCTCTGAGCATAGGGAATAACCAAAAGTCACAGGGAGCAAGGTCTGGATGACAGGGAGGCTGCGGAACTGTGTTGATGCCCATCTTGGTCAAATCGTCTGTGACAAGGATGGGGTTGTAGACTGGTGCATTGTTCTGGTGGAAATGCCACTGACCTGATTTGAACTCCGTTAAAACCTTCCTGAACTCCCTTAAAACCTCAACGTAGTAACCCTGATCCTAAACCTTTGGCCAATCAACTCTGGTATATTGACATCCTTACTCCTCCCACACCTCTCATCATCCCTCACAGACTCCCTGCCTTCCTTGAATCTCTCTTGCCACTAAAAAACTGATGCTCGATTCATGCAAGATGGTCGAAAAGCAGTCTGAAGCATTCCATACGTTTCTGTGGCATTTTTTCCAAGTTTAAAACACAATTTTATTGCATATCGTTCTTCTAAAGTGTCCTCACGTTCAGATTGCATTTTTGAAATTCACCAGCTGTGACAATCAGGCTTTAGTAGGGTGTATTCCAATTGCTGCTGTAGCTGTTCATTTGAAGCTGAAATCATAAAAATTGGTCTGTCATTTCATAAGATGCAGGGCAATAACATAGGGAATTTTCAAGAGTCTACGACAATTTTAAATGCCTGTACAAAAAGTCTGGAAACTTATTGAATGCACAACGTATATATATATATATATATATATACGAGATTGGAATCAGATAGGAATACTATAAACCGTATAAGTGTACACAGATCATTTGTATTAAGAACTGTTAACTGAAGCCAAAGTTGTTTACAAAAGATCATTATTAGTTTCTTGAAAGCATATAATTGTGTGCAAATGATTATCTTGCCAAGTCGGCATCGGTTGTAGAATACACCGACTGCACCTCTGCAGATGGGTAATACCTCCCCAACGAGTGTCCTGGTAATGACACTAAACGATTTGATGGTGCGGTTCCAGTAATGCTGAACTTTTGGGGAATGCGGAGCACCCCTTCATTGGCATTACTCCCAGGTCAACTCTGACCCGGAGAGGTTGCACCAATCTATGGGTCAAACACAACTAAACTGCTTACTGATGCTAAACTGAATTGCTCGAAAATGAAATGTTTTGACCTTTAAACTGCGTACTTAAGCTAAACTGAAATTTTTGAAATGAAACTTTTTTTGTATGCTAAACTTAATTTTTTTAAATGGAACTAATTTTGACATTGAAACCGTACTTACGCTAAACTGAATTGTTTGAATTAGAACTGTTTTACTGAATTAAGTAGCATGAGATAGAAATGTTTTGACAATTCAACTGTGTCATGCTAAACTGAATTGTTTGAAATAGAACTCATTATTTGTATAAAAATGTATTTGGCGTTAAAAAAAACCTACAAAGGTTGATATGCCATAAAAAACCAACCAACCAACCAAATTATTTTCATTAGACAGTAATGTTTGAGACTATAAAACTGAATGCCAACAAATTATCATCATTATTAAATAAGAAATCACTTGGAATTGTAGTGTTATATAGTAGTGGTGAATGAAGGACTTTAATTAAGGATTGATGAGACCCTGACACTTTTCTTAATAAAAATATATATCTTTCTCTTTTTTATTACTCGATCGGTCCGAAATTGTCCGCAAGCCTCTGTGTGTGTGTGTGTGTGTGTGTGTGTGTGTGTGTGTGAGAGAGAGAGAGAGAGAGAGAGAGAGTGAGAGAGAGGGAGAGAGAGAGAGAGAGACACACACACACACAAAGACGAAGGACGTGGACATAGACTGGCGGAGGATTGCGATATTGACCTCTTCTTAACCCACATTGTGATTCCATATTCAGGGCCTTATGTCCTTGCTTCTTTCATGGTAGGTTCTCAACCGGGGTCTGCCAGGGCCACCTGTATCCCCCTTCTCTTGACACTCATCGGTCGCTTCCCGAACCTTTTGACTGCTCGAATATCTCCTGCCTGACTGACTGACCATGACTGACCGTTCTGTCTATGAGTAACTGTGTATATCTAATTTCATAACGCCTATGCTTCCTTCCAGTTCGTGATTAGCATAATCTGTTTCTGGCTGTCAACCTACATGAGCTGTTTTTCAGTTTACACGGCTGAAATATCCTGTTTTAGAAATCCCTAGTTAACGGGTCTGTAAAAGCTACGGCCATCTGCCTCCCATCACGAAAACTATCCAAGTTAGACGAGCCAGGCACGCAGGACACTGCTGGAGGAGCAGGGACGAGCTCATAGGTGATGTACTCCTATGGACCCCCACATATGGACGAGCCAAACCAGGATGACCAGCAAGAACATACATACAGCAGCTATGTGAAGATGCAGGATGTAGCCCAGAAGACCTGCCCGAGGCGATGAACGATAGGGAAAAGTGGCGAGAGAGGGTCAGGGATATCCATGTTAGCGGCATGACATGATGATGATGAAGATGATAGATTATTAGTTGTAGATAGGAATATTTGAAACAATAACACTGAAAAGGATTATTTCTTCCATCTATAATTGATTTCAACTGATTATCATTAATTATTTGAAACAAAGTATTTGCTTTCAAAAACTGACTTGGGCTCACCATCAGATGCAGTTTAGTGTTATACCCTGGGCACTCGGTGAGGGATCTCCTTCTGCAAAGATGAACTCGGCGTTTTCTGTAGTCCCAACCAATTGTGCAGGCTTAAGAAATCCAGAAATGAAGGGAAAGAAAGAGAGAGAGAAAAAAAAAAGAAAAAATAAACGTAAAGAAAAAGAACATAAAAGAAAAGAAAACTGCATCACTAAAAAAAAAAAAAAGAAAGGAAAAAGAAACAAAATAAAGAGCGAGGAAAAGAAAACGCTTACAGAAAGAAAGAAAGAAAGAAAGAAAGAAACGTAAATGAAATAAGTTTAAGTTAGCGACCATAGTCGAGGGTGACCCGAAGGCTCCCTTTTCGATAGCTACTACACCAAGGTGTAGGGGAGGGCGCTACTCCATTCCCAGGATTGCTCCACTTTACCCTTGAACCGTACCTTATAATGCTGAGTGTTAAGCAAGGTGGTATCAAGTTCCATTTTTAAAGTCTTTGGTATGACTCGATCTGGGATTGAACCCAGGTCTCCCGGGCCATTGGCGAACACTCTAACCACTGGGCAGCGATAAAGAAACGAACTCTAAAGAATGAAAGAGAAAAAGAAACGGACGTAAAAGAAAGAAAGAGAAAACGAACATGGAAGGAAAAAGAGAGAAATGAACGAACATAAAAGAAGGAAAAGGGGAAAGAAATGACGTAAAAGAAAGAGAGAGTAAAAGAAAGAAAGACAGAAAAAAGAAAGGAAGAAACAAACATGAAATAAAGAGTAAGGAAAAATAAACATAAAAGAAAAAACGAACGAAAGAGAGAAAGAGAGAAAGAAAGAAATTGACATAAAATTTATAAAGAGGAAAAGAAACGATCATTAAAGAAAAAAGACAGAAAGAAACGCATGTAAAAGAAAGAGAGAGAGAAAAACGAATACAAAAGAAAAAAAAAGGAAGTAAAGAACGTAAACGAAAGAAAGAAAGAAAGAAAGAAAGAAAGAAAGAAAGAAAGATAAAATACAGAAAAAGAGAAAGAAACGATTGTAAAAAAAAAGAGAGAAAAGAACGAACGTAAAAGAAGAAAAGAAAGAAAAAACGAACATAAAAGTGAAGAATGAGAGAAATAAATAAAAATGAAATAAATAGATAAATAAATAAAGAAATAAATAAAAAAAGAAAACGAAAAAAAAAAAATGAAACGAATATAAACTAAGGAAAGAGAAGAAAAAACGATGGTAATAAAAAGAAGAGAGAGAAAAACAATCTTAACAGAAAAAAGAAGGAAACAAACGAACGTAAAAAAAGAAACGTGGGAAAGAAGATGATATAAAAGAGAAGAATTAGAGAGAGAAACGAACAAGAAAGAAAGAAAGAAAGAAAGAAAGAAATGGATTAAAATAAAGAAAGAGAAAAAGGAACGATCGTAAAGAAAAAAAAAGGAAGAGAAAAGAGAAAAGCTGACATTTAAGAAGAATGAAATGAAAAAGAATGAAAGACGGAAGGAAATGACGCAAGTATTAAACACTACCCATCACTTTCTTTATGAAGATGTTTCTCGCCCACACCTACGTGTGTATATATACGTAACGTCACTGGTGCGTCCCTCTGTGTTTCTGGATATGTGTGTGTTTGTTTCTGTGCAAGCGAACCTCAATGAGCACGAGTGTCTTGATTGTGTATGAGTCTGAGGTTATTTACCAGCCAACCTCAGAATTAAGTCTTGCTTATTTGGCCTGGCTTCAAATTGTGTGTCCACAAAAGTTATTTGCTTATGACAAATACAACTCTACCTCAGGGTCATGCTTTTAATATCACCCCAGTCACTTTTTTTTCTTAACAAAATTTACCCTCTCAAGGTTTTTCCATTTTTTTTTTTTTTTTTTTTTTTTTCGATTGAGTCGAGTAGCGGTCCTTTTCTTGTCTGTCTATACAGAAACGAACAAAAGTCTCCTCACAACACAAAACTGGTGTAAAATTTAGTTATAAAACAATTCCAAGGTAACTTGTTACGAAAAAAAAGCGGAAAAAGAAGCAAACTTCTTCCCGTGATATTAAAACCAATTAATGCTTGTAGTTTGCATTGAAATCCAGACCCCAATTTAAAAAAAAACAACTTCTTTTCAGTACTTATTCACTAAGCTTAGCTTACTGGAAAAAAACAGTCCTGTAGAACAAAGTTCTCAGTGAGAACCCGACTCATAAAAATAGTTTACTTGGTTATCTATAAAAGCCGCTATTTTGTGGATTGATTTTAACGGCATGTCAACCTCTCTAGAGTTATTTTATGCTGAGAGGTTAGGAAATCACATTCATATTTACATATTTATGTAGTTGCTTCTAAAGATGGTTTGATTGATCTTAGCGGCATGTCAACCCGTCTTAGGTTACTTTAGGGTTGACTTCAGGGAATCGTGATCTTGGTACATTCATTTGTACATTTTTGTGTAGTTGTTTCTTTCGAGTTTTTTTTTTTTTGTTTATGATCCAATCGAATAGGAAAAAAAATTAGACATATCTATTTGACCCATAGATGGGATCATAGCAAATAATTCCATTCCAGGTCAGAGTGGACCTGGGAGTTATGGCAATGAAAGAGTACTCCACAATCCTTCAGAATTGAAGCCTCTCTATCAGATGTAATTTAGTGTCATACCCCGGAAAACTATTTTTGTCTTGTTGGCGGGGGGTATCAGTTTACAGTTTATAGTCAACGTTTAATAAACATAACCGCTACTTTAGATGGTCTCCTTATTTCAGCGTGTTTTTCACTGGTTAGAGCACCACTGAAACCTCTCCTGTGATATAATGTGAAGCTGCGTCTTTGAATTTATTTTAATGGCTTCATCACACTCAAATCTAGCAGTTAAAATAATCTTCTCTTTCGAAGATATGAAAAAAATTCGCGTAGGGTTTCGTCTTATGAGTATGGAGGGGACTGCACTCGCAAAATCCTGTGTTTCATCTTTTTTTAAATTTTTTATTTATTTATTTTACTAATTAGCACTGATTAATCTCGGTGTCTCGACTTCATCTCTTTATTACATAAGCAATTCAGCAGTACAGACGTCTGCTTTTAAATAACGCACACACACACACACACACACACATATATATATATATATATATATATATATATATATATATATATATATATGCGAAGTCTGTCTGTCTAAGTAAACGGATAATATTTATGTATTTAAATAATTTATATGTATATGTATATTTTTGCAGCATTTCTTCGTTAATACAAACGTCATTGAACATTATAGACATTTTCTGTTTACATATTTTCTTCTTGATCCGTTCGTATTGCCGTATTGCTTTTATCGTATTCGGTAGGAATTGATTTATGTATTGCCCATGGTTATATATATCCATAGTACTTTCTGCCCGACTTTGGGCCATCATCAGAAGTGGATCTATTACAAAAGTGATGTAACTTTTGTTTGTGCATATTATTACTATGTTAGAGATTCTTTGCCGTTGAAGAGTATAGCGTTTATTTTTAAATAGGCTTCTATAGTGTCAGTAGCTAAAGACATTTAAGAACATTAGCACTGGTTTGAAAATTCATTCTGTTAAGTGTTGGTTGCATGTTTCTAATATGTAGTGCTTCGAGAATCTGTAGTTTTTGTTTATTATTTTGATGTTCTAATATTGTTGTGTTGTCGGTGAGAATTATTGAACTTGTATCAGAAAGGTGTATTGTAAGTCTCCTCGATAGGGTAGTTGAGGTTAAACCAACATATATAGTATTATTATCAGAGATACAATCTCCTAAAGGACATTTAAATTGATATATAACGTTGTTTTTTTTTACAAAACTCCAATCGAGGGAGAGGAATTATTTCTAATGACCAAGTTGGAGGTTTTAAATTTATTATAATATATGTTTTATCTTTTTATTAGGATCAGTGAGGAGTATGTTTCTGTGAATCAATGTTTTCAATATTTTTTCATCTGATTTATAATTGTAGTGCATTTGGTTGCGGTAAAAAGTTTGATATATGTTTGCTGAGTGAGTGGAGTAGTACAGTGTTTATTTTATTGGTTAACATTGGATATTGGAGATCGCACTTGATCACCTTACTTGCTACCGTAATAACGGAAGCCAATACTATCGTTGGACTATATCTTTATTCTGTATTCACTAATCCTATGTTCTTGTCTACTAATAGTCTCTCTATTGTATATACCTTTTCCTGAGAATATATCTCTATTTCCTCTCATATCGTGGTTTGTCCTTTATTTGATATTACAAGCGTTCACTAACTAGAACGCAACAATTACCGAAGATTCGGGTATGTCTCAAAAGTAACGGATCTAGCTGCGCTAAGTATCCGGCAAATCCTGGCTGAGACGAACATCGCCGAACTAGAACAAACTTCCTATCCACCAAATGTTCTTACAAGTGTTTTTTTCTTTTCCTCAAACTCTAGGGAAACGACAAGGGGATCCGTTTTCAAGGTTATCAAGAGGGCCGTAACGATGGGGCTATAGAGCATCCAAGAAGAATCCTTCCAGCAGTGTAGAGAAGCCTAAAAGAGAAGGATAGGAAAGTGCAATTGACTAGAGGAGCGTTATTTTGAAGGAGAATAAAAATAAATTGCTTGTGACCACATTCCCGTTACTTTTCAGACTTCGTCTCTCTCTCTCTCTCTCTCTCTCTATCTCTCTCAATATATATATATATACATATATGTTTTTTGAATGATCCTATATATATATATATATAGTAGTCTCTGTGACCCTGGGTTTCTTGCTTTACGCATTTGTCAGAGTGAACGGTTTTCAAAATAAAACCGATTGATACAGGTAATCTTTTTGAAGGGAGATTTTGTTTTTATATATGCGTACCTAAGTTAGTGTGCTTATGAATGATAGTATATTTGTGTCTGAGCTGTCACTCGAACATATATATATATATATATATGTGTGTGTGTGTGTGTGTATATTTGCGCATGTCGTAGCTTGGATCTTAATTAATATACCCATATTTCCGCTGTCTGTTGATGGGAAGGAGTGAGGCAAAGAATGAGAGAGTGAGAATGGAAGAGTGTGTGAGGAGGGGGACGAAGAAAGTATTGTTACAATCAGAACGATTACTTTTCCTTTTTCTTTTTTTGATCTTACATAACTTTCTGATCCCTAAAGGTTGATTTGATGTGAATATGAAATGTCTGTTTTTATGGTGAAATTTATTGAGTAATGATGATGATGATGATGATTAAAATCAAAATCATCATCACATTATTTTTTTAAAATCATTTTTTAAATCTATTTTTATATTGATAATGATTGTGTTGTCAGGATTTATGAGGTGTAGTATTTATGGACAGGTAATAAAAATGGTATTAAGTTTGATTTAACTTTTGCAATAATAATAATAATTATGATATGTGCAAGAAATTTAAATTTTACCATATGAACAAATGGTATATGCACAACCCAGCACCTGTCCTAGAAAATGACACACATAAACTCCTATGGGACTTTGACACACACACGGATTACCTAATCACGCCCAGAAGACCAGACCTTATAATAATTTACAAAAAAAAAAGAATTTGCAAAATTGTCGGCTTTGCTGTCCCGGCTGATAATAGAATAAAACTGAACGAATGTGAAAAGAAGGATAAGTACCTCGACCTTGCTAGGGATTTGAAAAAGCTGTGGAACATGAAAGTGACGATTGTACCAATTGTGATTGGTGCTTTTGGTACAGTAATTAAAGGATTGTTTAAGAGACTGGAGGACTTGGAAGTTGGCAGACGAGTGGAGACCTTCCAAACGACAGAATTACTGAAAACGGCCAGAATACTGAGAAGAGTCCTGCAGACTTGAGGAGACTTGCTGTCACTCAAACTCCAGAGAAAAACAATCAGCTGACGCTGATGTGAAAAACTCTAATGAGTAAATAATAATGATAAAGCCAGGCCATGATCAAATAGATAAATTTCTGGTTCAAGAAATTTACCACCATTCATGACAGACTAGCACTCGAAATGAACAAATGCCTACACGAACCCAACGAATGGATGACCGAAGGAAAGACCACAATGATCCAAAGAGAACCCCCTTAAAAGAACCGTTCCAAGCAAATACAGACCCATAGTGTGCCTACCTATGATGTGGAAAGTATTAACGGCACAAATAAGGAAAAAGATTTACTTCTCGCTAACAAGCTGTGGATTGTTCCCTCAGGAGCAGAAAGGATGCCGCAATGTAGCAAAACGAGATGGAAAAATCTAGCTATGACCTGGATTAACAACAAAAAGGCAAACGATATGGTTCTACAAAGCTGGATAATAAACTGCCTCAAAATGTACAAAATATCAGGTGAAGTCATAAACTTTATCGAGAAAACCATGAAAACCTGGAGAGTAGAATTGACTGCAGGAGGGAAAAGCTTAGCTGAAACAAAGATCCAAAGAGGAGATGAATTATCATCATTACTATTTACAACTGCAATGATGCCACTCAGCCATATAATCAGAAAATTCACAACCGATACAAACTTACAAAATCACCGGAAAAGATAAATCACCTAATGTACATGGACGATATCAAACAGTTTACCAAAAATGAAAAAGAATTGTGTACTCTAATAAACACAGTCAGAATATACAGTCAGGACATAGGAATGGAATTTGGTAGAAAAATTCGCTATGCTAGTAATGAAAAGTGGCAAACGACACCTTACGGACGGAATGCGACTACTAAATTAAGACAAAATTAGAACGTTCGGAGAAAAGGAAACTTACAAATACTTGGGGATATTGGAAGCTGACACCATCAAACAAGAGAAGATTAAAGAAAAAATTAAGAAAGAATATTTCAGGAGAACAAGAAATATCAAAGTAATTCAGGAGAACAAGAAATATCAAAGTAATTGATACCTGGGCTGTCCCTCTCGTAAGATATTCGGGACCATATTTGAAGTAGACCAGGCTTAGGGTTAGGATTAAACAAATGAACCAGAGAACAAGAAAACTAATAATCATTTATAAGGCCTTACATCCTAGAGATGACGTTGACAGATTATATGTGTCAAGAAAAGAAGGAGGAAGAGGACTTACCAGCTTTGAAAAGAGAGTTGATGCATCGATAAAACGACTTAAAGACAACATAAAAAAGCTTGGAGGAAGACTGATCCCAGCCACCAGAAACAATACTAACAACATAAGAACCAATAGAACAACAACCAAAAATAGGAAGAAAGACAATTCTATGGACGTTTTAAGCGACTAATTAGCAACATCTCACTCGAAAAAACATGAACGTAGCAAAGAAAGGGAAACCTTAAGAGAGAAACGGAATCTCTCCTAATAGCAGAACAAAACAATGCTATAAGAACCAATCATATCAAATCAAGAATAGATTTGACGCAAGAAAACAGCAGATGTAGGTTATGTAGTGATAGAGACGAAACGATTAATCAAATAAAAAGCCAATCCAGTAAGTTAGTACAGAAAGAGTAGAGACGACTGGGTGAGCAAGGTATCCACTGAGAATTGTGCAAGAAAATTAAATTTGACAATACGAACAAACGATATATGCACAACCCAACATTTTTCCAGAAGAATGACACACACAAATTCCTCTAGTTATGGCATAGACTTTACCCAGTTTTCTTCGTCAAACTGTGTGGTATTCTAAGAAGGAGACATTTTGTCAAAATTTATGATATGTCATACTGAAATATGGATTCAAGCCTCTCTTCAAGGGACATATATATATATATATAGAGAGAGACAGACAGACAGACAGACAGAAAGAGAGAGAGAGGGGGGGAGAGGGAAAGAGTGAGAGGGAGAGAAAGAGATAGAAAAAGCAAAATAATACAAAAGGGATGAATTTATTACGAAGGAAAGTCAACGTTAAAACGTTTCAGTTTTAATGAACCTTCATCAGGACTTTAAAATGGTAAAACAAGTGTTGATAGATCAACGATGGATGTTTAGTTAAATACAAAAAAGGGGGAAGAAGAATATCTACAAAGAAAGATCATATAACCGTTCAATCATTCAATCAACGTTCTTTTTTGAAAACCTATCACGTGATTGGAACAGGCAATGATGTTAAACAAATGGAACCACTAAGATATACAACAGATTATTTCTTCTTCTTCTTCTTCTTCTTCTTCTTCTTCTTCTGTTGTATCTCTTAGTGGTTTCATTTGTTTTACATCATTACCTGTACCAATCAAGTGATGGTTTTTCAAGAAATAACACTGAGAGAATGATTATTTTATTATATATATATATATATATATATATACTTGGACACTTTTCCTCCATCAGTTCTCTATAGAAAATCAGTTAGTTTGCTGCTGAGCTCTCCAACATGGTATGTATATTTTTTCGACCCACAAGAAGGTATGGTATATATTTGTACTTTACAGGGATAATGGAACTGTCGTTGAAATGGATCTTCTAATAGTTGATAATGGTCAGTAGGAAGCTATCAAACTGCAGGCTTATGTACAAAAAAGTAATAATTTCAAGTTTTCTGATATTTTGGTTAAAAAATAGACATCAGTAAACGAATGATATTACTATTTTATAAGAAAAAAGAAAAAAATAGCCGTAAAAAGTTGACAAATATTCATAGAACACAAAACACCCACAAGAAGGTTCTCTTAGTCATGGTAGAAGGTTTGGCAAAAGAGGAACACAGACAGAATCAAAATCGCATTTAAATTTGTCTATCTACATGAAGCTTATCTAAATTCAAATATGTGTATTAATTCAATTAACTATGACAGGATATATCAATATGGACTTATTGTAATTTTTTCATATTAATAATTTGTTAGTGATTATTTTTTTGAATATTTCATTATTGAGATTCTATTATATCATTATTTCATTATTGTGATTATTTTATATGAATATTGCATTATTGTAATACTATTATGTGAATATTGCATCGTTGTGATTCTATTAAATCAATATTTCATAAATGGAATTCTATTAAATCAATATTTCGTTCTTGGGATTCTATGATGTAAATGTTTCATTATTGTGATTCCCTGAAGTAAATATTCAATTTCTGTGATTTTATTATATCAATATTTCATTACGGTGATTTTATGATGTAAATATTTCATTATCGTGATTCTATTATATCAATATTTCATTATTGTGATTCTACGATTGCAATATTTCATTATTGTCAGTTTGTTAATTCAATATTTCACGATTGGAATTTTCTTATATCTATATTTCATTATTGTGATACAATGATTTCAATATTTTATTATCGTGATGCTATTAGATCAATGTTGCTTTTTTGTGATCATCTTTTAAATAATTATTATGAAAGAGTATATGATTCTCTTTCAAGATAATTATTTATAATTATTTATAATTATAAATAATTTATTTATAATCACAAAAAAGCAACATTGATGTAATAGAATCACGATAATAAAATATTGATATTGAATCACAATAATGAAATAGATATAAGAATTTTTTTTTAATTTCAAAAGATTTTTTTTCAAATAAAGTTTGTTTTAAAGTCATTCATAGCTTAAATTTTTTAAAAGATTGTTAAGTCTTTTCGATTAAAAAAACCGAAGGTTAATACATTTTAAACATATGTTTGCAGTAAAAAGTAATCTATAAGAAGCCTGCAATAAAATTCACAAGATTTTGTCAACCATATACTATCAAGAACGACTTATGCTGTAAACGGAACTCATACACTAGCTTCTCAACTTAAAAAAAGAAAATAAAATTTAAAAATTACCATAAATCAAATTACAGAAGAAAAAAAAATTTATTCACTGGACTGCTTAAAACAATATATTGGAAAGTCTGAATGGCCAGTTTCATTCACACTACAGACCCCGAATCAAATCTATGAATTACAACAACTTAATACTTGAAAAAAAACAAAAAAAAAAACATTTCCGCTCACGATTTTAACAGAGATGTAAGAAAGAATCGGCAAAACCTAAAAGCGAAAAACAAAACCAAAAAAACCAAAATGGATTACGGTGATAACAGAGACACACGAAAATAAATGGATAATTCGGACCCCAAATGGATTTAACATCAAACAGAAAAGCGCTGCTTTGAAATAGGATGGACAAATTTAGGAGTGATCTATCAACACCTTAATAAACAAATAGTCACGCTAAGCAGTCACAGCCAACGTGAAATCCTTTGGTGATTGATTTTATATATACCTGCCAAATGAAGACTTTATTTGCCAGATCTCCTGATAACAGATATATACAGGCCACTTGGATTACAGAAAATAATTTCTATTCGACAAATGGTCATGCTATGTGTTGTGTTCTGGTTAGTGAACACAAGAAGTAGAAATAATAAGACAAACCACGATATGTGAGGGAAAATAGTTATATTTACTGGAAAGAGTATTTACAAGAGAGAGACGGTTAGTAATAAGAACATAGGATTAGTGATAGAGTAATGATATACTTCAACAATAGGAACGGCTCTTCTGGTCTGACTCGTAGGTTTATTCCCAAACTGATCTCCGCTACTGCCATATATGGCAGATGGAACAGCTCATTATGCTGAAAAGGTAGGTGATACCCAACACTATGCCACCAGTGCATTTTCGCCGCTTCTCTAATGGCATATAAACAATTTTACTTTTAAAAAATCTTTTAAAAATTTCTTCCAAAACTTTTTTTTCTTGAGTCAGCGTATTCTAAGCTTCGTCGACAGCGCATTCCAGTCATTAGTATCAAATAATTATGTACATATATATTGTACAGTTGGTGCAGCGTGAAGAACTAGCTTGTGCCACCAGAAAATTAAAGGTTCAATACTGGTTAGTATAATGTCTTTAAGTCCTACTAATTTAAAATGGCGAAAATTTTACAAAATTGTATGCTGTTTTATTCTTTGTAAAATGCCGCTTGAACAATGTGTTTTAAATGTAAAGACACTTTTACCGTAAATCCAAATTGAATATATGACTCTGGTCTAATGTGTTAGTATACACGGCAAAAGGTTCTGAATCTTTTCTAAAAGCTTAGAATTCTCACAGCTTCCCACCCCCCATAGTAGTTTAGAAGAAAACCAAAAACAAAAAAGCCTAAGTAAAAGTCCCAATGCTACAAAGAAACACATGTTAGGACCAGTATCAGAAGACAGGTGAAAATATACCCAAAAAGTCTCATAAATATACATTAGTCCTGGACTTTAAGTTAAAACTTAAGGGAAAAGAAAGCCCCCCCCCTTTTTACATACACATGGGAAGCAGCATGATGGACGTAAAAGTATGCGAATAAACCCTTTGACGGCCAAACGCAATGCCTAACCTGGTCCTGGACGTGTGAGGTTTGCAGCTTAACGCTCAGGCCCGTCAGTTCGATCGGAGAACTACTGCTGCTCATCTATAAGAGTGGCTTCTATAGATGAGAATAAAAACAGCCATCGAAAGATAACCATGACCCACATTCAAACCACATACATAGACCGCATCGCTCTTCGCGCAGGTAAAAAAGGGGCGCGTCCTGCTGAGGTTGGAGCCCTGGCCTCAGTGTTCGAAAAATCAGCTACAGAGCTCAAACTCAAACAAAAACTACTAAAATGCAAACAAACAATTCAAATAGCGACATTTAACGTTAGAACCTTAAATAGATTAGGTCAACTACCGGAGCTGACTGCATCGGCCGTAGAACATAAGATAGACATAATATGCATACAACAACACAGATACACGCACACCGAAGATATCAAATATCACGAAACTGTCAATGGATGGACGCTAGCCACTGTATCAGCATGGAAAAACTCTGTCAATGCCATGGTAGGAGGGGTAGGAATGCTTATAGGACCAAGAGCGTTAAAAACACTT
This sequence comes from Sepioteuthis lessoniana, assembly GCA_963585895.1. Classification (NCBI taxonomy): domain Eukaryota; kingdom Metazoa; phylum Mollusca; class Cephalopoda; order Myopsida; family Loliginidae; genus Sepioteuthis; species Sepioteuthis lessoniana. Next base: position 49,745,156 of record OY757925.1, on the reverse strand, counting down.
AATAGCATTGAGAGAATACAACCTAGGATGATGGCAGCTACGTTTAATGGCAACCCCAGAGCAACAATCATCTGCTACAGTCCTACCAATGTTAGTGAAGAAACTGAACTAGTCGCCTTCTATGATGAGCTATCCTCTCTAGTGCGTAGCATTCCGAAACACAGCGTACTAGTCATTGGCGGAGATATGAATGCCCAAATCAGGAAAAACGGAAACAACAAATACAGCCTACACAACACGTCAAAGAGGAATGGACAACATCTAACAGATTTCATGATAGAAAATAAGATTAACATGCCTCAATACAAACTATTAAAAAAGGGAGGGAAAATTATGGACCTACACATACGCGAGCAATAGTAAAGCACAGATAGACTACGTCTTTATAAACAAGAAATGGAAAAATAGCGCAATGAATTGCGATGCATACTCCTCTTTCGAGGGTGTGTCCTCCGATCACCGAATAGTCACGGCAAAAATACGACTAAGCCTACGAAAAAACGCCACACGAACAGCGACCACCAAACACTATGACTGGGCCCCTTTGAACAACAGAGATATAAGAGATAAATATGTATTAGAACTCAGAAACAGTTTCGAGACACTACAAGAGAAGACAGAAAAGGGTACCCCAAATGACGAATATGAAAATTTCGTTGACGCACACCTCGAGGCAGCAGCGAAGTGTATTCCAACAAAACAGAACTAAATATAGAGTCCCATGGGAAACGGTAGCGGTTAGAGAAAAACGTGCACTCGTGAAAACTGCCTCCAAAAGCTATCGGAAGAACCCAACAAACACAAATGCCCTAAAACTAAAAAAGGCACAATATCAATTAGCAGACAGACTACATACAAAAGAACAGACAGAATACATACAAAATCAGATAGATAAGATTAGAGACTCAGAGGAAGATAGGCAATCTAGGATAGCCTGGCAAACAATAAACGAAGTGAGTAGAAGGAAGAGCACAGCCAAAGCAAAATTGAAAGCTTCAAACCAACAAGAAAGAATTAAACTGTGGGAACAGCATTTCGAAAATCTACTAGGAAACCCACCGAAAGTTACTCATGAACCAATCACCAGAATTATTTGTAAGCAATTGGGCATTAAACTTGGACCTTTCACTCAAGAAGAACTCGACTCAGTTCTTAGAAAAATTAAAAATAGGAAAGCTGCAGGGCTTGACAAGATTCCCACAGAAGTATGGAAGACCAAACAATACTACTCCGACACTGCAACGCAGTCTATAATCTAAATCCGATGGACAGATAGATGAAGGGATGTATCCTCCCCTTCCCTAAAAAGGGTGACCTCGGATTAGCCAAGAACTACCGATGTATAGCACTTACATCCATATCAGCCAAAATGTACAATGCCCTACTACGAAACCGCATAGAACCCAAAATCGAATACATACTTAGGAAAAATCAAAATGGCTTCCGAAGAAATAGATCGACGACCTCACAAATATTGACAATACGTAGAATCCTTGAATGCGTACGGGCAAAAGACCTACAGGCGACATTACTATTTGTCGACTTTACCTAGGCCTTCGATTCCATTCAGAAAGGGAAGATGGAACAAATCCTACTAGCATACGGCCTACCAAAAGAAACCGTAGCAGCAATAACTATTCTCTACAGAAACACCAAAGTGAAAGTACGTTCACCGGATGGAGACATAGAATACTTCGACATTGTAGCAAGAGTACTACAAGGGGACACGCTAGCCCATACCTCTTTATCACCTGCCTAGACTACGTGCTTAGAACATCGATCGATAAAATCAGAGAAAACAGCTTCGAGCTGACAAAGAAAAGAAGCAGAAGGTACCCTGCAAAAACAATTACCGACTCCGACTACGCCGATGACATAGCGATAGTGGCGAATACACCCAAACAAGCCGAAACACTACTGCATAGTTTGGAACGAGCCACCGCAGGCATTGGCCTCCATGTCAATACACACAAAACTGAGTATATGTGCTATAATCAAACAGGTGACATGTCCACACAAGATGGAACCTCTCTGAAACTGGTAGACAAATTCACCTACCTAGGAAGCAGTGTCTCATCAACCGAAAAAGACATCGACACACGACTAACGAAGGCATGGACAGCTATGGATAGGGTATCGATCATATGGAAATCAGACCTGACCGATAAAATGAAGCGCGGCTTCTTCCTGGCAGCGGTCGTATCGATACGCCGGTATAGATGCACTACTTGGACGCTAACTAAACGGCCAGAGAAGAAGCTAGACGGCAATTACACAAGAATGTTGCGAGCAATATTGTACAAGTCCTGGCGGCAACACCCAACAAGGCACCAACTATACGGCCACCTGCCTCCCATCACGAAAACCATCCAAGTTAGACGAACCAGACATGCAGGACGCTGCTGGAGAAGCTGGGACGAGCTCATAAGTGATGTACTCCTATGGACCTCCACATATGGCCGAGCAAAAGCAGGACGACCAGCTCGAACATACATACAGCAGCTATGTGAGGATACGGGATGTGGCCCTGAAGACCTGCCGGAGGCGATGAACGATAGGGAGAAGTGGCGAGAGAGGGTCACGGATATCCCTGCTGGCGGCACGATATGATGATGATAATGATGATGATGATCCATTTGTATGTAGAATATTATCTGATCAAAGTGTTTCCGTCTGGTCTCATATATATATATTTTTTTTCATCATACAACGTGTGAAAGCACGTGCGATACCATGTCCCCATCAGCCGCCATCCAGGGGTGATAACACAGTTTCGGTAGCTCAAGGCGGTACTGCCACCCCTGGCGCTACCTAGCAGCTTTTGCCACCGAACAGGGTATTAAGAGAATTATATATATATATATATATATATGCCAGATCAATTAAATGTAGAGACTACATTGGACGTTAATCTTCATTTTCTGAATGCAGTTTGTGATTTAAAAAACGCGTTTACTTTCGGCGGTTGATGTTATTACGCGTTTACAGTAACCGTTTCTTACGTAATCACACGGGAAAGGTGGTTCTGTGCGTGCGCGTGTGTGTGTGTATGTCTGTACCTCTTTCTTGTGAGAGCAACTGTTTTTATGTTTTTTATTAGATTTCAAAGGGGTGTGTTTCAAATTAACTGCGACTTAACCGGCTTGTTTGTTTTTAAAAAATGTTCTTTCAAAAATAATTTAGATAAAAATAATACTCTGAAAAGTCCCCCCCCCTCATCCCAAAAAATGCTTCCTTTCTTTTCCACAAAATCTTTTCCTCCAGACAAATACTTAATGTTGAAACTAGTTGAGAACCATTAAAAAATAAACTACGTAAAAGTAATATTCCTATTTGTCTTATCACTTTTGTGCGGTTCCTAAATTACATCGAGTAATTCATTTTCATCTTTAAAATCAAAGCGAGACTGAAATATCCCGGGTGGAAATATCTGCAGCTGAAAAATTATCATATTAGGATAATAGGGAAATGAATCTTTTTAGTGAAATTCCCTAAACTTTTAGTTTACACTTTACATATATAATTGGCTTCTTTCTGTCTGAGAAGATAGTGTAATCTGCGCTAAGTATTAGTTACAATGCCTGCTGTGAGTGTACAGCCCAATCCTGGAGCGAATGTCTTTGTTGCAGCTTCCTTGCAGTTGAAAAATGGTTCTATTGTATGCTGTTATCGCCCCGTGTCATTTGCGCTCTCGTTACTATTCCCGCTGGTCCACACTCATCGTCTCACTCATTTGGATACTCGGCTTGATTGCTAGTCTCCATCGGCTGCGGTCCGCGGCTACAGCTTCCCATCCTGCTGGGTTGATGCCTGCTGGTACCGTTTACAAATGTCTTTGTAGCGAAGAATAGGCCGTCCTGAAAATTTGAAGACAACAGCAAGTCAGTAGCAAGCTCACCATCCAAAAATATTCATGGGTAATCGACAGAAAGAGTGCTCAATATGATTGTGATTAAAATCAAATATTAGAAAACAGCAATATCTTATATATATATATATAATGTTGATTACCCATAAATATTTTGGATGGTGAGCTTTCTATTGGGTTGCTCTTGTCTTCATCTTTGTTTAATTCTGACCTAGTTTTTTCTATAAACGTCTCGTTCAAATAGTGCTACTATACAGTAGTACTGACACGGCAACAGATTAGAACAATTCCCGTTTTCCTTAAAGATAGAAATCAGATATCCATATGATCGATAACATATGATCGATAACATATGATCAAATAAATACTTTAAAAATGTTTTTTTTTAAGAAAAATAGTGAAAAGGTGAAATATCTACTGACCAGTATTTGAGCTCTTTCTTATTACAGAAAAAACATTTTTCTTAATTAAGAAAGAACTCAAATACTGGTCAGTAGATATTTCACCTTTTCACTCTTTAAAGTTTCACTTATTAATAATGCAATTATGAGATATAATTAGAGCCTGTATGTCATTCAGGCACACGCAAGCACACACAAAACTTAGTTACGACTTGAATATTTTACGCTAGATGTCCGATTATTAAATTTTCCTCATATAATACTATAATAAATAGGAAACTTATTTGCATTCAAAATTTAGCTGTCAAGTTGAAATAAAAATATGTTCTTTGAAAAATGGAGAGGATTTTTTAGAAAATTATCACTATCTTGGTATTAGTTTTTTATAAACATATACAACAAGTATTTGCTCCATCTTTACTCAACGTGTAGAATCAAATTGCATGCTGTGAAGTAGTTCTTGTGGCGTGGTGGTTAACATGTTGGACTGTGACATCGTATAAAGCAAGTTCGATCTTTAGTTGTGCTATTACGTTCTCTTTCGGGCTAACTCTCTTGGGTTAGGTATGAATCTCTTTATTCCCCCTCAAGCTATGGGTTAGATAGTATCGTTGCTATCTATCAACAAGGATGGCTTTAGTATTGACATACTATTGTTGAAATGCCATTAAAAAAGAAACCGTGGTGTAATGGTAGGAAATAGACATGGTGACACGAGTTCAAATCCTGGACGAGACTGATTGCATTTCACATAGCACTAATACCCTTGGGAAAGGTATGAATCCAATTATTCTCCCTCCAGCTATGGATAAATAGTAGAACACACTGAGTTCAAGAGCCGTGGTGAGGCAACTAGTCTAGGAGAAGGAAAACTCTGAATTCAAACCTGTTAAACTCCGCTTAAAAATTGACCTTGTGTCATATCCTGCCCGAGCGGTGGGGTTGGTAAATAGGATTAAAAAAGAAACCAAACCTCGGAGAAATCTACAAACAAGAGTGTTGCCTTGAGATTTTTTACACGTACTCCTTCGATGATTCAACGAATGGTCAGAAAAAGAGAAGTTGTATATAGATTTCTCTGTGCCTTGTGGGGTGAACAAGCAACAAAAATGAAAAACTTGTTGGGAAAATTTTCCTTTGTTGAAGAAAACGTGACATTTCTTTTCTAATACTCCTAACCATTTCACCAATTCCTCTAGCTGAGCCAAACGTTAGTGAACGTCCCTATGGTTCCGACTCTCAATAATGATAAATGGTAAGAATTTAAGGCTGTTCCGTCTTTTTATGAGGAGGAGTTGAACGTATACATCTGACATGATACCAAGGCAATGAAGCTGCCATTACTAATTGGGTAAATATTTGTGTTTTTTTATATACGCATAAAAAACGCAACTTCTGTGAAGTGCTTTGCACTGGTCTCATTAAAAATATATAATATTTTCGACACCTCACAGAAAGAAGTGGCTAGGTGCCACCTGACCAGCGTACAAATAATAGACGTCATTCTAAAATTGAAAACATGTGGAAAAGGGCCAATTACCCCGTTTAAAGGGGTGGGAATTTAACACAGCTATATGTCTACTAACAGAAATACCCGAGGTATTTCAGGTTGAAAAATAAATATGAAATATGGCAAATTCGCTGGGAAGATGTAATAATGTTATATCAGTGGCTAGCCTACAAGGTTTGTCTTTGGATTTTCAAACAGAGTGTTGTTTACAGGGTTAGAAATTTATCGTCTGACCCACAGGGATGAGCAGACAGCTGTGTGCGAATTAGATGAGCGCTGACTAATCAGCACATAATATAATTCATCGCAAAAAACAGTCGCACTAAAAGCAGATAAATAAAGAAAGGAATTATTGGTTTTTAAAAACAGTGAAAATGCGACTACTTTCTTACGAAATATTGTGAAGTGGGGGAGTGTTCGAATTTCGCTGAGTGTTAGCCATTATTATTGATTCCAATAGGTACTATTCCACACATCCTCATGAATAATGACCAGAGTGATTTGCGTTGAAAAGGAACAAACTTTTTCCATCCTGTTCAATTTTCGTTCTGCTCCCAGTCCCCAAGATCTACAGTAAACTGCCAAAGGTTGCTTTTAACGACAACCGTAAAACTTTTCTTAGTTTTATATCTCGAATGTCTAGTACCTTATAAGTTAGTAAAAGTAAAGTTATCTACCGTAGTTGAGGACGACCCGAAGGCTCCCTTTTCATTAGCTACAATTCTGAGGTGTAGAGGAGGGTGCTATTCCTTTCCGTGGATGGCTCCATTTTACCCTTGATCTGTAACTTATAATGCTGAGTACTCTTTCATTGCCATTGCTCCCAGATTCACTCTGGCCCAGTATGGTAGCACCTGATAGGTCCCTACCTATGGGTTAAAAAGAACTAAACAGCATACTTATGCTAAACAGAATTATTTGAATTAGAACTGTTTGACTAAACTTAATAGCTTGAAAAAGAAATGTTTTTGACAATTAAACTGTGTACTTACATTTAAACTGCGTACTTATGCTAAACTAAATTGTTTGAAATGGAACTGTTTTTGACATTGAAACTGTACTTACGGTAACTGAATTCTTTAAAATAGAAGTGTTTTTACATTTAACTGTGTGTAAACAAAATCTATAATGATACTAAACTAAATTGGCTAAATTAGAACTGTTTGACTAAACTGAATAGCTTGAAATAGAAATGTTTTTGACAATTAAACTGTGCTAAACCGAATTGTTTGAAATAGAACTGATTATTTGTATAAAAATAGATTTGGCATTAAATAACCTACAAAGGTTGATAGGCCATGAAATTCAAACAACCAACCAACTGAATCGGGGACGTGGCGAGACAAAGAGACGAACAAAAAAGAAAATCGTACTTATTTTATATCTATATATACTCTTATCTTTAAAAAATTATTCTTAAGTAAAAACTTGTACCAAATAGATAGACTGAAACAGACTGATATAGATAGATAGACAGATGGATATGTGTGCTTTGGTTTCTTTATTTGATGGCGTATCAATCTTCATGGGTTATTCAATGCCAAAGGAATCATTGCAGCGTTATTTAACCCATGGCTGTGAAGATAAAGGGGGTTATGACTTTTCCCAAAGTATTAGCCTGAAAATGAACGTAATAGAGCAACTGGGGTTCGAAAGTTGCAGTCGAGCATGCGAACCACTACGTCACGGAAACTCCTCCTGATGAATAGATAAAAGTGACTGAGATAGATAGAAAAACACTTTGAGATAAATTAATATGAACAGACTTAGATAGATAGATAGATAGATCTTTGGTCATGAAAATAAAAAAGATTCACTATTGTATGTATGTATCATATTTACCCAACCCCTCCGCTCGGGCAGGATATGACACAAGGTCAAATTTAAGCGGAGTTTAGCAGGTTTGAATTCAGAGTTTTCCTTCGCCTAGACTAGTTGCCTCACCAAGGCTGGAGAACCTAGTCTGCCCTACTATTTATCCATAGCTGGAGGGAGAGAGATTGGATTCATACCTTTCTCAAGGGTATTAGTGCTACGTGAAATGCAATCAGTCTCGTCCAGGGTTTGAACTCGTGTCGCCGTGTCCAATTCCTACGACCATAATCATTACACCACAGGCACCTCCACTATGTATGTATGTATGTATGTATGTATGTATGTATGTATGCACAGATTTTTATACAATAGCGATTGGCAAAATTTAGAGAAATTTAAATAAAAAGTTAGTTACACCAACACCGATTTTTAAATGTCTCTTTCGAAGTCTAGTCTCAAAATGAAGCGATATTATTACGCTACTGTATTCGCGGTCAAGGTATGCAAAATATCAACTAATCTGGAAGTAAAGCGCTGTTATATTATACAAATTTTCCTTCATGATTAATCTGATTTCAGCCGTGTCTCTAACTTATTCTCAAAATCTTTTAATCGATTCAACATTGAACAAACAGTTGATCCTCGATTATCATTAAAAGTCCATTGGTAAAATTCTATGGCAAAAAACAGCTGAGAATCACTGCTCAAGAGAATGGGATGTATCTATTTCATTACTCCCAGGACCACTCAAACTAGCGAATATTCATTTTCTATAGAATTTTTTGTTAAAGTTTATACGCTGTAAATCAGTTATATTTCGCAAAATATCCCAACAATCTTTTATACAATCCTTAATAATATTTATGAAGGCGCTCGAGGAGTAACGTTAATGTTGTAGAAAGTGAACTTAACAATTTAAATTCAAATCCTCAACCAGATGGTTTGCAATTGCGCTATGAGATTAAACGAGGTGTTATTTCGTGAATAATACCCCGTTTCTTATAATGTATTCGGTTATTCCAAAGAAAGAAAGGATATTCAGTAGGTAACAGAAGAAGTCAATTAATATAATAAGACATTTAATTGTACGCAATACGAGTAGGGAACTCAATTCTCTCCCTTGGCAATACAAGAGTCATAAGCGTTCAAGGAACAAACAGAAACATCCATAAAAAAGTGGAAACCACTTACCTTTCTTAGATTGTCCCATGTGCTCGCCGCTGAGGGGCGAACCATTCCGTATGTTCTCAAGTTCTGTTCATGAAAGAGGCGGATACCCCGGCTCTCCTTGTCACGTGTTCAAAAGGGACTCGTGACGTGGGTGAGTTCCTCAAACACTTTGACAAAGAAGACCACTACGTTTAGTCTCCCAACTGCGCTAATATACTTGGGAAAAGTATAAATCCAACAATTCTTCCTTCAATTACGGATAAAAAAAATTTGGGCAGACTCTTTAATCTGTCAACTGGTCAAAGAGAACAACATTGAAATCTGAGATGCCTAGCTTGCCTGATACTCTCCAAATGCTACTTGTCAGATTTGTCTCTACGGCTTGAAGCACGGTCACGAATCACACGGTTTTAGGCCTACCGGATCTTACCTGATCGCAAGTTTCTTGCTATGCGAACAAAGATTTCTTGAACCTTTATGGTCAGATCAACTGCGCCTTCACAATACACTAAAAAATTCGGAAGAGGGCGTCCCCTTGGCGTAATAGCTAAAGTGCTGGACTTCGGCCTCGAAGTGAGTTCGATTTCCGGGTCCCACTATTACGTTCACTTTCGGACTGATATTCTTGAGAAAGGTATCGAACCCCCTTATCCTCCCAGCTATGGATTAAATAGTATCATTGATGTTCTTCTACAAGGATGACTTTGGCACTGAATAACCCACAAAGGTTGATATGCAATTAAACAAAGAAACCAAACCAAACAAATGTTCGATTTTATGGCTCAGTAAAGCATAATTTTCCGAATTAGAATGTGACGTTCAAATCACACGGTACGAAGCAATGCACAACGTGTCAGCGCATAAACTAACTCAATACTGTCAACCCCAGTGGATATCGTAAATCTTTTGACTTACCCTAGCATACTATTTTTTACGCTGTTGTTATTTTTGTTCTGATTAGGTACTTTTTGCAAATATATATTACTCTATTAGGAAAAAAAAAGTCAAATTGATTGTCCGAATAACTGAAACGAAGTAATGTTTTTAATAACATAGTTTCAGCTCGTATTCCACTTAATCATATCAGCATGGCTTAGTAGAGGGAGTAAGACCCCCCAATAGAGTGTCCTGGGGACGACACTACATCTGATGATGTGGCTTTAGTTTTAGAAATCTAGGGAGTGTGGAGTACTACTTCATTGCTATTACTCCCAGGCCCACCTTGATCAGGATCGGTAGTATCTGTTGGGTCCCATCTATTGGTCAAATGTTTAAAAATCATTCGAATTCAATAGAACCGTGTGCAAAAAAAAAGGCCTAAAAATTACACACAAAATATAAATATGAACGTAAAATGAAAACGATTCCCTAACCTCTGGGCTTAAAATAGCCGTAGAGTAGTTGACATACCATTAGAAAAGGAAATATAACAGTCAATAACAACATAATGTAATTTTTTGCCCTATTACTTACGTCCCAACTTGTTTATCGGCATGTGCAAATGCGCGTATGTGTAAAGTGTATGGATAAGCCGCTTTCTTATCTTTCTCCGTTCCAAACACACACGCACACACTCAGGTGCCCTTTAATAGACTCCCATTTGTCTTGGAAAGAGATGAGTGTCACCCTTATTGAGCCCGGAATTACCTGGGCGGGTTTTCGGTTTCCTTTTGATGCCTGTTTATTAGCGTCAGGTGTAGCTTACATCATCTGTCGACGCCATATGCAATAAGAATTAAACAACATAAATATAAAACGTTTATTTCTATTCAGCAAAGAAAGTCTCTTAATACATAAAAAACAACAACAAAAACTCAATACACAATCTTATCCTTTGCAATTTCCTGTCCCCAAAATAAATTGGTCTCGTAAACAAATTAAACCCGGACCTTCCTCCCATCTCCAACACCGCTTTTAAATTGAGGAATTTGAGAAGTTGGGCGTTGCCTATAAACTAGCCCAGGTGACAAGAAATATCGTCTGCAAGCGTAAGGGAAGAGATAAGTACAAATATCTTTTTTTTTAAATCCTACACTAATCTATTTGGATTAGGGTCTATATCATAGTTGTTATAGTCACTGTATTTCGGCCGTTGTATGTTCAAGCGTCTATTCTTCAGGTGTTAACCCAGTTAGAAAGGGAAGGGTGCTTACTATATCGTTTGCATTTGAAGCCTACTGCACCTCTGCAGATGGGTTAGGCCAATCCATCCCAACGAATGTCCTGAATGACGCTAAACTGCATCTGATAGCGTGGCTCCTGTTCTGGAGATCTAGGGAGTGTATAATACCCCTTCACTATCATTACTTTCTAGTCTACTCTGATATGGAAGGGTCTTACATGTTACTGACCAACCAATGACTCAAACAGATCTAGTTAAAAAAAAGCTTCTTGTTCGATGAGACAATTTGCAAAGAAATAAGATAAAATTAAAATAAATAAATAAACGAAAATAAAAAAAATGAAAAAAATAAACTGTTAATAAACATATACAGAAAAAAATGTAAATATGAACGCGATTCCCCGAAACTCTAAACCTAAGATAACCCAAGACGAGTTGACATGCCGTTAAAACCTATCCATTAATCAATCTTCATGTGTTCTTCGGGAACAACAGTGTATTTAGAGCCCAAACTTTATCCTGTCAATGGGGAAAATTACTCGTGGCGAAGCCACGAAGACTGAGACATCCTAGTTAGTGAGTTCGATCTCCAGTCTCGTTATTACGTTGACTTTCGGACGAATTCGCTTGGGAAAGGTATGGACCACCTTATTCTGCCAGCTATGGGTTAAATAATACCACTTTGGCACTAAATAACTCATAAAGGTTGATATGCTTTTAAACTAAATCAAACCGATCAGTGTGCTAGATTTAAAACTAAACTGGATTTACTGGTGAGGCTTCAGTCCCAGAACTTTGGAGAATATGAAGTAATACTCTACTGCCATTACTCCCAGGTTAACTCTGACCCGGATTAGGAGTACCTGTTAGAACTGTTTAATAATAATCTTTTGCTGTATTGTTTCAAATAACCAATCAATCACTGTGTGCAAGTTATTCAAATAATTAACAGAATTACTAAAATGATATTTATTAGCAATACTTGAAACTATTTAACTGTGCGCAAACAAATAAGCTCTAACAACTGACTTAAAAATCAAGTTATGTATAAGCTGTTCGCTTACAAATTATATATATATATATATATATATATATATATATATAAACAGGATTTGGAATTAAATAACCCACAAGGTTTCATATACCATAAAACAACAATCAATCAATGTAGGCTGGGGCTGTAGAATAATCCGACTGCAGATATATAAGAATGTCTTTGGTATGGCCCTAAACCATCCGATGGTAAGGCTTTAGTCCAAGAACTTTCGGGAATGGTGAGTATCAATAATTGCCATTACTCCCAGGTCTACTCTGACCGAAGTGTTAGTCCATGTTAAGGTCATATCTATAGGTAAATCAGAACTCTTCTATATTTAACTGTACTTTTTAAACCATTTAACTGTGTGCAAACAAAGGAGCTTGGTTCGTTGAAAAATAACGTTACTAATAAACTATTCGCTTACAAATACACAGATTTGGCATTAAATAACCATCAAGGGTTGATTTACCATACGATTGAATAAACTAACCAATCAATTGGAGTATATTTTTAATATCTATATTTTCAATGGTCCATTGTATTCTTATTTGACTTATAATCATTTATTGGTACACATTTATATTTTATTATATTCGAATTCCACCAAATACAAATAATTTGTACTTACAAGTATGGTTTCAAGTGTTTCTAAGACTAATAACTTATACATAATTATTATTTCAAATAGCTACTCTTATTTGATAATGACTGCACCTCTGCAGAGGGGTAAGACCTCCAACTCACAACGAAGCTACTCGTTGGCCGTGGTTGGTGACCTGTAATGCCTCAGGACGGAATTCAAATAATTCTATTTAATATTAATAATTTGTTTGCACACAATGAAATGGCTTCTAATATTACAATTTAACATTAATAATTCTGTTTGATTAGTCATTTGTTGACAAACAAATTGTTCCAAGTGTTAGTATTTGACATAAGTAATTCTATTCTAGAAGTCACTTGTTTTTACACAATAAAATCGTTTCAAGTATTGGTATTTAACATTACTAATTCTGTTTTATTAGTCATTTATTTTCACACAATTAAATGGTTTCAAGTATTGCTATTTAACATTAATAATTCTGTCTAATTAGTCATTTGTTGGTTCACAATCAAACGATTTCAAGTATTGCTATTTTGTTGTATTTTGACCTTCGACCCGGCCAAACATACCATTTCAAAGTGATGCGCCGGAAGGAAGTGACACATTCCAATGGCCAGTAATCGAAAGTGATCGCGTGGGCAAATTTGGCTGATGAAATGGGACAAGGTAAAAGCCATGATACACTCATAGACTGATGCACCGGAAGAGAGTGACCTCTGAACTGCACGACAGTTATTTCCACTTGATGACTATCAAACATGCCATTCCAAAGATTGAGTGGGCGATTGAGTGGGCGTTGAACTAATATATAACTCGGTCAAGACAAGAAGTCAGAGAGTTAGAGATCGGACGGAGTTAGAGAAGAGATGTGGTAGGGAAAGCCACACCTGGCCGAAGGGGCCCTCGATGGAGTTTTGGAGACCAATTGGTGATAAGATGCAGTAAAGAAAGCCATCATCCAGCAGAGAGCTGGGCCCCTGGGCCTCCGGTTGAACAGTCCTGGAGAACGAGAAAGACACAACGCTGACGGCCATAAGAGTGGGGGTCAATATATTGCAGTTCAGTTCGGTCTCCAACTCCCTCTCACAGTAAAACCCTGAGTAACCCTTTTCGAACCCTTACAATAAAATGAAAGGTACATATTTTTCTAAAGAAGTCTTCGCTCGTCCTTAATCATTGTGTCGTTTTGATACTTTCTACATGTATATGCATGTGTATATGTAGATGTAAATCTGCGTATGACTATACAACAATTTGACATTAGCAATTCTACTTAATATACATTTGTTTGCACAAAATTAAACGGTTTCAAGCATTAACATTTAGCATTAATAATTTTATCTAATAAGTCATATGTTTGCACAAAATGAAATGGTTTTGAGTTTTGCTATTTAAGATTAATAATTCTATTTAACATTAATAATAATTCCGAGCAAGATATTGAACAGTAGTATGCCTCCTTTAGATGGGATCCTACCAATCAGGTTTAAGTGGACCTGAGAGTAATAGTAATGAATGGATATTTCACATTCCCCAAAGCTTCTGAACAAAAACATCATCTTCAGATGCAGTCTAGTGTTATATATATATATATATGACACTAAACTTCATCTGAAGATGATTTATATATATATATATATATATATATATTCAGACACACACGGACATTCATGAATTTAAACCGAAACGTTCTACGTTTACTAACAAAATAAATTCGTCAAATTTGGATTATTTTCTTTTTTCTACTTTTCTTTATATATATATATATATATATATATAAAAGTAGAAAAAACAAAATAATCCAAATTTGATTAATTTATTTTGTAAGTCAACAAAATGAATTCATCAAATTTGGATTATTTCTTTTTTCTAATTTTCTTTATATATATATATATATATATATATGAAGAAAAGTAGAAAAAATCAAAATAATCCAAATTTGATGAATTTATTTTGTAAGTCAACGGTGAACGTTTCGGTTTAAATTCATGAAAAATGTTGTTTGAATAGAGATGGACGTTTGATGAAATATTAGGGGAAAAGAAAGAGTGTATGAAAAGTAAGATTCATAACAGTACATTCAGCGTTCTTATTTTTGATTATATTATAAGTTGTTGTCATGGGGACAGATGTTTGAAATATATTCGGTTTCTAAGGGATATAACAGAAGGTAATAAAAACAATGACAATTAGAATGTTTTGAAAAAAATAAAATGGAGGAAACGAACCAAAAATGAATATGAACGTGTTGTTCATAAGGATATGTAAGAAGACAGAATTTGGAATAAATTTAAATATAATTCATGGGTCTCAAGGAGACATGAATACGTGAGGAGAGAAAATTAATTAAAAATTTACACGTTGTACCTATGTAGAACTAATTTAACTAAGAAAGGGAACAGATTGAAAAACCCGCGACGTATATTGACGGACGATGAAAGCGAAATAGCACTTGCTTCGAAAATTTGTCTCAATCTTTTATTATGGATATGAGCTAACATTGTAGCTGCATTGAAATTAAAGTTATGATTAGTTTCGCACATATTTCCAGCTATTTCATCAAACATCCTTCGCTATTTTAAGAACACTTTCATTGAATTTAATGTTCTGAAGGAGGTTATTATAAACGTAACGTTCAACGTCGACTTACACTATGAATTCATCAAATTTGGATTATTTCGTTTTTTCTACTTTTTTTCATACTGTCAAATTGGATTTCCTCATTTACCTATATATATATATATATATAGGATACTTGTGTTGCATTGCAGGGAGCTAACGCTGGACATTATCAAAGGAGAGTTCTTACAATGGATTTTAAAGTACTGATTAGTATTTGTGGTACGAAATCTGTTACGCAAACATGCAAAAAAAAGTTGCAACCACAGTAGAAAAAAAAAACAAGAAAGGAATCTGCAATGCTTGTAGGCGAAGTTAGGTTTAAAGAGTGTGGGACACTCTTAATTTAGGGTGATGGCATCAAATGTGGGTGTGACGGAGACGCAGATGTATAGCACAGATTATGGGAACTGACAATGTTTTGTTTAAGCATGAAAATATGGGGGTCTTTTCTGTGGGAGGAAAAGAGGAGAAATGGTTATATCGTTGATTCAAGGATAAAAAAAAAAGAATGAAAGAACAGTCCTATAAAATGGAAGAAAAAAAACAGGAACGTGCAAGGAAAATGGATAATAAAAACGAAAGGAATGAAAAACTAATGACTGAATGAAAGAAGATAAAAAGGCAAATTAAGTAACGTTAGTAAAGAATATCAAAAAAGAAAAAAAAGGATGATGAACTATTAAGTAGAAAAAAAAAGAAAAAATAAGATAGATAAAAAGAAACTGAAATAGATAGATAGATAGATAGATAACTATAGAGTAACGTAAAGAACAGGCTGACAAAGAAAGAAAGAAAGAAAGAAAGAAAGAAACAAACAGACTGATATAGATAGGTAGGATTAGAGTACCACAAAAAACAGTCTGACATAGATAGATAGATAGATAGAACAAGAAAGAAAATCGGTCAGAAACGGTAATATTCAAAAATGTATAAAAGAAAGAAAGAAAGAAAGGAAGAAAGAAAGAAAGAAACAGACAGACTGATATAGATAGGTAGGATTAGAGTACCACAAAAAAAAACAGTCTGACATAGATAGATAGATAGATAGAACAAGAAAGAAAATCGGTCAGAAACGGTAATATTCAAAAATGTATAAAAGAAAGAAAGAAAGAAAGAAAGAAAGAAAGAATGAAAGAAGGGAAGAAAGGAAAAAAGTAAAAAGAGTAAAAAAAAAAGCATCGAATTGTAAAAAAATGAAATATAAAAGATATGAAAAAGCAAAGAAAGAAAGAACAAAGAAAGCAATTAATGAAAAAAATATACAAAAAAAAAATGTAAAATTTACTAATAAAAAAAATAAAACCAATGATATACATCTGAAACAAAAAAACAACACGATTTGACCAGTGGGTTTGTTCTCAAAATGGTTGAACACCGTCTGCATCTATTGATTGGATGACTTTTTGATGACGTCTCAACAAAAGCGTTACGGCGCCTGTTCAAACCAGCCACACGAGCCAGCAACAAGGCAAGATTGTCTGATTGATAGATAGATAGATAGATAGATAGATAAGAACAGACTGATAAAGATGAAAATTGTCTGCAGATAGATATATTGATAAATTAAAAAAATCAGAAACGAAAGACACAATATAAGAATAAGACAGAAAAAAGACATAGTTGTTAGAAAGAAAGAAAGAAAGAAAGAAAGAAAAAAAGAAAGAAAGATATAGTTATTAGAAAGAAAGAAGGAAAGAAAGAAAGTATTATGAGTAAAAAAAGAAAGAAAACATTGTGGTTAATAAGAAAGAAAAACGAAAATAAGAAGCTATAATCGGTGAAATGAAAGAAAGAAAGACGTTGTGGTTCGAAAGAAAGAAAGAAAGAATGAATGAATGAAAGAATGTATAATGGGTGAAAAAAAGAAATAAAGATATAGAGGTAAGAAAGAAAGAAAGAAAGAAAGAAAGAAGGTATAATGGGTAAAAAGAAAGAATTAAAGATATAGTGGTTACAAAGAAAGAAAGAAAGAAAGAAGGTATAATGGATAGAGAGAAAGAAAAACAGAAAGAAAAACATAATGGTTAGAAAGAAAGAAAGAAAGAAAGAAAGAAAGAAAGAATAATGATTAACAAAAAAAGCAAGAAAAACATAGAAAGAAACCTGAAAATGGGAAGGTATAATCGCTGAAATTAAAGAAAGAAAGACGCTGTAGTTCAAAAGAAAGAAAGAAAGAAAGAAAGAAAGAAAGAAAGAAAGAAAGAATGTATAATGGGTAAAAAGAAAGAAAGGAAGATATATTGGTTAGAAAGAAAGAAAGAAAGAAAGAAAGAAAGAAAGAAAGAAAGAATACAATTTTAAAGAAAAAGAAAGCAGGTACAAAGATAAAAACGTAATAATTTTAAAAAGAAGAATGTAAAATCAACTATGAATACAGAATGATATCAATGAGATAGATAAGAAAAGAAACGACACATGACTTGACCAGTGAACTTGCGCACAAAATGACTGAACACCGTCTGCTTCCATTGATTTGATGAAGTTTTGATGACGTCTCAAGAAAAGCGTTCCGCCACCAACCTGCCAGCCCTCAACAGGACACACGGGCCAGCGACAAGGCAAGAAAGTCTCACAGAATAATTCAGCGTCAATCTAGAAAAAATTGGACTTTCAATGACGGAAGAAAAATCTAGCATTTTTTTTTTTTATTATGGATTGATAAGGAGCCATTTTCATGGATGAAAGAAATAAAGAGAGAGAGAGAGAGAGAGAGAGAGAGAGTCGGATATTGTGGGGACGGGGTCATAATGATCCTCAAGGGTAAAGCTGTCGGCCCCGGTCGTGAGGGGAGCGGTTTTTAGGAGCGCGAGTAGATTCGGCAGAAAACATTGATAAAAATTAATGGGAAAATAATAATTTTGAGGTAGGCAGAGTATAGAGACAAGAAACGAGATAACAATTTCAGATTTGCCATAAGTTGTTCCGAATGACATCCTTCATTCGCAAACCTAAAATCTTTCTCGAGAGCTTGCTGCAAATCTGTGCACTTGTTTAACGAATCACGGCGTTTCGATGGTCTTATTTTTGGTTTTAATCCGTTGTAGAGATGTAAATCAAAGTGGGTGAACGATCATCATTTTTTTTCTTTCTTTGATAAGAGACATTTTGTTACAGAATGGATTACTAGCAAAATCTTAATCTAAAGACTATTATAAAAGATGTGAAAGAATTAAAAGAAAATCACGATTCAAAATTTGATTGTCTTTATTGGAGACCAGAAATAAAAGGGCCGCAGTAGATTCGTTCATTTATTTATTCTTCAATTTATTGCTGAAATAAAACCCTAAAGAAAAATCCGAAAAGGATGTTGATATTGGTAAGGACATGAATCCATTGCTTCTACCCCAGCTATGGATAAAAATAAAGGAACCCGTGCAGGAAAAGGAAAACATTGAATTTAACCATCCCTACCCACGTCATGAACCATCGTGATAAAATTGAAAACCTTCAGCTATCTTATAAGTATATTTACCCATCACTCTCCACCACGGACAGGATGTGACATAAGGTCAATTTTTAAGCGGAGTGCAACTGGTTTGAATTCAGAGCTTTACGTCTCCAAGACTAGTTGCCTAACTGCCCAACTATTTACCTATAGCGCGGGGTGGGGACAAGAGAGGAGGATGAATTCATACTTGTATTCCTTTTACTACATGGATAACTGTTACCATCAGTGCGCCACCTTCTGATCACTGTACGATCACATGCATGAAAATAGTATAAAAAGATATATAATGTGTTAATATGGGGGTTTGAACACTGCTAATCCACCACTTATTGTAGAATCTGTGCACATATTAATCTGTAGATGAGAGGATTTAATCTAATCCAGATTAATTATCAGTGCATTTAATCTAGCATAAATTGAAACGAATATGCAGAATGTTGCCATTTGATTTTCCACACACACACACACACACACACACACACATATATATATATATATATATATTGTGTAGTTTGTTATACTTATGAATAAAGAGTGTTCAATATCAGTGATAGAGCATATAGAGTCGACGGCGTTTGGTTAATATATCAGTTTCGATCTTCAAACCGACAGTTTGGTCTGATCATATATATGCGAGTATATATATGGTGTCTCAATATATATGGGACGCTAGAGACTGCTAATAACTCTACTCCTAATAATAATGTTGTGTTCTTTTTTTATTTTAGATTTGAAAATAGAATGCTATAACAACTATTAACCCTTGATCACAATGCCTTGGATAAGAGAGGAAAAATATTTTGCATCACTACTTATTTGGAGACAAAAACCATTGAAAACTGTCTCAAAATAGAGGCAACCCATTAATATGATAATGATTTATTACTGAGACAAGAAACTAAAAAGAAAGTTGCATGTCCTCTAAGCTGATATAATAACAATTAAAAAAATTTAATTTGGTGTCTCTGACTCAAAGAATGCATTTTACAGGACGTGTTCCAAATGACCGCCATTGCGCTTGTCTCGGTAATAAATCATTATCATATTAATGGGTTGCATCTATTTTGAAACATGCCCCTCTCTCTGTCTCTCTCTCTCTCTCTCTCTCTCGCTATATATATATATATCCAAAACCTCCACACGAGTAGCATCCGACATAAAGTCAAATATGAAGCGATGTTTAACAAGTTTGAATTCAGAGTTTTCCTTCTCCTAGACTAGTTGCCTCACCAAGGCTTAAGAAAACAGTCTGCCCTACTATTTACCCATAGCTGGAGGGAGAATAATTGGATTCATACCTTTCCCAAGGGTATTAGTGCTATGAGAAATGCAATCAGTCTTGTCCAGGATTTGAACTCGTGTCGCTGAGTCCATTTCCTACGACGATAACCATTACACCACGGGCACCTCCAACCGGTTACTATACCAAAGTTAAAGAGTCAGTCTGTCCTACTATTTATCCATAGCTGAACGAAGAATAGTTGGATACATACCTTTGCTAAGGGTATTAGTGCTTTGTGAAATGCTGACAGACTCGTCCAGGATTTAATTCGTGTCATCGTTTTCATTTTCTACGAAGGTAACCACTACATAACGGTTGTCTCCACACACACACGCAGATATATATATATATATATATATATATATATATATATATATATATATATAATCATTAAGTCGTGCCATCAGTACAGATATCCCTGACCCTCTGCCGCCACCCCTTCCTATTGTCCATTGCTTCCAGCAGGTCTTCAAGACTACATCCCGTATCGGCACAGAGCTGCTGTATGTAGGTTCTATCTGGTCGTCCTGCCTTTGCTCGGTC